>JACYFF010010365.1:28779137-28793093 GCA_017589665.1 Selenicereus undatus | reverse complement strand
TGTTTGCACATTATGTGGGTAGCATATTTAGCAACCTTTTTGCACACAGTCTGGGTCCACCATAGATTGTTACCTTTTTTTGCATAATTTGGGGGGCAAAGTAGTTAAGGTATAGGCATTTAGGTCTGGTTGTAATTAAATTTTTCTTAGAATTGCTGAAAACTATTGCATGTATACAACTAACTGGCTCAGGTTATTTACAAGCACCATAATCAAAGTTTTTTTTTTTAGTAATATTTGAAAAACATATAATTCTCCTACCACAACCAACTTGACTTGCATACATTTAGTTACCATCTTCATTTAGATACACATAACTCAAAGCTACAACTTCTTAGTAGTATAAATCAACATCATTCAAGCTTCTAACTTCCTTCCAAGTTACAACACTATCATCATCATTTAAACATAGCCCCCAATGCAAGACATACAAGAAAAATCCCTAAACATAGCAACACAATAATCTTTAAGCCATCATAAATCTTCATCAGCGAGCTCCGTATTTCATGTCTCATCTTTGCCACTTCACTCATTATGTAGGACATTTCTTCCTTTAGCTCCGCTATATCATTCACATTTATAGCAAATTTGGCTGGGGATCCTCCTCCTACCCTTTGCCTTCATCTATCTATGCTATCTAATTGAAGACCTCCTTTCCTTTCTCTTCTACCTTATTCTTCGACCCAGCAAATGAAGCCTCTACACTTCAGACATGCTATATATGGCCTTAAGAAATTGTTGTCTAGTTTAGAAACACACTACTCTAATTAAGTTGGTTGCCTACATTTTAGGCAAAAAAATTTTGCCTTTGACATTGGAGACCCAAAGCTTGAAGAATCGTCCATGGCTTCCTCCTTCAAGTCCGCAAAAAGAAAAAGAAATTGACGTTAATCACCAACACTGACAACTTATGAGGGACAACATTGCAACAATAGATACACACATCAAAATTTCTTTAACTGATACCTTCATAAAAAAAAATAAAAAAAAATACTTGAGCTTACCTTCTCGTCTATGGCAGATGCAAGATAGGGTTGTGGCAGAGGATATGGGAATGACAAAGGACCTCAAACTCAAAAAATTTTAATTAAGTTTGTTTTTGGGAATTTTTTTTTGCCACTTTCCTATTTAAAAGCTGCTGGGTTGAGAGCATGTTAAGTACTTCAATTCCCTTGCACAAAGTTTACATGCCACATCATGATCTGGTTAGACTTGGCTATGGAAATAAATCATCATCAACAGTTAGGGGTGGTTATTTCAACTCAAAAAAACAAGTTTAAAAAATAAATGTCCAAAAGCTGAGTGGGGGCCAAGTGCAAATTCTCCACAGTAAGAGTCTTCACACCAGTCCACTTCTATGGTAAGAAATTATGCTAAAAAAAGAGAAAAAATCAGAATGGTAATCAATTATAAAAAGCTTAATGCCAATACCGGCTTTGATGGTTATTGTATTCCTAACCAAACATTTCTTTTTAATAGAATTCTAGGATGAAGTGGATATTGACAAATAAAAATGGAAGAAGAAAGCATTCCTTTGACTACTTTTAGTGCCCCTCAAAGACATTATGAGGGGATACTAATGTCATTTGGTCTTAAAAATACACCTCAAATGTTTCAAAGAAAAATGGATAACATCTTCAAAGATCTTAATCACTGCTGTCTAGTTTACATCAACGATATGCTTGTCTTTTCGAAGACCATAGAACAACATAAAGATGACATTCTTGCTGTCACCCAAACATGAATTGATTATGGTATTATCCTTGGTAAAAACAAATGCATTTATGTCAAGCAAGAAATACAGTTTTTAGGTTTATAAATAAAAACTGGATAAACCATCCTACAAAAGCATATTTTAAAAAGATATAGAAAATTTTCCTGAGAAGATTGAAGATAAGAAACAATCAGAAAATTTCTTGGATGTCTTACTTATACTTCATATTTCATTAAGGATTTAGCTGGATTGAGAATAGAAAACAATTAAAAAGGTTTCTTGGATGTCTTACCTATACTTAAAATGTAACTAAACTGAGAAAACCATTACAACAGAAACTCAAGAAAAAAGTAAGTTGGACATGGACCCTTCAAAGATTGTCCAAACCTTCAAAAGATCTATAAAATCTTCTTGTTCTTACTTTACCTAATGAAGAAGATGATTTAATTCTTGAGACAGATGCCAGTTGTCAGCGCTGGAGTGTAGTACTCAAAATTTAAAAAGGAGAAAACTAATTAATCTAGAAGATCCTAATGATCAACTATAAGAATGGTTTCTAGAACGACAAGTAGTCAGTGATCCTACTTTACAAGAACCATTGAATTTTATAACATTTATCATCAAATGTGGGCATTGATTGAACAATGAGAAATGTTCATGCATTGTGGGATCATTACTTTCATTTATCATAATGAGTTTGGCAAATATATGATGGTAGAAGGAGTTACTTTAGAAGATGTCTTTGATTATCTATTTGATACTAAACCTGAAAATTCCTATCAGAAAAAGAAAAGAGATATCTACATGAATTATTTCAAAAATGGGATCCAGAGCATCTTGAATTTAATGAAGATTTTTTATAATTATCTGGATATGATGGACTGTTAGACATTATTGGAGATGAAGGCGTGTAGAATCTCAATATAGATGACTAGTCCTGTCAGTATTAAGTGCTTTGAAAAGTTGTCGTACCACTATGTGTTGTTTTGTCAATCGTCAAGTTAGTAAAACAATGCAGTCTACTATAATCAAATGAAAGCATCTTGAAATAATATGTGTACTGTAGCTATTAGGGCATCCTATGTAGTCCATATCTTCTACAGAAAGGGAAGTTGAGTGTTGTGAAGAGACATGGTTATTTGAGCGTACTTCAGCAAAAGAGAAGTCGAGACTTCCCATTTCTCTTTGAGTGAGCATTTTTGATGATCTTAGTAGCTTAAGTCCCCCTGCAATCTTTCCATTGTAATATTTCCACTTTTAAGCTTTCAATAAAAGAAAGTTTTTAGTAGGGAGCGTTATTCAATTGAGTCTTATATCTTAAATATTATAAATTTTTAATTAAAGTCTCACTATCATAAAAAATATAAAAACTTCATTACTAATCTCTATATTATGCCTGATCTAAGGGATGTGTGGTTGAGATTATTAATCTCTGTAAACTGAAAGCTAGAGAAATGCCCAGGTCTAGCACTGACTAAGCTTAGGTAATGCTCAAAACTCTCTAATTAAGTATTATTATTTTTTTAAGTATGGTGGGTCTATAATAATAGAAAACATAATATTCATGATATAAGTAATAGATTGTGACAATTGATACTAGTAAATTCATTATAAGAATTAAATTATTTGAAATAAGCATATTTTTTGAAAATGCCCCAAAAATAGCAAAATTAATAGCAATACCCTACCTGGGTCAAAGTTGAAAATTTTTGTAAGTTTCGGGCCAAAGTAATAAGAAAAAGGCGCTAAGGATCTATTGTCTGAAAACATAATGTACCCTAGTGTTATTTCAAAAAGTCAGGGGGCCTAAAAATGGTTGTCCTAAAACTTAAGGTACTTGGGATCGTTAATTAAGTGATTGAAGAATATATGATTGTGATCTTCGTTGCTTTCATAATAGAGACGATAGACTGCATGATTAATGTTAATTTGCATCTGGTGTAGTTTATCATTAGTGGTGAGTCTGCCCAAATACATCCTCCAACAACATGAGTGTTTAGGTATGGTAAATTTGTCCCATAAAACCTTAGACAAGGGGTATTTTTGTTAAGTGTCCATCAACCATTTATATCCACTAGGAATATAATAGTTACTAGATTGGCTAGTGTTCCATTAATTGGTAATATACCTTGACGCAAATTTATCTTTGAGCTCCATGTACGTATTTAACCCACAAGCAGTCTATTATCTACAACTATCAACCATAAGTGCTTGGCTACAACTGCAAGATTTCAGTCCAAATAGTTTCTAATCCCCAAACCTCCACCATAATAGGGTTTGCAAGTGAAGATCCAAGCAACAGGGGCCTTATGATACTCCTGACTTTCATCTATAAGAAGTTCCTATGCATCCTCAATACCTTTAATCACACTTGCGGGGAGAATGAATGGTAGGGACTAATTAGCGTGAAATGAAAAGAGCATTGAACTCATGAGTTGGGCTTGTCTTGCTTATGGAGATTCCTTATTGCCCAGTATTTAAACCTTGGCAATTTTATCTATAAGAAAATCGTCGTTAGTTCTAGTCCATCTTTTAGGGGATAATGGAACTCTCAAGTACCTGACAGGGAGCATACCCAAAGAGAAACCAATTATATGTAGTATTTCTTATTTGATTCTCTTTGAAACTCCTGCTAGGAAGGCTGGCGATTTCTGTTTGTTGGTTTGTAACCTAATAACATTTGAGATGTGGTCATAAGCCTGCATGATTATCTCTATTGATGGAGCATGACCACCCGTGTAGAAAACCTTCAAATCATCTGCAAAACAAAGGTTTAGAAGCTTCATAGGTTTGCAAAGAGGGTGGAATCCGATCAAATATTTATTATATGCATGGTGACTTAGTGTTATTATAAAGTAATTCATCGCTAGCACAAAAATTGTTTCACAAGCAAAACCACAAGTATGAGCAGGCTCATAATCCAAATAGTAAACAAGGGGGCAACTTGAGTTTATCCAGTAATTGTTTCACAAGCTTCTATGAAACAAAGTAAATTTTAAAAAGGCATCTTGAAGAGAACACATTTCTTTGGTATAGTTTAATCGGATCCTGGCAAATAATAATGTTGAGGCCTATTAATCTGCCCTCTATAAGAGCATATTGGTTCTAGCTCACCAAAACATAGAGGGCTTCCCATAATCTGTGACAAGCGCTTAATATATACATCATTTTAGGGAAATTTTGCCACATTTTTAGGAGAATTATGTGCTTTAAGTCATAATCTATACTCCTATTCTTGATTTATACTTGGGTACAGTTGTTTGATGTGTTTTACAGGATTTTAGGCCTTTTTACCCAGCATTTGACCCTTATTGGATGTATTTTGACCTCCCCCATGGACACCTATGTGATGCTACGCCCGTGGAGCAAGAAAAGAGCAGAAAATCGGTTCCAGCGGTCCGACCATGGTGAGCTGTGAAATTGCTGCCTCTTCATTCTCTTTCGGCTGTGTGGTTGAAATGATCCAAACACTTCCATAAAAAGGGGTTGTTCAGTAGCAATAGAAGAGAGAGGAAGCATAGCATTGAGCATTTTCTTTCTCAAATTTTGTTCTTTTTAGTTAAGATTTTTAGTTTGATTATTGTTTTAGTGAGAAATCTTGAGCGTGTGTGTTTGATTTTGAGGTAGTTTGAAGCCCTTGGTTGAAAGGCTATCTCAATTAAGCCCTTTCTCTCAAATTTTGGTTAGTTGTTTAATCTTTAATCATGTGTGAGTAGTTTATTTTGTCTAGGAATTTAATAGTTTACGAAAGTATAGTTCGGTCATGTTTCAATCTATAGAATTGTGCTTATTTCATAATTGGCTTGATTTCGTACTATCAAATTATTATCATGTTGTGAGTGAATTTTTGGCCAAATTTTGCTTGCATGCTTGAAGCAATTAAGTGAAAAGCTAAAAGGCGACATATGATTGTTAGACAGCTTGATAAAACCTTACATAGCTTCGTCTCGACAGAGAGATTTGCATGCTAGGAGGACTAGAGTGTAATCGAAGATATTCAACTTGGATTAAAGACAGATTAGTTTGAAAGAACGACTTTTGCTTAATTTAGGCAAATTTGGTTGATTTCGAAAGAATACACTAAATTGTTGGAGAGATTGCAATTCTTCGAAATTAACCGATTAGAGAAAAGCACATGCTTATTATTTTGATCCAATCACCTTTCATAACTACATGAATTCCTTGGGATTTTTCCTTAATTGATTTAAAATTAGTAAATTAGAAGTTATTGAATCGAAACCCCTTGAATTAGAATTTTACTTAGCATATTCCGATAGACAAACCTTGATAGATTACATTGGTCCCTGAGAACGATCTTGTTATCTATACTAAGACTAGCCGTGCGCTTACGGTAGTGTTGGTGATAGTGCTTGAAGGAATTTTTTCCCGTTTATGCAAAGTCTAATTTTGTAAGAACCCAATCCCGAGATTGAAAGGACTTTCCGCTTAAGGAAGAAGAAGCAAAGGATTGAAGAACAATGATGCTAGGCAAGAAGGAATCCAACAAACATGGCGGGAGGAGGAGGTGACCAAAGGACACTTCGAGATTTCGTTACCCCTGGAGTCCAAGGGATCGCCTCAAGCATAGCTCGTTGTAATGTTGATGCCAATTATTTCAAGCTCAAACCGACACTCATCTTTATGGTGCAACAATCCCAATTTGGAGAAACTCCTTTGGAAGACCCTAATTCTCGGTCTTTTTAGAGGTGTGCGACATGTTGAAGCTTAATGGAGTCTCCACTGATGCCATCCGATTGCGCTTATTTCCCTTCTCATTGAGAGATAAAGCAAGGGCTTGGTTACACTCTTTGCCAACGGGATGTATTACCACTTGGGATGAGTTAACAAGAGCCTTCCTCGCCAAGGTTTTCCCTTCGAGCAAAACAGCAAGCTTAAGGAATCAAATCACCAACTTTACGCAAAAAGATGAAGAGACGCTCAATGAAGCCTGGGAGCGGTTTAAAGATTTACTGCGCTTATGCCCCCATCATAGTCTTCAACGTTGGATAATTATCCAAGCTTTTTATAATGGTGTGACCCAATCTGTAAGGTCCACTATTGATGCAGAGGTAGGAGGAACCTTGATGAACAAAATTAAGGATGAAGCCTATAACTTAATTTAGGAAATGATACTTAACAATTTCCAATTGTCCACTGAACGAGATCAACCTAAACGGGTTGGATGTAAGCTTGAAGTTGATGCGCTTACTTTGCTTCATGCTAAAGTAGATGCTATGGCTTAAAGATTGGACCAAATGAATGTTGATGCTGTGAATTCTAGTACCTCTTCCCCTTGTGAAATTTGTGGTTCTATTGAGCATGTGACTTTGAATTGTTAAGTTAGGAGCCCTTTTTTCCAAGACCCTAGTGAAGTTAACTATGTTCAAAACTTCAACCGGAGACTGGCCAATGACCCTTACTCTAATACCTACAATTCAGGTTGGAAGAATCATCCGAATTTCTCATATAGGTCTAATCCAAAGCCTTCGAATATGCCCCTAATGAATGCTAGATCACCTCCCAGTTTTCAAAGACCTCCTTTCCCTTCTCAAGTACCCCAAAAGTTCAATTTAGAAACTATGGAAAGTATGCTTCTGGCACAACAAAGACAAGATAAGTATATTAAGCAATTAGCCTCAAAGGTTGATGTGCTTACAACTCACAATAGGATGTTGGAAGCCCAGATTACTCAAAAGGCTAGTTTTTCATCTATGCTCTCAGATAGACTTCCTAGCAAGCTCGAATCTAAACCTCGAGAGCATTACAACCGTGACACCTTGAAGGAAGAAGTAGAGGACTTTACTCAACCCAAGGATATTCCAATGGAAGAGGGTAAGGAAATAATCATAGCTAGAAGTAAGGAGAGGCATGATGGTGGCAAGACTGCCACATTCATAGAGAATGACACTATAGAGATCCTCACAATTTTTCCACCTAAGCTTCCTAACCCAAATAGCTTTTCTACCCCCTGCATTGTGGGAAAGGTGAAAATTGAGAGAGCTTTATGTGATCTAGGTGCAAGTGTCAATATAACACCTTATTCTTTATTTCGTAAGCTTCACCTAGGACCATTACAAGTCGTACCCTTTTCACTATAGTTAGCAAATGGTTCTGAGATGCAACCCATAGGAATATTGGATAATGTGTCAGTCAATGCAGGAGATATTTGGGTGTTGGAGGACTTTATCATAGTTGATATGCCTAAGACCGATGATGCTTAAATTATCCTAGGTCGGCCATTTTAGCTACAGTTGGTTGCCACATTTATGTAACAAAGAGACGTATAACTTTTGAGGTGGAAGGACGATATGTTGTGTTTTGTCATATGAAGAAGAAAATTGTTTCTCCTAATTCTTCTCTATTGGATGAATTTCTCCCTTCCTCTGAGATTGATGTGGAGGATGTCTTGAATTGTGAAGATCCTCCCGACTTTGACTGAATTTCTCACGAGGACCCCAACCAAAGGTATGTTAAAGTGGAGTTTGCTGCTCTTATGCTGCCTAACATGCCCAAGGTTGAGGCTCATGTTTCTAATGAGTCTTCTATGAGCGACTATTGCAGGTTTACCCAAATTGTTCTTTCTTTGCCCCCTATGGAAGGATTTGATGCAAATTTTGATTTGAGGGTTGAACAAGTTGATAGTAGCCCGTCTGATGGGCTACGAGTGCACTTTGTTTTGTACACTGATAATGCATTATGACATCAAGTTATTAAGACGAAGGACCTTCAACCAGAGATTTTGAGATGGTACATTCGATTGAAGATGTTTAACTTTGCAGTCCGTGATGTCCATACACTAACTAATCCGAAACAAGCATAGAAGAAGGGTCAAACTTTTGACCTTAAAAGAGCACTTCTTGGGAGGTAACCCAGGCTCTTTTCCTTTCTTTTTCCTTAGCTTTGATTTTTACTTTTTTTTTGTTGTTAGAGAAGAAAAAAAAGAAACAAGATGAAAATACTATGGAAAAAAATGTTTGGTACCACGGCCAGGGTACCCAGCACCACGACCGTGGGGTGCCAGCCTAGAAAATCGAAAAAAAAAATAAAGTTAGCAAATACCACAATTGGACCGTGGTGACCTGCTACGGCTCGCAATCCAGGCTTTTGACCACAGTGCCCCCTCATTTCCCTCACAATTCATCTTCTTCCATGAGCCTCTCTCTCTCTACCTTTATTTTCTCTCTCTAAACCATCCATAACTACAACCTTCATTCTTACCTCATTCCTTCTTAAGTTTCACCCATTTTCACCCAAAATCATCCCTTTTCACTTAATCATTCTTCTTTCCACACAAATTTCATCTGTTTCTTCTTCTTCTTCTTCTTCTTCTTCTTCTTCTTCTTCTTCAAACTCATATCACTTTACTCATCTACCCTACCCATCTTTTTCTCTCTCTTATTCTTCTTCTTTTTACTTAATTTCCTTATTTTTGTTCTTCAAACTTTCTTATTTAGCTTTTAGTTTGGTTTTTCTTTCATTTTGCAACAATGACACCTACCAAGAGACAAAGGAGTATCAAGGAGGTTGGATCCTCAAGTCAAGCACCAACCCGACCTCAAAGGACATCCCGAACCTCCACCAATACGTGAGCTCAAGGTACCATTCCTCACCCCCTTGGTATAACGAATCCTAACCATGTTGCTAGATATAATTGTTTGAATGAACATAGGGTTGTGGCAACTAGATATCATGATGAGGAATTGTTAGCTTGATTAGGAATGTTAGAAGATATTCGGTGGTTATTTGCACGAGGTGGTATGGGACACTTTTTAGAAATAAAAGAGCATACATACCAGAACCTGACCCTAGAGTTCCTAAGTACACTCTATGTCGAGGTCACTAGAGGGCCTCAATGTCAAGCCGGGTACATATCATTTTATTTATAGGGACAATTATATGAGTTGAACTTAGGTACCTTTAACGGCATATTCAGTTTTCAACCTAGTATGAATTTATCGAACCGCTAAGTCCCTCGCGAATTCAACCTGAATGCATTTTGGGGCGAACTTTCGGGGAGTGTTAGGTACAGTACTAGTCCATTGAAATGCACATATATTAGGAACTCTTGCATTAGAGTAGCTCAGCATATCTTGGCTTGTTGTTTCTTTGTTCGAGACATTAGTCTGAATATTTCGAGATTATCTAGGTTGTACTTCTTGTCCTGTATGCTTGATGTTGTCTAGCTTGACCCCGGTTCATTTTTTGCCAGACAATTGTATAGTATCGCTGTTAGCACTAAAGGTAGGATAGTCATAGGTGGTATTGTGACTACTATTGCTAGATTTTTGGGTATTGAGCCCAACACTGAGGATAGAGTTTCCATATCCGAGCAGCTTGATCAAGCTGCTTTTGAAATTATGAACTTTTGTAAAGTTGAGGCTAGGCGTTTATGTTAGATTTACCCTAGGGACTGGTTTTTGCTGCTTCCCAATGTCGATCGAACTACCTCACTTTACCGGGCTAACCTTTATTAGGTACCTGGTGATGACAAGGTTGTTCAACCCGCAGTCCATCATCCAGCCCCACATTCTAGTCAAGCCAGACCTAGTTCTTTCTCTCAACCACCCCCTCCTGACTATACCAAGCTCCAAGACACCCTTAGATCCATTCAAGAGGAGCAAGTTTCCCTTTGAGCATTTGTTGCTTCTGAGAACGCTGCTCTTCTGAATTTTGTCCAAGAGCGCCACGATGAGCTTCGTAGGATGCTTGCTGCCCAAACTCAATATATCAAGGACTATAGGGCATGTTTAGAGATCTGATGGGATTGGCATATCTCTTATGGCCAACCGCCCCATCCTCCTCCACCACCTCCTATTTAATTGCTTTGTGCTACTCCCCTTCCTTTTTTCTATTATGTGCCCACATTGAGGGCAATGTGTGATTCAAGCATGGGGGAGTTAGTCGTTATATTTGGTGCCTGATGCCTGATTGGTTTGGTGTGCTTGTGCTTTGTATATGTTGTTTGTGTTAGTTTTTGGAGTTTTTGTTTTAGGTTTTAGTTTTGTTTAGCAGTATTTTAGTAGTGCATTTAGTTTTCTTTTCATTCTAGGTTGCATTTTAGTTTTTTCTTTTATTAGTCCCTTTGCATTTTAGTTTGCATTGTTATTAGGAGCATGCATAAAAAAAAACCCAAAAAAATTAAAAAAAAAAGAGAAAGCAAAAAAAAATCGTCGATGATGATGGTTTTAGATTTGGTAGACTTCTTTGGTTTAGTTTGATCCTTTGATTCGTCCAAATTGTGCATAAAATGTTTGAGAATGAGTTTGCGGAAACGAGATCCATGTTTTGACCACGTCTTGAATGCGAGTTGATTATCCCATGAGTCTTTCCATGAATTTTGACATGTGTTTACTAATGAGCTAGTTATGACCTTGGTAGATGTCCTGTGAGGCTTTGAGCTTTTAGAGACTATTTGATAATTTAGTCTCATATCTCTTTCATGTGTGACTCTTTGTTGATATCATTTCTCTAGAACTTGCTTTGATTCTCATTCAAGATCACATTTTGCATATGCATTTAGGCAATATGATTGAGGCATTTTTCTTTGATTTGTTAAACCCAATGGCAGCCTATATCCGTTTTTCTTGATTTGAACCTCCTATCATAGCCTATGGCCAAATGATTATCTTACCCTTAAGCCAAGACTAGAGGAGCGTTTCATTCTTTTGCATCAAGTTTGATAGGGCACTAGTAAGGTGGATTGTTTTCTTTTAGTGGGTTTTGGTTGTTTAGTGAAGGGATGTGAGATCTTCATAAATTCCTTGTTTAATTGTACAAAGTTTAGAGAAGAATTGGAATATAAAGTTCGTTATGGATTTCCCTTTGCTCAATCATTTTGAAAAAAAAAACAAGAAAAAAACACAAAATAAGAAAGAAAAAATGAAAAAAAAAGGAAGAAAGAGTTAGCCTTGTTGGAATTGTAAATTCTTGTGATTTTCAACTCTTTCTTTCTTCAACTGGGGATGGATTTTGTTGAAAAGTTATTATGGTCTAAGAAGGATGTAGTATGATACATTGGAATCATTTAGCTCTTAGTCTATGACTTCTAGCTCCTTATTTTCAAAACATTTGTTCCCCTCTTACCTTCACCCATAGCCCGATTACAACCCTATGAAAGTCCTCATGATTTTCTAGTGTGTTTACATTTTAGTGATGGTGGGTTTGAGAGTCTTGTTAAGATTATGGTAGATTTGAGTCTAAGGAATGAGAATTGAGGGAACCTTTATATATGTATACATTTTCAATTACACGAGTGATGAGTGCCACATAACTATAGTGAGTTTCTACCGGCCTTGCTAGCCTTACTTCTTTCATATGTGAATGAGTGTATTTCACGATTTCGGGGATTGATTGAAGTTTCACATTGTGGTCTATCAAGTGGTTTTCGAAAATTTCATTATGTAATCTGCTTGCTAATGATTTTTGCATCATTTTGAGCTACCTTTGGATCAGATTTGCCGTTGGAACGTTACTTATATCTATCTTGAGGAGGTTCTCCATATTTTTGGTTTTAGCATTGCTTGAGGACAAGCAACAGTTTAAGCATGGGGAAGTTTAGTAACTACTTAATGTATACATCATTTTAGGGCTATTTTGCCACATTTTTAGAAGAATTATATGCTTTAAGTCATAATCTATACTCCTATTCTCGATTTATGCTTGGGTACGATTATTTGATGTGTTTTGCAAGATTTTAGGCCTTTTTACCCAACATTTGACCCTTATTGGATGTATTTTGACATCCCCCATGGACACTCATGTAATGCTACGCCCCGTGGAGTAAGAAAAGAGTAGAAAATCGATTCCAGCTAAAACCACGGTCGAACCGTAGCACCTGCCACGGGCCATAGTGGGTTGTGAAAATGCTGCCTCTTTGTTTTTCTTCGGCTGTGTGGCTGAAATGATCCAAACTCTTCTATAAAAGGAATTGTTCAGCAGCAATGGAAGAGAGAACAAGCATAGCATAGTCCATTTTCTTCCTCAAATTTTGTTCTTTTTAGTTAAGATTTTTAGTTTGATTATTGTTTTAGTGAGAAATCTTAAGTGTGTGTGTTTGATTTTGAGGCGGTTTGAAGCCCTTGGTTGAAAGGCTATCTCAGTCAAGCTCTTTCTCTCAGATTTTGCCAAAACATTGGTTAGTTGTTTAACCTTTAATCATGTGTGAATAGTTTATTTTGTCTAGGGATTTAGTATATTACGAAAGTATAATTGGATCATGTTTTAATCTATAGAATTGTGTTTATTTCATGATTGGTTTGATTTCGTTTTATCAAGTAATTATCATGTTCTGAGTGAAAAAATTGTGCCTGCACACTTGAAACAATTGAGTAACAAAATGAAAGGTGACATTTGATTGTTAGAATGCTTGATAAAACCTGACATAGCGTTGTCTCAAAAGAGAGATTTGCATGTTAGGAGGACTAGAGTGTAATCGAAGGCATTCAACTTGGATTAAGATAAATTAGTTTGAAAGAAAGACTTTTGTTTAGTTCAGGCAAATTTGGTTTATTTCTAAAGAATAGACTAAATTTTTGGAGAGATTGCAACTCCTCGAGATTAACCAATTCGAGAAAAGTGCATGCTTATCATTTTGATCCAACCACCTTTCATAACTACATGAATTCCTAGGCATTTTTCCTTAATTGATTTAAAATTTGTGAGTTAGAAGTTGTTGAATCAAAACCCCTTGAATTAGAATTTTACTTAGCATATTCTGCTAGACAAAGCTCGATAGATTACATTGGTCCTTGATGTCGATATTTTTATCTATACTATGACTACCTGTGCGCTTGTGGCAGTCGTCAATATGTCACAAAGCATGTTTGAAATACAGCTATAAAGTATATTCCGCCAAGCCTTTAATCTAGATTTAAATTGAAGTTGGAGATTAATTCAATTTTTGCATTTTTTAATTTTAATTGTTAGAAACTTTTAATTTATATGTTTTATTTTGTCATAATGTTTTTCTAGAGTTTTTCCTGTGCAGTTTTTTTATTGGTTCAACGAGTATTGCTATTCATTTCAAGTTGTTATATTTAGATTAAAAAAAAGTTATGATTTTTTTTAAAACTTTTTTTTTGAATTAAGTTGAACAAATGAAACAAAATCTTTAATAAAATTAAGTAGGCCCGAGGCACTTATGTGTGAGTTACTAAGGTGATGTTTTTCATTTCTGAGTTCTTAAATTTTCACCATTTATTATTATTATTATTATTATTATTATTATTATTATTATTATTATT
>JACYFF010010365.1:28673991-28771491 GCA_017589665.1 Selenicereus undatus | reverse complement strand
AAACAGGAAAAGGGAACCATTTATTCTTACAATGCCATGAACATCGCGCCAAATAGTTTATACAACACAAACCAAGCACAAAATCACCATAAACGGGATCTAAGCAGGAATGATTAAAAGCAGCACCACACAGACTTCAAATTACGAAATCTGAGGAGACGTAAACGTAATACCTGACTCAAAGCCTAGGTGACCCGATGGACTTTGGGTAGTGAATGACAATGTGGTTGTAAGCTCCAAGAGTCAGAAAATCATCCAACTCGGGTGCAGTGCATTGACTAGTGAATATCTTGCAAGCCTCCTTATACATACCGTTCTTAAACTTCTCAGTCCCCACCTCCTTCTCAATCCTCTCCATCTCCTCCTCTACGGTTCTCCCAAATAGCTCAGGGGTGACCCGGACTCCTAGCCCATCCCCATTGAGCTCTACACGGTACTTGAGCCACTGCCAGTTCTGGACCCTGCTGATCTCAGCAGTGGCTGCATCTTCCATGAGGTTATACAGGGGGACTGATCCAATGCCTCTGAGCCATGCGGCTAGGTACTGAATGCCTACCCGGGTGTTAAGCCTCAGCCCCTCCATTGTTCGGACACCCCGTGGCAGCTGGAGGAGGTCATCCTCTGTGATGGCAGATGCTTCAGGTCGGGTTATGGCCCGGATTTGGTTCGGGTTGTTACCCATGTTGGCATTGAAGACTTCTAAGATCGGTGGGATTAGGCCTGGATGAGCTGCCCAAGTTCCATCATGCCCTGCTTTTACTTCTCTTAGCTTGTCTTTCCTCACTAGCTCTAATGCCATCTCATTTGCCTTTGGATTATCCCTGATTGGAATCTGAGCTGCCTGCTCATGAAAAGTGATTTGATCAATTTTGGTTTCATTTGCCATTTTGTTTGAACGATTCATACAAGCATATGAAATAGAGAACAGAATCAGAACTGTTTTGTGACTCATGGTGATTATCGAACCTTAATCAGGGCCCCGACTTATTCTCAAGTAAACAAGCGACTTGGTTTTCTTTAAACCCAATTTGACTGGACCCAAACCACGATAACAGAAGTTATTTGACCATATTCGTTGCAGTTCCCGCCAAGACAAGAAAGAAAATTGAATAAAAGATGACCTGAATCCTATAAAAACGACCTTTATAGAACCTAATGCCACCATGCCTTCAACACAACAATACCAGCATGACACAAAGTTGACAGATAATTTGTTTGACCAATGTATTTTCTTGATAAGCCTTTATGAAGATTAGCCCTAACCCAAACACAAACCGAGATGATATGCTTGCAAACTCTAACTGAGAATCCTAAAAAAGGTGCTCCACATCATAATGAGGGCAAATTTAGTTGTTTAAGGACAAACTAGCATTAAGAAAGAACACTTACCATGCCTCCCATAGCATGGACAGCGCGCCTATGGCAAGTGTAGATGAGAAGATCAGAGTAACTCTTCATGAAGTGTTGGGTCATGCCAACCTGAACCCGGTCAGGTAAAAGGCGGTCCGGGTGAGCTTGGAAGGTCTTCACATAGCTGAAAATGTAATCCCACCTCCCACAGTTGAGCCCGACAGAGTGGTCTCTTAGCTCATACAGAATCTCATCCATTTGGAATACTGCAGGGAGTGTCTCTATCAGCACTGTGGCCCTTATGCTTCCCCTTTCTATCCCTGCCATTTTCTCTGCCCTCTCAAACACACTGTTCCATATTTTTGCTTCCCTGCAATATCCAAATGGAGCATTATGAACCTGTTCTGAAGATGTTAAATAACACTCGGGTTTCGGTAGAATCTTGGGGAATAGACGAGTTCAAATATACATCTCCCGTTATAGTCTGATTCCTATGATAGCATATAAACACGAAATTTCAACATTCTGATGGTCTAACATATGTTATATTTTGGAGCAAGGCCTCAATGTGGACACATGTCCAAGTGCCAAACCTGGCATATTTTAAGAAAATCAGGAGATTTATAGCCTAATTTGAGTGTCCAAATGTTACAGGACTGTCGTATGGTTAACATAAGTAAATGGAAGGTAAAATGAAGAGTTTGAGTAACAGATTATAATTAACTCAAACCTAGTCGCCTTGAGTAGCTGTCATAGCTCACACATCAATACCTAAAGGCTGAACATCAACGAAAGAACCATGAAAATCACAGACACAACATTGTGAAATAACAACTTGCCTGGAGTGCTCCATCTTAGGGAGATAGAAGAAGGGGCCAAAGCCATTGCCCTGGGTCTGGCGGAACTTGTCAAAGTTGTGGTAGAAGTAAAGGCCAAAGTCGACAAGGCAGCCAGTGGCGGGTTCACCATCAATGAGGACGTGAGCCTCAGGGAGATGCCAGCCTCGAGGGCGGACAAAGAGCTTGGCAATCTGGTCATTGAGTTTGTACACCCTGTTCCTCGCCTTGTCATGGAAGTTGATTGTCCCATTAACTGCATCTCTTAGGTTCACTTGCCCTCTCATCAAGTTCTCCCAGCTTGGGGACAGTGCGTCTTCGAAATCAGCCTGTATGATCCATTCTACAGGTCTTAGCAACTTAATTAATTGTACATATGTAGATTTATGTTCTGTTTTCCTACTCAAAATTATTTAGGAGCAACCTCTAAGTGAATGCTTAAGTTAATGTTTGAATGTAGAGGAGATTTATATTACAGTATAACACTGCCCTTGAGAATGTCTATTAGGCTTAAAGTGTGAAAGCTGCTTAGGCTCTTCATATATGGTTGTTGTTATCTGGATGCTGTTAAAATCTAAACTTGAAACCATTTACTTAAAAAGGTTCTGATGTTATATTAAAAAACTATCTCAATCAAAAGTTTCCTACTACAGTCAGGGGCGGATCCACACTATGCTTAAGGGTGTCCATGGACACCCCTAAGCCTCCCCCCAAAAAAATTCTATTTTAAAATTGGTTAATTTAGTAACGATGTTGGTTTTTGGACACCCCTAAAAAAAATAAAATAGTGTATTAGTAACGATATTAATTTATGGACACCCCTATATTAAATGTCTGAATCCGCCACTGATTACAGTGACGATATACTGTAAAAGTATTAAACACTACTACTTTGTCCTTCTTAACTGTAAGTTTAGGATGTATGTCTTTAAGAAGCGGTATGGAATTGTACAAAGTTCATGCAACTTTAAATTTAAAACTACTTGACACTTAAAGAAATAAGGCCGACATGTTGGTTATGGACAGATTCAGCTTGCTTGTTGGGTCATAAGTGAGACCACCTTAATTTACATGCACAACACGCTAATACTTCTAAGGCAAATAGTATGCAAACAATAGTAATCAAACACACATACCATGAAGACCTTAGCATCGGAGTTAAGAGCATTGATGATCATCTTCCTCTCAACCGGCCCCGTAATCTCAACCCTCCGATCAGCAACCGCCGGCGGTGGGGAGGCACACACCCAATCCCTTTCCCTAATAAACCTCGTCGTAGGATCAAACCCTGGCAAAGCACCAGCATTGCACCTAGCCTTAGCCTCCTTCCTACACTCCATAGCATACTTAACATGGTTCCTGAACTCCCTTTGTAAATCAGCCACAAATTGCAAGGCATCCTTTGTAAGAATCTTAGCAAACTCCTCGTCGTATCGACCCCTCACGTCGACCCCCACCGGTACATCGTACCCCACGGGTGCTGGCTTTCCGCCATCCCGATAATAGCCAGTTCCCATATCCATCACTTTTTTGTTCAAATTTTCCGAGTACCGTGAATGTGCTTATTTAGGTGACAATAGTGTGTTACAAAATGAAGCATATAAAGATGGGGTATGTGATAGTAGGTAGTAATATTAATATAGGGAAAGAGGATAGGAACAAAGGACGTTATCATGTTGTATGGTGGTGCGGTTGATGAAGTTGGAAGTGGCATTTTGTGGGTAAGATCAGTTGGTGTATGACGTGGGTTGATATTATTTTTTTGTCCTCATAATAACAACAGTACAAGTTATGGGGCGTATTGAAGTATGTGCCGATTGATTAGTGCATTGGAATGTGGAATTTTTGAAGGGTGACTGACACTTAGGAGATGAGTTGAGATGAGTTTATTTGGAAGAAGGTGCCTCGAGAGACAGCCACTCGGTGCTGATGATGTGGTCTCTGCTCATCGTGTTATGGCTACTGTCTTGAGGGAATCGGAGTGTGTTATCCTTGGCAATTAAATTTACGATGTATAGTTTGAAGTAATCCTATGATAAACGATCTCTAATCAAGTCTATATGAGCGCGAACAAAGTAATTAGACATAGTTTTACTCCTAAAGCTAGTCATTGACATAAAATGCAGATCCAAGGAACTATGCATAAAAAGATTTTTGAACTAAAATTAACTGCTTGATCAAGTAAAGAACTTAGTTTGGGCATTTGGTAAGACAACATTTTAGAAAAGTTTTTTGGATCCAAAAAGTTAATTTGAAAAGCTAATTGTATAATTTCTTACAAAAACTTTTTGGAGAACCAACTTTTTGTCTCACAACTGTGTTAGAAATAGTTAATTTCACCAAATAGTTTTTCTATAAACAATTAATTCAAACAACTAATACAAGCAGTTAACAACTAATAACTAATGCAAATAGATAACAACTAATAACCAACAAATGTATACCAAAAAAGGACTTAACCTCTAAGAGAAGTCCGTATTATGATTGTCGGATAAACAAATCTTCAATTTAAGTCTTCAACTTAAAATGCCACGAAGCTTTATTGAGAAACCAATTTTGCTTACACATTAATTTCTTTTTAAAGGTACCAATGATTGAATTTGTGAGGAAGAAAAATAATCGTAGGTCCCTTTAGACAGAAAAATTAATGCCATTAATTTTTTTTATTTTTGATGAAGGGTAAATTGCCAACTCGATGGGCCCAATGTAGAGCAGCCCAATGAGCTTTGTACAGGCGGATAGACAGGCCAAGTCCACAATGCCTAGAGCTGCAGCACGACTGTTACCCCCATACCACAAAAAGTACAGATGATGAAATTCAATCCACTTTTTTCGTATGAAAAGGATTATTGCTTAAAAAAGTACTGATGACGAATCTTTACTAATATTGTACTCTGAACTTGGAGAGAAATTTAACAACGTGAAAATCAAATTATTACTAAAATTGAATTATTAATAGAATTCGTAGAAAGTTTAAGTGAAGATCCCAAATTTCCAAGGGTCCCAACAAAAACCAGGGTGAAGTCGCTACTTGCTGGGAACCAAAATGATATCGTAGAAAAAACATTCCTTCGAATATGATTTCTGAGAGTCTCCCTCAATATCATTGTTTGCAATATGACATGAAAATTGAAAATCGAAGGGGGGAGGGATAGCCGCAAATAAGTTACTCCAACGTGAAGTGAGGGGACCAAAAGTGAATTCATCTATTTTGTGTTTGGATTTGAAAATGTTACTGTAATCATATAGTCTTAGGTTCGTGTTAAACCCAATGGATTAGAAGTGGTTTCTATTTAATTATTTTCTCCTACAAATATTGTACAATTAATATAATCTCATATGAATGTGAAAATCAATTGAAATCAACTTTCCAACATGCAGTTGAAAAGGATTTTCCACCGCAAAATTTTCTACTCAATGTGCATAAACACAACTGAAAATGATTTTGATTCTCCTTCCTACCAAACGGCCCTAGGGTGAAGGAAAAAAAAAAACCTCACCCAGGGAGCCGGGGGGGGGGGGAATTTAAAACAGTAATTCTAAGAGATATACCTATGTACCATGCTGAGGGCTAAACGTCTATTTCATTTCCCCCAACCCAACAAACATTTTTTTAATTCTCCAAGCCTAATCAACTAGAAAAAGATACATTGCAGGGAATAAATGATATATTGCAGACAAGAAAAGATACACTACAGACAAGAAAAGATACACTGCATGAAGGAAAAGGCACATTCTATAGAACATAAAAGATACACTATTGTAGGAAAACAAGATACATTACAACATATCGAGCGCGAGTTCACTACACGACTCCAGTGTGTACCAAGCTAGATACATACATTTGTATCTAAGAATTTTCCAATTTGAAAACCTATTCCATGGAATATACAAAACAATAACTAGTTACTTACATTGAGAGACATTGAACACTGAACACCACTAATAGCCAAGGCCCTGTAAAAGCATTACATGTTCAACTCAAATGTGCCCTGCCCTTGTAAAAGAAAATATAGAAATACATACTCATACAGAGTTAACATGATCTCCCACATAAGCTATAACTTAGAAAATTTGAAGATTCCACTCCGTTGATTTGTTCTCCTCACCTGTAATTAGCCTGAGCAAACAAAAATATCCTCTTCTGGATTGCCCCATCCGGCTGTTGGGCTGCAAGATCGTGCAAGATCTGAGGGACAATCCGGCTTCTGCAAAACAATCACTTGAAGTGAGATCCGTCTGAATAAATACATACCTCTATCTTATATAAAGATACTCTCTGCTGTTTTGGGGGCACACTGTCAGATTAATGTGTTTATTTATGTTAACTCGCGCTTTTCATTTCATTTTGGTGCTACACACCACCAACATTTGCACACACAATTAACGAATCATTTTAGACCACCTAAAGAAAAGGGCAAAGTTTAAGAGGCAGGCCTGACCAGAACATAAACAGATGCTTTAAAATTCAAGAGTAATCTATTCACTTGTCCACTTCATGCAAAAATTTAGCTACGATAAATCCGTAGATGCTTTAAAATTCCACTGGGTGAGTGCATTCTTTCAGTCCACGAGACCATGACCAGCACAAAGATAAATATTTGCAAGATTTAAAAGCTGCAGCCATTAGAGGAACCATATACACCCCAAGTCCAGGGGAGCATCCTAAAAGTAGAAGTCAAAACTAAATTTGACAACAAAGGTGTTACAACGACGTGCACCATTAGGATTTGTTATGGTGGATCCTTCTTATTATAACAGCAGCTGCCTAAAGCACGTAAATTGTGCTGAAAAGGAAAGATGAGCCGCTGGGTGGGAAACTGGTACCCTTATCATGCAATGCCGTTAGGCAGCCACCTTCTCTTCAGGAAACAATTGGGGGGGGGGGGGGGGTTGGAAGCTCTTATTGGCATGCTGATAGACTTCACAAGTGCATAATGATGTTCACAGAACATGAGAATGAGGTGGCATTGAAGGTGATGCTTGAATGTAATATATATGGTTGACTACAATAGGGGGCCTACCGTGTAGACTAGCAAGAAAATCACTGAAGCCTCATGCTGCAAAGAATATCTGTTTTACATCATACTGATTGAAAGATAACCATTAGATTGCTTCCAGTTTGCAAGTCCAGAACTGACTTCACGGCTTCAGAGGGGGTGTAACCATCATAAGAGTCTAGAGTTGATCAAATGGAGGCTCCACAGGTATACATACCTCTCTCTAGAACCCTTTTGCCAGCTAATTCTAAGCCTCTGGTTAAAGGAAGTTAAAGCAATATTCCGCCCCCATCTTATGTCTATGTCTCACCCTCTGATCAGATCCCATTCAATAACTAGTTTTCTCTGAGAGATCCAGTAGTTTGTCCTTAAATTTGATTATTTGAAAACATGATTTGATTTCTTAGAGAATCCTCAATCATATTTGACTTCCCACAAGTCCAGAGCTTCTATTTCGCGCTTCCACTCCATTCCCCACCAACCCCCCCCCCCCCAAAAAAAGGTTCATAAGATGTTTAAAAAAACATTCAATGTCATTTACTCTAATCCATCACTTGAGGGAAATATATATATTAAGCCATTCAACATTAATTTGTGTTTTTATCTACAACCAAAATATGCAACCACAAAAGCTTTTATATGATTCAGGTACTAGGATGGGTTTCAAACCACAGTAAGTCCCACGAACACTTCTTGTGACATAATCATAGGGATGGAAAGACATTACCCATAGATGCTGTTCAGTTCTGAGCAAAGATACTGGAAAGTGTATTTTGACAATATAATCAACTTCAAGTGTTGCCTGTTGAGAAGCTTATAGTTTTTCCAAGAACAAAAGTGACCACAGAGAGCTCAATGAAGAAGATTGTATTCATAAATGCCCTATCCACAGTCCACCCAAAAATGGTCACTCCACCAGGGTTAGATTGCAGATACATAACTGCAGAGTAATAACCATTCAGATAAGCAAATTGCACATGAATGATAATTCAATATTAACAACTGCTAGTACAGGAACACGCACCAAAGGCTTGTCTTTTATGGTATGAGGACATATAAGCTGCTAATTCCACATTTGTAGGAGGCAATACATAATCAGCTGATTCCAAATCACTCTCCGAATAGTTTACCACTGGGATCACTAGATTGCTGGTATCCAAGTTTCCACCACTACTTGCATTTCCTAGAGTTTCGTTTGAATTGCATGTTGCTAATGCATGCCATCTGCTAGCAAACGATGCCAGCCCTTGAGCTCTGTGGGACATCTTCGCAGCAGCATGCAAACAAATAATTATTCCAACTACCTGAACAATGGAGGAGATCTGCCACGGTTGCCGTGAAATGATGTAAGCAGAAGCTCTTTACAAATCAAGCAGACAAACAAAGATTGCATGTTTGAGCAGGATAGTTCTGACAGAGGCATTGTAGTTGGAAAAAGGCACATTAAGATACTCAGGAATTCATCCACAAAAAGTGCTACTTTGGAAACAAGAAAAAATGCAAAGTAAAAATTGATTCAGTCGATTTTCATTGATCTCTATCTATTTTGACAAATTTATGCTGTGGAAAAGCAACAATATATTTGGCTGCTGACACCAATGGAGCAACATTTCTAGTCCAAAAATCTAAAGGATACCATCTCAGAAACAGCAGCACTTAGGCTTTAAGACAAGGGCCTAGTGGAACCTGGAACGCCCCCAAGAATTAAGAGCAAACCTAGTTAACAAAGATGGAACAACAGCAGTAGCCAAAAAATTAACGAGACTCAAGTATAACCAACAACTAGAAGATTAAGAAGGATTATGGGTCAATGACGGTTCCTGAGTTAACTAACAGAGGGTCTGCTGGTCAAAGACATGTGTAGAGTACTTGTACCTAGGCAAAGGACAATAGATGTGACTGGAATATGAAGAGAGGCTGCCAACTGCACATACTGAATTACTGATAGACAGATTCATCATATTAACCAGCACATGTAAATGCAGGGGATGCACCAAAAACTGTGACGGCCTTCTTTTTAGTTCCTTTGGTTGGATAAGATTTTGAGAGTTGGATAGAACAGAAGAAATTACTCATCAATCATTAACTCCAATAGCTTAGAAGGTAGTGAGGAATAAAACTCTCATTAGCCGAGGGAGAATATGTGCTCTAGGAGCAGCATTTCACTGAAAAGAAGTCAAAGAAACAGAAAAAACTTCCAAGGATGTAGCAAATTTAGAGCGCAGACACAACAAGAAACATAGTAAATACCAATCAGTTTCAAATATGTATGAGAATGGTATCTGTTTTATGGTGATTGGGCCTGGAGAAGCCGGTGCAGAAGACTTATCAATGTTCAAAGTTTACGGAGGTGTAGACCTGATGTAACAAGGCTGGGTCACGGAAGTAGCTGTCTGTGTTGCTTGTCAGGTTTTGTCTCTTTTATGTTATTTTATACTCTATCCCATTGTATTCCAGATTTTGTAATGGGGAAGGTTTTGCTACATCTTTTCTTCATCCTCAAAATGCCCAAGGTTCTTGAATGTCTGCCAGGACCTTCATAAGGTTAGGATGAACTTTTGCATCATTAATTTGCATTCGCATTCATGTGACAACATTCCATCAAATTATCCAATTTATAAGGTTCTGGTCAGTTTGAGTTTAAAACATATGTGAGTCCTCCATCTGATTGTCCATGGAGTTTGTCAAGAAAATAATGCCAATCAATAATAGTCCAAATATTGCGAGTTAACCTAGCTTAGAACTGGTCAGTTTGGGTCTGAGTCAAAGCGGCTTACCATCTTTCTAACTCTGATTTTGGGATCATTTAGTCACTTCTGTGAAGAGCATGAACAGATTTTGCATGGCCAATGCGTGGTTCACACCCACTTTCATTTTAAGGTCCCCTCCTTCACAAGAAAAGATTATATATGAAGGTTTTTGGACTCAAGTTCCTCCTTGAGAATTTTAGTATTCAAAATTAAATCATTATCAGTACATTTTCCAAAAGGATGCCAAAAGATAAAAAATGAAACAAATTGGTTTTTATCAGTGCATTTTATGTTGTTCTTACCCCTTTCCTTTTCTATCAAAAGATCTTGAACTCTAAGACTTTTTGTCAAATTTTTTGTGTATCTGCAGGAATCGTCCTCTATGCAGGCAATGATTGCATAGGTCAGGTCAATTAAATCAGGATCTCCTCACATCCCGTGCAAGCGGGACCCACATTGGGAGTTGTTGTTACCCCCGCCCCCACCAAAAAAAAAAAAAAAAAACAAAGGAAGAAGAGAAACCATTCTCATAGGCTATAGCACTAAAGACACTAAAGATCCTCCATAGAGACTGTTTCAACAGGTAATATCAAAAAAGTGCAATATTATTCAGTGATTACTTACAGCAAAATCAGCACCGTTGATGAAATTGAAGTTTGGATTACTTCCTGTGGTTTCCAACAGAGCCACAAACTGACTAGCTGTCACAATCAAGAACTCCAAAATAAGGAAAATTCGGAATCTGTGACTTATTTTGGACAAGTGAATTGTTAGACGAATGTGCTCCTGAATATAAACTAGAACATCCAAATCTCTTTCTAGAAGTGTCCTGTAGTTCTCAAAGTGTATTACTTGTAAATTGCAGACCAAACTGAAAAGGCTGCTGCCAGACAGATAGATTATGGTAGAATAAGCCCAGGACACCAGCAGAATGAACATATTCAGAAGAGATTCCAACCATGAATCATTGCCTAAATAAATAACTTTAACAAACTCCTTTGCAGTCTTCAAAACAAAGCATGGTAGTACCCATACAGCTAGCATGCGAAAGAAGTCCTGAAACAAGCCCATAGCTCAAAGTTATCTCTGCACAAAAGTCTCATGCCACTTCCTTACCCCATGATAAAATTGTAATGCCCCTAAAACATGGGAAAAGTACATACACTAAGGAAGAATAACTCATACACATATAGCGCGTAGAACAATTAAGCAAAAGCATATTTGGCAACTCACTACACCATATCCAATAGATTGGACGCAAGTTTTAGTAACATATCTATGAACTCCGGTGCCATCAAGCAGCAATTAATGCTCTCCTAAAGGGATTTTCCCCTATCAAACACCCAGAACCTAGCCCACGTCCCCAAAAAGGAACTGAAGAGGGGGGAGGGTGGGGGAGCACTTGCCATAATATCTTTGCTCTTCTGCACTAGGCTTTGGAGTGATAGTGAAATGCATTTAAGCTTGTATAACCTGCCATCATAGTCATTGTGTCTGACAATTCATACTAATGCCAAAAAAGGAACAGAAGAGGGGGGGGGGCTCTTTCCATAATATCTTTGCTCTTCTGCACTAGGCTTTGGAGTGACATTGAAATGCATTTAAGCTTGTATAACCTCCCATCATAGTCATTGTGTCTCATAATTCATACTGATGCAGAATGGTACTTCAGATTAGTTTTAAATAGATACAGAGAACAACTAACATTTGTCTCTCTATGTTATGAAGCAAGTATAGTCCCCATCTTCTGAATAACATGTCAGAATGTTCCCAAATGAGCTGGGAAAAGCAAATTCCGTCTGCCTGCTGAATAAGGGTGGGCAATCTTCCTGACACCTTCACGGTCCCTTCCAACATAATGCAACATTCTTTCACCATATGCTCTCAATTCACTATAACAACTATAACACTTGACGTTTCATCTAATAAATCTGTCATGTCTGTTCTCCCTTTCATATTTGCCAAAGTTCACATTTACTTTTGCATAGGCAGGTGTTGTTTGAATGTAAGGAACATGCATCAAATCAATTAGCCCATAAGCCTACATCAAACAGGGAATATTCATATTATTTGCATGGTGTTTGATGGACTTCCCGCTCTTGCATATTAGCCGCTGCCCCCCCCCCCCAAAAAAAGTAGGCATGCAGTGAATAGGGAAAATATGGGCGAATGCCGTGTCCGAAATTGTGGCATAGAGGTTTGCAAGTGAGTATCTTAGGTCTAAGGATTGGGAGAAATAGAGGGTCAAAGCTTGTGCTTCTGTCAGCGTTCTGCACAACTAATAGGGTCATTACTATGGAGTATGGAATGGGGAGTTGATGTCCATTTTCTGTACAGTTGGAGAATTATCTTATAGGTACATTTTTTTTCCCCCACCTTAGGTCATAGTGTACAAAAGCAATACAATTCACTACTGTCCTCTAATTCTTTTCCTGGGGAATAGTAGGCATTCAGCGGCTCTTAATCTAAGGCCCCAGAAAAAAGTAGTAGTCTCACCCTTGGAAACCCCTCGCCTAGGCAGGATGCCAGGGGAAGGAATTAAAGCCTAGCATATTGAAGTATGGAGAAATGAGGAATTGCTTTGCTGGAGAGACTAATAGACTAACAGGTCCAGTGCTTCCCCTTTATCGGTACTTTACTTCTCCAATATCTTACAGTACTATCTTATAGAGTCAAACCCTTTTTCTTCCTTGCATATCATAGGAATTAACACCTTAGACGTTTCCACTTTAAGTTAAATGCATCACATACATTGCTATACCAAAAAGCCACAAAAGAACATATGTTATACACATTGCTCATCATTCTCACATCCTTATGTCTCTCTCTATCTGTCTTCCTGTCACAACAAAGATCGTACACGTTGCTTACTAGTTTGTCATTTATTATTCTCAAATATCAGTTTCAACAGACAACTATATAAAAGACTGACAAAATATATTTTGGAAAGCCCACTTCTTCGTACCGCCACATCTAGACAGCAACAGCTAATCTTCCCCCCAGAACTTCCTCTCATGTATTGCCCTGTTTTTTCCTCATTAAAAATTAAATTTTCTTCAAACAAAAGCTACCAGGATTCTGAATCCCACCATTTGAATAACTAAAAAGTTCTTTAGCAATATGAGCTCATGAAGAAAAACCATTCTTGCCCAATTAGTGAGTTATCCTTTTGCATTCAAAGCATATCCCTGTATCCCAAAACCTTCCGTAGCAGATTTCCCAACTCACAACCCCAAATAACACACCAATTAAACCTAACCATTCGCTAAGAGATTACACCTAAAACCTTAAACGACACAATCAACAAGAAATCAAACTTACATTGATTCTGCTCACATACTGGTCCTGAAACTGAGCCGAATTCCCATGAAGCTTATCCACAAAAAGAAACTTCCGCAGACCATACTTCCTCAAATTCTGAGAAATACAGAAGAGAGAAACAGCAGCAACGGCGACCTCGCAGATGAGAACCTCAAGCTCGAAAGTCTTGACATGGTAGAAATCGCAGCGAGAAGAGGAGCGACGAGGGCGGCAGTAGAAGAGGAAGATGACAAGCGAAGGGGCGGCGATGCCGATGAGGAGGAAAGAGAGAGATGAGAGAGAGAAACTGAGAGAGGAGTCATGGAAGAAGCCAAGGAATCGGAGGAAGGTTTCTAGGTGTTTGAGAGAGTGCTTTAGTTGCTGAGTTTCGGCTTCTTCGGCTTCGCAGTGGTTCTCGAGAAGTGGAACCTCCGCCGTCGTCGGAACCGCCATGGACGAGGCTGGTTTGAAGCTTGAAGCAACGGGAATATAGACGTACAACTGAAGAGAATATATTTTTAGTAAAGAAGAAAAAGGAAAGAGGGGAGACGTACAAGTTACGAGGATTACTTGATGAATTGGCTCGAATCCAGAGCATAAGCTCGAATCCATATGCAATAGTAATCTGTAATTTTTGATCATAAGCGAGAGTCTGCATTTTTTATATTTTTTTACAGGTCAATTTTTTTTTCTCTTCTTTACATCTTATGAATCATCAACTTAGATCACCAAATAAAATAATATTTTATAAACTCTACTACTATCATAGTATTGGGATTTAGACTTTTAAAGGATTAGTTGGCAAAAAAAAGACAGAGAAAATGTGTGGGGAACGGATCACGGTCGTGAGCTAGAACAGAGGATGAGCGAAGCGGATCACTAATGCATGGTATTGCTTGGACTGTGAGCAAAATTTTTGGCTCGTGAGCCTTGCATTGAAGATGCTCTAAATGCTTTACGAGATGTTTGAACTTTTCAAATTTGAGTTGCACTTCTATTTGAGCAAACTCAGTAGTCAACTAATTTTTTGACTCACCAGTGAGATTCTACCATTGTCACATCAGCATTCTCTTTAATTTTTTGTCTCACAATCCTTACTCTCTACAGTGGAAGACTCACAACTTTACCTCACCGAATAAAATAATACCTATGAACCCACTCTATAATGTACAACTTTATTTTTCGAATAAAAAATAGAAAAACTAATAAAAAAATATTTAAAAAATCAAAAAATGCCTCACAAGTTTGCTGCCTGGGCCGAGCCTCCCCGTGAGGTACACATCACAAGCGTCTGTTGGAGCAGCTTGCTCGCCTCACCTCCATTCTTTCTCCTGTTTTCCCCCTCGCGAGGCCACAGTTGGAAGTGCTCTTAGGGGCTTCAAGGAGGTCCAATGGGGAGCCCGCGAGCTGGAAATGAGGGGGGGGGGAGAGCAGGCCACTGGTTTGGCTGCAGCAGGAGCCCCGGGAGAGTGGGCTCGTCGGGCAGCTCAGGAAGGTGGATGGCCTGCCTTGTAATTTTTTTTGTCGCCTAGGCAGTGAAACGACGTCGTTTCACTATCCTGGGCAACTTTTTTTTTTCTTGACTGATGTGCTGTATTTTAAAAACAAAATAGAAAAAGCTGATATTGGAAAGAGTCGTTGCGAAAATTGGAAATAGCCATTGAAATGAATATTTTTCATTTGTTTTTTTGTAATTTATATTTGCTATAAATACTCTACTCCTTGTGTGAGTTTACCATACACAACTTACAATTTCTCTCTCCCCAAATTCTGAGCAATTTGTTATTTGTGAGTAATTTCATCCAAACAGCGAGCAATTTGTTATTTGTGAGTAATTTCATCCAAAAAGTAAAGCAATTAAGTAAGTATTTGTTTTTTTTTCAATTATGTAATTACTTTTGTAATGTTAAAATTTGTAATTACATTTTGAATATTTTGTTATTATTTTGTAGACAAGCTGAAGGTATTCTCCACCAAGAAAGAAGTGAAGCAAAATTGTGAGCTACGAATTTATTTAAAATATTGACTATTTTTGTTTTGTGGTAGTTTTTATGTTAGTAATCAAAATATTTGAATATTTTATACGTTCATATGAATGTCATTAAATGAATATGAGTTGATTAGTTTATTAAGAATGTTAAATACGACATGATTATATGTATAAAATATGACATGTTTATTTCTTAATGTATTTGTCATAATGAAAATGACTATGAGTTTTTTCATAAAATCAAAATACTAAATTTATTTAGGCAATTTCATATGTATAGGTAAAGTTGGAGGTCATGTTACTAAAAATAATCTAGTTATTGGTGGTTTTCACAACTTAGTAAAATTGAAGAAGTAAAATTTTAATAAAATTAATATTTAACCATGAAGAATGTTAATATGTTTTGTAGAACATTGCATTTAATAATTTGAAATGCTTTATAAAGTGAAAAAAAATAGTGTCTAAAATGATTAATATGATTAAATTTAAATGTATTTGGCATGTTAGGTAAAATTTATTATATTTTTATGTTAAATGTATGAAATAAGTTAATATATTTTTATATTAAATGTATGAAATGTATGAATCTCATAAAATGCAAATGGTAAATGTATTTACGCAATTAAAGGATCGCCATATTGTAATTGTTTTTAAATTGTTGACCAATTGTTTTTTTTTTGTCAATCAATGTATCTTTTTTTTTAATCATTGGACTATTGTAATTGTCACATTCATGCATGTTTTTTTTTTTAAATTCAGACTCCTATTTTTTTAAAAAAAAACTTATGCGTCATTAAATAATTGTGTTAATAAATCAAGAATATGGTTAAATTTAAATAACGGACAAGGTAGTTAAATTTAATTATTTATGTTTTCAGAAGTTCGATTACAAGTACGTACCGTTAGTGACATGATAATGTGACTTGAATAGTAAGTAATTATGGTTAATAATTATGTACACAATTTAATATGTGGAGGTACATATTTAAGTATGTAACTAAAAATAATTTAGTTTTGTCAAGTGTTGACATGTTTGTAAAATTAGAGAAGTAAAATTAAATTGAATATGATGTTGAATCAGGAAATTAGTCATCATGTCATCATATCTTTTTTTTTTAATAACATTGCATTTACTAATTTGAAATGTGTTCTAAATTGGGAAAAAAAATGAAGCGAAATAATTGAATTGGAATGGTAGGATGAATTCTTTGGGAATTATAGAAAACTTATGTATTTGGCATGTTAATTTAAAATTTATTATGTTTTCATGTTAGATGTATAAAATACGTTAATATTTTAATTAATACAATTAATATGCTTGTAGGTTGTAATTTTATCTCGATTATGGATTCTAGCATCCCCCCATCATTTACTAGTTTACTTGAAGGAGACGATTCACCCCAAGTTAGGGTGAATAGTACCACTCCTATTATCCCAAATATTCCCCACGTCTTACCCCTCATACCCATTGACTAACTACAACCAACACATGTACCAACCATATTATTACCCACCACTACCCCACTTCAGGAATCTAGGTGGTAGCACAGGTCAAAACCCCCGTAACTATCCTCCGCCTTATTACCCCCCACCAAATAATAATGCCCACAATGTGCATCACTGTGAGTACCCATATTACCCCTCCCTACTATCCTCCACCACACACCACCCCAAATTACTTGTCTGCAGGGAGCAACTCTATACCTTCATCTACGCCAACAGGGGCAATGGTCGAGTTAGGGAATTCTGAGACCGATATTGAGAGTACTGAAGGGGATGTAGAGGAAGTACAGGGGGTGCAAGTATCGGTGCAAAGAAATGGACAGTTGAAGAGGATTAACGGCTAATACATGCTTGGATTAACGTAGGCACGGACACCATTTTCGGGATTGATCAGAAGAAGTCTGGCTTTTGGGCTAGGGTGGCCTCCAATTTTAATGACCACCGTCCACGAGGAGCCTCACCTCGTTCTTGGAAGATGCTAAATGGCCGATGGGGTTGATGCTCCCCGCTTGTCAGTAAATGGGCGGGTATTATGTTAGAGGTTGAGCGTATTAACCAAACTGGCTAGAATGAGGTTATGATTCTGGAGGCAGCACACAAGTTGTACAAAGAACGTACGGGAAAGAAATTTGATTTCGAGCACTGGTACGAGATGCTCAAGGACCAACCAAAATGAAGGGCTATATGTGACCCACCAAAGTTAGGGTCAGGATCCTCCAAAAGGTCCCATCCCAACATCGAAGAGGTAGGAGAGGAAGGTGCCAGTGGGAGTGAAAGACCCGAGCGGAGAAAGGTTGCGAAGAGAAGGCTAAAGCAAAAGGCAAATACCACTATCATTGATTTAGTCACAACTAAGTTGCATGACTTAAGCAGTAACAGTAGTGATATGAATGAAATGTTCAAAGATTATATCACACTAGCAAAAGAAGAAAAAACACAGAAAATGATGATGAGAGAAGAAAAGCTGAGGGCCTAAGAGGGTAGAATAATAATGATGGACACCTCAATGTTGAGTCCTGAGCAAGCAGCGTATTATGAGCAAAGAAGAGCAGATACCATGAGAAGGATATCATGGCAATCATCATCATCTTAGTAATATGTCTCCCCTCCCCCTTCATTACATAGATTACAATAACAATGTTGCTCAGATGAAGTTCGAAGATTGTACTATGTAACTTTATTTTACCATGTATTGTATTAGATATGATTTAGTGTAATCGTCTTATGATATTAATTTATGAAATTGGTATGTCTATTGCTGTTTAGTTAAATGATTACTCTTCTATACTTTAACACTTTTATACATAATTATGTTGCACAGGATACTTGTAATGGATAATTTCAATGTTGAGAAGTTGCCTTGTGAGGAAGGTTCATCCTCATCTTTATCAGATACTGATATCATGGTTATGGGCGTTGTTCTCCAACATCAGCAACAACTTCAATAGAAAATGGCTGCCCTTTTCCAACTTATTGAGGCAGCAAGAGAGTTGACACCTTCGGCATCTAGGCCTTGGGTAAAGAAGAGATTTATTAAGAGGGATAGAGCTGCCACAACCGCCTATACAAAGAGTACTTCGCCGAAGATTCATTGTACAATGATCACCATTTTCGTCGCATATTTCGAATTTGGAGGCACTTATTTCTTCACATTGTGGAAGCACTTGGCCATCATTCAGAGTAGTTCCAGGTTAGATACGATACGGCTGGAAAGCGTGGGTTGACATTATTTAGCCAAGTGTACCACAGCCATGCGAATGCTTGCCTATGGTATAGCGGCTTATTGCGTTGATAAGTACTTGAAGATTGGTGCGAGCACCTCAATGGAATGCATGAAGAAGTTCGCCTTAGGCATCGTTGAGGTTTTGAGGGAAGAGTATTTGAGAAAACCAATTAAGCTGATGTTGATTGCTTACTACAGGTTGCTGAAGCCCGTGACTTTCCCGGTGTGTTGGGAAGCATAGATTGCATGTACTGGGAATGGAAGAATTGTCCAACGGCTTATAAAGCATCATTTCAATTGAAAATTTATAAGGTAACAACTATTATTCTTGAAGTCTTTGCATCATACGACCTTTGGATATGACATGCGTTTTTCGGGTTGCTTGGAAGTCTCAATAACATAAATGTCCTTGACCGCTCACTGGCTTTCCAAGAGTTGTATAATTATCAGGCTTCTAAATGTGATATGTCGTCAATGGGCATCGGTACAATATAGGATATTATTTTTCAAATGGAATTTATCCAAAGTGTGCGACATTTGTTAAAACTATCCCTCTTCCCTAAGGGCCAAAGAATAAACTCTTCGCAAAACGTCAAGAGTCGGTTAGGAAGGACGTTGAACGAGCCTTCGGTGTGTTACAAGCTCGATTTGTCATTGTACGAGGCCCCGCTCATTTGATGGATCAAAGAGAAATTGGTATTATTATGAGACGATATATGATACTCCATAACATGATCGTTGAGGACGAGTGGGACAACTACGAGCTTGCATTTGACTACGACGTTATCGAGGGAATTGTCCTGGAGCCGATTGTTAACCACGCCCACCATCCAAGCTATGATCTGTACTTGTAATGGCCATGCCAAGTTCTCAACTCCGACATACATGCAGCTCTCCAAGTGGACTTGATTTAGGAGATATGAAAGTGAAATTCAGGCCCGCGGCAAAGAGGATAATTAAATTATCGTCATATTGTAATTTTTTTTTAGTGTTCACCTATTGTAATTTTTTTTCGTCAATCAATGTATCTTTTTTTTAATCATTAACCTATTGTGATTTTTACATTCAAGCATGTATAATTTTTTTTAAAATTCAGACTCCTATGTTTTTTTGAAAAAAAAATTTACATGTCTTTAATTATTTGTATTATTAAATTATTATGTGCAAATTTTTTTCCACATAAATAATACACCTAAATAGCAAACCAAAACAAAAAAACTAAAATAATTAAATATGATTAGGTGTGGGGTCCATATGTATTATTTTATTTGGTGAGTCAAAGTGGTGAGCCTTGCATTGGAGAGAGTGAGGATTGTGAGCTAAAAGGTTGTAGAGAGAATTAATGTGTCAGTGGTAGACCCCTACTAGTGAGCCAAAAAATTAGCTCACCATTTGTTATGTTATTAGAATATAGATGTACGACGGTTCAAAGTTAGGGCAGTGCATTAGAGCATTCCCAGTGGTGAGTAAATTTTTTGGCTGACCTGTGGGGGTCTACCTCTGCCACATCAGTTTGTAAACCAATGTTTTGGATCACAATCCTCCCTCTCTCCCATGAAAGATTCATTACTTTGGCTCATTAAATAAAATAATACTCATGAACTTACTCTATAACACACAACTTTATTTTTGGAATTAAAAAAAACATTAAAAATAATTTTAAAAAAAGCAAGGAAAAGCCCATGAGCTGCCTCACTTACACGAGCCTCCTCGCAAGCCTCTTGTGTCGAGCTGCCCACTAGAAAACTATTCCTCCCTCAACCCCTTTCACTCTCATCCATTTTCCCTCGTGAGCCAACAGCTGGACATGGTCTTAGGCAGTTGGGTTGCTCCAATTTTATTTTCTTTCCTTTTTATTTGTTTGTTTGGGGTGGGGGGGGGGGGGTTGAAGAGGTGGTTGAACAACAGATTGGAGTAAGTTTAGATTAGGTGATGTTTTATATCAAATTGTCAATGACATTTGATTCAAGACAGACTTTACCACTTTAAGCTTGAGTCCAAATCAAGTAATACTTGATCTAAGACCACGTCAGTGCAGAAGCTCGTGGGCCAAAATTTGGGCTCGCAAGCCAAGGTCCAACGAGTAGTCCTTGCATAATTTTTTTTTATCTGCTAGCAACGTGAAACAAAGTCATTTCACAGCTCCGTTTTCCCTTTTTTAGTCATTGTAGATTTTTAAAAAAAGGGGTTTGCTGGCTGAGAATTGGACAGTTGTAGCAGAGAGCCGTAGGGCAACGACTAAAAATAAATTGTCAGGCCAATAATTTTTTTTTGGTTGAATTAATTTCAACTTTATAAATACTCTGCATTTCTCTTAAATTTTAACACACAAAAATATCAAATTTTCTCTCTTTAAAACAAAATTGCAAGCAAGTTGGTTAACTATTGTGAGTTATTTTATCAAGAAAGTGAAGAATCTAATAAGTGTTTGTATCATATATTCAATTAAGTACTCAATTCTGTAATCTAAATTTCGTATTTAAATTTATAATATTTATTTATTTATTTTGTAGAGAAGTTGGAGGTGCTCTAAATCAAGCAAGAAGTGAAGAAATTTGTGAAAATGAATAATTTTTAAATGTTGGCATATTTGATTATGTGTTAGTTTATATATTAGTAACTAAAATAATTAATATGAATTAATGTAACTATGTTTGGTCATGTTAGTGAATTTAATTATGTTATCACATTTTAGTTTGCATGTATGCAATATTAAGTGGCATGATTATGTGACATCATTAGTTAAATTGGTAAATGATAAGATGTTATTAATAATAATTTTCTTTTTTAAGTTTTCGGAAGTTAATTAAGTTATTTTAAGTACTTTATAACTTGAAAACTTTGTAACATTATGATTTCGTGACTAAATAAATATGGTTAAATTAAAATTTCGGATGTTAGTTTACATGTATGTTCTATTAGTTTTGGAATGTTAGTTAAATTATTTGAAATAGTTTATAAATTTAACAAAAGGAAAAGTTCAAAATAAATTTATAAGTACTTCGTAAATATAGTTAAATTATAAATTTATAATTTACATAATGGTTGTATGACATGATGTTATAGTAAACATTATGATAATATGGTATTAAATATGACACGATTCTATGAACTTTTGAAATGTTAGTAAAAATAATTTAGTTTATGAACTTTTGGAATTAGTTTATAGTAAACATCAAGTTTTGGCATATTAGTCAAAATAATTTAGTTTATGATTTTTTTTCGAAATGTTAGTAAAATTGTTTGAAATGTTTTATAAAGTTTAAAAAGAAAAGAAAAGTTTATAAATATGTTGGTATGCCTGAATATATGATTAATACGATTTTATAAAAAAAGAAAAGAAAAATTGTTTTATTTACTTTAAATGTTATTATGATTACATGCTTTAATATTATATGTGAATATGATTTTATTTACTTTAGGCAATTTAAGTTTATAAGTTTATAAGTTTTGGCATGTTGGTGAAAAGTGAACATAAGTTAATAAGTTTTGGCATGTAGGTTTTATATAACTGTAGGAATTTTAATATGCTAGTAAAATTTTAATATGATCACATAAAATTAATATGACAAATTATTAATACGATTAATTATATACTTGTAAGTTGTAATTATACCTCAAATATGGATCCTAACATCCCCCATCGTTTATTAGTGTACTTTAGGGATATGATTCATCCCAAACTGGAGGGAATAGTACTAGCCCGATCACTCCAACTAATCCCCACACGTCTTACCCCTTATATTCACCGCCAACCCACCGCCATCAGTCATACCAACCATGTTACCCACCATAACCAAACTTGAGGAATCCAAGTGGTGGTTCAAGTTAAAATTTTCGTAACCTCATTTCCCCCACCACATAATGACTTTGCTTTAAATGTACGACCCATATTACCCTCCATACTATCCTCCACGACCTCCTAACCCAAATCACTATTTGGGGGGGGTGGGAGCAACTCCACACCCCTATCCACCCCAACAGGATCAATGGCTGGGTTAGGAAACTCTGAGGTGGATATTAACGTGAAACTAATGATGGGGATGTGGAGGAAGTAGTGGGAGGTGTAGTTATTGGTGTAAAGAAGTTGATAGTTGAAGAGGATCAATGACTAATACGTGCTTGGATTAACAAAGGCACGAACACCATTTTTGAGGTTTATCAGAAGAAGTTTAGTTTCTAGGCTACAGTCACCTCCAATTTCAATGACCACCACCCACGAGAAGCGTTAACACGTATTTGGAAGACGCACAACGACTAATGGGGCCAGTGCTCCACCCTCGTTAGTAAATGGGCGGGTATTATCTTGGAAGTAGAACATACTAATCAAAGTAAGTCGAACAAGGCTATGATTCCGAATGCAGTGCACAAGTTGTACACAAAACATATGGGAAAAAAGTTTGACTTGGGGCACTGGTATGAGATGCTCAATGACCAACCCAGATGGAGGATGACTTGTGGTCCACCTAACTCAGGTCAGGATCACCAAAAGTCTAATCCCGACACCGAAGAGGTAGAGATGAACGCGTGGGTACAAGTGAGCAGTCCGAGGGGAGGAAAACTGCGCGAAGATAAAGGTCAAAGAAAAGGCTGACAACACCGTTGTTGCATTCATCATTCGTCAGTTGAAGGAGTTGAATAGTACTAACAGTTATATGAGTAAGATGTTCAAAGATTTGGTCACTGTAGTTAATGAAAAGGCAGCAGCAGCAAAACAAGAATGAGCTCATAAGTTGATGCCGAAGAAACAAAATCTAAGGGTCCATGAGGATAAAATAATGATGATAGACACCTCAATGATGACTCTTGAATATGCTACTTATTATGAGATAAGGAAAACAAAAATCATATAAAGGAGATCAAGGCATTTATCATCAACTTAGTAATATGTCTCCCCTCCAACTCATTAGATAGATTACAAGAACTACGTGGCCCATATTAGATTGTAAGATCATATTATGTAACTTTTATTTACCATGTGCTGTCATGGACATGAGTTGGTGTAATCATGTTCTGATATGAATTTATGAAAATGGCAAGCGTATTGTTTAATCAAATGATTACTGTTACATACATAAATGTTCAATCATTATTATGTTGCATAGGCCATTTGTAATGGATAATTTCAACGTTGGAAAGCTTCCCATTGAGGAAGATTAATCCTTCTCATCCTCCTTATCTTCATTAGAAGATTATATCATTTTGCCCATTGTTGGGGCTTTAGTCCATCTTCAACAACAAGTGTGAAAACAAATTATGTTCCTTCTACAACCTAGGCAAGCAATAATTGAGCTAACACCTTCAGCATCTAGGCCTTGGGTAAAGAAGCAATGTATTAATAGAGATAGAGAAGGTTCCCATGATCGTTTATGCAAAGACTACTTTGCAGAAGATTCAATGTATAATGAATATCATTTTCATCATACCTTTAGAATGTGGAGGCACTTCTTTCTCCGCATTGTGGAAGTACTTGGCAACGATTCAGAGTCCTTTTAGGTGAGGTATGATTTGACTGAAAAGCGTAGATTAATGCCATTAATCAGTGTATCGTAGCCATGCAAATGCTTGTCTATGGTATAGTGGCCGATTGTATTGATGAGTATTTAAAGATTGTGCAAGCGACACACTAGAATGCATGAAGAAGTTTGCCTTAGGTGTCATTAACGTATTCAGGGAGGAGTACTTGAGAAAACAGAACCAAACCAATGTTATTAGCCTATTGCAAGTTGCTAAAGCCCATGATTTTCCTAGTATGTTGGGAAGCATCAATTACATGCACTGGGATCGGAAGAATTGTCTAACAGGTTGGAAGACATTATTTCAAAATAAACTTTATAAGGTGTCAACTAACATCCTTGAAACTAATCCATCATACGACCTTTGGATATGACATGCATTCTTCGGTTTGCCTAGAAGTCTTGATGATATAAACGTCCTTGATTGCTTACAGTTTTTCAAGAGTTGTACAAAGATCAGGCTCTTAAATGTGAGTATGTTGTCAATAATCATAAGTACAAGATAAGATATTTTCTTTCGGGTGAAATTTATCCGAAATGGGCTATATTTGCTAAAACTATCCCACTTCACCAAGGGTTGAAGAAAAAGCTCTTCGGTGAACATCAAGGCTCGGTTAGGAAGAATGTTGAGCAAGTCTTTAGTATGTTACAAGCTCGATTTGGCATCTTATGTGGCCCAACTCGTCTTATCAAGGAAAAAGACATCGGTGTTGTAATGAGAGCATATGTGATACTCCATAACATGATTGTAAAGAACAAGTGGGATAATTACGAACTTGCATTTGACTACGACAGTGTGGAGGGTACTGCCCCGGAGCCGATTATTAACCATGGCCACCACGTATACTACGAGACGTACTTTCAAAGATCAAAAGAAATTTGGGATGCCGACACACATGCAACTCTCCAGGCGGACTTGATTGATGAAATATAGAAGCAGAATTCAAGGCAAATGGACATCCAGACCCCCCTTGGCACAATAAAGTTCAAGACTCTCGGTAGACACCTAGTCAAACATAGGAGGATCATCAAGACACAAATCCTCAGACTTCACAATCGCATTAGAAATAATCATATGACATCCATGACAAGCTAAAGAATAGGGAGAAGAGTCTTGGTCTTTAAACAAACCAAACTCAGCCTAGTGTTTCCCCATATCAAATGTTAACTGCCTCCCCATACATCAATCTTACCCCTTGCGGTGGCCAAGAAGGGCTTCCCAAGAATGATTTGGGTATAGGCATCTTCGGCCTTATCAAGAACTACAAAGTCATTCAGAACACAAAAACCACCCACTTTAATAGGAACATCCTCCAAAATACACCAAGCGTACTTTACAGAACTATCCGCTAGTTGGAGTGAAATAGGGGTGGATTATAGCTATCCTAAATCAAGCCTCTTGAAAACGGAATAGGGAATCAAACTCACACTTGACCAAGATCATATAAAGCTCTATTAATACTCACATTTCCAATCAAGTAAGGAATGGAGAAGTTACCAAGACCCTTGTACTTTGTAGGAAGCTTATTGTGAATCACAGTACTACACTCTCCTCCCAAAGCTGTAGTTTTATGCTGACTAACCTTCCTCTCAAGCACAACATTGTTCTCCTCACCAACCTCCTCAAGCCTAGCACCCTTAGAATTCTCTAATTGACCTCTCAAGATAACACAACTGCACTGCTCTCGAGGACTAGGCTCGGTCTTACTTGGGAGTCTACCTGGGGGTATAGATGAAGAATTAGCTTGTTGGGCAATCTGGGCTTCCAACATTGTATTATGAGTACTAAGCACATCAACCTTAGAGGCTAATTGCTTGATATAGTCATCTTGCTTTTGTTGTGCTAAAAGCACATTCTCCATCATGGCCTTTAAATTAGATTTCTGAGGGGCTTCTTGGGGGTAAGGCAGTCTTTGACATCTAGGGGTGGTATAACACCCATTTGAGGCATAGGAGGAGCATTATACCTATATGAGAAATTGTGGTGATTCCTCCTACCAGGATTGTAATGAAATCGAGTCATTGGTCGGTCTAGGGTTGAAATTGTTGCCATAATTGACTTGCTCACTAGCATCTTGGACAAATGGACTCCTAACTTGCTAATTCACAGTTAAGTGGTCAGTGAAATCACAAATTTCACGTGATGGGGAAGTGGCATTTAAACTAGCAGAATTCACATTCAATTGGTCCAACCTTTGAGTCATGACATCTACTTTAGCAGAAAGTAAAGTAAGGGCATCAAGTTCCAACTCACCTCTAACCCTCTCGGGTTGGCTTCTCTCACTGGACCATTGGTAGTTATTGAGCGCCATTTCCTCAATCAAGTTATTGGCCTCATCCTGCGTCTTGTTCATCAATGTGCCACCCACTGCTGCATCCATGGTAAACCGCAGCGGTCGAGTGACTACATTGTAAACGGTTAGAACTATCATCCACTTTGGAGTCCATGATGAGGGCATAACTGCAACAAATCTTCAAATCGCTCATAAGGTTCATATAGCGACTCATCCTCCCTTTGAGCAAAAGTTGCAATTTGACTCCTTAGACTTGTCGTCTTGTTAGAAGGAAAGAACTTAGCAAGGAAAGCCTTTGGTGAGCTCATCCCAAGTGGTTATCGGCCCCGAAGACAATGAATGGAGGCACGCTCGCATCTTGTCCCTTAGTAAAAAGGGAAATAATCAAAGTTGTATGATGTCGATTGAAACTCCGTTGAGCTTCAAAGTGGGGACGTCCGCAAGCGCACGGGGTGTTGTAGTTTAGATTAAAATATCGTCCTCAGGGACCAAAGTAAACTACCGAGCTAATGTCCTATTGAAAATACTAAGTAATCAATCTTTTCAATGAGTCAATTTTAATAAAGTAATTATCAAATTGGAAATTCAATCAAAGTAAAGCATCTAGGAACTCGATTCGCCAAGTAAAGAGTGGGATCACAGAATTAAGCATGCACTTTTTATGGATTAGATGTTTCAAGGAATTGCAATCCAGTTAAATTTAGTCCTTTCTTTTGAAATAAATTAAATTGCCTAAACAAATTCAACTAACACTCTTTCAAGTGTCTTTGATTTAGTCTAGGTTGAAGATTCATGAATGCTAAGTCTTCTCTTAATGAGCAATTCTCTCTCTCGTTTCACTAAATCAAATTCTATCAAGGTGATCTTGTAGTGAGTTTCACTTTTCAATACTTCACTTGACTACCTAACATAAGCAAGCAAAATTTGTCAAATTGTACTCACAACATTTCAATCTCAAGATAGAAGTAAATAATTCCAATCATGAAGTAAGCACAAGATTGTAGAACTAAAGGATCCAACTGCAATACTATGGCTAACAAATCCCTAGATTGAATAAAACTATTCACTCATATTTCTAATTCAACTGACACAAGATTTCAATGATAAATTCAAAGGGAAAGAAAACTTAATAATAATGGTAGCTTGTCAAGAGTGCCACAATCTTCAAGCCTCCAAGAGCAAAGCTTTTCCCTTCATTTCTCCTTTTGCTCCTAAAAATAAATTAAACTAAACTCTAACTTAAAGAGAGATGGATGTGAGAGTAGTAGTGATATGATGATGTGTGCTGATTTCTCTTTTCTACAAGCTCATCATGGTCTGTGGCAGTCATAGGCTCACCACGGTCTGTGGCAATCACAACGGTCAGATCGTGGTGTTTGTTTGATCTAAAATCTTCTTCTCTTTTTTTGTTCCACAGGCATAGGACTTGGGGTACCTACGTGGTGGGTCAACATGCACTCAAATGAGGGTTAATTATAGGGTCAAATGGTCTAAATCCTGCAAAAGTCATCAAAGAACCTTACCCAAGCATAAGACGAGAAAATGAGCATAGATTATAACATAAAGCCCATGAATTCCCGAAAAAGTGCTACAAAACATCCCAAAAATGAAGTATAAAGAAGCACTTATCAAACTTCCTCATGCTTGAATCGTTGCTTGTCCCTAAGCAACACTAAGACTAAAAATTATTTACAACCTCCTCAGGATAGACATCGGTAGCAGCTCAATGGCAAAGCCGATCCAAAGTTAGCCCAAAAGTGCCAAAATCATTTAACAACCATGCTGTGAAATGAAGTTTTCGAAATCATTAATAGACCATAATGTCAAGTTTGAATCAACCTCCCCTAAAATCATCACATACAATCAGATCAACATATGAAATAATTGGGGCTAGTAATGCCGGTAGAACCTCACTGTACTAATGTGGCACTCGTCACACATGTGTTTGAAAAAAGTGTAGGAAGGTTCCGCTAATTCTCATTCCATAGACTTAATTCAACCATAAGCTTGTTAAGACTCTCTAATTCACCATCACTAATATGCAATACACATTAGACAATCATGAGGACTTTATGCGGTTGTAACAGGGCCAAGGGTAAAGGTAAGACTGGAACGAATATTTTGGAAATGTGGAGTTAGAATCCATAGACTAAGAGCTAAACACTTCTAATGTGCTTATGCAACACTTCCCTCAAACCTATTCAATTCAATAACAAATACATCCCCTTTCACAAGCAAATGAAGAGAAAAAGAGTTGAAAGTCAAATATACTTTCTATAACCCAAACAAGGCCAACACTTCCTTTTTTCATTCTTTTATTTCTTTATTTCTTGTTTTGTTTTTTACCCCCTCTTTCTTTTCCCACCTTTTTTTTCAATCTCACAAAAGAGTTGGCTAAGGGAATACATATCAAACGTGAATTTCAACTCTTCTCTAATCTTTGCATAATAAAACAAGGGATCTCTTATACAAGCATAAGAACACAAATCCCTCCATCAATTTACCAACCAAATCCACTAAAAAGATGTCAATGCACCTTACTAACTCCCAATCAAACTCAGTTTACAAATATGAAATGCTTCTCTAGTCTTGGCATAAAGGTTAGAGAAATGTTTGGCCAAAAGTTATGTTCTAAGGCTCACATCAATAAAAATGGATAAAAGCTCAAAGGGGCTAGCAAGGGATATATTATACATAAAGGTGGTTGTTTGGTCTTTTGGATTAACAAGTCAAAGAATGCTTCAATCATATTGCCTAAATGCATATGCTAAGTGTGATCTTGAATGAAAGTCAAAGCAAGTTCTAGAGAAATGACGTCTAGGAAGAGTTGCTCATGAATTGACAAAAGACTAAATTAATAAATTAGTCTCTAAAAGCTCAAAGCCTCATAAGACATCTACAAAGGTCATACCTAGCTCATTAGTAGACACATGCCAACATTCATGTAAAGAATCATGGGGGCAATCAATTTGCGCTCAACAAATGGTCAAAACTTGAAGCTCATTTTTGCAAACTCATTTTCAAACACTTTTATTCACAATTGGGTGAATCAAAGGGTCAATCTAAACCAAAGAAGTCTATCTAGTCTACAAAGTTCATTATCAGAAGATTTTTTTCTCTGTTTTTCTCATTTTATTCATTTTTGTAATTTTGTTTTGCGTTTTTTAGTAAATGCATGCTCCGAATAACAACTTTCTATGGTAATTGAAACTAATCCTAGATGCTCCTAATATCAACACAAAGAAAATGCAAAAAACTATGAAAAAAACTATGAAAAGGAGTCGAAAATAAAAAGAAATCTAAATGTACCTCTAACATGCTCTCGCTACATAAAAGGAAAACCTAAAATCCAACTTTAAATGCAAGCATGAGCAATATATACAATGCATACACAAGCACATACCAAACCAAGTCAGGCATCAGACGCAATCAATTAACCGACTAACTGCCCCATGTTTGGACAAAACATTGTCCTCAATTTGAGCATGAAGCAGAAAAGGGTAGAGGAGTAGCAAGAAGCAATCAGAGGGGAGGTGGGGAAGGACGTTGGGGAGGAGGTAGAAGATGAAAGTGAGAGAAATTGAAGGATCACAGTGGTCAAAACCTATGACCGCGGCCCGTAGTAATCCACCACGGACCGTGGGCTCTACCACAATCTGACCATGGTGGCTGTGGGATGCCTGTTTCTCCGTTTACCTAGGCAAGCATGCTATGGGCCATATTGAAAAATACGGACCGTTCGTGCCCATCATCTTTATTTCTTTTCCTTGTTTTTTTCCCCTTTTGTGTTCTTCTTCTGTTTTTTTCCCTTTTTATCTTTTGTTTTCTTCTTTTTGCCTTTTGTTTTTTCTCTCTCTTTTTTTAATGAAAAACTATCTTACAATGGAAATTAGAGCTATAAAAGGGCTTGAGTTGCCTCCCAAGAAGCGTTCTTTTAAGGTCAAGAGCTTAACTATGCTTCTGCGTGCTCTCGGGAACAGTAAGCATATGGGCGACGACCTTTTCAATGGGGTCTCCTACAAGATAAGGCTTGAGCCGCTATCCATTTACCTTTAATACACCGGCAGATTCAATCCATTCATCTACTGCACCATGAGGTTGAACCTTGATAACTTGAAATGGTCCCAACCACCGGGATCTCAACTTGCCCGGAAATAATTTCAGCTTAGAATTGAACAAAAGGACCATGTCACCTTCCTCAAATCTCTTCTTCAAAATGTGCTTATCATGCCATTTCTTGGTCCTTTCCTTGTAAATGCGGGGGCTCTTGTAAGCCTCCAACCCTAGCTCATCAAGTTCACATAATTACAAAGCTCGCGTCTCACCGGCCACCTTAAGATCAAAGTTGAGCACCTTAATTTCCCAATAAGCTTTGTGTTCCAACTCGACTGGAAAATGATAGGACTTCCCAAACCCTAAGCAGTATGGGGCAGTGCCTAAAGGAGTCTTATAAGCGGTTCGATAGGCCCAAAGAGCATCATCAAGTTTCGAATGCCAATCTTTTTGGGATCTATCCACCTTTTCCAACATACTCTTTAATTCTCGGTTAGATAGCTCGACTTGCCAACTCATTTGGGGATGATAAGGTGTAATTACTTTATAAAAGACCCCATACTTCTTCAAAACTAACTCAAGTGGTTTGTTACGAAAGTGAGTCCTATTGTCACTTAAAAGAGCTCTCAGTGTGCTAAATCTCGTAAAAATATTTTCTGAAGGAACTTTATGACAACCTTGGAATCATTGGTTGGGGTGGCAATGGCTTCCACCCACTTAGAGACATAGTCAGCCACAATGAGGATGTAGAGATTGTTATGGGAAGGAGGAAAGATTCCCATGAAGTCAATCCCCCATATATCAAACAACTCCACGTCAAGAATACCACTTTGAGTCTTATGTCGCTTGAAAATGTTCCCCATTCTTTGGCATCTATCACAAGACATGATAAGTTTCCTTACATCTTTGAAGAGAATGAGCCAATAGAAACCCGCTTGGAATACTTTTGCAATAGTCTTCTTTAGGCCGAAGTGTCCACTGTAAGTAGAGGCATACCAATGGTGTAGGACACTATGAACTTCATCCTCCGGCAAACATCTTCAATATATTCCATCTTTACACAGCTTGTAGAGAAGAGGTTCCTCCCACACATAATATTTAGAATCAGAAAGGAATTTCTTCCTTTGTTGATAAGATAATCCAGGAGGCAGCACCCTACACACCTTGAAATTCACTAAATCAGCATACCATGGGGTGGCTTGGTGAGAAATGGCAAGTAGTTGATCATCTGGGAAAGAATAATCAATCAGAAGCTCTTCACTAGGAGTGACCTCGGGGGCCTAGACGTGACAAGTCATCCGCCACCACATTCTCCATTCCGGATTTATCTTTGATCTCCAAATCGAACTCTTAGAGGAAAAGAAACTATTGGATGAGGTGGGGTTTGGAGTCAGACTTCTTCATTAGGTGTTTCAAAGTGGCATGATCAATGAAGAAAATGACCTTGGAATTTCTCAAGTAAGTTCGAAATTTTTCCAAGGCAAACACAACCTCTAGGAACTCTTTCTCCGTCATGGCATAATTTACTTGAGCCTCATTAACAGTTCGAATCACATAGTAAATAGCATATGGTTTGTTGTCCTTCCTCTAGCATAGAACGACCCCTATTGCAAAATCGCTCGTATCACACATCACTTCAAAAGGAAGCCCTCAATTCGAGGCTTGCATCACTAATGCCGTAATCCATGCCTCTTTTAACCTGAGAAAAGCACTCAAGCATTCTTTATCAAAATCAAAAGGCAGATCCTTGATGAGCAAATGGGTGAGTAGTTTTGCAATTTTTGAAAAATCTTTTATGCCAGTAAAATCGACATGTCTAAGAAAACTCCTCACACCCTTTACAGAAGTTGGTGGGGGTTATTTTTCAATCACCTCCACTTTTGCTTTGTCAACCTCAATGCCTTTATTAGAGACAATATGACCAAAGACAACCCCTTCTTGTACCACAAAGTGGCACTTTTCCTAATTCAAGACCAAATTTGTATCTTCGCACCTTTTCAAGTCCGTAGCCAAATTATTCAAGCAATGGTCAAATGTTGTACCATACACCAAAAAATCATCTATAAAGACCTCTAATTGTGTCTTCAATAAAATTAGAGAAAATAGCCATCATACAACGTTGGAAAGTAACGAGGGCATTACAAAGCCCAAATGTCACTCTCTTATAAGCAAATGTACCACAGTGACAAGTAAACGTGGTTTTCTTTGGTCACTAGGATGAATAAGGCTCTAAAAGAAACCTGAATACCCATCTAAGTATCAAAAATATGAATTTGTGGCCAACCTTTCAAGCATTTGGTCCATAAAGGGAAGGGAAAAATGGTCCTTTCAGGTGGCCTTATTGAATTTTTGATAGTTAATACACATACACCATCCCGTAACAGTCCTAGTAGAAATTATCATTGTTCTCATTTTTGATGACCTCTATCCCCCTTTTCTTAGGTACTACATGGACCGAGCGTACCCACTTACTATCGGAGATAGGGTAGATAATGTCAGCTTTAAGTAGTTTCAAATTTTCCTTCATGATTACCTCTTGTATATTAGGATTCAACCTGCTTTGGTGCTCAATTGAGGGCTTATAGTCATCTTCCATCAAAATACAACGCATGCACACAGATGGGGAATTCATTTTAGATAATCAAGAGTATATCCTATGGCCTTACGATGCATTCTAAGTATTCTAAGCAAAGAGTCAATTTGAGACGCACTTAGACTTGCATTAGTAATCACTTGATAAATAGAATTAGGCCTAAGAAACTCATACCTCAAAGAGGAAGGGAGAGGTTTCAATTCTATCTGGGGAGCACGCTCCTCATCAGACGAGGGCTTCGCATCACTTATCAATGTTTCTGTTTTAGCCAGCATAGGTGGAACTTGTGGAGAGGCTTCCAAGAATTGAGCACACATTGCTATTTCGGGATTTGCATCCTTAGTAGAACTATCATTCAACATGCAATGCTCAAGCGGGTCTTCAGATTCTAGGTTAGAAATGGTTTCCTATACCAACCATCAACCACATGAATCATATGACATTCATCAGAAATGGAAGAAAATTTAGAAGCCTTTAACAAGTTGAACTTGACATGATCATCAACCACATAAAAAGACAACTTACCATTTTTGACCTCAATATGGCACCTGACAGTGGCCAGGAAAGGTCTCCCAAGACTGATGCGGGTGCGCGTATAAATCTCTTACCTTAATTGGGACATCCTCTAAAATACCCATAGGGTACTTCACAGAACGATCCACTAATTGTACAAAAATAGTGGTGGGTCTCATTTCTCCTAAATCCATCTTTTCACACACAGAAAGGGGCATTAAACTCACACTTAACCCCAAATCACACAAAGCATGTTCAATAGACGCACTCCCTAATAGACAAGGAATTGAGAAACTACTAGGATCCTTACGTTTAGCGGGAAGCTTGTTATGGATCATGGCACTGCACTCTTCAGTCAAGGCAATAGTCTCATGCTCTTCTAGCTTTCTTTTATTAGACAAAATCTCTTTCAAAAACTTTGCATAAGAAGGCATTTGGGACAAGGCATAAGTAAATGGGATATTAATATGGAGTTTCTTCAGGACCTCTAAAAACTTCCCAAACTGCAAATCAAGCTTAGCTTTAGCCAGTCTTTGAGGGAATGGTAATGCCAGAGTGTAAGATTTGGGGGAAGTTTGCTTAGTGTCTTTAGGAGCCACATTAGCGTCCTTCATAACATCATCATTATGCAAATTAGGAGAGGGAATAGACTTCTCTTTCTCAACAATCTCAACATTATCATCATGCTTATCATGCAAAGATTCATCATTGATTACCCCCTTAGGTCCCATAAGTTGTTTACCCCCTCTTAGGATCATGGCATTGCATTGCTCACTAGGATTTGGCTTTGGTTTACTTAGAAGTCTACCAAGGGGTATAGTTGAAGAGCTAGTTTGTTGGACAATTTGGGCTTCCAACATCTTGTTATGAGTAGTAAGCAAATCAACCTTGGAGGGTAATTGCCTTTTTGCTTTTGTTGTGCCAAAAAACATACTCTCCATCATGGTCTCTAGGTTGTACTTTTAGGGAGCTCGTAGGGGATTGGGAGGTCTTTGAAATCCGGGGAGTTTCCTAGCGTTCATTTGCGAAATAAGGGATGGGTTAGGCCTATGTGAGAAATTTGGATGATTCCTCCAACTCGAATTATAAGTATTTGAATAAGGGTCATTGTTCAGTCTCGGGTTGTAATTATTGACATAATTGACTTGGTCGCTAGTGTTTTGGGCAAAAGGACTCCCAACTTGGCAATTTTCAGTTAAATGGTCTATGGAACCACATATTTCAAATGATGGGGAAGGGGCACTAGAATTTATAGCATTCACATTCATTGTTTCCAACCTTTGAGTCATAACATCTACTTTAGCATTAAGTAAAGTAAGTGCATCAACTTCAAGCTTACCTCTAACCCGCTTGGGTTATCCTCGTTCGTTGGACCATTAGAAATTATTAAGTGCTATCTCCTCGATTAAATTATAGGCCTCATCGTCAGTCTTATTCATTAAGGTTTCCCCTGCCGTTGCATCAATAGTAGACCTTACAGGTTGCGTCACTCCATTATAGAAGGCTTGAACAATCATCCATCTTTGAAGGCCAAGGTGAGGGCACAACCACAACAAGTCTTTGAACTGCTCCCAAGCCTTATAGAGCTTCTCATCCCTTTGGGTAAAGTTGGTGATTTGGTTCCTCAAGCTTGCCGTCTTGCTTGGTTGGAAGAATTTGCCAAGAAAGGCTCTAGTAAGCTGATCCCATATGGCGATGCATCCGGGAGGCAAAGAATGAAGCCATACTCTCGCCTTATCCCCAAGTGAAAAGGGAAATAGCCGAAATCGAAGGGCATCGGTAGAGACTCCGTTGAGCTTCAACGTATCACACACCTCTAAAAAGACCAAGAGGTGTAAGTTCAGGTCTTCTAATGGGGTTCCCCAAAATTGGGATTGTTGCAACATGGAAATAAGAGTCAGCTTGAGCTCAAAATTGTTTACCTCTGCATTAGGACGAGCGATGCTTGCGGCGATGCCTTGGACTCCTAGGGTAACAAAATCCCTAAATGTCCTTCTTTGCTCACCTCCTCTTCCCGCCGTAATTGGTGAGGTCTCTCAAGCCTTGCGCCTTTGTTCCTCAAGTCTTTGCTTCTTCCTCCTTAACCGGAAGGTCCTCTCAATCTCATGATCGAGTTTGTATAGAAATTGACTTCGCATAAAAGGGGAAAGTTCCTACAAGCACAATCACCAACACAACCAATGCAATCAAAAAGAAAAGGAAAATAAAGTAAAGCACTTAGTCAATTTCGTAAGATTAACTTAATAGTTAACAATTTGATCTTCAGCAATGGTGCCCAAAACTTGGCATGTCCACAAGTGCATGGGCGTTGTAGTTTAGATTAAAACATCATCCTAAGGGACCAAAGTAATCTACCGAGCTAATGTCCTATTGAAAATGCAAAGCAATCAATCTTTTGAATTAGTCAATTTAAACAAACTAACTATCTAATTGGAAATTCAATCAAAGTAAAGCATCTAAGAATTCGATTCGCTAAATAAAGAGTTGGATCATAGAATTAAGCATGCACTTCTTATGGATTGGATGATTCAAGGAATGGCAATCGAGTTAAATTTAATCGTTTCTTTCGAAATAAATTAAATTGCCCAAATAAATTCATCTAACACTCTTTCAAGTGTCTTTGATTTAGTCTAGGTTGAAGATTCATGAATGCTAAGTCTCCTCTTAACAAGAAATTCTCTCTCGAGTTTCGTTAAATCAAGTTCTATCAAGGTGATCAAGTAGTGAGTTTCAATTTTCAGTACTTCACCCGACTACCTAACATAAGCAAGCAAAATTGACCAAATTCTACTCACAACATTTCAATCTCAAGATAGAAGTAAATCATTTCAATCATTAAGTAAGCACAAGAATGTAGAAATAAAGGATCCACTGCAATACTATGGCTAACAAATCCATTGATTAAATAAAACTACTCACTCATATTTCTAATTCAACTGACACAAGATTTCATGGATAAATTCAAAGGGAAAGAAAACTTAACAGCAATGGCAGCCCCTCAATAGTGCCACAATCTTTAAGCCTTTAAGAGCAAAGCTTCTCCCTTCAATTCTTCTTTTGCTCTCGAAGACAATTTAAACTCTAACTAAAAGAGATATGGATGTGAGAGTAATAGTGAGATAGTGATGGGTGCTGAATTCTCTGTTCTATACCCTTCAAAGATGCCTTTTAAGCACCAAAATGGAACATCCTTAGCTGCACAATGAAGAAGATGAAGATGTTTGTAGATACAGACTCACCACGATCCGTGGTAGTCACCACGGTCGGATTGTGGTGTTTGCTGAATTTGAAATCTTTGACTCTTTTCTTTCTCCACGGGCATGGGACTTGGAGTACCTCCGTGGTGGGTCAACATGCACTCAATTGAGGGTCAATTGCTTGGTCAAATTATCTAAAATCCTACAAAAGTCATCAAAGAACTACATCCAAGCATAAAATAGGAATATTAGCATAAATTATAACATAAAGCCCATGAATTCCTGAAAAAGTGCTACAAAACGTCCCAAAAATGAAGTATAAAGAAGCACTTATCAAAAGTATCACACACTTATAAAAAGACTAAAAGGTATTCAGATCCTCCATTAGGGTGCCTCCAAATTGTGCTTGTTGCACCGTAGATATGAGAGCCGATTTGAGCTCAAATTATGAGCTTCCACAATTGGCCTTGGAATACTCGAAGTGATACCATGAACACCCGGGGTGATGAAATCGCGAATTGTTGATCTGCTCCACCTCTTGCGATTTTCGAAGAGGTTTCTCGAGCCTTAAGCTTTTTCAGCCTTGAATGAAGAGACCTTTCTATCTTTGGATAGAATTCAAAAGGGAAGGGACTTCGTATAAATGAGGGAAAATCCCGCAACCATCACCACAACCACTACCAAAAAAAAGAAAAAAGAAAACGTTTAGTCAATCTTTAAAGGAGTAACTCAATATTTGACAAGTTGATCCCTAACAACGGTGCCAAAAACTTGACACACCACAAGCGTGCGCTTGTTGTAGTTTAGAGTAAATATTGTTTCCACAGAGACCAATGCAATCTATTATTGAGTTTTATCATTCTAAAATGCTAAGAACATTAAGTGTTGAGTTAGGATATTTTTCTAAAACTAATCTATCGCTAGATGAATGCTAATTATCGTTTTAAGACTTCTATCAATTAAAAACACCGAGGGATTGTCTCACCAATTCAACAGCAAATTTGATCCAATAAAATATGTATGTGCTCTATTCTAATTTGGATGAATCAAAGGATAGCAATCATACATAATTCAATTCGTTCTTTCAAAATAAACTGAATTATTTAGACTAATCTAATTGTCGTTCTTTCAAAGGGTCTTAAATTAGTCCAATTAAGGGTCTAGATTGTCTATTTTCCTCTCAACATGCAACTTTCTCTCAAAATTACTCTGTTGAGTCTAATCTTGTCAATCCAATAGTGGATTTCATCTTTCAGTGCTTCACCCAACAATTTAATAATTTGCAAGCAAATTTGGCCTAGATTGTTCACTGTATTCATATCACAAGATAGATTGAAACATGTTAAATAGATAAAGCACAATATCGATAAAATTAAGAATCTAATTCCATTGTTTGGCAAGCAAATCCCTAGACTAGAGGAAAACTACCCACACATGATTATTAAACTAATAAAATGTATTAAACTAAACATCAAAACAACCTAGAACAATTCAAAAGGAGTTCAAAGGATAAAGGAAGAAAAGATTCCCAGCAACACTAGAGTTCTTTGATGATTCTTAAATCTTCAAGCCTCCAACTTCCAAATTGCCTCCCTTCAAATCTTCTTCTTGCTCCAAAAATGATAAAAACACTATGGTATTTGAGAGATTTTCGATAGAGAATAATTCAGTTTCCTTTCGCTATAGTAGCGTATGCGTAGTTATAACAACCACCAAGCATTCTTAGCCACAAAATCGAGAAAAATGAACAGTTGTAGCTGTCATAGGCCTGCTATGGACCGTGGCCTTCACCACAGATAGTCCATGGAAGCCTCTATCTCAGTTGTTTTTTGTTCTTCTTTCTCTCTACTAGCATAGTGGCTGGGGGACATCCTTGGTAAGTAAAAAACTCATTATTTAAGGTTCAAGGCTTGGTACAGGCCTGCAAGTGAGCACACCTAGTTATAGCACCCACCAAGCATTCTTAACCACAAAAGCATGGAAAACGAACACCTGCAGCTGTTACAGGCTTTCCATAGACCATGGCCTTCACCACGGATAGTCAGTGGAGGCCTATGCCTAGGTTATTTCTTATTCTTTTTTCTCTCCATGGGCATAATGGCTAGGCGGCATCCTTGGTGAGTTGAAAACTCGTCATTTAAGGGTGAAGGCTGGGTCAACGAGGTCTCAAAACCTGCAAAAATCATCAAAGAACTACACTTAAGTGTAAAAAGGGAATTAGGGTATAAATTATAATATAAAGCTCATGAATTCCCTAAGAATGCAACAAAATGACCCAAAAATAATATAAACTTTGAGCACTTATCATGTCCTCCACAAGGAGAATCATAACAATAGGAGACGATGCTTTGGACTTCATCCTCAGGAAGACCATGCCTATAGATCCCATCCTTGCAACTCTTGAAAAGAAAAGGTTTTCAACCAGAATTTTTGTTAATTATGTTGATTTATACCCTTTTATTATGTGAAATTTACTCAAAATAAATTAGTAGATTAGAATTCTAATAATATTTTATTTATTTAGTAGGAATTGGAAAACTTGTAGAAAAAAAAATAATTTGTTTAAGCAGACCAGGCTTTTGGAGTTGAACAAGGAAGGACGAAAAAATGGAGAAGCAAGCTTTGAGCCCAACTTCCTTTTCTCTCTTTCCTTCTGTCTTGGGCCAATCTGAAGCTAAGCCTTCCCCTTCTCTTTGTGTACCTTTCTCTGTTGTTTTCTTTGTAGGCCTAGCCAAAGCACGCTTCGGGCCTTTGTTTCTGCGGCCCAATGCTGCTAGCTCCTCCCAGAATTTCAAGCCTAGCCTGCCCTCAATTATTTGGCCATGCTTTCCTCACTTGACCTCTGTCTTTCTTCTTCCTCAGCAGCAAACCCGAGAGCCTGAAAGACGCACATAGCAGGTTGTTCCTTCATCTTTCCATTCTCTCTCTCTCTCTCTCTTCATCATTTACTTTTCTGTTACCACCATCATCAAGTCGACAATTACAAGCATTGGACAAGATTTAATTCAAGATTTATGGAAGCAATCAAGGGGGATCATTTGGGGCTGGTTTTTATGATTTTAAAGAGAACCGAAACTAGGCAGAGGTGAGGATAAAGATTAGATATTAGGTGTTAAGTTTGTTCTTGTACTCACTTTCATTTTTTAGCTTCAAATTCAATCATCCAGACCTTGAAATTTGTAATTTTTTTCCAGTTTTCTTTTGTTCAAATTAAGACAGATTTTCGGGCTTTAGTGTAGAATTTGCTTGTTGCAATTATCATGCTCTTTTTTCCTCTGCACTGGTATTAGCTGGATTCTAGGTTATTGATTTCCCAATAATTCGCTTCCCATGTTTCAGGTCCAAGAAGGTTACTGATGTTTCAATCCAGTTCTGGGTGCATGATTTTTCAACTTGGTTCTCTTACATTTCCTCTCTGATTTTCTTAATTTCTAATTTTAGGAATGGTAGGTGATTTTAATTGTTATTATTATTGTAATTAGTTTATAATTAATTTAGGTTTTGTTTGAGTTTATCGTAATAGTATAGATATTTAGTAATCTAATATTGTAATTCATCCCTGAGGATGACAACCGTAAATACCACAATGATAAACCGTGCGCTTACGAATTTACAATAAGTTTTTTGCACCATTGTTGAGAATGAGTTTGTGAAATTAGATTGTGTCGGGTTGTATTTAGTTTTTTGAATCGTTAAGTCGTTTTTGTTTTCTTATTTTTTGATTAGATTTAGTTTTAGTTTAGTTTAGATTTCCTTGTTTTTGGCTTTCAATTTGAGTTAATATTTTGATTTTTTTTTGTTTTAGGATCAATTTAATATGATTTTTAGTGTCTACTTTATTGCTGGAAAAAAAGTACTAACTGATTCAGTTTTATGCAAGAGCAGAAAAACATAAACATTCTGGTGCAGGTTCTTTAAGGAATTTCATATTCTGGTTGAATTTTTTGGAGTAGTTCTAGTGTGAATTTTTCTATATTGATATTTTTAGTGGATTCTCCATGATTGTTAGAGTCTAGATGAATTTTGGTGTGATTTTTAGGACTATCTGAAATTTGCCATGATTTTTAGAAATAATTGTCTGTTTGGAATTTTCTACACTATTTGAGTACAGGAAAAAAATTGAAAAAAATATCTTCCTCTTTCTTGTGATTTTGTGGAATTTTCTGTCTATAGGCTTCTTATTTTAGGAGTTTGATTTTTTGCTTTAATTTTAGTTTTGTGCTTCACATGTTTAGGTTTAGTTTATTCCAATTTCCTTTTTACTTATGTTAGTTTTCTATTTTTGTTTTGTTCCTAGGATTTGTTTACTTTTTGTTTTTGCTTTTATTTGTGAGAAAATAAATAAAAAAATTCAAAAAATCAAAATCCCAAAAAAAATTAGAAAAAGAAAATGGTGTATGTGCTTTGTTTGTGGGCTTCCTTTAAGTTTTTTTGTTAGGTCACTTTTTGTTGTTTGTTTCTCGGTATTTCTTTTATTTTAGTGATATAGTTTCATTTTTGTTAGTTTATTTTATTTTGTTAACTTAAATATTTGAGTGCCTTGTTTGTTGGTTTTAGTCATTAGTTTATGATTAGTTGTTTTAGAGTCATTGATTTTTCTTTCAATAACAACAAACCTAAAAAAAAAATTTTTTTAAAAATTAAAAATCCTAAAAAAATTGAAAACTTCTTAAAATTGAAAAAAAAGAGTTTTCAAGCATCCCAATTTTCAATTTCCTACAATTTGAGCATGAACCGTTATTGAGTTATTTATCGAGACTTAAGGATTATCGTGCTCAATTGAATTGAAATTTTGAAAAATGAACAATTTGTTAGGTCACTGCTGTAGGTTTGAATGTTCAATCTAGAGGTTATGTTAAGTCCATGTGTCCTGAAGGTTTAGTAGGATTGTTGTCTAGAACTCAAAACGAAGTTTGGAATTTCTTTAAAAAATTAGCTGGGGATACTTATGAATTTGAACAAGCTCAACAGAATTTGGGATATTCCACTTATGGGCAGTGTGTTTTTCATTCTAATCCTTGCCACTGTGATCACTTTAGGAACTCATATGACCCATCTTACTCATATGTGCCTATTGTTTTGTGTGATTATTATGAGTCTTCTAGTCATGATGCTTGTAATTGGCCTTATTATGACTATATTGATGCCACATGTGCAAATGTTGAATAGACAATAAATGAATTGACTTATAAAATGTTAAAGACTATGAAAGCGAGAATTGCTGAATATTCTCAATGTTTTCATCATAGTAGTGTTTATAATTTGCATGAACTTGACTCTAGTTTAGAATCTCCTAAACCTGCAGTTAATCTTTGTGATGATTTTGAGCCCTCTTGCCATGCTAGACCTAATTTGCATGATGTTATGCATTTGCGTAGCCTAGAGCAAGACGAACATCACCTTATGTCTCTAACTACTGACCTTGCAGCCTACACTAGGCCACATAAGGACATCACTGAGGATGTCCAGGTTTTCCCCATCCCACCTACCCCTTTTACCCAATCTTTTGAGTTTGAGGTGGGTGAAGACCTTGAGAACCTTAGTGAGTTAGATATGAGCGTCATATCTGAAGGTGCGAATTATAATGAGTCAGAAGCTATTTGTTTTCAAAAGTCATGTGAGGAGGAACTTGAGCCTACTAATTAGGAATTCGATGATGATATTTTTTGCATAGAATATGAATCCTTTTCATGTGGTTTGATATCAGCGGAAGTCTTGATGAGAGTTTTTGTGTTGAATATGAGTCTTTCTCTTTTGGCCCCATCAAAACTGACTATATCCTCAAGAAATCCAAGTTCGAATTCATAGAGTCTTAGACTTTTGTGCCTACAGCTTTGGTTTTAGGCTAGTCTCTTGCGCCTATTGAAATTAAGAGACTTGTGGACTTAGGATCCTCTGATATTCCTAGACAGTTCATTGATGATAACTGAAATTCTAGGCCGATGACCAATTTACTTGTTTATTTTGAGTATGTCTATTTGATTGACGTTTGGGCCCAACAATTTGACAAGTTGAAATGAGCCCTTACATGCGCGGTGTTGATGTTATGGATGTACTCTTTTTGCTGCCAACTGTTTAATTTTCTTAGTCATAATTTTCTTAAGAGTTGTTCTTGGCAGTTTGATAAGCTACTATGTGTGCTAATGAGATTTGATTTGAGTAGCAATGTTCAGATTGATATGGAGTGGCTGATGCTTCATGAGCCTTTATCTAAATAGATTTCAGGAGGTTATAGCTTAGGTGTACTTTTACACCTGACCTGGTATAATTGCTCATCATTAGCTTTTCTTATTTTGCTTTCTTTTGTTTATATTTGTTGCTTTATTTTGGTTTTATTGTTTCCTTTTTGTATATTGTTTTCTTTTTAGTTTTTATTTTTAGTTTTATGTTTTCTTTCACTCCCAATAAGGATATTGCAAGATTTAGGTGTAGGGGTAGGGAGACTTTGTTTCAAAAAAGAAATTAAAACACATTTGAAAAATTCAAAAAGATTTTTGTTTTGTTTTGGGGAATATATATGCAATTCAGATTGGCCATGTTCTCTTGTATCTTAGTGTTAGGTTGTATATAGATGTGGTGTACATTGATAGAACTTAGTCCCAAAGTATGATGTTTGTATACAGTCCAAAGCCCGATATTATTTCTAAGCAAACTTGACTTTGGTAGAACTTGTGAGATTTTGAGGCTAAATGACTAGTTCATCAATTTAGCCTCATGTGTTTCTTTCGTGTGTGGTACTTCCATGATTACATCCCCTAGAACTTGCTTTAATTCTCTTTGAAGTTACATTTAGCATATGCATTATGATAATGTGATATAAGCATTCATTTCTTTAGCAAGCTGCATAGCCAAATTACCACCCATGATTTAAATGTTTTTACCCTTTGTTAGCCCTTTTGAGCCTTAACATTTTTGTTCTGAACCCTTCATTTAAGCCTTTGGCCTAAACACATTTCTTGTACCTAAGTCAAGACTAGTGGAGTAATACTTCATTATTTGGTGGGTAGCTTTTGGGTGCTTATGTAATGGATGTTTGATTTTGGTTATGTAGTGGGATGTATCATGGTGACCATTTGGGAATGGAGTTGTATTGTTTACATATATGCCATTCATTCATTTTCTTAATGAAAAAGAAGAAGAAGAAAATAGCAATAAATTCCAATGAAGGAAAATGAAAATTTTGAAACAAACATTTGAAAAGGAAGTTATAAATAAGAGTGATTGGCATGAATTTTGTCATTATATGTTCTCATTTCCAATGGTCCATTATTGTGGGGTGTGTTCTTATTTTGTTTTGAGAGCATCTATGCTTATTATAGTTGGTGTAAGTGTTGGTTGCTCATTAGTTATGGCTTTTAGCTCCTCATTCCCAAATCATTTGTCCCTATCGTAACTCTTTATCCTTAGCCCCATTACAACCTTGAAAAGTCCTCTTGACTATTATGTTGTATATTGCATTTTAGTTGTGGAGAATCGAGAATTTTAACAAGCCTATGGTCGTTTGTTTGATTGGAAGAGAATTAAGCAAACCTTGTTATATCTCAAGCACATGAGCGGGAGGATTCCATATGTCCCTAAAAGAAAGGTTCTACTGGTTACGCTTGTGTATAATTTCTAAGTGGGGGCGAAAGATTGTGTATAGATATCATCAGTAAGGATTAATAATTTCTTGATGTGTAAATCGTGTTTGTATGTGATTTGGTGCTTTGGTTACTTAAGTGATGTGGTTCATTACAATATGTGTATATTTTCCCTTGGTGTCGTGTATAAGTTTTGCAAAAACTAATAAGATTTTCAATTTTCTTTTCTTTTGATAGATTTTGTGGATATGTCTTCTGTAAACCCTCATGAGATATTCCTCGTCCATTAGGGGTAACCTAGGGGTTTAAAGGGCCTATTGCAGTTGCTAAGTGCAACCGCGATTCCTACGAAAGTGAGTTTGGACTTTTCTTTTTCTAGGGGTTTTAGTTTCATTTTACTCGACGACGAGCAAAACTTAGGCATTGGGATATTTGTTTGACTAGAAATTATGTTAATTTATACCCTTTTACTATTTGAAATTTGGTCAAAATAAATTAGTGGATTAGAATTCTAATAATATTTTATTTATTTTGTAGGAATTGGAATACTTGTTGAAAAATAAATAATTTGTTAAGTAGATTAGGCTTTTAGAGTTGAACGAGGAACGAGGCAGGAGGAAGAAATGGACAAGCAAGCTTTGAGCCTAGCTTCCTTTTCTCTCTTTCCTTCTCTCTTGGGCCAATCCGAAGGCCAGCATGCCCCTTCTCTCTCCATTTGCGGGCACCGTGTTTGCGGCCCGACGAAACCCAGCCGGATTCCAATATGTGCCCAAGGCTTGCGCTCAAACCCAGCTTTCTTCCCCCTTTCAGACCATCCTTATTCGCATGGGCCTGACCCAACACGTCCCCCTTTTAGTTTCCTCATTTTCTCTCTCTGTGCCTTTCCTGGTTGTTTTCTTTGCGGACCTAGCCCAAGCATGCCTTCGTGCCTTTGTTTCTGCGACCCTTAATGCTACCAACTCCTCCTAGAATTCCAAACCTAACTTGCCCTCACTTATTCGACCATGTTTTCCTGACGTGTCCTCTATCTTTCTTCTTCCTTAGCAGCATACCAGCGAACTCGAAAGACGCACATGGTAGGTTGTTCCTTCATCATTCTATTCTCTCTCTCTCTCTCTTTCTTTATTATTTACTCTTTTGTTATCACCGGCATCAAGCCGGCAGTTACAAGCATTGGATAAGATTTAATTCGAGATTTATGAAAGCCATCAAGGGGAATCGTTTAGGGGCCAGTTTTTCTGATTTAAAGAGAACCGAAATAGGGAATAAGAGAGGATAACGATTAGATATTAGGAGTTAACTTTATTCACATACTCGCTTTCATTTTTTAGCTTCAGATTCAATCATCTGGACCCTGAAATTTGTAATTTGTTCCAGTTTTTTTTTTGTTCAAATTAAGACAAATTTTTGGGTTTTAGTGTAGAATTAGCTTGGCTCGTTAAAAATATCATGCTCTTCTTTCCTGTGCATCGGTATTTACTAGATTCTGGGTTCTTGATTTCTCAATTAGTTGCTTCATGTGTTTCGGGTCTAAAAGGGTTACTATTGTTTGCATCGAGTTCTGGGTGCATGATTTTTCAACCGGGTTCTCTTACTTTCCCTCTTTAAGTTCCTTAATTTCTAGTTTTAGGAATATAGGTGAGTTTAGTTGTTATCATTTTTGTAATTAGTTTATAATTAATTTAGGTTTTGTTTGAGTTCGTTGTAATAGTATAGATAATTAGTAATCTAATATTGCAAATCATCACTGAGGATAACATCCACAAATACCACGACGACAAACCGTGCGCTTATGGATTTAGAACGATAGGTTCCTCCTGAAATAAGACCTGAGATTGTGGAAGAACTTCTTCTTTTGATGATAAATCAGATTAGGTGGTAGGACCCCACAAGCTAGATATTAACTAAGGGGCCGCACCAAGGGTGACAATAATGAGATGCGCATAAGGAAAAGCATCATCGATGAGAAGATCTTAGCTCTCAACTATAAGCTAAGAAGGATTATTAGTTACCACATTTTTGGCTCTTGCCTTATCAGTGATCTCGATATCGAACTCATGTAGGAGTAAGATCCATCTGACGAGGTGAGGCTTGGTATCCTTTTTCTCTAAGAGATATTTGAGTGTAGAGTTGTTAGTTTACACAATAACTTTGGAACACAACAAGTAATAATGGAACTTCTTAATTGCCCACACCACCATAAGCAACTTATTCTCCGTTGTGCTATAATTCAGCTGAGCCCTACAAAGGGGCCATAGTAGATAGCATGGGGCACTAGCATCACACATGATCTTAAATGGTAAACTCTAATCTGCAGGTAGGATGATAGGGGCAGAAACATGAGCCTATTTAATCCTACAAAACACCTCAAGACGCTCATCAGTAACAAACAAACATGGGAATCTTTAGCCAAAAGTTGAGTTAGAGGTTTAACAATCTTGGAAAAGTCTTTAATAAAGTGACAATAAAATCTCACATGACTAAGGAAACTTCATACCCCCTTTACAGATATAGGAGGTGGCAACTGCTTAATAGCCCTAAGCTTAGGTACATTCAACTTGATGTGTCTATGAGAGATGACATAACCCAAATCACTCCCTCCTGCACTACGTGGTGACATTTTCCCATCAGCTCCAAATTAACTTCCTTACATCTATAAGGTACCTTAGTCAAATTTTCCAGGTAAAAATTGAAGATACCTCTGTGGACTAAGAATTCATGCATGAACACTTGCATGATGCTCTTAATGTGGTTAAAAAAAAAGGTCATGCAACAATAAAAAGTGGTAGGGGTATTACATAATCCAAAAGGCGTCATGCGATAAACGAAGGTACCATAAGGACATCTAAAAGTCGTCCTTCTCCTGATCACTTGGATGGACAAGAATTTGGAATAAACTTGAAAAACTATCCAATTAATAGAAGGAATGCATAGCCAATCTTTCCACCATCTGGTCAATGAAAGTGAGGGGGGAATGGTTTTTCTGGGTGGCTTGATTCAATTTTATGTAATCAATGCACATGCGCCACCTGGTGACAATCCTAATAGAAATGATTTCATCACGCTCGTTCTTAATGATAATCATGTAGTATTTTTTGGGAACTATTTGAATTGGACTCACCCATTCACTATCTGAGATAGGATGGATGATTCCACTGTCAAGTAGTTTGATAATATCTTTTTCCACAGCTCTTGCATATTAGGACTTAATGGTCTGTGAGCTTGGCTAGAGGGTTTATGACGTTTATCAAGAAAAATCCTATGCATACAAACTGAAGAGCTGATTCCCTTGATATCATCAATGATATAACGTATGATACCACTACGCTTTCTCAGCACATCTATCAATTTTTTAAGTTGGGTGTAATCTAGTTTAGTATTAACAATAATAGGGAATGTATGATTAAAGGAAGAAACTCATACCTGAGGTGGGACAGTAGAAATTTCAACTTCACCTTAGGAGCACCTTTCTCGTCCTCTTCGGAGGATTGAACCACCACACTAAGGGTCTCCTTGTGCTGCTATCTAAGAAGATGTGTTGGGGGTAAATCCAGGATCATTGTGTAGGCTTCTCTTGTTTCATCCCAATATACCTCCATCCTATGCCCACTAGTGCTAATCAAGCAAGCCTCTAAAGGATTTAGAGAAGGGCCAGAAATCGCCCCCTCCTCCATGACTACCTAGTCAAGAGTAGTTACTTGGTAACATGCATTTTAGAAGGAAGGGAATGCCATGGCTTACGCAAGATTAAATTCTAGCTTTTTTGTTCCAACTTGGAGAGGAAGCTTACTGACCACTGCAGCAAGCACACAGGTAGTCGCAGTATAGATAAAAGATATCATTCCTCAGGGATTAACGTAATCTATCAAATCTTGTCTATCAGAATATGCTAAGTAAAATTCTAACTCAAATGGTTCGATTTAACAACTTCTAACTCACTAATTTTTAAATCAATTAAGGGAACATGCCTAGGAATTGATGCAGTTATGAAAAGTGATTGGATCAAAACGATAAACATGTGCTTTTTCTCTAACCGGCTAATCAAAAGAAATTGCAATCTATCCAAAAATTTGGCCTATTCTTTCGAAATCAACCAAATTTGCTTAAACTAAGCAAAAGTCATTCTTTCGAACTAATTTGTCTTAATCTAAGTTAAACATCTTTGATTACTTTCTAGTCATCCTAACATGCAAATCTCTCTTTCGAGACGACGTTATATCAGGTTTTATCAAGCAGTCCAAACAATCAAATGTCACCTTTAAGTTTTTCACCCGATTGTTTTAAGTGTGCAAGCAAACTTTGGGCAAAAATCTATTAACAATATGATAATCACTCGGTAGAACGAAATCAAACCAATCATAAAAATAAACACAATTCTTTAGATTAAAACATAATCCAACAACACTTTCATAAACTACTAAATCCCTAGACAAAGATTAAACTACTCACACATGATTATGCATTAAACAACTAACTAGCGTTTTACGAAATCTGAGCGAAGGGGCTTAATTGAGAATGGCCTTGAACCAAGGGCTTCAAAACCACCTCAAGATCAAACACTCACACTCAAGTTTACTCACCAATACAAATACCAAAATAAAATCTAAACTAAAGAGAACAAACATTTGAGGAGAAGAACAAACTATGCTACTCTATATTCCTATGCACTTCCTTCTGCTTTGCTGCTGCCTGAACAAAGCCTTTCGATAGGAAAACTGGGATGTTTTCAGCCACATAGCTGAAGGAAAATGAAGAGGCAACAGTTTCTTTCTTCACCACGGTATGTGGTAAACTCCATAGTCTGACGGTGGTCTGGGATGGAACCAGTTTTCTGCTCTTTTCTTGCTCCATGGGCGTAGGATCACTTGGTGTCCGTGGGGCTGGTCAAAATACATCTATTAAGGGTCAAATGTTGGGTAAAAAGGTTTAAAATCCTGCAAATTACTTCAAACAACCACACCCAAGCATATATCGAGAATAGGAGTATAAATAATAATATTAAGCACATAATTCTCTTAAAAATGAAGCAAAATGGGGTACAGAATAGAAAAAAGGGAAGGGGGTTGCACAGTATAACCGTAAAGGAGGTAGTGGTGGAGGATGGTGTGGTTGGTCATAAGGGACAGGCCAATCCCCCCAAGCCTCCAGGCATGCCCTATAGTCCTGGAAATACTGTGTCTGGGTAGCAAGCATCCTATGAAGCTCATCGTGGTGCTTTTGGACAAAGTCATGAAGAGCGGTGTTCTCAGAAAAAATAAATGCTCGAAGGGAAACTTGCTCATCTTGAATGGATCTAAGGGTGTCTTGGAGGTCACTGCAGTCAGAAGGGGGTAGTTGAGAAGAAGAACTAGGTTCGGCTTGGCTAGAATGAGGGACTGGATGATGGCTTGCGAGTCGAACAACTTTCTCATCCCCAGGTACCCAATAAAGGTTAACCTGGTAAAGTAAGGGGGTTCGCTCGACATTGGGAAGTCGTAAAAGCCGGTCCCTAGGGTAAATCCAACACAAACGCTAAGCCTCAACTTTATAAAAGTTCATAATTTCAAAATCACCTTGATCAAGCCACTAGGACCCAGAAACTGTATCATCAGGGTTGGGCTCTTCAACTAAAAATCTAGCAATAGTATTCACCATCCCACCTATGACTATTCTATCTTTAGTGCTTACAGCAGTACTATGTGATTGCCTAGGTAAAAAGGAACCGGGGTCAAGATGGACACCATCAAGCATACATGTCAAAAAGTATAACTCAGATATTCTCGGGACATTAAAACTATCGTCCTAAGAAAAAAGGGAACAACCCAAAATGCACTGAGCTACTCTTATGCAAGGGTTTCTAATATGTGTGCACTTTGATAAACTAGTGCTGTACCTAACACTCCCTAAAAGTTCACCCCAAAATGCGTTCGGATTGAATTCGCGGGGGACTTGGTTGTTCGGTAAATCCATACTAGGTGGAAAACCGGATATACTATTAAAGGTACCTAAGTTTAGTTCATATAATTAACCCTGCAAATAAAACGATATGTATCCGGCTTGACATTGAGGTCCACTACTGACCTCGACATGGAGTGTACTTAAAAATTATAGGGTCAAATCCCAATATGTATGCTCTTTGATTTCTAAAAAAATGTCCCGTACCACCTCTTATAAATAACCATCGAATATCATCCAACATTCCTAACCGAGCTAATAGTTGCTCATTATAATATCTAGTTGCTACAACCATACGTTCATTCATTCAAGCAATTGTATCGAGCAACATGATCATGATGTGTCAAACCAAGAGGGTGAAGAATGTTATCTCTAGCATGCGGGTTGGTCGAGGTTCAGGATGTCCTTTGAGGTTGAGGTGGTGCTTGACTTGAAGGTCCAACCTCCTTGGTACTTCTTTGTCTCTTGGTTGGTGCTATTGTTGCAAAAACTAAAACAAAAACCAAAACTAAAAACTAAATAGAAAAATTTGAAGAAGAAAATAAAGAAATTAAGTAAAAAGAGGAGAATAAGAGAGAGAAGAAGATGGGTATGGTGGACGAGTGAAGTGAGATGAATTTGATGAAAAAGAAAAAGAAAGTGATGAAATTTGTGGGGAAAAAGAAAGTATTGAGTGAAAGGGAATGATTTGGGGTGAAAATAAGTGAAAATGGAGAATAAATGAGGGAATATTGAAGGTATTAACTATGGAGGGTTTAGAGAGAGAAAATGGAGGTAGACAAATAGTATTGTGAGGTTGAAGATGAAATGTGAGATAGATGAGTGGGCTCCGCGGTTAAAAACCTAGATCGCGGGCCGTAGTAGTACGCAACGGACTGTGGGGTTCACCACAGCCAGGCCGTGGTGTCTACTGGTCCCTTTTTTAAAAAATGTTCTGGGTTGGCACTCCACAGTCATGGTTATGGGAATCCAGCCATGGTGCCAGACAATTTGTCCATAGTTTGTTGTTGTTGTTGTTGTTGTTTTTGTTGTTGTTGTTGTTTTAAACTACAAAAATAGTAAAAAGAAAGGCTAAGAAAAGAAAAAGAAAAAAGACCTTGGGTTATCTCCTAAGAAGCGCTCATTTAAGGTCAAGAGATTGACTCTTCTTCTATGCTTGGTCCAGATCAGTAAGTGTATGGACATTGACTTTATCAATAGGTTAGCCCATAAGATATGGTTTTAATCACTGTCCGTTAACTATGAATGCACTGGTGGACTCACTCCATATTTCAACTGCTCTATTGGGTTGAAACTTGGTGACCTTAAAGGGTCCTGACAATTGGGATTTCAGTTTGCCCGAAAACATTCTCAATCTGTAGTTAAATATTAGGACCAAGTCTCCTTTTTCGAACCTCTTTGTGATATGTTTATCGTGCCACTTCATAGTTCGTTCTTTATAAATTCGCGAACTCTCATGGGCTTCTAACCTTAGCTCATCGAGCTCATTTAGTTGAACAAATCTCCCTTCTCCGGCTGCCTTAAGATCAAAATTGAGTGTCTTTATAGTCCAGTATGCCTTCTGGTCCATCTCTACTGACAAGTGACAAGACTTCCCAAACATCAACCCGTATGGAGTGGTGCCTAACAAAGTCTTGTAAGCGGTGCGGTATGCCCAAAGAGCACATCAAGCTTGAAGGCCCAATCTTTGCGGGACCGATCCATTATTTTCTCCTAGCTGCTCTTCAATTCTCTATTTGAGAGTTCCACCAGCCCACTTGTTTGGGGATGGTAAGGCATTGCGATCTTATAAAATATCCCATATTTTTTTAATAGTAACTCAAGAGGCTTGTTGCAAAAGTGTGTGCCACTGTCACTTAGAAGAGCTCTTGGCATGCCAAATTATGTGAAAATATTTTTCTTAAGAAACCTAAGGACAACCTTTGAATCATTTGTTGGGGAGGCAATGGCTTACACCCACTTAGAGACATAGTCAACCACCACAAGGATGTAAAGGTTGTTATGAGAAGGAGGAAAAGGGCCCATAAAGTCAATTCCCCATACATAAGATAACTCTACCTCAAGTATGTCACTTTGAAGCATCTCATGTCTTTTAAAAATATTCCTTGATTTCTGACATCTATCATAAGTCATGATAAATTTCCTTACGTCTTTAAACAGCGTGGGCCAATAGAAGCCTGCTTTGAGTACTTTTGCAATCATTTTATCTGGTCCAAAGTGGCCACCATAAGTTGAAGCATGGCGATGGTGCAAGACACTAAGAACCTCATCTTCGAGCAAACACCTTCTATAAATCCCATCTCCACATAGCTTGTAAAGGAAAGGTTCTTCCCATACATATTATTTGGCATCTGTAAAGAACTTCTTTCTTTGTTGGTAGGACAATCCTGGAGGTAACACTCCACACACCTTGAAATTCACTAAATCAGCATACCATGGGGTAGCTTGCTGGGATATAGCGAATAGCAGCTCATCAGGGAAAGAGTCATCTATGGGGAGCTCTTCACTAGGAGTGGCCTGTGGGCCTAAACGAGATAGATGATCGACAACCACATTTTCCAACCCATCCTTATCTTTTATTTCCAAATCAAAGTCTTGAAGAAGGAGGACCCATCGGACGAGTCGGGGTTTAAAGTCGGATTTCTTCACTAAATGTCTCAAAGTGGCATGATCTGTGAAAACAATGACCTTAGAATTAATCAAGTAGGATCTAAATTTTTCCAAGGCAAAGACAATTGCTAAGAACTCCTTCGATTACTTGAGCCCCATTGGGAGTACGACTTGTATAGTATATGGCATACGACTTGTTGTCCTTTCATTGACTAAGAACAGCCCCTACTACATAGTCACTTGCATCACACATTACTTCAAAAGGTAGTTCTCAATCTGGCGTTTGCATTACTGGGCCGATGATCAATGCCTCTTTTAACCTATGAAAAGCACTCAAGCATTCTTCATTAAACTCAAAAGGCACATCCTTGACAAGCAATTGGGTGAGAGGTTTTGCAATTTTTGAAAAAGCTTTAATGAACCGCCAGTAAAAACCGATGTGTTTGAGAAAACTCCTCACACCTTTTAAAGAGGTTAGCGGTGGTAATTTCTCAATCACCTCCACCTTTGCTTTGTCAACTTCAATGCCTTTACTAGAGACAACATGACCAAGAACAACCCCCTCTTACACCATAAAACAACATTTCCCCCAATTCAAGACCAAATTCACATCTTTGCATCTTTGCAAAACCTTATATAAGTTATTCAAGCACTGGCCATAGGTTACACCATACACAAAAAAAAAATCATCCATAAAGACTTCCATTATGCCCTCAATAGAATCAGAAAAAATGGCCATCATACAATGTTGAAATGTGGCAGGGGCATTGCATAACCCAAATAGCATTCTTCTATAAGTATATGTACCATAAGGACATGTAAAAGTACTCTTTTCTTGGTCATTAGGATGGATAGAGATTTGAAAGAATCCTGAATATCCATCTAAGTAGCAAAGATATGAATTTTTAGCCAATCGTTCAAGTATTTGGTCAATGAAGGGAAGGGGAAAGTGATATTCATCGGTGACTTTATTCAATTTCTGATAATCAAAGCACATACGCCAGCCTGTGACATTCCTAGTAGGGATTAGCTCATTATTCTCATTTTTAACAACAGTCATCCCTCCTTTCTTAGGCACAACATAGATCGGGCTTACCCACGCACTATCAGAGATAGGGTAGATAATACCGGCCTCAAGTAACTCCAAAATTTCCTTTTTAACTACATCTTGCATGCTAGGGTTCAATCTTCTTTGGTGTTCAATTGAAGGCTTATGATTGTCTTCCATTAAGATTCGATGCATACACAAAGAAGGATGAATTCCTTTTAAGTCATCAAGGGTGTATCCTATGGCTTTACGATGCTTCCTAAGTACTCCAAGCAAAGAATCAATTTGGGTTGCATTCAACCTTGCATTCACAATCATTGGGTATGTAGATTTTGGTCCAAGAAATTCATACCTTAGGGATGAAGGGAGTTGTTTTAGTTCAACATCAGGAGCTTTTACCTCATCAGACGAGGGCTTACTTTCATTTTGTAATGATTCCATCTTAGCAACAGAAAATAGAATTGGTGGAAGGGCTTCCAGAAGTTGAGCACACTTGGCTGTTGCACGATTTTGATCCTTAGTAGTGCTATTGTTCAACATCAGGCGCTCAAGTTGATCTTTAGGATCAAGATTAAACATGGTTTCTCGCATTAAACCATCAACCACATCAATCTTATTACACTCATCATAAATGGAAGGGAACTTAGCAACTTTTAGTAAATTAAACTCTACATGATAATTTCCCACGTCAAAAGACAGTGTAACATTTTTCACATCGATTCGGCACCCTGCAGTGGCCACGAATGGTCTCCCAAGAATAATGGAGGTTCGTGTATCCTCCTCCATTTCTAGAATCACAAAGTCTACTGGTATATATAAATTCCCTATTTTTATTGGAACATCCTCTAAAATACCCAAAAGGTATTTCACATAACAATTCGCCAATTGTAAGGAGATAGTAGTTGGTCTTATCTCTCCTAGTTTCAATTTTTTACACATAGAAAGGGGCATGACCCTAAATCAGCACGGTCTATAGGCATATTACCTATCAGGCAAGGAATTGAAAACCACCAAGATCCTTTAGCTTAGTTGGAAGCTTGTTTTGGATCACCATGCTGCATTCTTCAGTCAAAGCTACAGTTTCATGTTCTTCAAGGTTTCTTTTGTTGGGCATAATTTCTTTCAAAAATTTAGCATATGAAGGCATTTGAGTAAGGGCATCCGTAAACGGAATGTTTTTGTAGAGTTTCTTAAGGACTTTTAAAAACTTCCCAAATTGTGAGTCGAGTTTGGCTTTAATCATCGTTTGAGGAAATGGTAAAGGTGGGTGTAGGGCTTTAAGGAAATGGTCTTAGGGTCCTTAGAAACCTTATCAGACTTATGGAAGACAGCATCGATAACTTCCTTAGAGGGTGAAGACATCTCTTTCTCGATATTCTCAACATGCTTATCCTTATCATGCAAAGATTCATTGTTGGTAATCTCCTTAGGTCCCTTTAGTTGTTTTCCTCCTCTTAAAATCATTGCATTACATTGCTCCCTAGGATTAAGCTCAAACTTAGTAGGAAGTCCATCTAAGGGTGTAGATTAAAAACTAGCTTTTTGGGCAATTTGGGCTTCTAACATCCTATTATGAGTTGCAAGCACATCAACCTTTGAGGCTAATTGCATAATATACTCATCTTGTTTTTGTCGCACCATAAGCATGCTTTCCATTATCACTTCTAAATTGGACTCTTGGGGCATTTGAGGAGGGAGCATGGGTCATTGAAAACCAGAGGGTGGTCTAGCATTCATTGGGGGCACATTTGATGGGTTTGGATTAGACCTATAGGAGAAATTCAGATGATTCTTCCAACCCGGATTATAGGTACTAGAATAAGGGTCATTGACGGGTCTCGGGTTGAAGTTTTGAATGTAATTAACTTCACTAGGGTCTTGGGAAAAAGGATTTCCAACTTGACAATTCAAAGTTACATGCTCAATAGAACCACAAATTTCACAAGGGGAAGGGGCACTAGAATTCATAGTATTAACATTCATTCGGTCCAGTTTTTGAGTCATAGCATCCACTTTATCAGAAAGTAAAATAAGTACATTAACTTTAAGCTTACCTCTAACCCGTTTGGGTTGGCCTTGTTTGGTAGACCATTGAAAATTATTAAGTGACATCTCCTCAATTAGATTATAGGCTTCATCCTTAGTTTTGTTCATCAAGGTTCCTCTTGCTACTGCATCAATAGTAGACCTCACAGGCTAGGTCACACCATTATAAAAGGCTTAGATAATCATCCACTGCTGAAGACCATGATGGGGGCATAGGCGCAGCAAATCTTTAAATCGTTCCCAGGCTTCGTAGAGGGTCTCTTCATCTTTTTGCATGAAGTTGGTGATCTAATTTCTCAAGCTTGCTGCTTTGCTTAGAGGGAAAAACTTGTCGAGGAAGGCTCTTGTCAACTCATCCGAAGTGGTAATGCATCCAAATGGCAAGAAGTGTAACCAAGCCATTGCTTTATCCCTAAAGGAAAAAGAAAATAGGCACAAGCGAATTGCTTAAGTGAAGACTCCATTAAGCTTTAGCGTATCGCACACCTCTAAAAAGTCCGAGAGGTGTAGATTCGGGTCTTCCAAAGGTGTTCCTCCAAACTGGGATTGTTGCACCATTGAAATGAGTGCCGATTTGAGCTTGAAATTATTGGCATCAATACTAGGGTGACCGACGCTTGAGGCGATTTCTTGAACTCTAGGGGGAATGAAATCTCGAAGCGTTCTCCTTTGGTCACCTCCTCCACCCGCCATATTTGTTGGATTCCTTCTAACCTCGCGTATTTGTTCTTCAATCCTTTGCTTCTTCGTTGTTAATTAGAAAGTCCTTTCAATCTCAGCATCGAGTTTGTACAAGATTGGACTTCGCATAAACAAGAAAAATTCCCACAAGCACTATCACCAACACTACCAGTGCAATTAAACGAGAAAAGAAAAAAACAATTAAAGACCATAAAATACTTAGTTACTTTCGTAAGACTAACTCAATAGTTAACAGTTTAGTCCCCTACAATAGCACCAAAAAACTTGACCACTGTCGCAAGCGCACTGGTAGTCGTAGTATAGATACAAGATATCATTCCTTAGGGACTAACGTAATCTGTCAAATCTTGTCTATCAGAATATGCTAAGTAAAATTCTAATTCAAATGGTTCGATTTAATAACTTCTAACTCACTAATTTTTAAATCAATTAAGGGAACATCCCTAGGAATTTAAGTAGTTATGCAAAGTGAATGCATCAACATGACAAACATGTACTTTTTCTCTAACTGGTTAATCTCAAGAAATTGCAATCTATCCAAAAATGTGGCTAATTCTTTCGAAATCAACCAAATTTGCCTAAACTAAGCAAAATTCATTCTTTCGAACTAATTTGTCTTAATCCAAGTTAAACATCTTCGATTACTTTCTAATCCTCCTAACATGCAAATCTCTCTTTCGAGACGACGTTATGTCAGGTTTTATCAAGTAGTCCAACAATCAAATGTCACCTTTCAGTTTTTCACCCGACTGTTTCAAGTGTGCAAGCAAACTTTGGCCAAAAATCTACTCACAATATGATAATCACTTGATAGAACGAAAACAAACCAATTATGAAAATAAGCACAATTCTTTAGATTAAAGCATAATCCAACAACACTTTCATAAACTACTAAATCCCTAGACAAAGATTAAACTAATCACACATGATTAAGGATTAAACAACTTATCAACGTTTTACAAAATTTGAGCGAAGGGGCTTGACTGAGAATAGCGTTGAACCAAGGGCTTTAAAACCAACTCAAGGCCAAACACTTACACTCAATTTTACTCACCGATACAAATACCAAACTAAAATCCAAACTAAAGAGAATAAAAATTTGGGGAGAAGAATAAACTATGCTACTCTATATTCCTATGCACTTTGTTCTGCTCTGCTGCTGCCTAAACAAAGCCTTTTTATAGGAAAACCGGGATGTTTTCAGCCGCACAGTAGAAGGAAAACGAAGAGGTAACAGTTTCTCTATTCACCACGGTCTATGGCAGACACCACGGTCTGACCGTGGTCTGGGCTGGAACCGGTTTTCTTCTCTTTTCTTGCTCCACGTGTGCAACATCACATGGATGTCCATGGGGGAGGTCAAAATACATCTATTAAGGGTCAAATGCTGGGTAAAAAGGCTTAAAATCCTGCAAATCACTTCAAACAACCATACCCAACCATAAATTAAGAATAGGAGTATAAATAATAACATTAAGCATATAATTCTCCTTAAAATGAAGCAAAATAGCCCTAAAATGATGCATACATTAAGCACTTATCAATTACAATTCTTTATGTTAAACATAGATCTAACTGTAGTGAAGAATGGTCTCCCTAAGATGATAGGGATCTGGCATCTTCCTTCATCTCCATCACCACGAGATCACAAGGGATGAAGAATTTTCTAGCTTTCAACGAGACATTTTTAAGGACTGATACTTTATTGAGCGCTTCGCAAGCTAAATGAAGATGGTAGCGGGCTTCAAATCTCACACTTATAGTTTCTTATATATGGAGTAGAGGCTAACCCTCATGCTAGCCCCAAGATCACACAAGGCACAATGTATGATAACATCACAAACTGTGTAGGCGATAGACGAATTATTGAGATCAAACAGTTTTGGGGGTAGCTTATTTCGAAGTATAGTGCTTCCATCTTCAGCAAGCGCCACTATAGCATGCTCCTTAAACTTCTCTTTGTTGTAGAGCTTGTCCTTTAGTAATTTGGCATAGGATGGCATATTAGTGATAGGTTTCAAGAAATGGACGCTGATGTACAGTTCCCTTAGCATCTACAAGAATCTTTCGTATTTCTTCTCATTTCTAGCCTTAGTAAGCTACTGAGGATAAGAAATAAGGGGCTTGTAGTGCTTCACTTATGTAGCAACACTCTCCGCTTAGACTTCAACCTCCTTCTCCTCATCTCTAAAAATCTCAGCAGAAAGCTCCCCTCTTGAGTGACTCACTCTACCTTACTCTTTTTCTCCTTCTCAATAGTTTCTGGTTCCTCAAGTGCTCTCCAACTCCTCAAGGTAATGACATTCTTCGAACTTTACAATTTGTCTTTGGTTGGCCTGGCAGATGTTCTTAGAAAGATGACACACTTTTTGTGCAATCGTCATTATCTGATTCTCCATCATCTTCTATTAGGTAGGCATAGTCTCGAGCTTGGAAGTCAGCTGGTTGACTGACTCACCAAGAGCTTTACTAGTCTTGGTATAGGTTTGAATGAAAAGCTCCATAAGATTCTCTAAGTTAGACTTTTGTTGAGGGGGTTGAGGACGTGGCTTGTAAGGAGCTTTATACTAAAACTCTGGGGGGTTTTGGCATTGGGTGGCATGGTATTGTTGCTCCTAGCGGATAAATTTGGATGATTTCTTCATCCTGGGTCGTAAATATTAGAGCAGGGATTGTTTTAAGGCCATGGGTTAATGTTTTAGAGGGTATTCGCTTGTTCATCTCCTTGATAGTGGGTTTGACAATTAGTAGCCCGATGTTCTTGAATACCATAAATCTCACAGAGAACTCCAACATTATATACCATGCTCGAGGAACTCTCATTAATAGGTGCATTAAGTTGATCAAACCATTGTGCGTGTGTATCTACTTTGCTAGCTAGAAGGTCCACCATATTAAATTATATTTGTCATCAGTTTTCTTCAAACTTGCTCTTTCACTGGACCAATGGTAATTATTAGAGGCAATCTCCTTCAACGAAGCTTTGGCTTCTACTATGGAGTTCCCTGTGAGAGCATCTCCAGTCACAACATCTATTAACATCTTCAGTGATTGGTTTGGTCCATTACAGAATGGTTGGACTAGGAGCCAGCCAAAAACATTATGACATTGATTTTATCACTAAAGATACTTTAACCTCCCCAAGGTCTCATGTAGAGACTCCCCATGGTATTGGGTGAATTAAGTAATGCTCTCTCTCAACTTTGGAGTCTTGCACGAAGGAAAATATTTGTGTTCGTGCTGAAAATACGATATTTTTATGATACCTTTATGCCCTATTTATGCTCATAATAATTGTCATTTTTAGATTTTTATTTGATTTGATTTGATTTTGTAGGTATTGAATAATTCGAAAAAAATGTGGGAAAAAAGATGAAGAAATGTCGAAATGAAGAATTAGGCCAAGCTAATTCAAGCCTAAACCATTTTATCCATTAACCCAAAGGAAAGAAAAAAAATAAAGGAAAATTAAATAAAAACCCTAGCCCCCTCACGTGTCCGGCACGTGTCTCCTACCCCCCCAATTTCTGCTTCCTTCTCCTCTCGGCATTGCTCTCTCTCTCCTGGAACCCAGAGACCCCAACCCCTAGCTCTCAGTCCCTTACGCTCTGATCTATCGAACTCCTTTATCTTTCACCCGAATCCCACGCATCACCGCACCATCTCCATCATCTGCGCCCACCATCAACGCTCCAACACCTGCCACACGATAGTTAGTGCATCCATCATCTCCACCATCCACGGAAGCCAAATCGAGCGAATCAAGGGGTGAGATGAAGCTGTGTTCGAGTGTAAATTGGAGGTTACTGCGCTGTTAGGTGTGGAATTAGGTTTTAGTTTAAGTTTTTAGGTTTTAATTTTAGGTTTTATCGTTTTAATCTGAGTACTAGCAATTTAGGGTTTTCTTCAGTTTCATTTGTTTTTGATTTGGAATATGAAGATTCGAATTTGTATCTTGCAATTTCAGGTTGAATTTGAGGTTTCTTGTTAGTTTCGTTTTAGTTTTTAAATGTTTAGGGTCGAATTTCTCGTTTTAGATTTTAGATTTGAGGGTTAGGTTAATGGTTACTTTTCGTCTGTTTTTCAAATTCCAGGTTTGATTTTGAAACCTTTAAATTTCAAGTACTGTGTTTGATTTTGTAAACTCCGAGTTACATGTTAAATGGCTGTTCTAGATTTCAATGTTTCAAGCTTGATTTTGAGGGCTGACAGTTGAAGGGTTGTTATTCAATGTTTTAGAATTGTGTTTTCGCCATTAGCGGAGCTCAGCTCCATCGTGTTCATGGTCATGAGATTTGGTTTGATTTTTATGCTCCATCTTTTGTAAAGTTTCTAGTTAAATGCTGCTGAAGAATCCCGAACTCCTTCCCGTGTTTTTCTAATTTAGTTTCTGATTTGGGTTGTATGCTCTGGCTCGGTTTTCTGTTTGTCTTTCTTTATTTATTTTGCTGTTTTGTAGTCCCAATTTGGTTGTGTTAGTGATGGGATAATGCTCCTTTGATTAAAGTTAATTTTACTTGGACGTTAGGCGATGGTAGGAAGCTTTAGAATTTTAACCTTATTGGATGTTATTGGATGTTAGAGTTGATTTTATCATTTGTTCATTATTTTAAGTACCTTACTGCTTAGTTTAGTTTAATTTTGTACGCAGCGACCTTAATCTCATCCTCGTCTATGAAGAGATGACCCTCGAGTACTACGACAATAGTCGTATACTTGCGGTGTTATTTTTTACTCGAAATTATCGAACAATTTGCTGAGGAAAGCTTTTGAGGGGGCGTCCCATGTAGTGAAAGAATTTTGCTCCTCGTTCTACAACCAATAAGTAGTCTTATCCTTAAAAGATAAGGGGCAAAAACCTCAGCCTAATAGCATCTGCAACCACCCCACTGAGCTTGATGGTGTCGAATTTCATAAGAAAATTATGGAGATGCACATTGAGATTTTCATTGGGATGTCCACCAAATGGATTCCTCTCCACAAATGTGATCAGAACCTTCTTGAGCTTAAAGTTGTTTGCCTCAATGGCAGGGCTCACAATGGATGAAGTGATGCAAGACTTCTGCAGTAGTGCATAATGCCATAACACCTAGTTTTCTCTTTCGGCCATCACAACTTCCATATTCCTTTTCCTTCTTTTGCTGCTTTGCTTATGTGTAGTCGCTTCGATCTCACTGTCAACAGGAATAATGATTTGATTTCCTTGACTACGCTTGTGCATACAAAGCAAGAAACTACATCAAGTGTAAGCATGTCAAATAAGGATAAAGAAAAGTGAAAAACTACAAAAAGAAAATTAAAATACTAATATAGCATGTTCTAATCGGTTATATATTAAAAAGAGCAAGTTCCCAGCAATGTCGTCAAAAACTCTTTTGATTTAAAACCACAAATGCAAGGTGTAACCGTAGTTAACAACCGACGAGTACGGGTCATATCCATAAGGTACTTGTTTTTAACTACCAAAACTAATTTAAACACTCAATCTAGGCCAAACAGAAATTGGGTTTGGGTTAACTACTAGGATTCACAATAAACAATGAATGATATAATTCGAAAATTAGATGATTAAGCACTTAGGTTGGAATCAATGGCGCGAATCATTTACTAACCACCACCAAGTTTATTAACGCTAGCATCATGAATGGAATAGTCGACAATCAAGCTCATCTTTTTTCTCTTTCATGGATTGAAGACTAATCCTGGAACCAAATTCGTATATTTTCATTGGACTATGGATCATAAGATTACAAAATAAACAACGTTAATTCCCAATTATAATCCTAATTATTTTCACATTAAAACCCCAATTGTCTGCTAAGTCATAATAGGTAAAGTTTCATCTTTCAAATGTTCCCCTCAACCCTACTTAATAAATATGAATACTCTCTTAACCATCAAACATGGGGTGAACTTAGTATAATCAAGCGATGCCAATATGAGGTAAACAAGTTCGGGCTAATTCACAATTATCTAGGCATAATTCATGTCAGTCCTAATTCTAGTTGGAAAATTTAGCCACTAAACATAGCAATTGTTGCAAACAAAGATTTCAAAACCCTATACATGATAAATGAGAGAAGGGGATCCTTGGAGCAACGGTAAGGTTGTCTCCGAGTGACCAAAAGGTCACGAGTTCGAGCCTTGGAATCAGCCACTGACAAAGTCAGGTTAGGCTGCCTACAATACACCCCTTGGGGTGGGGCCCTTCCCCGAACCCTATGTGAATGCAGGATGCTGTGCACCGGGCTGCCCTATACATGATAAATGATAATAGGAACAAATAAGAAACAGTAAGAGAGAGAAAGAGACCAAGGAAATAAGCTTGGGAATTGATTAATTATATGAGCACAAAAGTTAAAAAGCAAGACAACAACCTTCAGTTGTCACTCCTAACTACTCACAATATTCTTTGAGAAAAACTCTATTCGAAAGCTAAAGCTTAGTTTCCCCTGTAGTCCTAAAACATAAGACTTAAATAAAAACTAGGTTAGCCAAAATACAAGGGTGCACAGACGTACAACCACACATTATTGGTTGCACATAGTTTTTGGCTTAAACACACATGGTCATGTAGAAACACATGGCCTTCTGTGCAAGTCTCTGGTTTCTTAACTGCTCAACTTGCACAGTCACGCATTATGTCCATAGGCATCCATATGTCTCTTCAACTTTTTAGTAATTCTGCACAGTTATGTATATGTGCACGGTCGGATGTGAAGCTGCTTCCAACCTCATTTGTTGATTCCAAGACCTCTTTACGGACTACTCGGACTTCTTACTTACAAAAAACATAGCTCTTCACTTGTCTTTCGGCTGTTGACATGCGAATTCCCTTAAATTAGAACCAAAATAACTTCATAAAAGAAAATTAATTCAAATAAGATGATTAGGAGCAAACAGAAGTAAATATGATCAAATTCCTCACTAAATTGAGGAAATGTGTAGAGAGAAGTGGTCAAATTGAAGGATGAAAATAGCAAAATTAGAGGTTTATCTGTTATGCTCTAAGTTTACCAGGATATGAATGTGACTCCATCGTTTATGTTTTATAGGTAGTTTGCATCCTTTAAGGCGAGGGTGTTTGGCTGGTACTATACGAATAAGCTCTGGTTGGTCTACTGGGATATGTATGTCATTGTGTTGTGATGGTTCTTTGTGTAGGCCATGGGTTGATTTTCACAAAACTAAGGAACTTTGGTAATTTAAGAAAATATGATAAATTATGAAATTGAATTTGGCTTGGATTTAGATTTTGGATTTAGAAGATCACCACAATTTTTGTGAGATTATGATTGATTCTAATTGATGTGTGGTTGATAAGTATATTTAAATAAATACATTATGTGTCTTTAGCAGGCATGATGAGTTTTTTTTAAGAAATATGTTTTTATATATGTGTGAGTTGTAGTTTGAGTCAGGTCATTAGTTTGGCTTCCGAACTTTTCTTTGTTTTTGTTCTCAAGCAACGACCAGGAGTCCAAAAGACTTGGTCAGTATAGGACAATCATGTTTGGTATAGTTAATATCTAAGTTTGTTTAGGGAATAAAGTGGAAAAGGAGGGCTACTGAATCGTACTTGGTATGACATAGTGACACGTCCGCCACTACGCAGGTGTTGTACTATAGATTAAAAGATCATCCTCAGGGACCACATTAATCTATCGAGCTAATGTCTAATTGAAAATACTGTGTAACTAGTCTTTTCAATGAGTCAATTTAATAAACTAATTATCTAGTTGGAAATCAATCAAGGTAAAGCATATAGAAAGTTGATTCGCCAAGTAGAGAGTTGGATCATAGAACTAAGCATGCACTTTTCACGAGTGAACCGATTCAAGGAATTGCAATCGAGTTCAATTTTATCCTTTCTTTCGAAATCAATTAAATTGCCTAAACGAATTCAACTAACACTCTTTCAAGTGTCTTTGATTTAGTCTAGGTTGAAGATTTATGAATACTATGTCTCCTCTCAACAAGAAATTCTCTTTCGAGTTTCACTAAATCAAGTTCTATCAAGGTGGTTTGGCAGCAAATTTAACTTTTTAGTATTTCACTCAACTAGCAAACGTAAGTAAGCAAAATTGGCCAAATCCTACTTACAACAATTCAATCTCAAGATAGAAATAAATCATTCCAATCATGAAATAAGCACAAGATTATAAATATTAAGTATCCAACTACAATATTATGGCTAACAAATCTCTAGATTAAATAAACTACTCACCTATCTTGTAAATTCAACTAAAACAAGAGTTCAAGAATAAGTTCAAAGGGAAGGAAAACTTCACAACAATGGCAACCCTTCAATTAGGCAACAATCCTCAAGCCTCCAAGAGAAAAGCTTCTCCCTTCAAGTCTCTTTTTACTCCCAGAACTAAACTAAACTGAATTCTAACCAAAAGAAAGATGTAACAAAACCAACATAACATTTGGTCATCGTATATAGTTTTGGTAATGTATTAACAATGCCATCAGATGCATTGCTTCTGTTGCAATTTATTTGTGCTCCTTTGGGGCCACAAAATCATAGCCATTTTACCAACAAAAAATCCATCTAGTGGTAAAAATAAAGTTTTACCAACAAAACATATTATTTGTTCCTAGGTTTCTGCTACAACAAGTCCCCTTTTTTATAGTGCATACCCAAGCATAAAACAAGAATAGGAGTATGAATTATGACATTAAGCCTATAAATTCCCAAAAAAGTGCTACAAAATATCCCAAAAATAATGTAAAAGCACTTATCAAGCTGCCCCATTCCTAAATCATTACTTGTACATAAGTAACACTAAGATTAAAAATTATTCACATCCTTCTCAGGAAAGACATTGGTAGCATCTCAATAGAAAAGTGGATCCAAAGGTAGCCCAAAAGTGCAAAAATCATTTAGTCAAACAAGCTAGGAAATAAAAATTTTGAAATCATTTGATAGACCACAATGTTAATTTTGAATCAACCTCCCCCAAAATCATCAAATACAATCACATCAACATATGAAACAATTAGAGCTAGTAATGCCGCTAGAACTTTACTATAGTCATGCGACACTCATCACTCATGCGTTTGAAAATGTAGGAAGTTCCCTCAATTCTCATTCCATAGACTTAAATCTACCATAAGCTTGATAAGACTCTCTAATTCACCATCACTAGTATGCAATACACATTAGGTAGTCATGAGGACTTTATAAGGATGTAATGGGGCCATGGGTAAAGGTAAGCGGGGAACGATTTTTGTTTGGAAATTTGGAGCTAGAAGCCATAGACTAAGAGCTAAACGCTTCCAATGTGCTTATGAAACACTCTCCTCAAACCAATACATTTCAATAAAAAAAATGCATCTTATTTCACAACCAAATGAAGAGAAAAAGAGTTGAAATTCATATATACTTTTTACGATCCAAACAAAGCCAACACTTTCTTTATTCTTTTTTCTTCTTCGTCGTTCTCTTATTTCTTTTTTTTGGTTTTTTTTGGTTTGTTTTTTTCTTATGATCTTGTTCTTTTTCTTTTCCAGAAGAGCTGGCCAAGGGAATCCATATCAAACCTGAATTTCAACTCTTCTTTAGTCTTTGTACAATAAAACAAGGGATTTCTTATACAAACAGAAGAACACAAATCCCGTCACCAATCAACCAAATTCACAAAAAAAAAATCTCAATGCTCCTTACTTTCTCACAATCAAACTCGATTTACGAGAATGAAACGCTCTTCTAGTCTTGGCTTAAGGGTTAGATAAATGTTTGGCCAAATGCTATGTTCGGAGGTTCAAAGCAATAAAAAATGGATTTAAGCTGAAAGGGGCTAACAAGGGATATACCATGCATAACAAGGATGGCTATTTGGTCTTTTAGGTTAACAAGTCAAAGAATGCCTCAATCATATTGCCTAAATGTATATGCGAAGTGTGATCTTGAATAGGAGTCGAAGCAAGTTCTAGAGAAATCATGTCGAGGAACAGTCGCTCATGAATTGACAACAAACTAAATTGATCAATTAGTCTTTAACAGCTTAAAGCCTCATAGGACATCTACCAAGGTCATAGCTAACTCATTAGGAGACATATGCCAACATTCATAGTAAAGAATCATGAGGTAATCAATTCGCAGTCAACATATGGTCAAAACATGAAGCTCATTTTGGTAAACTGGTTTTCAAACACTTTTATTCACAATTAGGCAAATCAAAGGATCAATCTAAATCAACGAAGTCTACCTAGTCTACAAAGTTCATCATCGGAGGATTTTTTTTCTTTTTCATTTTTTTTCGTTCGTTTTTTTATTTGTGATTTTTTTTAGTGAATGTATGCTCCGAATAACAATAAAAAGAAAATGCAAAAACTATAAAAAGGAACTGAAAATGAAAAGAAATCTAAATGTACCTCTAACATGCTCTGGCTACATAAAATGAAAACCTAAAGTGCAACTCTAGATGAAAGCATGAGCAATCTATACAATGCATACACAAGCACATACCAAAACAAGTTAGGCATGAGACGCCATCAATTAACTGACTAACTCTCCTATGCTTGAACAAAACATTGTCCTCAATGTGAGCACGGAGCAAAAAAGGAAAGGAGAGTAACAAGAAGCAATCAGAATGGAGGTGAGGAAGAAGGGTGGAGAGGTTGACCATAAGAGATAAGCCAATCTCGCTAGGCCTCTAAACAAGCCTTGTAGTCCTGAAACTATTAGGTCTGGGTAGCAAGCATCCCACAGAGCTCGTCGTGCCGCTCTTGGACAAAGTCACAAAGAGCGGCGTTCTCCGAGGTAACATAGGCTCGAAGGGACACTTGCTCCTCTTGAATGGACATAAGGGTGGCTTGGAGGTTGGCATAGTCAGTGGCGGGTGGTTGGAAAGAGGAACTAGGTCTAGCTTGAGAAGTAAATGGGGGTGGAGGAGGTGCGGGTTGAACAACCTCGACATCGCCAGGTACCCATTGAAGGTTACCCCGGTGATGTAAGGTGGTCAAACCAACATTGGGAAGCGGTAGAAGCCGATCCCCTGGATCAATCCAGCACAAACGTCTAGTCTTTACTTTACAAAAGTTAATTAGCTCAAAAGCAACTTGATCAAGCCGCTTGGACCCAGAAATGTTAGGAGTGGGCTCAACACCCAAGAATCTAGCAATAGTTGTGATTACAACCCCAATGACTATCATACACCTAGTGCTAACAGCTGCACTATATAATTGGCGAGCCAAAAACACCCCAAGATTAACTTGGACACCTTCAAGCATACAGGATAGAAAATACAACTTAAACAATCTAGGGGCATTCAAACTATCAACTCGAGCAAAAAAACAACAAGCGAGAATACGCTGAGCCACTCGAATGCAAGGGTTCCTAATATGGGTGCACTTAAAAGAACTGGTGATGTACCTAAAGCTCCCCGAAAGCTCACCCCAAAATGCATTCAGGTTCAACTCTTGGGGGGCTTGACGGTTTGGTAAGTCCACACTAGGTGGAAAACCAAATATGCTATTAAAGGTACCTAAATTCAACTCATAAAATTGCCCTTGCAAATAAAATGAAATATATTCTACTTGACATTGAGGCCCCCGAGTAACCTGTGTATGTAATGTACTTAGAAATTCTAGAGTGAGGTCCTAATATGTGTGCTCTTTCTTCTCAATAAAATGTCCCACACCCCCCTGTGTAAACAACTACCGTATAATGTCGAACAATCCTAAACGTCCCAATAATTCCTCATCATAATAAAGAGTTGCCACAACAATTTGTTCATTCAAACAAGTATACCTAGCAACATGTTTAGGGTTAGTTAAACTTAAAGGATGAGGAACGTTACCTTGGGCCCATACATTAGTGGAAATGAGGGAGATCCGTTGAGGTCGGGATGGTGCTTGGCTAGATGTCCTTGTCTCCTTGATGCTCCTTTGTCTCTTGGTTGGTCCCATGGTTGAAAAATGTAAGAAAATTGAAACCAAAACCTCAAAAACGAAGTGTGAGAAAGAAAAATGAAGAATTTAAGTGAAAAATGAGGAAGAATTAGAGAGAAGAAGATGGTTGTGGAGGATGGGTAAAGGTGAGATGAACTTGGAGAAGAAATGGTGGAAAGAGATGAAATTTGTTGGAAAAAGAGTAGGATTAAGAGAAAAGCGAAGATTTTAAGTGAAAATGGAGTGAAAATGTGAAGAAATGAAGGGAGATTGAAGGTTTAACAATGGAGGGTTTAGAGAGAGAAAGAGCGAGGTAGAAAGAGAGAATGTCAAGGTTGAACATGAATGGGGAGAAAATGGATGGTTACCGCAGTCAAATCCCTCGACCGCGGCCCGTAGTAGTCCACCACGGACCGTGGGCGATGCCACTGTCAGAGCACAGTAGTTGCTGGATGCCAATTTCTTTATTTTGCTGGGAAGGCACGCTATGGGCCATATGTGCCCAATTTCTTTCGTCTGTTTGTTTTTGTGTTTTTTCCTTTTTTTTCTTCTTTTTGGTTCTTTCGTTTTTTTTTTCCATGAAAAACTACGTAAAAATGGAAATCAAAGCTATTAAAAGGGCTTGGGTTGCCTCCGAAGAGGAGCTCTTTAAGATCAAGAGCTTGACCATGCTTCTATGTGTGCTCGGTATTGGTAAGCGTATGGACGACAACTTTTTCAATAGGGTTGCCCACAAGATAAGGCTTGAGCCGCTGTCCATTTTCCTTGAGTGCACCGGTGGATTCACTCCATACATTCAATGCACCATGAGGATGAACCTTGCTAACTTGAAATGGTCCCAACCACTAGGATCTTAACTTGCCCGGAAATAATTTTAGCTTAGAATTGAACAGAGCGACCATGTCGCCTTCCTCAAATCTCTTCTTCAAAATGTGCTTATCATACCATTTCTTGGCCCTTTCCTTGGAAATACAAGAGCTCTCGTAAGCCTTTGATCTTATCTTATAAAGTTCACATAATTATAAAGCCCGTTTTTCGCTGGCCACCTTAAGGTCAAAATTAAGCATCTTAATTGCCCAATAAGCTTTATGTTCCAACTCGATCGACAAATGACAAGACTTCCTAAACACTAAGCGGTATGGGGTAGTGACTAAAGGAGTCTTGTGAGCAATTTGGTAGGCCTAAAGAGCATCGTCAAGTTTTGAAGACCAATCTTTTCGGGATCTGTCCATTGTCTTTTCCAAAATACTCTTCAATTCCCTGTTAGAGAACTAACTTGGCCACTTGTCTGGGGATGTTAGGGTGCAGCGACTTTATGAAAGACCCCATACTTTTTCAAAAGTGAGTCAAGGGGTTTGTTGCAAAAGTGAGTCCTATTGTCACTTAAAAGAGCTCTCGGTGTGCCAAATCTCGCAAAAATATTTTTTCGAAGGAACTTTATGACAACCTTGGAATCATTGGTTGTGGTGACAATGGCTTCCAACCACTTCGAGACATAGCCAACACTGACGAGGATGTAGAGATTATGATGGAAAGGAGGAAAGGGTCCCATAAAGTCAATCCCCCATACATCAAGCAACTCCACCTCAAGAATGCCACTTTGGGGCATCTCATGTCACTTGGAAATATGCCCGTTCTTTGACATCTATCACAAGTCATAACAAATTTCCTTGTATCTTTGAAGAGAGCGGGCCAATAGAAACCTGCTTGGAGTACCTTTGCAATAGTCTTGTCCAGGCCAAAGTGTCCACCATAGGTCGAGGCATGACAATGGTGTAGGACACTATGAACTTCATCCTCTGGTAAGCAACTTCCATAAATCCCATCTCCACACAGTTTGTAGAGAAAAGGTTCCTCCCACACATAATATTTGGCATCAGAAATAAGCTCCCTATGCACCTTAAAATTCAATGAATCAGCATCCCATAGGATAGGTTGGTGAGAAATGGCAAGTAGTTGATTATCTGGGAAAGAATCATCAATCGGAGCTCTTCACTGGGAGTGACCTTGGGGCTGAGGTTGGATAAGTGATCTGTCACCACATTCTCCATTCCGAATTTGTCTTTAATCTCTAAGTTGAACTCTTGGAGGAGAAGAACCCATCGGATGAGGCGGGGTTTGGAGTCGGACTTATTCATTAAGTGCTTCAGAGCGGCATAATCAGTGAAAATAATGACCTTGAAATTTATCGAGTAAGACCGAAATTTTTCCAAGGCCAACACAACTGCTAGGAATTCCGTCTCCGTCGTGGCATAATTTAGTTGAGCCTCATCAAGAGTTCAACTCAGATAGTAAATAGCATAGGGATTGTCGTCCTTCCTGTGGCCTAGAACTGCCCCTACTGCAAAATTGCTTGCATCACACATCACCTCAAAAGGAAGCCCCAATCTGGGGCTTGCATCACCGGAGCCGTAATCGATGCCTCTTTTTAACTTGAGAAAAGCACTCAAGCATTCTTCATTGAAACCAAAAGGCACATCCTTGACAAGTAAATGGGTGAGTGGTTTTGCAATTTTTAAGAAATCTTTTATGAACTGCCGGTAAAAACCGACATGTCTAAGAAAACTCCTCACACCCTTTACAGAAGCTGGCGGGGTTAATTTTTCAATTAGCTCCACCTTTGCTTTGTCAACCTCAATGCCCTTATTAGAGACAATATGACCTAAGACAACTCCCTCTTGTGCCATAAAATGACACTTTTCCCAATTCAAGACCAAATTTGTGTCTTCACACCTTTGCAAGACCTTGGCCAAATTAATCAAGCAATGGTCAAATGTTGTAAAATGCACCAAAAAATCAGCCATAAAGACTTTCACTATGTCCTCAATAAAATAAGAGAAAATAGTCATCATACGATGTTGAAAAGTAGTGGGGCATTACATAGCCCAAATGGCATTCTCCTATAAGCAAATGCACCATAGGAACAAGTCATAAAAATATTAATTTACGACCGGCCTTTCAAGCATTTGGTCAATAAGGGGAAGGGGAAAATGGCCCTTTCGAGTGGCCTTATTCAATTTTTGATAGTCAATACACACATGGCATCCTGTGACAATCCTAGTAGGAATTAACAGATTGTTCTCATTTTTTATGATTGTTATTCCCCCTTTCTTAGGTATTGCATAGACCGGGCTTACCCACTTACTATCGGAGGTAGGGTAGATAATGCCAACGTTAAGTAGTTTCAAAATTTCCTTCTTAACTACCTCTTGCATATTAGGATTCAACCTTCGTTGGTGCTCAATTGAAGGCTTATGGTCATCTTCCATCAAAATACGATGCATGCACACAGACGGGTGAATTCCTTTTAGATCGTCAAGATTATATCCTAAGGCCCTATGATGCATTCTAAGTATTCTTAGCAAAAAGTCAATTTGAGACGCATTTATACTAGCATTAACAATCACAAGATAAGTAGAATTAGGTCCAAGAAACTCATACCTCAAAGAGGAAGGGAGAGGTTTCAATTCTACCTGGAGAGCACGCTCCTCATCAGACGAAGGCTTCGCATCACTTACCACTGTTTCCGCTTTACCTAGCTTAGGTGGAACTTGTGGAGAGGCTTCCAAGAAATGAGCACACATTGCTACTTCGGGATTGGCATCCTTAGTAGAACTATTATTCAATATACAATGCCCAAGAGGTTCATTAGCTTCATGGTTAGAAATGTTTTCCCGTACCAAACTATCAACCACATCAATCATATGGCATTCATCAAAAATGGGAAATTTAGAAGCCTTAGACAAGTTGAACTCCACATGATCATCTCCCACATCAAATGACAGCTTACCAGTTTTGACATCAATACAGCACCTGGCCGTAGCCAAGAAAGGCCTCCCAAGAATGATGGGAGTGCGCATATCCTCCTATATCTGAAGTATCACAAAGTCCACTTAAATATATAAATCTCCCACCTTAATTGGGACATCCCCTAAAATACCCACATGGTATTTCACAGAACGATCCGCTAGTTGTAGGGAAATGGCGGTGGGTCTCATCTCTCCTGAATCCAGTTTTTCACACAAACAAAGGGCATCAAACTCACACTTAACCCCAAATCACATAAAGCACATTCAATAGACACATTTCCTAACATAGAAGTAATTGAGAAACTATCGGGATCCTTAGGCTTAGCGGGAAGCCTATTTTTAATCGCGACACTACACTTCTCAGTCAAGGCAACAGTCTCATTCTCTTCCAAATTTCTTTTATTCGATAAAATCTCTTTCAAAAACTTTGCACAAGAGGGCATTTGAGACAAGCCATCAGTAAATGGGATATTAATACATGGTTTTTTCAAGAACTCTAAAAACTTCCCAAATTGCAAATCAAGCTTAGGCTTAGCCATTCTTTGAGGGAATGGTAAAGGCGGAGTGTAAGGTTTGGGGGGAGCTTGCTTAGAGTCATTGGGAACCACATTAGCATCCTTTAGAGCTTCATCTTTATGCAAATCAGTAGAGGGAGTAGACACCTCTTTCTCAACAATCTCAACATTATCATCATGCTTATCATTTAACGACTCAACATTACCTACCCCCTTTGGTCCCTCAAGTTGTTTACCCCCTCTTAGGATCATGGCGTTGCATTGCTCCCTAGGATTTGGCTCGGGGTTACTTGGGAATCTACTCGGGGAAATAGATGAAGAGATACCTTGTTGGATCATTTGGGCTTCTAGGATCTTGTTATGAGTAGTAAGCACATGAACTTTAGAGGCTAATTGTTTTATATACTTATCTTGCTCTTGTTGCTCCAAAAGCATACTCTCCATCATAGCCTCTAGGTTGGACTTTTGGGGAACCTGTTGGGGAAAGGGAGGTCGCTAAAATCCAGGGGGTTGCCTAGCACTCATTTGGGCTATAGTGGGAGAGTTAGACCTATATGAGAAATTTGGATGGTTCCTCCAACCCGAATTGTAAGTTTTTGAATAGGGGTCATTGGCCGATCTCGAGTTGAAATGATTGACATAATTGACTTGGTCGCTGGTGTTCTGGGCAAAAGGACTCCAAACTTTGCAATTCTTAGTCAAATGATAAATGGAGCCACATATTTCACATGATGGGGGAGGGGCACTAGAATTCACAGCATTCATATTCAATAGTTCCAACCTTTGAGTCATAGCATCTACTTTATCATTAAGTAAAGTAATTTTATCAACTTTAATCTTACCTTTAACTTGCTTGGGTTGGCCTCATCCATTGGACCATTGAAAATTGTTGAGCGCCATATCCTTAATGAAATGGTAGGCCTCATCTTCAGTCTTATTCATCAAAGTTTCCCCCTGCCGCAGCATCAATACTGGACCTTACTGGTTGGGTCACGCCATTATAAAAAGCTTAAACAATCATCCATCGTTGAAGGCCATGGTAAGTGCACAACTGCAATAAGTCTTTGAACCACTCTCAAGCCTGATAAAGTGTCTCATCATCCTTTTAGCTAAAGTTGGTGATTTGGTTTTGTAAACTTGATGTTTTACTTAGTGGGAAGATTTTAGCAAGGAAGGCTCCAGTAGGCTCATACCATCTGGTAATGCACTCAGGAGGCAAAGAATAAAGTCATGCTCTCATCTTATCCTTAAATGAAAAGGGAAATAGCTGCAGTCGAACGGCATCGGTAGGGACTCTGTTGAGCTTCACTATGTCACACACATCCAAAAAGATTGAGAGCTGTAAGTTAGGGTCTTCCAACAGGGTGCCCTCAATTTGGGATTGTTGCACCATGGAAATAAGAGCCGACTTGAGCTCAAAGTTGTTTTCCTCCACGTTAGGAAGAGCAATGCTTGAGGCGATTCCTTGGACTCCTAGGGTAGCAAAATCCCTAAGCATCCTTCATTGCTCACCTCTTCCTCCTTCCGTAATCGATGAGGTCCTTCTAGCCTTGCCCCTTTGTTCCTGAGGTCTTTACTTCTTCCTCCTTAAATGGAAATTTCGCTCAGTCTCAGGATTGGGTTCATATAGAAATGGACTTCGCATAAGTGGGGGAAAATCCCTATAAGCACAATCACCAACACTACCAATGCAATAAAAAAGAAAAGGGAAATAAAGTAAAACACTTAGTCAATTTTGTAAGATTAAACTCAATAGTTAACAATTTGGTCCCCGTCAATGGCACCAAAAACTTGACACGTCCGCAAGCGCATGAATATTGTAGTATAGATTAAAAGATCGTCCTCAGGGACCACAGTAATTTATCGAGCTAATGTCTAATTGAAAATGCTAAGTAATTAGTCTTTTCAATGAGTCGATTTGATAAACTATATAATAGGAAATCAATCAAAGTAAAGTGTCTAGGAAATTGATTTGCCGAGTAGAGAGTTAGATCATAGAATTAAGCATGCACTTTTCATGGGTTGAACGATTTAAGGAATTGCAATCAAGTTAAATTTAATCCTTTCTTTCGAAATCAATTAAATTGCCTAAACGAATTCAACTAAACTCTCTTAGGTGTCTTTGATTTAGTCTAGGTTGAAGATTTACGAATGCTAAGTCTCCTCTTAACAAGCAATTCTCTTTTGAGTTTCACCAAATCAAGTTCTATCAAGGCAATCTAGCAGCGAATTTCACTTTTCAATGCTTTACTCAATTAGCTAACATAAGCAAGCAAAATTGGCCAAATTCTACTCACAACAATTCAATCTCAAGATAGAAATAAATCAATCCAATCACGAAATAAGCACAAGATTATGAAGATTAAGGATCTAACTACAATATTATGGCTAACAAATCCCTAGATTAAACAAAACTACTCACTTATATTGCAAATTCAACTAAATCAAGACTTCAAGAATAACTTCAAAGGGAAGGAAAACTTCACAATAATGGGAGCCCTTCAATTATGCAACAATCCTCAAGCCTCCAAGAGCAAAGCTTCCCCCTTCAACTATCTTTTTACTCCTAAAACTAAACTAAACTAAACTAAATTCTAACTAAAACAAACAGGCATAAGAAGTTGTAAGATGGTTATGGTTGTTGTCTTCTCTCCTTTTTAACCCTTGGAACACGCCCTTTTAAGCAGCAAATGGAGCATCATCAGCCGCACAATGAAGAAAGATGAAGAGGTTAGCAATTACACGCTTACCACAGCCCGTGGGGGGCACCATGGTCAGACCGTGGTCTTGGCTGGTTCTGAATTCTTTTGTTCTTCTCTTGCTCCACGGGCATAAGGCTTAGGATACCTCCGTGATGCACCAATAAGCACTCATATGAGGATCAATTACTCGGTCAAATGTTGTAAAATCCTGCAAATATCTTCAAAGAACCATGCCAAAGTATAAAATGAGAATAGGAGTATAAATTATGACATTAAGCCTATAAATTCCCAAAAAGGTACTACAAAACATCCAAAAAAAGAAGTATATAAAAGCACTTGTCAGATAGGTATGGCGAAGTTGTCTAATGGTCCGTTTTACAGCATATTGTCGTGACTGTGTCTTGTAAAGTTTTAGTAATATCGTAGATATGAAAGATATGATTCTATTTCTAAAGAATTATCAAGTTCTTAACTTCTTATGTTGCCTTCTGCATGCTATATACCATGTTGTGATTCTATGTGATATGTGTATTTTACGGTTATATGTGAACCGGATAATGTACGAAGCGGCACGACAAGGAAGGTAAAGGTTATATGCTAAGCTCAGGGTGCTCATGACTACGCTATTTTCACATTTTTGAAAGCAAAAATAGAGCACATGAGCATATGATATGGCAAGCTATTAAATACTTGTTGGGAGAACCAAGTTGGGCATGCAAGCTCATTATATGTTTATGTTATGGATAACGTTTGGTAAATACAAATGGGTGTATTTTACATGCAGATATATGACACTATTATGGACACGATTTGTGTGTGAATGCATGTTTTAGAACTATCATGTCCAAGTTTAGTTAGATTTTTGTTTTGAGCTTTTGTTGCACTGTCCAACTAATTGGAAAGGAGTTTAGATAGTCTTGGGGGTGTTTATAGTCGACCATCCATGGCAATGACACGCTTACTTCCTAAGGCAGGGCGTTATAAGTGTCCACAACTTGTTCATTCCCAATTGTTGAATTGGTTTATACTGCTACGACCTTTAGTAGTTAAGATGCTTGTTCGATAGTAGTGGAAATGCTTTGATGCTTGTTCTGTATTCTTGAAGAAATTCTTTCATTAGTGTTGGTGGTTGATTTTGTGTTGGAGTCTATTTGATTGTTGAATGATAATCCCTAATTTCGTTGAAATTTCTTGATGAACATTGCTCTTGATCAAGAATCTATTATGATCACATGTTGTTTGTCGATGGTGGATTTTAATTTAGGTTCAACATGGTTGATTTCGATTTCTAATATTTTTCTTATTGCTTCTGTATGTTGTTTGTGTTTGTAGGGTGTGCTAGGAAATTTGTTGATTTAGGGTTTCTTGTGATTTCATCTTAGTGATTTTTTAATTTTGTGTTTATTTTATATTATTATATTATTTCAATGTTTCTTGCTTAGCAGTTAAGTGTTCCTGTGCTTTCTCATTTTAGTAATGTGCACATGGGGCTTCATTATTTGATAATGTGGTTGGGAGGTGTGGGGGAGTATTGTTTTATGCCTAGGGATTGTGTTTTACAGGCTGACATTTGATAACACGAATCAAACCTTATACCCTTTGTCAACAAAAATGATCTGACACCCTAGCTTACTAGGGATACTACCACTATATATGTTTTACAAGGTATAGTAATGATGCATGTGACCCAACCTAGTTAGCCGCAATGCACAAGATTACTATGGCACTACGTTGGCTGGGGAGTATCATGTACTTACAGTTATTGGGCCTAGGTTATTGTACATGCTAGATTTTTTATATTATTTACAATTGTGCCATTGGAAGGGTTTGACAGTGTTGCTTGGCATTGGGCTGATTGTCCATGGCTCACCTAATTAAGAAGGCCAAGCATTATAATATAATTTATAGTGGGTATTGCCTACCAAGATTTTTTTTTCATTTTTTTGTTGAAAATATATAAGTGTTAACTTAAGTCTTTCATGATATGAAAGTAACTATTTAATACTATCATGTGTCTCTATCCTTGTAATTGTAGATTCCATATGTGCAACAAGAGGGAACTAGTTTATGTTATGGCTAGAGGATTTGCAGAAATCACATGGCCCTAGACATCCTAATATGTCCTAAGAGTCGGATGGACCGCATATCATAGGTTACACACATAGCAACCAGATGATGATACCTACTTTTCCTCACTGGTGGTTGAACAACATATTCCCAAGGTCCTTGAATCTACTTTTCACAATAAAATCATTATAAAATTATTTAAAAAATTGTCTTTAAAGCTTGGAAATGAAAAAAAGGACTAAAAATAAGCGAAAAAAAGTTATAGGTGGAAATTACAAGTGCGAGGACTTGAACTTGGCACTATGTGATTGTAATATAGCAAAAAGACCATCCAGTTGTACATTGCCTTGTAATAAAACTTCCTAAATTAAAACATTCAACTCAGGACAAACCCAGGCCGAATAGCAGGTAGCTAAACCTAGGCCATTGTAGGAGACTATCAAAGAGGTAGAATTTTGCCTACTGTCTGAACCCAATAGTATAAAACTAGTCCTAGCGATAGGCCACTAGCCCCAGCAACAGTCTGATGGTGCTTCTTTTCACTAACAGTTTAAGGTGGCTGTTAAGATGTATGCCATTTTCTTTAGGGTTTTTTTAAAAAAAAATTTTATGTAATACAATCTCTGCTGAATCTACAAACCCTAAGAGGGGGGGTCATTCAACCTTCTCCACTATAAAATGAGTCTCTAAAACTCCCTTAAACGACGATAATCATCTTCTTTTCTTCTTGTTTGAGATACCATCCTTCCTCGAGCTTTCTTATCTTCTTTCTCTTGTTTAAGAGATTGAACTTCCTCTAGGTTTTTTTTTGGGGGGGGGGGGTGCTAGGATAAAGGTTTTTCCTCTAACACCTTTGTCTCTAATTCTCTTCTTCATACACCACAATCTTCATCTATTCTAAAATTGTGTTGAAGTAGCCATTAACACACGTAAGCAAAGCTCGGATCTTTCAGATTTGTTTTTGCTAAAGTTAGCTTTAGGGAAGTCCCAAGGGTTTACAAATATGATAACAATTGGTTTGTCTTCAGTGAAGTACTTTTACTATGATGTGATACTTGCTTGATTTAGCCTTTGTGTCAATTGTAAAAGCATTGTCTAATGATCAAAGCGGCCATTTGATTGTATTGCTTTCTTTTATTGATTTCTTAATATGTAAATATGACTAAGTCCAAGGATCCCACATAGAGTTCATGTCCTTAATGCTTAAATCAGTAAAGAATTGAAATTGGCATCAAATCAATACTTTCATTGAATTGCTTAAAACTCACTATTCTTTTTTATAACCCTAGTGGAGGTCATTGTTGAATAGGCAATGTCAGAGGGAAAATTAGTGTCCCTACCACCGTTCATACCTTTATCCCCTTAACCAACTCTTGGCTAATAGGCTTGAAGTTGAGTCGATGTGAAAAGTTTCCTAAAACAAGCCCTAAACAGTTGACTACACTCGACAGTCAAATCAAGTTCCTCAAATTGTGACACATTTAGTTGTGCCTCCACGACTGATGTTTACGAGGGTAGTACTTAAAAGGGTTATAAATATCAAGGTGTTTTCCAAAAATCCAAAAATCAACTTATCAGGCATCTTACAATGCATTGGATTTTTGATGAATGTGATAAAAAGGCTTGGTCCTTGCCATAGTGTGGATTGGATTTTCACTTTGTTTGTTCCTTTGGAAACCCTTGGATACATTGTTCATTTAATTCAAATGGGCGTAAACTGAGGCATCGTCTAAACCCTCTCACACCAAGGAGGAAAACCATATCTGAAGTTCGCAATCCCCTTTTTGACCAAAATCCTAAGCCTAACTCAACTATTGTCAAATTTTTGACTTGCAATTAGGAAAACTTTGTGTGCACCTTTTTGTATTGTATGTTGGTGATTAATTTTATTTTTGTGGTTTTGCTCGTGTCTGGTGATCTATGTCCCTCCTCATCTGTTCAAACAGAAATCTCAACTGCAAAGGAACTTTTAGCTATTTGTTTCTATATTTTATGTTTTTTTTTCTTTTTAGGAGTGATAGGATATTAGGATCTTCATTTTTGCATGTCTTTCCTTGTTTAGTGTGCTTTTTTGAATTTGCGATTCCACCATTCTTCTAAATTCCTTTCCTTCTCATTTCCTTGGTCTTGATTCCTTATACTTAAGAAAAGTAAGACAAGTCTATTTTGGATATGGGATAGTGTAGGTAGGCTCATTAGGTCATCGAAGCGGGTCGTTGAAGACTCCAATATGGTCTAGTACATAACAATGCCTGAAGAAAATTCTAGTCTCAATGTGAATGAATTGGTGGCCTAATTGGGGGCAAAATTTGAAACTAGGTTACAAGTCTAACACACGGTGATTTTTGAATAATAAAAGGTGATTACTAATTTACTTAAAATTAGAGAAGAAAGTGATACACATTTTGTTCAAGATGGAATAAACCCAACTAAAGACAGGGTTGAAAAACATGAGCAGCTACTCAGGGGTCCAAGCATATTTACGAATCACCTCATTGACACTGCCTTAATCATGCTATCCGTGATAAATGCTAAGAGTACACTTCATTTTGGCACCATTTTGTTGCATTTTTATGGAGAATGATGAACTTCAAGCTATTACCTACACTCATATTCCCGTTTCACAATTGGGTCTTGTTCTTTTTTGTGTTTTGTAGGTTTTTGGACCCTTTTGCCCTTACTTTGATGTGAAGACTCCCCACGAATGCCCCCAATTCACCATGCCCATAGAGAAGAAAGAAGAACCAAAGAACTTTGAGACTTAGCCAGCCAGGGATGCTTCGTGGTGAAGGCCACTGTCCGTCGTGAGCTTGAAACTACCTGTAACGTTGTCTTCCTTCATCTTGTGGCTAAGGACGGCCAAGTTCATGCTTAAATAGGTTTTTTCAACTGCAAAGGAAAGAGAGCTAACACATCTATCACTAATTTCTATCTCACTTCTATCATTAGTTTTTGGATTTTTAAGTTTTCGTTAGAGTAAGAGAGGGAATTGAAGTGGAGGATTGGCACTTGGAGGCTTAGAGATTAGGAAGCCATTGGAGACCACCATTGTTGCTAAGCTTTCTTTCCTTGTAAATCTCTTCTCAAACACTTGTTTAGATATTGCTAATTTCAATTATGTCTGAGTAGTTTTACTTAATCTATGGAGTTAGGGCCTGTTTTTTTCATGGGCCAATTTTAAAATACCAACCTCAATCAACTTCAACCTACTTCAACCCACTTCCATTATTTTAACCAAGTTCAATTTATCACATAAAAAAAATTCAACCTACTTCAACACAGTTCAACCCACTTCAACGCACTTTAACCTACTTCAACCCACTTCACCCTTTTACCCACTCCAATTTACCCACGAAAAGAACAGGCGCTTATTTAGCCAAAGTATTCATGTTGGGTCTTTAATTTTCAATATTTGTGCTTTATCTAAATTGGTATTATTGAATTCTGTCTTGTGGATGAACTATTGTGAGTAAAGTTTTTGGCCAGATTCGCTTGCTTATACTAGATAGTTGAGTGAAGTACTGAAAGGAGAAACTCGCTATTAGAACAACAAGTTAGAACTTAATTTAACGATTCTTGAAAGAGAGTTGTTCGTTTAGAGAAAATACTACCAATCAAAAATCCATAACCAAGACTAGGAACAAGGGCATTTGAAAAAATGTTAATTGGATTAGTCTAGGCAATCCAGTTTGTTTTGAAAGAAAAGATTGAATTTTTAGTTTCATTGTGCTCCTTTGAATCATCCAATTCTAGGTAAAATGCATATTTAAGTCCAACGATCCAACTCTTTACTAGGTGAAACAATTCCCTAGATGTTTTAAATTTGATTGAATTTTCCGATAGTTAAATAGCGATAGTTGAGACAAGCTATTGAAATTTTGTTGCTTAGCCCTCTTTAATAAGTCAAAATTCAATAGATTACATTTGGTTTTTGAGAGAACGATATTAAAACTACACTACAACACCCGTATGCTTGTGGAAATGTCAAGTTTTGGGGCGCCATTATCGGTGACCAATTTGTGGATATTGCATTCACCTATTTAGATTCACTAAGTATTCTTGTGTTTTTCGTTTTTATTACATTTACTTGATTTGCGTTGGTAGTGTTTTGTGGTGACCTTGCAGGATTTTTCCACTGATATGTGGAGTCCCTTTTTGTTTGAATTCAATCCGAAAATATAAAGGACTGTTCACTCTAGGAGAAAGAAATAGAAGTTAGATGAGCAAAGAGCCAAAGCTCAAGAAACCTTTTCAATGATGGCGGGAGGAGGAGATGAACACAGAAAGACACTTCGGGATTTTGTCACCTCGGGAGTCCAAGGCTTTGTCTCTAGTATTGCTCGACCCAACGTGGAAGCCCACAACTTTGAGCTTAAGCCGACTCTTATTTCCATGGTACAACAATCCTCATTAAGAGGCACCCCGGTAGAAGATCCCCAACTTACACCTCTCAGTATTCTTAGAGGTGTGTGACACATTGAAGCTCAATAGGTTTCTACCGATGCTATTCGATTGCGGCTATTTCCCTTTTCATTTAGGGACAAGGAGACAACACAACTTCATTCTTTGCCTTCTGGATGCATCACAACGTGGGATGAGCTCACAAAGGTCTTTCTTGTAAAATTCTTTCCTCCTGGCAAGACGGCAAGTTTGAGAAATGAAATCACTACTTTCGCTCAAATGGAGGATGAGCTGCTATATGGAGCTTGGGAGCATTTTAAGGACCTATTGAGGATATGTCCACATTAGGGGCTTCAGTGGTGGATGTTAGTGCAAGCCTTCTACAATGGAGTCACTCAACCAGTGAGGTCTCCTATAGACACGGTGGCAGGTGGTACCCTTATGAACAAGACTGAAGATAAGGCTTACAATCTTATTGAGGAGATGATGTTAAATAACTTCCAATGGTCCACTAAGAGAAGCCAACCCAAGAGGGTTGGAGGTAAGTTAGAACTTGTTGCTATACCTATGCTTTCTGCTAAAGTTGATGCCATGTCTCAAAGGTTAGAACGATTGAATGTTAATTCTATTAGTTCAAGTTCCCCTTCCCCATCATGTGCAATCTGTTGGTCTGTTGATTATTCGACTATGAATTGTCAAGTCGGGAGTCCATTTCCCCAAAATGCTAGTGACGAGGTCAACTATGTGAACAATTTCAATCCTAGGCGACCAATGTCCCATTCTCTAACACTTACAATCTTGGTTGGAGGAATCACCCCAATTTCTCCTGTAGGTCTAATGCCCCTCCTATGCTTCAAATGAATTTTAAACCAACCCCTGGATTTCAAAGACCACCTTATCCTCAAAAGTACCTCAAAAATCCAATTTAGTGAGCATGATAGAGAGTGTGCTTTTAGCGCAGCAAAAGCAAGATGAGTATATTAAGCAATTAGCCTGTAAGGTTGATGTGCTTACTACTCATAATAAGATGTTAGGAGCTCAAATCACGAAACTAGCTACCTCTTCATCTGCACGCTTGGGTAGATTTCCTAGTAAGAACGAACTTAGCCTTGGGGAGTAATGCAATAGCCTGAATTTAAGAGGGGGCAAGCAACTTGAGGGACCTAAGGGGGTTAGCCAAGATGAGCATTTGCATGATGAAAATGATGTGGTTGTTGAGAAGGAGGTGTCTACTTCTTCTAAATATATCATAGGTGATGATGCCTATAATTCTAATAAGGTTCCCAATGGCCCCAAGAAAACTTTCCCAGGACCTTTTGCTCCACCTTTCTCGTTCCCCCAAATAATGGCTAAGGCTAAACTTGACCAACAATTTAGGAAGTTTTTAGAGGTCCTTAAGAAACTATACATTAACATTCCATTCACTGATGCCTTGTCACAAATGCATTCTTATGCTAAGTATTTAAAAGAGATTTTGTCTAATAAACGAAAGCTAGACGAGCACAAAACTTCGGTGTTGACTGAAGAGTGTAATGGTGCGATCTAAAATAAGCGTCCTAATAAGTTTAAGGACCCCGATATCTTTTCTATTACTTATCTGATAGGCAATATGCTAATAGATCGTGCCCTCTATAACTTGGGGTCTAATGCAAGTTTAATGCCCTTCTCTCTTTATAAAAAGCTAGGCCTAGGAGAAATGAGACCTACCACCATCTCTTTACAATTAGAAGACCATTTTGTAAAGTACCCCATGGGTATGTTAGAGGATGTCCTTATTAATGTAGGAGATTTGTATGCACTCGTAGATTTTGTAATCCTTCAAATGGAAGAGGATATGCTCAGCCCCATTATTCTTGGGAGGCCATTGTTGGCCATTGTTGTGCGCCGTATAGATGCCAAAAATGGTAAACTATCTTTTGATGTGTAAGATGAACATGTGGAGTTTAACTTGATTAAAACTTCTAAATGTCCTTTTATCTCTAGTGAGTGTCACTAGCTTGATGTAGTGGACAGTTTGGAACAAAGGACCATTTCTAATAATTTTTATCGTAATCCTCTTGAGCATTGTTTATTAAATGATGGTACTACTAAATATGAAAATCCGGAAGCAGCATTGTGTGGTCAATTCTTGGAGGTTACTCCCTAAGTTTCCCCAACCTTTGCCAAGGTGGAAACGCTAGTGAACGAAGGTGTTCCCTTGTCCAATGAGAAACGTACCCTCGAGGTAGAACTAAAACATCTTCCTTCTTTGAAGTATGAGTTTCTTGGCCCCAATTATACGTATCCTGTGATTGTCAACGCGAGTCCAAATGCATCTCAAGTTGACTCTTTGCTAAGAATACTTAGGATGCATCGTAAGGCCATAGGGTATACTCTTCATGACCTAAAGGGAATTCGCCCTTCTATTAGTATGCATTATATTTTAATGGAAGATGACTATAAACCCTCAATTGAACACCAAAGAAGGTTGAACCCTAATATATAAGATGTAGTTGACAAAGAAATTTTGAATTAAGGTTGGCATTATCTACCCTATCTCTAAGTGTGTGCACTTGGTCCATGTTGTTCCTAATAGGGAGGGAATGATGGTTGTAAAGAATGAGATCAATGAACTGATTCCGATTAGGACAGTTACGGGTTGGCGTATGTGCATAGACTATAGGAAGTTTAATAAGGCCACCCATAAAGACCATTTTTCCCTACCCTTTATTAATCAAATGCTCGAGAGGATGACAAAAAAATGCCTATTCGTGGTTTTCCCAAATCCCTATCCACCCTAGTGACCAAGAAAAGACCACCTTTACTTGTCCATATAGTACATTAGCTTAGAGGAGAATGCCATTTGGGTTGCATAATGCCCCCGCCACATTTAAACGATGTATGATGGCTATCTTCTCCAACTTTGTTGAGGACATAATGGAAGTCTTTATGGATGATTTTTTTGCATACGGTATAACTTTTAAGCATTGCTTGAATAATTTTCCCGAAGGTTTGCAAAGATGTGAGGATATGAATTTGGTGTTGAATTGGAAAAAGTGTCATTTTATAGTGTATAGGAGGGAGTTGTTTTAGGCCATATTTTTTCAAATGGAGGCATTGAAGTTGACACGGAAAAGGTAGAGGTAATTGAGAAATGACCACCACCTTCTTCTATAAAGTGTGTAAGGAATTTTCTTGGACACGTTGGTTTTTACCGACGGTTCATAAAAGATTTTTCAAAAATTGCAAAACCTCTCACCTATTTGCTTGTCAAACATGTGCCCTTTGAGTTTAGTGAAGAGTGTTTAAGTGCCTTTCACAGGTTAAAGGGGGCTTTCATTTCGGCTCTGATTATGCAAGCCTTGGATTGAGTATTACCTTTTGAGGTAACGTGCAATGCTAGTGACTCTGCAGTGGGAGTAGTTTTGTGGTAATGAAAGGACAATAAACCTTATGCCATCTGCTATGCAAGCTGAACTTTGGATGATGCTTAAATGAATTATGCCATGAATGAAAAAGAGCTCCTAGCTGTTGTGTTCGCCTTGGAGAAATACCGTTCATATTTAATTAATTCCAAGGTAATCATTTTTACTGATCATGTTGCACTGAAGCATATCTAGAATATGTCCGACTCTAAGCCCCGTCTCATTCATTAGGTACTTCTTCTCTAAGAGTTGACTTAAAAATTCGAGATAAGGTCGGACATGAAAACGTAGTTATGGACCACTTATATCGCTTGGGTCCAGAGGCCACAGAAATAGAGGAGCTTCCCATAGATGACTCCTTTCCAGATGATCAACTCCTTGCAATATCTCATCAAGTTGCTCTATGGTGTGCTGATTTGGTGAATTTCAAGGTGTGTGGGGTAATGCCACCTGAGTTGTCTTATCAAAAAAGGAAGAGATTCCTTTTTGATTCAAAACATTATATGTGGGAGGAACCTCTCCTCTATAAGCTGTGTAAACATAGTGTTTATAGAAGATGTTTGCTGGAAGGTGAGGTTCCTAGTATCCTTCACTATTGCCATGCTTCAACTTATGATGGACACTTTGGACCGAACAAGGCTATTGCTACGGTGCTTCAGGTAGGTTTCTATTGGCCCACTTTCTTTAAGGATACAAGAACTTTTATTGTGACTTGTAATTGATCCCAACGAATGGGGAACATTTCCAAAAGGCATGAGATGGCTCAAAGTAGGATTCTTGAGGTAGAACTTTTTGACTGTTGGGGGATTGACTTTATGGGTCCATTTCCACATTCTCATAATAATCTTTACATCCTTTTAGCGGTTGATTACGTTTTCAAGTGGGTAGAACCCATTGCCTCCCCTACCAATCACTCCAAGGTGGTAATTAAGTTTCTTAAAAAGAACATCTTTACAAGATTTGGCACACTAGAGCTCTTTTGAGTGACAATGGGACTCATTTTTGCCACTTTAGTCTCTGTTAAAGAAGCATGGAGTTTTTCATAAGATTGCTATTTCTTATCATCCCCAAATAAGTGGTCAGGTTGAGTTATCTTATCGAGAGTTGTAAAGCATTTTGTAGAAAATGGTCGATCAGTCCCAAAAAGATTGGTCTAAAAAGCTTGATGATGCTCTTTAGGTTTACCGGACTGCTTACCAAACTCCTCTTGGCACTACTCCCTACCAGTTAGTTTTCGAAAAGTCTTGCCATTTTTCGCTTTAGTTTGAACACAAAATGCATTGGGCAATTCGAACTCTCAACTTCAATCTTAGGGTGGCCTGTGAGAGGAGGATATTGCAATTGAATGAGTTAGATGAGTTACGCTTGGAAGCCTCTGAAAGCTCCAAAATATACAAGGAGAGGACGAAGCACTAGTATAACAACCACATCATGAAGAAAAGATTTAAGGAAGGTGACTTAGTCTTATTGTTCAATTCCAAGCTCCGATTATTTTCGGAGAAGCTGAGATCCCAGTGGTTTGGACCATTCAAGGTTATAAAGCTCTTTCCTCTTAGAGTTGTGGAGGTCTAAAGTGAGTCTACTAGTTCATTTATGGTCAAAGGGTAGCATCTTAAGCCTTATTATTTGGGGGAGCTTATTGACAAGTCTATTGTCCACCATCTTTCTGATTCGAGCCCTCCTAGAAGAGACGATCGAGCTCCCAATCCTAAACGAGCACTTCTTGGAAGGCAACCCAAGTTTTTTCCCTTTTCTGGTTTTTTTTCTTTCTTTCTTTGATTGTATATAGTGCATTTTTTGTTTTTCAAACAACAGACAGAAAAAAAGAGAGAAAAAGAAGCAAAAGAAGAAAAAAGAAGAAAAAAAAGCAATGAAAAAAAGAGAGTTTTGGCAGGTTTACTTGCGCAACCACGGACCCCTAGTTGTGCCCAACTCGGTCCGTGGAGCTGCTATAAGGAAAAATGAGAAATTCTAAAATAGAGCTCACCACGGATGGTCCATGGTGGACCCCATGGTCTGTAGTGAGGCTCTTCGTCCGCTGTCAAGGGTTTTTCATGTCCTTTGACTTGAGACAACCATCCATCTTCTTCTACCTTTCGTCCCTATCCTTCTCTCTCTTAAACGTCCATAGCCACCCACATCTAAACCTTCAATTTTTACTCATTTTTCATCCGATTTCTTCCCATTCTTCTTATTCTCTTTACTTTCACTCCAAATCTCCCTTAAATTTCTCTTGTCCTGCCTTCTTTCTCTCACATTCTACCCATCTTCATATCTCAAACTTCAGCAATTCAACTTCACCTTCTATTCTTCCTAATTCTCTCATCTACTTCCATATTTCTTCCTCATTGACCTTAATTTGCACAAATTTTGCATTTTTTGCCATTTTCCTTCCCATTTCCACTTTAGTTAGTGTTTAGAGCTTTCACTCATCTACCTCCATTGCCATGGCACCCAAGAAGAAGGCAAAAACCACTCAAGAGGTGGGGACATAAAGTTAAGCACCACAACGCGTATCCTGAAATTCCCAAACCTCAACCAACCCAAGAAACCAAGGTAATATTCCTTACCCCCTTGGTTTAACACATCACGAGCATATTGCTAGATACAATATTTTGAGTAGTAAGCTAGTTGTTGCTACTCGTTATTATGACAAGGATTTGTTAACTTGATTGAGTTTGATGGATGACATTCATTGGTTGTTTGTTAGAGGAGGTATGGGGCAATTTTTAGAGATTAGGGACCACATTTATCGCGACCTCACTCTTGAGTTTTTATGTACGTTGCATGTGGAGGTTATATGTGGGCCTCGTTATCAAGAAGCATACATTTCCATTTATCTAAATAGGGAGTTTTATGAGCTAAATTTGAGTTCCTTTAGTAGCATATTTGGTTTTCCATCGAGTATGAACTTGCCTTATCGACACGTCACCAATGAATTTAACCCAAATGCTTTTTGGAATGAAATTTCTGGGGATTATCGATATGATACAAGGAATTCCAAGGGTACTATTATTAGAAACCCTGTATTCGAGTGGCCCAGAGATTATTCACTTGTGGTCTTTTTGTGAGGGAGGATAGTTTGAATGTGTGTTGCCTATCTGAATTTTATGCATTGTATAGCAAGCTCCAAGGTGACCGAGTTGACCTTGTTTATTCTTGATCAATCAGTTAAATAGTGAGGCCACTAGTTCTGCATAGAGGATTATGATTGAGGCCCTCATTACTCCTATTGCTAAGTCTATTGGGGTAGAACCGAACCCCAATGATAGAGTTCCAAGTTCCAAGTAGTTGAACTTAGTTGCTTTTTAACAAATGAAGTTTTGTAAGGTGGAGCACAGATGTGTTTGTTTGGATTTATCCTAGGAACTGTCTCATGCCTCTCCCTAATGTTGACCAAACCACTCTCTTAAACTGGGATAATCTTTACTTTTTGTCAGGTGATGAAGAGTTGGCGCAACTCGCACCACATCTTCCCCCTCCTCACCTAAGGGCTTCTAGTTCATCCCTACCGTCCTCCTCCTCTAATTATTTTGGTTTGCATGCTATCCTTCAGTCCATTCAAGAGGAGTAAGCCTCCCCCCCGAGCTTATATTCAAATTAAGCATATCGCCCCCGTGACTTTGTTCAGGAGCGGTATGATGAGCTCCGATGGATGATTGCTTCCCAAAACCAATACTTCCAAGACTTTAAGGCTTGTTTAGAGACTTAATGTGACTGGCATATTTCTCAACCCCACCCTCCCCCTCCACCTCCTTTTTAATTATTCATTTCTTCCCCATTGATTCTTATGTCCTTACACTGAGGACGATGCTTTCTCAAGCATAGGGGAGTTGTGTGTGAATATGTGTATGTGATGTGGATGTGTAAGTAGTTTGCATTGCATTTTAGTTCATCATTTCCTTTTCTTTCTATTTTTCGGTTTCTTCTCTTAGTTTTAGCTTTATTTTGGTATTTTCAATTTGTCATTGGATTTTAGGGTTAGCAAAAAAACAGGAAGGAAACAAAAGACAAAACATGAAAAAAAGCGGAAAAAATGCAATAAAATCCTTCGATGATGAATCTTAGACTACGTAGTTTTCTTTGACTCATTTTGACCTTTTTATTATGCCCATTTGTGAATAAAATGTGTGATTATAAGTTTTTCAAATGTGCTTTATGTTTTGTTTGTCATGTCGACAGCGATTCGATTACTCAATGATTCTTTGCATGAATATTTGCACATATGATATAATGAGCTAGTTGATCCTTGGTAGTTGTCCTGTGAGACTTTGAACCTTATTTGGACTAATTCATTATTTTAGTCTCATATTCCTCTTCACATGTGGCTCTCCCTAGATTTCAAATCTCTATAACTTGCTTTGACTCCTGTTCAAGATCACATTTAGCATGCATGTTTAGGCAATATAATTTAGACATTCTTTGAATTTATGAGCTACATTGACCAAACAACCACCATTATTATGTATGATTTATCCCTTGCTCCCTTTAAGCCTTGACCTTTTTCTTGATGCAAACCTATATTATTGAGCCTTGACAAAGTACACATCTTAACTTTTTAGCCAAGACTATAGAGTTTTATTAGTGATTGGGAGTAGTTTGTTGATAATGACGTTGTTTGGTATGGATTGTTTGCATGCAATAAGGGATTTACGCAACATTTCCCATGGTGTCAATTGGGTTAAACTTTGCGAGTTGTTAGAAAAAGTCTTGAAAAGTGTACAATTTCTCTTGCCATCATCCTTCTCTTTGAAAAAAAAACCTGAATCAACAAAGAAAAAAAAAAGACAAAGAAAGAAAAATAAAAACAAAAGAAGAAAAAGAATGTTGAAAAAAAAAAGAAGCAAAATAATACAAGGATTTGGTATATATTTCATATTACATATATTTCAACATTTTTCGCTTAATAGACCAACTAGGGGTAATGTTCTGTATTTGGGATGTATTGGTGTTTGGTGTGAGGAGTATTTTTGTGAAAAGTTAGGTGAAGATGATTTACACATATAGTCTTTGGCTTTAAGCTCCACAAATGGCAACATATTTGTTCCCCTCCTACCTTTACTTATAGCCCTGTTGCAACCCTATCAAAGTTCTCATAATTGCCTATCATGTTTTGCATTTTAGTGATGGTGAATTTAAGGGTCTTGTCAAGCTTATGGTAGATTTGATTCTTTGGAATGAGATTTGAGATAATCGCATTATATTTTAAACACATGAATGATGGGTGCTGCATTCCTAAATTGAGGATCTACCGGTTCTTTTACCTACTATACATGCCAATATGATTGTTTAAGCTAATTTGGGTGATCGATTCAATATTCGATGTGATGGTGCTTGCTCTTATTTCAAAAACTTCCTTCTCTTCTCCATTTGGTAATGTTTTCCGTCACTTTTGGGCTAGCTTCTTGGGTTGGTTAGGCTATTGATGTTGCTACTTATGTTTACCTGAGGAGGTTATCATTATAGTTTTGGTTTTCATAGTTGCTTAGGGACAAGCAACGGTTTAAGTATCAGGGAGTTTGATAAATGCTTAGAGAACACTTCATTTTGGGGTCATTTTGTTGCATTTTTTAGGGAGAATTATGAACTTCAAGTTATAACCCATACTCTTATTCCTGTTTTACACTTGGATATAGTTCTTTTCCGCGTTTTGCAGGTTATTGGACCTTTTTGGTCTTACTTTGACTCCAATCGAGTATGCTTTGACTCTCTATGGATGCCCCCAAGTCACCATGCCCATGGAGAAGAAAGAAGAACCAGAGAATTTTAAGAAAGAGCCAACCACGGACGCTCCGTCGTGAAGGCCAGAGTCCATGGTGAGCTTGAAACTGCTTGCCACTTTGTCTTCCGTCATCTTGTGGCTAAGGATGGCTGAGTTCATGCTTAAATAGGGTTTTTCGGCTGCAAAGGAAGGAGATCCAAGACATCTATCACTAATTTCTATCTCACTTCTATCATTAGTTTTAGGATTTTTATGTTTTCTTTAGAGTAAGAAAGGGAGTTGAAGCGGAGGATTGGCACTTGGAGGTTTAGAGATTACGAAGCCATTGGAGACCACCATTATTGCTAAGCTTTCTTTCCTTGTAAATCTCTTCTTAAACTCATGTTTAGATGTTAATTTGAATTATGTGTGAGTAGTGTTACTTAATCTAAGGACTTGTTTAGCTAAAGTATTGAGGTTGGATCTTTAATTTTCAATATTTGTGCTTTATCCAAATTGGTATGATTGAATTTTATCTTGTGGATAAACTGTTGTGAGTACATTTTTGGCCACATTTTCTTGCTTATATTAGATAGTTAAGTACTGAAAAGAGAAACCCACTATTAGAACAATAAGTTAGAACTTAATTTAATGATTCTTGAAGGAGAGTTGTTCGTTGAGAGGAAATACTAGCAACAAAAAATCCATAACCAAAACTAAGAACAAATGCATTTGAAAGAATGTTAATTGGATCAGTCTAGGCAATTCAGTTTGTTTCGAAAGAAAAAAATTGAATTTTAGTTCGATTGTGCTCCTTCGAATCATATAATTCTGGGTAAAATGTATATTTAAGTCCAACGATCCAACTCTTTACTAAGTGAAATAATTCCCTAGATGTTTTAAATTTGATAGAATTTTCTGATAGTTAAATAGCGATAGTTGAGACAAACCATCGAAATGTTGTTGCTTAGCCTTCTATAATAAGTCAAGACTTAACGGATTGCATTTGGTCTCTGTTTGAACGACATTAAAACTATACTACGACACCCTGTGCGCTTGCGGAAGTGTCAATCCACAAAAGCGAAATTATCATCAAAATTTATATTACCTGAAAGTTTCAAATTCATGCGCATAGGTAACTTGACTTCCCACTTAAGGAATTTAGTTAATTTCACTATCTTGAAAGGGATTGATAAAGAACTCTTCCCTCAAATCTTCCCCTTAACTCTATGATAAGCAATTGGTAGTTGGTATCACTCACTTGATTCACAAAAGATCAATTCATGGGAAAGTATAATAAAAGAACTGTTGGTCCAAGATGCATCAATAATGAATTACCTTTCTCAATTTGAGATCTTGAACTATTTAAGCAAGGGAAAAAGAGCACTTCCCCAATTGGAAGGCTAATGGAGAGCCAAGATGTCTTTAGTAATTAATATGCTAAAAGAAAATTAATAAGTTTGCATGACCTCGAAAATTTTCACCTTTTTTACTACAAGCACATAAAATGCCAACTTCTTCATACCTTTGGGCAACTACGTGAAGCTGGCATGTTGATAGAAGATGACATGCAACATAACTCAAAGCATAAGTATACTACTAAGAAACACTATTATAATAAAGGCTAAAAGGCGAAAACATTCTCTAAAACTAAAAATGACATCCACATAGTAGAAACATCTAAACCTCCCCAATCTATGATGATTTATACTCCTTTATAAATGAAGTTATCATATGCATTTAGTAGATTCGAAAGTCAAGGGATCCTAAAGCATATCGGAATAATTTCTAACCCTATTGAAGACAAAAGACCTAAATGTTGGAACACAAATGCTTATTGCCACCATCTTCATGGTCGAGATCATTCAATTGATAATTGTCGAACCCTTAAGAGTGCAATCTAAGAGATGATTGAGAACAAAACCACACCAGTTCCTAAACCTAACAATCAACCTAATCCAATTAGTATAACCTGAACATCACTACCAAAGAAATATAGTTTAGCCTAGTCGATCCCATCACTAGTGAGGTCAATGGATCGAGTGTGACTATGTAGAGTACGTTGGGGTTGATCTAGCTACCCCTAGAGAAATAGTTCAAGTCAAGTGGTTGATCCCACTTAAAAAGACATATAATGCTCTACTAATCAAGTAAAATATTTAAGGCACCTTGGTTTACACAAGAAAAGCCATAATATGTTCTCGCTAATATGAATAAATAGGAAATAGAGCATCCACCCTTGAGTATGCTAAAAAGCCAAATAGTGACCTTATAGTATGATAATTTCCACATCCTCTTTTAATCATAGGCAAGTGCCTCCAAATGTCTAATCCAAAATGCCAATTCTATTTGAAATTACACCCAAAGAGCTAGTGGGATATTTTGCCACTGAAAGATCCCCGACCACAATAAACTCTTGATGATATTAACCTCCCACCTAAAGGAGTTAATCATATCAAAGATCTCTACTTAATTATGTCTTATATGCACACGTACATACGTATGACCTTAATTATGTCTTATATGCACACATACTTACATCCAATACTGGGATGACCTTGGCTCCCTGGCTTAAAAGTGGTGTTTTCTACCTTTTTTAAAAAGGTAAGAATGGTAATTAAATTAAAGAAATAATAAACATTTTTGATTTCCATGAGTATTATTATTATTTTGTGTTTTGCGATACAAATATACATTTGAGGATGTATTATTAGAGATAATAGAAATATAAATATGATTTACATGATTATTTCCATTATTAATATTGTTGTTGTTGTCGTCATTGTCGTTGTCATCGTTGTTATCTTTCTCTTTGAGTTTGATAACATAGTCAATATTAATTATGATCATATATATGTAAGAGTTGTACTGAAAAATTACATACTGCAAGCATAATATAACATATTGCAAGGGTTGAACATGAAATATACAAAAATTAAAAATAAAATACGATCATCATATTAGGCCCGTGAAGCTAAATTTCTTTCACATTAAATATAATCTATTTAGCACAAGAAAATACATGAAATATATTTTCATTTGTTTTTTCAAAGCATACATATCTTATAATTAAATTGAATTCATTTAAATCTTCAAAGTATAATTAATTTTTTAACGTTTAAAAAAATATTGACCAAAATCCAATTTATTTAACACACGAGAAAAGGTGAGATAATTTTTGTTTACTTTTAAAGCATACAAATCCAATAGTCAAATTCTCTTCATAAAACACCTAAAATTATTATTAATTTTTTACTGTTTAAAATAAAATGCCCCAAATCTCCATAACACTTCCTTTTATATACACAAAATTTATTCCCAGAGTCAGATTAAGGAGATGCTCATGATAAAAATCTCCAATCCAACATAGCTCCTTTTATAAGGCCTCTGCCCACTGAACACATGAGAATCTCATCCACCCTACCGGGTAATCCCCTAAAACTTTCCTATGTTTACATAACTCAACCAAACATAAGCTATATACTCACCCTGCTAAAACCATGGGAGAAGGGACACATCCCCATCCAAGATACTCATTCAAATCAATGTGGCTTTGGGTTGCGAACGACTACATGTTCACATTACATAGCTATTATGTGGATAGAGGATAGGGTTAGAAACAGTAGTGTCACAACGTCGAGATTCAATTTGTGTTGTCAAAGTGGACAAGTTACTTTGCCTTGCTTCCACCATCACCTACATTCCTTGAAGCATTATTGTCAAACCAACATTTCCTTGACAATAATAGAATCTACAACTCTATGTTCTCATTCACTTCCATAGGGGGGAAGGATTGACAACAGTGTTAATGATGCTAGAAGCCCGTATGTTTTCCAGCTAAATGGTAGCAATCACCATAAAATGGGATCCTTGCTCCCATGATATGGACTACACCCAAAATTTGCACAGTTGTACATCTACGACACTAGCAATGAACTGTCAAACCGAATAAATGCACTTAGAGCATCTGGTCGTTCTGGCATTAGATCTGGCATTGTGTCAGGGTTGCAACAAATGTTGGATTTAGTTAATCCGCATGTTGATGTATTTAGAAGAGCTCGCGACATGTTACGTAACCATAGCGAGGTTTTTGATTTGCGAATTTGAATAATCCATGCTAGAGAGGGCCGACAATATATTAGAACAACTACAGAAGAGGTCACTGGACTATTAGTTGGGAATGGAACTGAGCACTTTGGATCCCCGGACGTCATTATTTAAAAAATGGATGGAACCTTGTAGAGGATAGATGAGATTCATCCATCATACATGCCTTTACACTATCCTCTTTTGTTTCCATACGGCAGTGATGGATGGAGTCCGGACATCCCAATAATGACTAGCTCCAGTACCTCAAGATCAAGGGTTACAATGAGGGAATTTTATGTGTTTCGCATCTAACATCGATTAAGTGAATCTATAGTTATTAAGAAGAATAGTCGGTTGGGCCAACAATTCTACGTAGATGCATGGGTTGCTATTGAGCAATATGGGCTTACATTGTACCAAAACCATCAAGGCTGCCTGCGCATTGAATTGTATAGTGGCATTCAAGATGCAGTTAACGTAGATGACATTAATGCAGAATCAAAAAGGCAAAGATGTATTCTAGCATCTTCTTTCACTAGAGGGCCAAGTTATATAATGCAGCATTATCATGATGCACTTGCAATTTGTCTTGCATTGAGGCCTCCTGATTTCATTGTCACATTCACATGTAATCCAAGTTGGCCTGAAATCACTAATGAGCTATTGTCTGGTCAACAATCAGAGGACAGATCAGATCCAATAACTCGAGTTTTATGAATTAAGTTATGACAATTACTCGATGATTTTAAGACGAAAAAAATAATTGGAGCAGTCATTTGTAGTGAGTTCGTGACATTGTTATGCTCATTATTTTCCCTTAAAATATATTCAATGCACTAATTATACCCACTGTATTTTTTTACAGAAGTATATGGTGTTGAATTTTAGAAGCGTGACCTTTCCCACACTCATATTCTCTTAATAGTAGCACCGGAAGATAAGCCTGCATGCGCAAACGATGTTGATAGGCTAATTAGTGCTGAAGTTCCTGATCAGACTATGCCCTCTAGCATATGATACTGTCACAAGATTTATGATACATGGTGTTAAGTCACAAATCATGCATTATTTTAATAATTATTTTGATTATATTATATATATTATTTCGTCTAATTTACTTTATTTTATATATTTTTCAGGTTAAGTGTTAATAAAATAAAGAGGAGAGGAGAAGACGTTGAAGTTTGAATTTTACACGCTAAGTTATCAAGTCGGTCCAAAAATAATGATTTATGGAAAAATATTATTTCCGTAATAATTTATTTGGGCTTGGATTACTACTCTTAATTGAAGAGAAATTACGAGACTTGGAAGAGAAGGAGCCCAAAGAAGAAAACCCTAATAGAATGATACTATAAATAATTACCTCTTCTCCTCTAAATCACACACATCTCAAGCAGCCACCTCACCTGCATCGATCATCAACAACACCACGCCTCCCTCTTTTCAAAACCTTCACGCCTAACCCCCTCATCATCCTAACAATAATCTTCGTCATCTTCCATCAGAATCATCCACCACGCCTAGCATCCTTCATCACAAACTTCACCACATCACCAACATATAGCATCATCACATCATCACAATCATCATCATCATCCATCTCCACGCTACAATAAAGTAGTATTCTATTGTTTCTTTTTTTATTTTATTTTTTTAGTTTATTTTATTGTTAAAGATAAAGGCGTTGGTTAATTATTGTGAATTTATTTTTAATATGAGTGAGTAATTTTCTTATACTTAGTATAATCTATTTGAAACCATGCTAAATTAATTATTTTGAAACAAGTTTTATCCTTTATTGTCTAGTTGATTTTTATTCATGATTCTATAACGATTAGTATTTATTGTTTATGGTATTCGCGTTAGATTAATTAGAATGCATGCTAATTAGTTTAATACGAATTTATATGATAGTTTAAAGACTTTAATACGTAAAAGTTATAGTCTTTTAGGCATTAGTATCACCATAATTGATCATGGATGACTCAAACCCATCTCTTTTAATTAGATAATCGTTATAGATCTTTGTTAAAATAATTTGCTGGTAAATTGGTTACAAAGCGTTAGATGATGTTTTTCTAATATGCAGTGCTCTAGTTTGATTAAATTCTTGCGCTAGTATTGAGGTTTATATTAGGGTTGGACCTAAATAAACTATAATATAAGAAAAAATAGGGAAGATCTGCTGGTGGGTGTTGTATACAGTCTAACTTATGGATAAAATCGATTTGTGTGTTGATGATAAATATTAATTTGTATGGTGAATATAGATTATGCTAAGTATTTTTCATAAATTTGGTACCGTTTGTAGTTATTTCTTGCTTTTTAGTTAATTTCTCTAGTTTGTCAATTTTTATTCTTCAATTTATA
>JACYFF010010365.1:28639537-28673981 GCA_017589665.1 Selenicereus undatus | reverse complement strand
GTCAATTTTTATTCTTCAATTTATAAGCTTAAATATAAATTTCGCTTGCCCCACCCCCCTCAAAAGTGTAGTCTTTTAGGAGTGTCTTGGTAATATTAGATCAGTTAGATTTTGATTTTTAGTGTCGTTACAATTTTCGTATTTAATTTCTATTCTGTTTTGTCATTTATTTGCTGGTTTGTTAGAGATTAGGTTTAAAATAGTTCCTATTGTTTTTTACACGTTTTAGTCCATTTTACAGTTTATATAGTATCCTATTATGCCTCTATTTAATTTCGGAATTTTTGAAAATTATTTGATAATTTTTCAGAATTGTTTCGTGAATTAGATTTGTGCAGGTTTTTATTTTAATAAATCTGAAAATTATGTTTTTAATTTTTATTTTATCTTCTTAGAGTTTTACTAAGTCCAAAAAATTCTATCCTAAAACCTGGGAAATTTTGTTATTTAATTTCGTATTTATATTAGTGCAGTTTATTCTTTCTCTAATTTCAAATTTTATTTTCTGTTTTCATTTTTTAGAGTTAATTTTCTGTTTTAATTTTTCTGAATTTAATTACATATAATTTTAGAGTTATAAAATTATAAATTTGTATAATATTAATCTGGATTAGTTTCTATAATTTTTAATATTAATTTTCTACTTGTGATTTTCTGTTTTAATTTTCAGTCTAGTATTGTATTATTATTTCTGTTTTAATTTTTCAGATTATTTAGGTTAGCCATTTACTGTTTTATTTTCATAATTAAATTTAGAATATTTAGGAGCAATATTAAGTATTTTTCTAGATTTTTACTTATTAAATTTTATTTAATTTAGTAATACAAAGAGAAGTTATAATAAATTAGAGTAGTAAAATCATTTAGAATTAAACTAGCTTATTATCATAATCTTTTCTCGTGGGATCAATCCCTACTTTCCTATGCTATAAATATTATTTATAAATCAAAGTATTGGTTTAATTTGTAGCTCTACGACAAGCTCTACACATGGCATATGTGTATCACGTTCGATTGATGAGAAATGCTCAAAATGTTATCCAAAAAGATTTTGCAGTCAAACAACATAGTATGAGCATGGCTTTGCTCAATATTGCAGGCGACGCACTCCCCAACAAGTGGTCTTGAATGGTCGAGAGATTGAAAATCTATGAGTGCTCCCATACAATAGAGATCTATGCATAAAATATAATGCTCACATCAATGTCAAGCCGGCAGCTATCGGTAGCATGGTCAAATCTTTATACTGTAAATGCGAAGATGTGTAAGTTGCTGATCATTGAGGAAATGATGAATACTGCAATTTGGTGCCATCCCACCAAATCCATAACTGTCAGATAAAGAAAAACAACCAAGGCCTAATGGGATGAAACTACTCCAAGAAATGAAAAAAAAAACCAACAACCAAGAGTCCTACATCTGGAAAAGTCCTGATTATACATCAAACCTCTCCAAGAAAGGCAAATAAACCCCCCCCCCCCCACAACCAAGAATCCCACGTCTAGAGAAGTCCTGATTATGCATCAATTCCTTCTGCGGAGTCACGCTCTTAACGTTTGCATACTAAATCTGAGATTCACCATTAACTTCACGCCTCTTCCCCTAACGTCACTAGCCCTTCAAGCTCTATACACATCAATCCTTCATGCTCTATACAAACCAATTCCTGATTATACTTTAAATGCAAAGATGTTTAAGTTACTGATCATTGAGGAAATGATGAATGCTGCAATTTGGTGCCATCTCGCTAAACCCATGTAATAACTGCCCCAGGAAAACCAACCAAAGAACCCCACTTCCATAGTAGTTGGGCTTAAACAACAACACTTCCATGGTAAATGGACTTAACTATCAAATAAAGGGAAAAAAAATCCCACGGCCTAATGCCACGAAACTACTCCAAGAAAGCCAACCCCCCCCCCCAACCAAGAGTCCTATGTCTAGAGAAGTCTTGATTATACATCAAACTACTCCAAGAATGGCCAAAAAAAAAACCCCACCACCAAGAGTCCCATGTCTAGAGAAGTCCTGATTATGCATCAATTCCTTCTGGGGAGTCAAGCTCTTAACGTTTACAAACTAAATCTGAGATTCACCATCAACTTCACACCTCTTTCCCTAACATCACCAACCCTTCAAGCTCCATTCACAATAATCCTTTAGGGTACCTGTCACCCGAAACCCTAGGTATTCATTTCAGAATGCTAAATGTTATAAATAGTAAAATTGTTGTGGTTTAAGAAGCACTAATTGTGACAACCATTTTCGTGCATATTTGAATTCCACCTTATTATCATGCAAGTATTGATTTCAATATGTTAAAGGTTCTGAATTGCAAAATTGTTACGGTTCAAGAAACAGTAATTGTGACTATCAATACTAACTGTAGCTACCGTTCTATGGTAGATCTGAACGCATACCTATTACTCACAAGTTTCGAACACCCATTTTGAGGTACTAACTTCCTATAACCTACCTTTTTAAAGAAGACATTGCTTGTCATTACATTAATGAATTGTAGTTTTTGTGTTTAAACATGGATCCTTTAGTCATGCTTAGTAGCAATTTATATGTCATTCAGGCAGATTTGTGATGACCCTACCAGGAAATCAATCACAACTTTTTTTTTTTAACATCATTTATAGCATACAAAGCCCATAATTAAATTTACATCATGTAAATCTTAAAATTGTGTAAAGAGGTTTTTTTTAACATTTCAAATATAATGACCCAAATCTAATCCATTTAGCACACGAGAAAATATAAAAGACTAATCAAAACTGCCAAGGTGTGACATATCCTTATGTTTTCTTTATGTTCCTCCTTAACTATGTTTTTTAGGTTGGAAACTAATGTATTTAACACAAGAGCATCAATGACAAATTTTTCTTTTCCTTTTAAAGCTTACAAAGCTCATAATTAAATTTACGTCATTCAAATCTTACAATTATATAAAGATGCCTTAATGAATTGTAGTTTTTGCATGTAAACATGCATCTTTTAGTCATCTTAGTAGCAATTTGTACGTCATTCAAGTAAATTTGTGATGACTTCACCACAGAATCAATGATAGACTAATCAGGATTGCCCAGTTATGACATACACCTATGTTTTCTTTTTGTTGCTGCATAACTATGTTTTTAAGGTTGCAATCTAATGTGTTTAACACAAGGAAATCAATGACAAATTTTTCTTTTTCTTTTAAAGCATACAAAGCTCTTAATTTAATTTGCATTATTTAAATGTTAAAATTATATAAAAAAATTTTAACGTTTCAAATATAATGACCTAAATCTAATCTATTTAATACACGAAAAAATAGGAAAGAGTAATCAAAATTGCCAACTTATGACATCCACCTGCGTTTTCTTTTTGTTCCTACTTAACTATGTTTTTTAGGTTGGAATTTAATGTATTTGACACAGGGAAATCATTGATAGATTTTTCTTTTTCTTTTAAAGCATACAAAACTCATAATTAAATTTACATCATTTAAATCTTAAAATTATATAAAGATTTTTCAACGTTTCAAATACAATGACCCAAACCTAATCTATTTAACACACAAGAAAATATGAAGGAGTAATCAAAATTGCAAAGTTATGACATACCCCTATGTTTTCTTTCTGTTCCTCCTTAATTATGTTTTTTTGGTTCATATCCAATGTATTTAACACAAGGAAATCAATGATAGATTTTTTTACCTTTTACAGCATACAAAGCTCATAATTAAATTTACCTCATTCAAATCATACAATTATATAAAGATTTTTGCACGTTTTGAATAAAATGACCCAAATCTAATTTATTTAACACACGAGAAAATATAAAAGAGTGAGCAAAATTGCAAAGTTATGGCACACCACTATGTTTTCTTTTTGTTCCTCCTTAATTATGTTTTTTAGGCTGGAATCCAATGTATTTAACATAAGGAAATCAATGACAATATTTTTTCCCTTTTAAAGCATACAACGCTTAGAATTAAATTTACATAATTCAAATCATAGAATTATATAAAGATTTTTGCACGTTTAAAATAAAATGATCCAAATCTAATATATTTTAACACACGGTCCAAAATGAAAGACTAATCAAAACTGCCATGTTATGACATACACCTATATTTTCTTTTTGTTCCTGCTTAACTATATTTTTTAGGTTGGAATCTAATGCATTTAACACAAGGAACTATAAACATAGTCATCTTACTTTAGAATCACACTGTCATGATGGGCTTAAAGTATAGATTAGATTGCATGTCTTCTCCCATAGGGTTGTCCTCATGAGAGATGGAGCCCCTATTGGGCAAGGTCATCATTGTAAGCTTAAACAAAATAATAAACTAAAATCCGCAATGTCATTTAATATCTTTTATTAGTATAAAGATTCTACGTCCTTTATTAATGCATTCTTCCAAATACCAAATTAACTGATAATGACAAATCTCGCTATGCTACTGAGCGAGCCTGTGTTTAAACATCAAATAAATCCATCAGCATTAACCAATCTACCATTAGGCTAAAGATTTGTTGAAGCAAATATAATTTCCCATAGACAATTAGCAAACATTGCTCTGAGATAACAAAATCTCTAAACCGAACATCTTTTTGGTATCTCTTAAGTTGATTATTTAAACATCAAATAAATCCTTCAACATCAACCAATCTACGATTAGTATAAAGATTTGTTGAAGCAAATATAATTTCTCAAAAACAATAAGCAAACATTACTCAATTTCAGACAACAAAATCGCTAAACCAACCAACTTTTGGTATCTCTTATGCTGATTATTTAAATGTGAAATAAATCCATCAACATTAACCAATCTACCATTAGTATAAAGATTTGTTGAAGCAAATATAATTTATCCAAAACAATCAGCAAACATTACTAAATTTGAGACTACGAAATCTCTAAACCAATCATCTTTTTGGTATCTCTTGAGCAGATTATTTAAACACCAAATAAATTCATGAACATTAACCAAACCACCTTTAAAACATACACTTCTATCAATTTTCTTTTCATTTTAAGGCATACATAATTGCTATAATTGATTCAAGAAGGAAATAAATTGCAGAATTTTCATTTTCTTTCACAGTATACAAATCTAACAATTAAATTGCCCAACTCACCAGAACAATTCAAAAGAAGAAGCTTAGAATTGACCAATAATGAATTTAGTATTGAACACAAAGCATTTTATTTAAAATGATATACCTCTAGAATCTGAGAGAGGTATATTGAGGCATTACTTATAGAGTTATGGTCTATTGTCAGATGCCTCTTCTTTTTAATGACTCTTCATCCAAACATTGAAGATCCTTTTAACACCAAAAATATAAAAAAGAGAGATTAACACCATTACGGAAGCAAAAGTGAACCAACAAAATCAAGAAGCATACCTGCGCCTCCATCACCAACAAGCACAACCTTAAAGGTGGGGAAATCAAAAGTCTGGCGGCAGTTCGGTAAAACACTCATACAATCACCAAACAAATAAAACCAACATCAAAAAAAAAATCACATGCAAACAATAAATGACCTAGATCTGAACTTGTCAGTACATACCTATATAAAGATTATGGTAAATGACATAGATATCAAAATGTCAGCACATACAAAACTAGAAATCGCGAAGTCGAGACGATCATAACACCTGAGCACATACACATATCTCAACACCTGAGTTAGTAAATAGAACACCATGAAAAAGCCTAAAATATGCAATAAGATTTAAATAAAGGTAAAAAGGAAAAGTAGAAATGCCAACAATGGTTAGAAACATACCATCCCCATCCGAGCCGCTGCGGAGGGGTGACACGTATCACATACGGCTTGCTGAGGAAGGTGTCCTTGAACTGCCTTCTTCCTACTTCGTCTCTCCAAACCACCGATCTTTGCAAATGTCGATGGAAAATCCAAAACCACCCCATAAACGGAGGCGCGTAAACCCACACTCCACCGCTCAAGTGGCGCGTTGGCAGCATGGGTGGTACCGCTGGACTCGACTTCTGCTGATCTGTAACTTGGTGGGGTTGTATGTTTATGATGGAGGCACAAAGGTGGTGGACGAGGTAGATTTCATCACTTGGGCATTTTTAGGCCTCAATTCGGTGGTTGTAAGGAGCCGCCATCGAGAGACTAGAAGGGAAATGGTGGCCGCAAGGAAGGCCAAGAAGGAAGGAGGGATTCTGAACTCCATACTTCTTGGTTAGAAGAGCGAGAATGGAGAGGCAATGGGTGTGAACCAAGGAAAGGAGAGAGAGTGTGTGTGAGGGCACTAGAAATTTGATTCCTTCAATGTGACGATGAAATGAAGAGAGCAGCCGAGAGGATTCTAGAGAGTACGTGAGGATTGAAATGAAGAAAGATTATGTGAAGGCTCTAGAAATCCCTCAATGTGAATGGGAAATAAAGAGAGGGGCATAGAGGATTGGCGTGGAGTGAAATAAAGAGAGGGGCAGCATGGGTGGCAGATGAGAGAGAAATTAAAGGTGATTGTGAGGGTCTTTTAAGACAACCTGCAATGAAAACTCTAGAAACCCCTTTTATCAGAGTCAAATAAAATTGAACAACTCGCAGTCTTTCATGCTTTATGTGGTTTAGAATAAATAAATTTGGTGGGTGGGAACTGTTGCCGATATGAAGCTCCTGATTTATTTGTAATTCCAAATCTTAAACTTTAAACGTTGCAAATAAAATGACACACATCTAATTCATTTAACAAACGAGAAAAAATGAAATAATTTTCGTTCTATTTTAAAGCATTCAAATCTAATAATCAAACTCTCTCCATTAAAACCTTATGTGACACCTTATTATTAACAAATAATAATATAAACAATTATAAAGAAATAATAAACATTTTTTATTTCCATGATTATTATTATTATTATTATTATTATTATTATTATTATTATTATTATTATTATTATTTCGAGTTTTTCAATGCAAAGATACACTTGAGCATGTATTATTAGAGATAATATAATAATAAATGTGATTTCCATGATTGTTACCTTTATTACTATTGTTGTTGTTGTCGTCATTGTCATTGTCATCGTTGTTATCTTTCTGTTTGAATTTGATAACATAGTAAATATTAATTATGATCATCTAATTATCAAAGACAGATTAAGAGATCACAATGGATATAAAAAATTTTATTATTTCAATATTATACATTACAATGGATATAAAAGTTTTTATTATTTAATTATTATAGAATAAGTTCCCATTCTAGAAGTTTTAACTCAACGAATCTGTTTTGGGACTTTCCCATATCTTGTTGAAGATGAAGTGAGGTGAGAGCTCGAGCTTATGAGATGGCATATGCAGATCAGCTGGCACCTAGCGGGCTCCTTTCCTTCGCGGAACCTGCAAAAAGGGCACCCCCGGGTGGTGGTTCGGCAAACGCCTCTCCAACAGTCAAGTCAACGCAGGGTCCAAGAGGTATAAATGCAGTAAAGAGAGAGACCAGAGTCCATTATGCCAGAGTTCGAATTCTTCTCCCGAGGTGGGCATGTGAGTATTTACAGCTCCTATAGCAGTCGGTAGTATGCTAATTTCACGTTGGAAGACCTTCAGGGTTGGCTTCCATTTCCTTGCTCCATTTGGGCCTCTGGTGGGAGCCCTAAGGGTCCCGTTTTAGGCCCGCTATGTCCGGTTGGGCTTCTCCTGCGATTGAATATCCTTGGGCCTTCCGATAAATCATATTTTTCAGATCATTTAGCCCCCCACATTTAACTGCATGGGAGCCCGCCTGGATAGTCACGTGAAATATGGAGTATTCTTGACGTAACAGAGGTCGGTGGGTTTTCGGGAAACATTCTGTCCTTGGTCGGTTACCCTCTCCTGTTTTGACACTTGGTCGTCAGCTAGTGCCACTCTTGGGTTTTCAAGGCCGGTTGACGTCACGAGGCCATACCAACTTTGGGGTGTAAAAGGAGCTGCTTTAGATTCGTGGTTTGCATCAAAGTTCTTACCTTTCTAATATGGGTTTCCCTCGGTCATTGACGACGGACGAGATGGCGCCCTACGTGTTGGGTAGCTTCGAATGGTATCATAGGGCAGCGGCGTTTCTTCCTCGACCGTTACCATCTGATTATGAAGAGCTGTGCCCAGGCTTCGTCCTGGCTGAGGCCGAGGAATATGCTCAGGATTACGAGGTTCCCGAGCCACCCCAGGTGGTATTCCTTGCAATGCTCCTTAATGATGACATGGAGCTTGGCGTCCTACCTGGGTGGATGATCAGGGTCATGAAGTCGACTCTCAAAGAGTTGTGGTGGATCACCTTCCAGGCATGGGTAGGGCGCAACAAGGGCAGGATCCTGGAGGCCCGCCGATAGGAGGCATCGAGTGACTCGAAAAAAGAGGAGAGCTCGGGGTCCAACGACCAAACCCTCATCTCTGGTGATGGGAGCGAGGAGTGAGCCTCGGCTAGTGATGACCGTTGGGGCGTGCATTCTGCTTTTCTCTTTCTTTCTTTCTTTCTTTCTTTTTGGGTTGTACTCTGTAAGTGTTTGTAATAAAATGATGGTTTTCTTTGTGGGAGCTTTGCCTTAGCTTTTGTGTTTTTGCATGCTTCTATTGCCCAGGTGGCCTAGTTATCACGACCTAACTATGTGATGTTCCGGGGCTCGACCCTCTAGCCTAGGTCTTCAATGGGCTGCCTCATGGTCCTTCTCTAGGATGGGTGTCTTTGCTGCGGTGACGTCGGTGCCGGACACCATGTGACTCGCTACCACGTGGCGAGAACTGAGTGGTGTTCTGATGCTAGGCAGCTTAGGAACGTGTAGTCCCCCTTTTCCCCCTTCTATTCTTCTCTATAAAAGTGGAGCAGGCATCCTTATGGAGGGTCACTTGAAAGCGTTCTCAAATCCTTAGAGAGAGATAGAGATAAGAGCTCTTAGGGAGAGTGCCGGTTTGGAACCCTAACTAGAGTCCTGGTTTGCAACCCTAACTATGGCCTTTCCACCCTTTCAGGACACCGAAGAGATGACTGACCATATGAGCGAAACTTTCAGGCGGCATTGGAAAAGTACCTCATGTCCCCCTCGTCCACTCTCGAAGGACTACCGAGAGCTATGTCCATGCTTTAGTTTGTCCTAGGCAGAGGAAGCAGCGCCCAATTTCAAACTTCCCAAAATAGTTCAAGCCACCTTCTACGCCTTGCCGCTTAACGATGCCATGGAACTAGGCATTGTGAGCTGGTTCATAGCCGTTGATTTGAAGGCGACCTTTAAAGGTTTACGATGGACTTCGTTTATGTCTTAGCTGCACATCAACAGGTGTGGCTTTCTGGAGGCATAGCTTCGCCAGCGGACTCTCCCGGGGGGGTGCTCAAGGGCCTTTGAACAGTAGAGAAGAAAGCTTGGGCTCAAATGATCCCCCCCCTTCTAGTGATGAAGCCTAGCATTAGACTTTTCAACATTTTCCTTGTATTATGCTTGACATCGCGTTTCCCTCCTTTTGAGGCGTGTCTGTAACCGCGCGTCTTGATACTAGAATGTTTTCCCTTTATGCGAGGGTTTGATTTCTTGGAAAGTATTTTACGGTCCATTTTCACAGCGGTTTCGCACTTATTGACCCTCAGTACCCCATGGGGTTCAGAGGGCAGGCCCCACTCTCCATACCCTACCGCCGGCCCTAACGACCATCCTTGGGGGGTCATAGACCCATGATGGCCAGCCCACGGGGTCAGACTTCTGGACCGGGGGTTGCCCTTTGAACCCTAAGGATGCCCCGAACAATCTCTGGGGTACTGGAGCCACGTGGCGAGGGCTCAGTGGCTTCTTGGTTTTGCTATCCCCTAGGGAAACGTGTTGCCCTTTGGCATACCCATCCCCCTCTATAGGGGAATAAATTGCTTTTTGGTACCTCGAGGTTTAGTAGAATGGTTTTCTAAACCCACAATTTTAGAAAAATATTTACAGGACTGCTTAGTTCAGTGCAAATGATTTCTAGGTCTCAAAACTTTAGGTTATCTGATTTCTAGATCTCAAATATTTAGTTTTAGGTCCCTGAAGGGCTTCAATTGCAAATACTTCAAAGTTTTGGACTGTTTTCCAAAACTAGGCTTATATTTATGTCTAGACTTCTTATAATGACTTTAACTATACTAGTTATTACAATCTACTACTTATATCTCAAATATTATATTTTTTGTGATTAACGGCTCATCATGCTTAGCAAAAATAATTAAAACTTAATTAAAGAGTTTTGACCATTACCTGAACTTAGTCAGCACTGGACTTCGGCGTTCCTTTAGCTTCTAGTTTATAGAGATAGCTAATCTAAACCCCACCTTCCTTAGATCAAGCATAGCACAGATTCGTTTCGTTTCCTACCTTGGACTGTAGTCACTAATCAAGGTTTTTAATCTTTTTCAAGTATAATGGAACTTTAATCAAGAAATTATAATATTTAAGACATAAGGTTCAATTGAATAACATTCCCTACTCGGAAAGTTCTTTTATTGAAAGCTTAAAAGTGGAAATATTACAATGGAAAGCTTTGTAAATGGACTTCGACTAAGATCATTAGAGATGCTTGCTCATAGAAAAATGGAGAATCCCAACTTCTCTTGTGCTCAAGAGGGCTCAAATGACCGTGTCCCTTCTCACCTCTCTATTTATAGAGGGGATGGAGGTATCTAGGATGCCCTGACTGCTATATTAAATACTAATTTTTCACATAGTTACAGTACACACTAACGGCTACAGTACACTACTTTATTTTACAAACCAGACACTCGTCAAGATAGTACAATGATGGAGTAACCACTTTTCAGAGCTTTTAATAATGACAAGACTAGTCATCGTTATTGAGATTCTACATGCCTTCATCTCCAATTATATCTTCTAGACCATCATTATCTGGATAATCATCAAAACCTTCATGTGTTTTTAAAACTCTCACATTAAAGAGATAATCAAAGATATCTTCTGAGTCTGCTCCTTCCACCTTCATGTGTTTTTAAAACTCATTGTCATAGGTGAAAGTAGTATTTCCACAATGCATTAATGTTTTTCCCTTTTCAATTAATGCCGAACATTGATGATAAATATTGAAAAATCCAATGGCTCTTACTAAAGCATAATTAGTAACTAGATGCAATGGTTGTTCAGAAACCCATTCTTGTGGTTGATCATCGAGATCGTCGTAATCAATAATTTGAATAAGATAATGGGTTGGTTTCGCCTTTTCATTTTCATATTTGATTAATGCGCTATACACTTCCAAATTTAGGCATCTGCAGACTGGGACTTTTGTTGGACTGTTAGGAGATATAAGAATCCAAGGGATCTTTCTAAACATGCATTGCTGGAATTTTGTTAGCTTTAAGAAAAATGCGAACTTTGAATATGGGATTTCTACGAAGCAAAGTACCATCACGCATTCCCAAGCTTTAAAGACAGGATCATTTGGAGATAATGAATTTGCGGAGAAACTAACACCACCAACTCCAGATTTGTCGGGCAAATATATCGTTGTACCCCAAGACTCCCAAATATCATAGGAATAATGATGATAAAAGTCGAGGCATGATGCCTACCACTCATTAAACCATTTCTCTTGAACATGAGAGCTTTTTTTTCTTAGATATCATAAGGACACTGTAGGTAATTAACTTGTAATTCTAAAAGGGAAAATCTTTGGGCTATTAGGTAGGCAGTAGATAGTAGACCAAAACATGATCTACTTTTTGCATAGAATTCCAGGTTATCTATAACGACTTTACTAGAAGGCGAAACCCGTTGTAGTAGGAATGACATTTTATTAAGGATTTCCTGCTTTTTTGGCAGGAAGTCTGCTTTGATCATCACTATTGGCGAGTTCTCGAGTTAGACTATCTGCCAGAGAGTTCTTCGATCCCTGTATATATTCAATGGAAAAGGAAAACTGGTAAGCCATAATTGCCAACGCAGGAGTTGCCCTTGCACTTACATATTTGATAAATTCTTTTTCACAAAGCCAAGTATTCCTTTGCAATCAGTTCGAATAAGAAAAGGTTTTGGGGCTAAAAAGATTGAGTTTTTCAATTCCCCTTATAACTGCAAGATTTCTTTTTCTATTGTATGATAGTTGTATTCTGCCTTATTAAAACTTCTATTGTAATATTTGCAGAATTTTTCTTCCTCTTTGATTTTGAGCACCACACTTAAGTGCTCATTGCTGGCATCTGTTTCTAGAACTAAATCATCTCCTTCATTAGGAAAATTAAGAACAGAAAGATTTTTATACATCTTTTTGAAGTTTTTAACAATCTTCGTATCATTAATGGTCCATGTCCAACTTCTTTCTTGAGCTTTTGCTGCAATGACTTTCTTAATTTGGCTAGATCTTTAATGAAGTCTGCAGCATAGGTAAGCATCTAAGAAATCTTTCTAGTTGCTTCATATCTTCAATTTGTTCAGGAAAATTTTCTATTTTCTCCAGAATATGCTTTTGTAGGATGATTTGTCTAGCTTTTATCTCCAAGCCCAAGAACTCAATTTCTTGTTCAGCATAAATGCATTTGTTTTTACCAAGTATGATACCATGATCAATACATGTTTGGGGGACAACTAAGACATCATCTTTGTGCTGTTCTATGGTTTTGGAAAAGACAAGTATATCATCGATATAAACTAAACAACAATGATTAAGATCTTTGAAAATGTTATCCACTCTTCTCTAAAATATTTGGGATGCATTTTTAAGACCAAATGACATTACTATCCACTAGTAATGTCCTTGTGGGGTACTAAATGTAGTTACAGGAATGCTTTCCTCATCCTTTTTAATTTGTCAATATCCACTTTTGCAATCCATTTTTGAGAACCAAGAGGCGCCTTGAATTCTATTTAAAGGGAATATTTTTTTAGGAATGTAATAACCATCAAAGACAGTATTATCATTAAGCTTTTTGTAATTGATTACCATTCTCGCTTTTCCTCTTTTTTCTTCAGCATGATTTCTTACCAAGAAAGTAGGACTGGTGTGAGGACTCTTGCTATTCCTGATTAATCCTTTATCCAGGAGTTCCTTAATTTGTTTATCAAATTCTTGGATATCCTAGTGTGTGTACTCCATTTGTTTGACTCGAATAATAGTGTTGGGATTTAACAAAGTAATTTTTGCAATGGTCATGTCTTTATCCCAAAACTTTAGTGGATTATAAGAGTAGAGTTCCTTACATAATTTTTCTTGTTGTTCAATAATCTGTTCTTTAATAGATAATTCGAGTAATGAGATTGTCAGTGCTACATCACGTTGTGCCGGCATTACCTTCTCACCACGCTGGCTACATGTCAACTCAATCTTCTGATGTGTATAAGCCTTAATGAATTTTTCAATAGGAACAGAGTGACCATTTATCATGAATATTATCAGGTGCACAGTCTGTGTCCATAGAGAATATAATCTTTGAAAACTATTTCCAATAATCATATCATGAGAGGGTTGATTTGTCACCCATAGGACTGGTATAATCCATTGGACTCAATCTAATTCTATGGATAACCCTTCTATTGCCTCAATATGGCTCACAATACTATTGTCAGCTACCCTTACCTGTAAAGGATTTTTAGCTTTTTTCCACATAAACTTTGGAAATAATGATCTTTTTCCAAAACATACAGAACAACCACTATCTATGTAAACACATAACTCATACTTATTATATCCCTCTAAGCATACGTTTATTGGGATATAAATGCTGTTAGGACTTGTGTTGGTGACTTCATAGCATATCTCTATAGTCATATTTTTGACTAATTCATCCTTATAAATTAGTTCACTAGCAGTTCTTGTTTTGTACCCAATGACTTTTTTATCTAGACTCATAATTCGATCTACACTAGGCCTTACAGCTTCAAAACTCACTCTACTCATTTCACTGGTCATGCTAATTGTGTCATCTTCTTTAAGCTCTTCTTTAGCTGATGAAGATCCTTCTCCCCAATCTGATCTTGTACTCATGCTTCTTAATAATTAGGGTTTAATGGTGATTTTACCCTCCTCATCAATTTTTATTATATTTTTGTTATTTATCTTTGTAGGGTTGGCAAAGCTAGATATCCATGAACGATCGATTTTCATCTCCTGAGGATTGGACTTAATGCTCTGGATCTTTTACGTAGGGGTAGGGCTTTCAAATTTTTTTGCTTCTATCATTGTTACATTAGCCTTTGGGTCTATTGTATTATCTAATTTGTAAATAGTTTTCCAAAATATCGTTAAAGGATATCCTCCTCTTTTCATGTCCATCCCAACTGTGTTTATCTTAAGGGATAAGAAGTTTTTAGCAAATTCATCTTTTAGATTCACATAATATCCTGGTCGGCAATTGAATCCTACTAACCCATTACATAAATTGGTCTTTATCCTTGTGATAATTTGATTATTAAATTTGGTATGCCTAATGTCGCAAAGTAAAGCATAAAGATCAATATCTTTGCCGTAGTATTGTAATGGAGTGCTTTGAACTTGGACACTTTCGACATGGACATACATATACTTTCTATCTTTATTGTGCTTAAGGATATTTCCCAATTAATGAGATTAACTTCCCCAACGTCATAGTCACAATCTTTTATCTCCATATCTCCTTCCATCATTTGACACACGTATTTGCTTTTTCATTGAAAGATGAATTTTTTATAGATTATGTCTTTTTAGATTATAAGAAGAACCTAATCTCCTTTGACTACCTCATGATCATTGTCTACAATAAATTTTTCTCCTTAAAGATCACCAAGGCTAACTGAACTACTTTCCATCATGTGACTCATTTCTTCATAATCACTTTCTTCATATTCACTGCCCATTATAATTTTAACAATTCCTTTGTTGTTGCTTAAGGCTAGGTCTAATGCCTTATCTTCACTAAGCTCAACATAATCTAGGCTTCCCAAGGTTTCAGTAAGCTTCTTATTCTTCCTATTTTTGCATTCATTAGCATAATGTCCTACTTCTCTGCATGCACAACATTTGTAATTGTTTTTCCCTATGGGACAATAAGTTGCTTTCCTAAAAAATCTACGCTTTTTAGGACTTGGTTTGTTATAATATTTTCTTTTATATTTCTCATCTCTTTGCCTATTAAAGCTCTTTTTCTTATAAAATTTTCTTTTTCTTCCCCTTTTAGATTCTTTTTTCCATTGGCGAGGCGAATCCCAACAAGTTAAGAACTGCTTATTAATTTTATTTTGCTTTTGGAGATCAAGACATTGATCTTTACCTATTTTCGTATATGAGAGGTTCATGACCTAAGGGTATCAATGACATCTGCTTGCTCCAGATATGCCATGTATTTTTTATTAATTATGGAATTTATAGGATATGGCAATTTGCTATACAACATACCAAGATCGGTTTCATTATGCCCAATTTTGTAATAATATTGACTAAATTCAGCAATATAATTTTTTAGATATCTCATATCCCATAATTCTATGTTATTAATTTTTTGTTTCCCATTCTGTTGATTCTTCTACAGAATCAAGTTTAGCTCCGATGAACTTAGTTTCAATTTCTTTACATAGAATTTTGAACATTGCAGCTGGTGTCCCCATCATTCTTAATGTATTTTTACCGTCTTCACTTAATCAATCATACTAGTCAGCTATAGTGTCAACAAAAACTATGTTCGATATAGTTCAGGAAGTTTTCCGCAATCCATGTAGTATTTAGGTTTAAGACATTATTCATTCGTCTTTTCCAGTGCTCAAATATCTCTTCTCTATTACAAGCTCCATCAATATTTAAGATATATCCAGTTTGGCTAATTGGGGTATGACCAATTTCTTCATATGTGGTAGTTTTGTTTGGGATAAACCCAAAGGAAAAATTGATTGTACGCCCTGCTAGAACATACCTAGGTCTTAAAAAATGAGCATTTCTTCGATCTAGAAGTTCGCCAAATTCTTCAAGCTTAGGAATGACATTGTTAACTAGATTAGTCTCTGTTTCATATAGGTTGATCTCTTCTCCAATCTCATTGATCTCATTTTTAATAGTCATTTTACCATATTTATTGTCCAGTTTTCTCTTAACTTCTTCTAATGGTAATACATTGAGATCTTCTAGTTTAATCAAATTCATCTGTTCATATATTTCTTCTTCTAGTTGGACATTATTGGTCTCTTTATTATCATCAGACACAATGTCATGTTTATCACTAGTTGTGCCCATGATCTTGTTTAATTCTACTAGGTTTTATTCTTTCTCGAACATTTCTTGTAGTTCGTTAAGAGTATATTGCTTATAGTCCATCTTCTTCTTCTTTTTCCGCCTTTTCAGCAGATTTTTCACTTGATTTTTTACCTAATTCTTTTTTATTTTTATCTCGTGCAAAGGAAATGCAATCTTGTTTTTTGGGTTTCGGAAAGGATATTTATGTTGAAATGGAGTACTAATACTGGAAGTAGCTCTTTCGATATGTCATACTTCGTTAACTAGAGAAAGGTGAATTACCGACATTTGCTTATTAAGCTCGTTCACTTCGGTCTTAATTTTCGCTAATTCTGCTTTTAATTCTAAAACTATATCAATTATATAGTTTAATTGAGGTGCTATAGGAGAAAGTCCTTCCGGTGAGTGAACAATGTAAGAATAATTCGGTCTAAGACAAGGCAGTGATGATTCAAGTATTAATCACAATTAAACACAGCTAATTAGCTTAAGTAATCATTAATTAGCTTAATTATCTTAATTATTTTTGGTCACATGACTCTGATACCATTTTTTAGAGAATCGAAAATACTATTAATAAGCAAAACTACACATAAGCAAATTTTAGATTTTCAAAAGCAAGTTTTTAAGGATTGGGGTTAAAATTAAAACTAAAAAATTGTTGAGCGTCTTTTTGCAATTTAGAAAACTACTTTTGGCAAGATGGGTCCCAGAAATTATTTGCACCAAAGGTGGATGGATCAGGAAATCGTTTCTAAAGTTATAGATTCCGAAAATTATTTACACCAAACTTTAAGGGACATAATAGAATTTATCTCTATAAAGGTGGGAGGGGAATCCCTCTAGGGAGCATCACTTACCAAGCCTTCTCAACCTTTGTGGTGAGAGAAAAAGCGACAGTGGCAGAAAGAGAAAGGGAGAGAGAAACTCCGTCATGTTTCCCAACTTCAATAGTACCGAGCAGGCGGCGGAGTATGTGAGGGAGAACTTCCTCTGGTCTTTGAGGGAATCCTATACTCTCTGACCTAATTTGCTCCCCGAGAACCACCAAGGCCTTTGCCCTGACTTCGACCTTCTCATGGCCATGCGGCACGCCCACAGTTCCCACATTCCTGAGATGGTCCCAGTCATCATTTACGCCATGGCGCTCGACGACGCTGCAAAGTTGGAACTATCGAGTAAGGTTGTGATGGATTGCATGATGTCAGCCCTTCGAGAGCTGAAGTGGGACATTATAGAATCCTAATTGTGGGGAATCGAGGATAGGCTTAACGGGGCACAGATTCCCCATCTTGTGGACTTGATTGCCAATCCGGCGGCATGCAGCCCTGAAGAAGTCTCGACGTTGAACGATGCCCCCTTCGGCTTCTAGTGACGAGAAGTAGGAATAGGGGTTCAATTGTATTTCGTTTCCTTTGTGCCCCTTCTATCATTTGTAAAAGTTGGTTTATAGCTACTCACAATGAATAATAAAATAGTTGTCCCTTATTTTTTGGACTTCATTTTTTGCTTAATGCTATTCCATTCCTTTTTACACGACATTCCCATATGGATTTGTCTTCCCCAGTCCCTAGCCCATGTCTAAAGGGTGACGACCTCTTTTGGGGGACTAGTTGTGCAGTGTCCAGCCTACTATCACCCTTACGGTGTTTCGATCCTTCCATGAAGGTTGAGAACATGATGGCTAGTTTTCGCCTATCTAGTTGATCGGCCGGCTCTTGCTAAAGACCAGAGTCATTAACGGTATATCCTCGGATCATGTTGGAGGACTATTAGCCGCCATTAGAGCTAAGGGTTTTAGTGTCCGGCCTTGAGGCCATGTTTAGGGATCCTTAGTCCTTCACTAAGACAAACGATGTCTTATCCATCCTTTAGGCTGAGCTGCAAGGTCCTTAGCCCCCATTGGGGCTAAATGTGTATCACCCTGCCCTTAGACCGAGCTGCTAGGTCCTTAGCCCCCATTAGGGCTAAAGGTGTGTCGCTCGGCCCTTAAACCGAGTTGCTAGATCCTTAGCCCCTATTGGGGCCAAAGGTGTATCGCCCGACCCTTAGGCCGAGCATGTTAGATCCTTAGCCCCAACTGGGACCAAGAGCATTTCGCCTGGCCCCTAGGCTAGGCTACTGGATCGTTAGCCCCCATTAGGGCTAAAAGCATTTCGCCTTAGGCCCCATTGGGGCTAAAGGTGTATCACTCGTCCCTTAGGATGAGCTGCTGGACCCCCCATGTCCCTTGGGCCTGTCGAGTTATGAGGAGAATTGTAGCTGAAAGGTTGGTTCCTAGCCGCCGGGTGTCACCTTGGGTGTGATGTGTCAGGTTGTTGTCCCTTCGAGTTCCTGGGGAAGAATGCGTCCTTTTCTCTCTCATACTTCACCTATATAAGTGTAGTTGGGTTCTTTAGGGCAAGTCATTTCCTGCATTCTCATAAAGCCCTTAGAGAGAGAAGTGAAATTCTAGAGAGAGAAGCTCTAACCCCCTTTTAGTCTGTACTGAAACTTACTGTAGTGCCTTCAACCCCTTCCTTTGAATCTTCAAATGACCTGTGTGTGCCTTCAACCTTGCCTTAAAATTCTTCCTTCCACTTATTCATCTTTTGCAGGTATGCCTTTGCACATCCTTTGAGGATTGTTGTTGTATTTATATTTGTGTGATTATGTCTTCATTCTGCTCATTGAGTGGGGATGTCCCTGAGGGATCGGCCGGCCTCCAGGTGGTGGGCCATGACCCACAGTTTCCTAGCCTCCTAGCCCTAATTGATGGCCTGATAGGAGCATACATCCCCCAAATAAACAGCTTAGAGAGCCCAAAAAGATTCCATATGCGGCGCCCATATTTGAGCCTAGCACCCTCATGGTCTAGCTGCAAGTATTCCTCCACCCCCAGCATTCTTAGAATTGAGGAAGAGGTTTCTTATCCGTGGGAGATTAACATAGCTGACACCGGTCTAACTAAGTCCAAGAACGAAGCATGGCCAAGACCAAGGCGACTGCCCCGGCTGAGGAGTCCTGACGAGTTACTTGTCGAGGGAACTTCTAAAGGTAACCCATACTCCTCTTTTGGTTCCCATAGGTCGAGAGATGATGTTGAGGTTGATTCCACCAGCACCAGCTCCTCTTAAAAGGGGGAAATGAGTAGCTCACGAAGGGTCGTGCTTAAGGAGAAAGGCCGCACTCGAGGAGAGCTGGTCTAATAGGTAGTGGCCGAGGGAATAGTTTTTCTAGGGGCGCCCGAGCGCTCAGATATTCAGGATGGGCCGATCACCCACTTTTCCAACCCGAAAGTTGTGAGCTCGCTGAAGAGGTCGTCCTTGGAGCAAAAGTACCTTTTGCTTGCCGAATATAGATTCGTACTCCCTGAGGCGGATGCTATCGTGAATAAGCCGCCCGCCAAATGTATAGTAATGTACTGGGCAGCCTTTACTTACGGTGTAAGGTTTTCGCTCCACCCTGTGATCGTGGACATCCTAAATAAGTATGACTTGGCTCCTATGTAAATTGTGCGCACGTGCTGCCACAACATATGTTCTTTCATAGAGACGTGTGAGATGCGTAGGTTGACCTGCACAAGCCGCGCATTTTCGCAGGCCCATTACATCCAAAGGGCTAAGACTGGGGACCTCGAGATCTATTGTTTTAACAACAAGAAGGGTTTCATAACGGCTATCAAGAAGTCCAAGGATCATAACTAAAAATATGACTTTCTCTTCGTACGTCGTGAAGCAGGTTAGGGAGACCTTCCCGATTGGAATGAAGGGAAGTTGGTTCGAAGTAGGGAGTCGACCGAGGATGAGAAAAGGGCGGCTCGCTATTTCCATTTCTATGTTCGGGAGGATGACCGTCCTTGACCGATACTTAAATTTATGGCTCGGGTGGTGGATACCCAGAAGGGGCTTGAGCGAAAGCGTAGCTGATCAAGTGAGAAAGAGGCTATGAATTGGCTCCCTCGGCTGAAATATTTTGCCAATGACTTTTTCTAGGCCGCCGCTGGCTTGCTTATCCTTAAAGAATTTTGTAAGTGTACTTAACATTCCTATTAAATATAGGATTTTCTGTTGGTTCTGACCTGACTCTCTTTTGTCTTGTACAGAGCAAGCGACGCCGTTATCACCCCTGGAGTCTGAGGAGGCTACGACCAAGCAGGATGCTGCCGAGGACGAGAAGGTTCGGGAGGAGGTACGGCGCAAACGCGTGGAGGCGCAAGCTAAGAAGGTTCACCCTCTGTAACTACGCATTTATCCTTCCTTACAGTTCTTCCTGAGTCTTTATATGCTTACTGACGTTCCTATTCTACAGGCTCCGCCCCCAACTCCTCGCATAAGAAGTCGTTTGTGGGCTCCTTGAACCTTCCCTACTTTGTTCCTCACAAGCTTCCACGAATAAAGGAGGGGCACGATGTAACTGTGACGTCTGCTCCCCTACCCAGAGTTAGAGGTCAGGCGGACGTTCGGCCTCTGACGAAAGGCGAGGATCATCTGTTACTACTGGGTCTCTAAGTGATGAGTGAACCTCGCCCCCAGCAGCAAGAGAGCCCTTAGAGCACTCCTGAGCCCTAATCTCAGACTTTTGGGCAGCAGACGCCCTGCTAAGCGACCTTTAGTGGAGAAACTGGCCAAGTCATGGTTGCTGGAATCGGCTAACTCTGTGGAGGTGTCTGCGGTTGATGAGGAACATGTAGCCATCGCCTAGGTGAGGTTAAACTTGTGGCGTGCACTCTTTGTTTGCTGCAAAATTCCCTTGAAGTCGAGCGCCACAAATGGGAGGAAATGAGCAGCCAAGTACAAGCGTCGCTCTCAGAAGCTGAAGAAGGAAAAGAAGCCTCTTGAGGCCAAGAAGACAGACTTGGAGCGCCAGCTAAAGGAGGCTACCTCCCAAGTGGAAGCAGACGTCGAGAGGTCTGCTAAGGCAGAGGACCAAGGTTATCGACGGGGTTACGACCAGAGCACTGAGTTCTTTTAGGACCTCCTACTGACCATGGCACCTGAGGCCTGCGGCATAGAGGGCTACTTTGAGGCGTACATTAAGTACGTGGAGGATTGCCACCAGGCTCGGGCCAAGGGCCAAGATCCCGAGTTGGTAGAGTTTCATCCACCACCCGCCATCGAGGGAGGCCTGGAGGATGAGGAAACTGTGCCTTTAGATGGCGAGGCCTCGAGCCGTGACCCCGAAGGCGACAGAGTTGGGGCCGCCAAAGGTAGTGACCATGATGAAGAGCCTGACATTTAGAGCCTCTAGGGTTTTGGTTTTTTTGCCTTTCTTTTCTGAATATTGGTGTTTTTACTCGCTCAATCAATGAAAAAATTTCTAAGTTTTTTGCACGGAGCCTTTTGTTTTATTACTTGTCTGTCCACTTGTTCCTTCACTTACTCTTGCTTGTCTGCTCGCCCTTGTATTTGCCTTGCTAATTGACTTCTATTCTGTGAGGTGGTAGCCTCCAAGCGAAATAATAAGTGGTAGACACTGTTGACCTTGTACACAAAGACCCTGTGTCCCCATCGGGTCAGGGGGTATAGCTACCGGCCTTGAAGGTCATGCGAACATAGCCTTGGGCCGCGCGTGTGGACTCTTAGCCTCCATTGGGGCTAAAAGTGTAGCAACCGGCCCTAAGATCGTGCTCATAGATTCTTAGACCGCATTGGGGCTAAAAGTATAGCGACTGGCCATAACGTCGTGCTCATGGACTCTTAGCGCCCATTGGGGCTAAAAGTGTAGCGACCGGCCCCAAGGCCGTGCTCATGGACTCTTAGCCCCTATTGGGGCTAAAAGTATGGCGATTGGCCCTGAGGCCGTGCTTATGGACTCCTAGTCCCCATTGGGGCTAAAAGTGTAGCGGTCGGCCCTGAGGCCATGCTAATGGACCTTTAGTCCCCATTGGGACTAAAAGTGTAGCGGTCGGCCCTAAGGCCGTGCTTATGGACCTTTAGCCCCCATTGGGGCTAAAAGTATGTAAGACAGCGTTGCATGTGGAATTACCTACATGGAGTTTGCATTTTTTTCTTGCCACTCACGAATACAGAGTTGCTAGGTATAGAAAAACTAAGAGTAGTATTTCCACAAGTTGTTGTCATGCCAAGTCCTTGGAACAGGACTGTCGTCGGTGGTCTGGAGGTAATATGTACCACGCCTTATCTGAGCGATGACCTTATATGTGCCTTACCAGTTCGCTGTGAGCTCGCCATGCTCATTCGCGCGTGCCACAACTTCCGTTTGATGAATGACGAAGTCCCCAACTTGGATTGGTTGCAGCTTCACTGCTCGATCATGGAGACGCACGATGCGGAGCTTGTAAAGTGCTTCTGAAGCGGGGCATCCCCTCTGATAGAGGGGAGGACATCAAGGGCTTCTGGAAGCGCTGCATGGTTTAACTCCTCCTTAAACGTTGTGACGCAGTAGGTGTAGAGTGCAACTTCGACCTATAGGACAGCTTTTGACCCGTACGCTAGCATAAATGGTGTTTCCCTTGTTGTTTTCTCAGTTGTCTGTAGCACCCATAGTACACCATGCAGCTCATCTGCCCACTTACCCTTAGCCTCATCAAGTTTCTTTTTGCAAGCCATGTGGGATTGCCTTGTTGGCTGCTTCGGCCTAACCATTAGTCTAAGGGTGTGCGATAGTGGTGAACCTAGCTTGGCACCCCAAGGTTCCCAAGTAGTCCATGAGTTTAGTGGTGTCAAACTGCCATCTGTTGTCGAAAATCATGGTATGGGGGATGCCAAAGCGAGTCATGATGTTCCTCTAGATAAAACTTTGTACTTCAGCGGCAGTGATGGAAGCCACTGCTTCGGCTTCTATCATCTTAGTGAAGTAATCTACTGCGGCGAGAAGGTATTTGAGCTGCCCCGTAGCTTTAGGAAAAGGCCCCAGTATATCCATCCCCCGAGTAACGAAGGGTAAGGGGATGACGATAGGTGTTACGGGGGTGGTGGGCAGCCACTGGATGGGCGGAAACTTTTTGCACTTATCACAAGTGTGAACCAAGCTCATATGTAAGACCCGCTTTCGTTATTTTTATATTAAGTTGCTTGTATTATCTTTTTTATGCTATAAAATCGTATTTTTAGTAATTGTATGAGTTAATTGATTTTCGATGTACTTTTGAGAACTATAATTTTATTAAAAGGGATTTTTATCGCTATTATTGATTTTAAAGTTAATTCGTACTATTTATGCCTTTAAAGTATATCGATAGTTTCATTTAGTCGTTATTCGATTTATTTAGTCGTTTCCCGAGTACAATTAGGTTGTTGACCTTCGATGTTTATGGAATCGAACTTTTATATAGTTGGGAACACATAGTTGTTAGAAGACCCTTTTAATGATTTGGGTTTAGAATTCGAATACGAAATAGACTGGCGGCATTAAGCATCGAACAGTTTGGGATGGAAATAGATGAGGGAGGGGCATTTTTGTAATTTTGCGAACCCTTTTCTTTGGTTTCTCCTCCTTCTCGGTGAAGAGAGCCCCGAGCTCCCTCTCTCTCCTCTGCATCTCCACTTCTCCTCCTCCCTCACAGACACCAGGCGAATCGAGCCTGTCGTCGTCCTCCCCCACCATGACCGTCGCCACCAGCGAGCAACCACGACAGGGGGGAGGTTGTTTTGGGCTTCCCCGTTCGAGCCCCCCGGCGAACACCCAGAGAGAGGAAGAGAGAGAGACGGAGCGAGAGAGCGAGAGACAGAGGAGCAGGCGGCGACGATGGCCGACGCCACCCAAGGACGCAACGTGCCGACCCTCCACAACCAAGCGATCGGCAGATCGAGAGATTGAGAGTGAAGAAAAGGCGGACTGCGACCACAGCGGACATGGCAGAGGTTGACGCCGACAAGGTGCCACCGGTGGGTTCGAGCATCGGTGACCACCAAGAGCCGTGTGAGTGAAGGGTTCGAAAGTTAGGGTTTCGGGTTTGAGGGTAGCAGCAAGGGGGATACGAATTTCGAGATCTTGAACATGCAAATTCAGCCCCAAAACCTCAAAATCGGGTCCTCTAGCATGGAATCGAGGTGGGTGTTCCTTGCCTCCTAAATTAGTATTAATTTCGAAAATGTTTTCAGCAGATTGATGTTGCATGTCAAGTTAGGGTTTGTTAGATTCGTTAGAAATGTCAAGAAATGGGCTGTGCATGATTAGATTCGAACTATTCGGTTAATTTATGCCTGAAATTGTAAATTGATGCGAGTTATGTGCGTTTATATGGAACCATGCCTGAATTGGACTTGAATGAAAACCATTCATGAAAAAGGATTAATTTGGAAGTTATAAATGCGTAATTAGCTTGGTTACGACTAAAGTAAGTTAAGGTTTAAAAAGAATTAAAAACGAAGTTGTTCTGATATGTTTAGCCTTGATTCGAGTAATTAGCAATTCATGAAAAAGGATTAATTTGGAGGTTATAAAGGCGTAGTTAGCTTGGATACGACTAAAGTAAGTTAAGGTTTAAAAAGAATTAAAAACGAAGTTGTTTTGATATGTTTAGCCTTGATTCGAGTAATTAGCGATTCATGAAAAAGGATTCATTTTGAAGTTATAAGAACATGGTTAGCTTGAATGTGACTAAAGTTAACTAATGTATAAAAAGGGTTAAAAACGAAGTTAGTTTAGTATGCTTAGCTTCGATTCGAGTTAAGCTAACTAATGCCTGTGATTGAATGAAACTTGAAGTTATTGAGATGTGCTTAACTTCATTCAAAGTACGTTCATGCTTAGGAAAGCTTCCTTTAAAATGCATCGTGTATGTTAGATTTGAATCATGTTTGGTTTACTTAGTAAAGTGTTGTCAATTGACGACTAAATATGGTTATACGTGGCTGAAAGGTGCTGTTTGCTTAGGTAAGAGCTTAAACCTCACCCTCTTTTCAATAAGTTTATATGATAACTTATTATGACTAATAAATTGATGAAACAAGCTAGTAGTTGGATGGTTTGAGGATAACATTATGAGCGTTTGAGGTCTTGTGTGTACGGTGAAAGTGAGGAGGGAGACTGGGTTGTGAATTAACCGCAATCGTGTGGATTGCGAGGCCATGTGTGGCTTATTGTGTTGAATTGATATGATTGATATGAAGTGCTTAAATGTGATATATGTAATATATGTGCTTAAATGCTTAGATTGCATTATGTGCATAAGAGTGAGTTTTTAAAGAAAGATTTCATGTTTTGAAATGATAGTAGCCATAACTATTATTGCATGATGGCCTATTTTAAGTAAATGAAAGCAGTTTTGGGAGTGAACTCGCTTGAACGGGGGAATCCCTAAAGAGTTTTACAAAAGCGTGAGTTGTATGATAAAAGATTTCGCTGTGAGAGGCAGCAGCAAACTTATTAGTCGTTAAGACCAAGTTTAAATGGCTAAGATAAGTGCATAGGGACATCAGATAGGGAGTGAACCTGCTTGAACGGGGGAATCTCTATATAGCCTAGGGCGTAGCCCCTAGAGACCCTGACGAGGGTTAAGGTCCAAAAAGTTAGTTGCCATCCCGAGAGTAAAAGCTTAGGGGATTGAGTGTAGATCTCTCCCAACCAGCACTTTATGATCTTATGCCCAGAAGTAGTTTCTTATTAAATAAGAAAAGCAATTGGCACTGTGCCTTTTGAAATATTTCATAAAGAAAGTTTGAAGGGTCATTATGCGACCAAGATGAAAGAAAAGAGTTTTAAGAGCCCCAAGAGGCTAACAGAAGAGTTTTAAGAGCCCCAAGAGGCTAACAGAAGAGTTTTTAAGAGCCTCAAGAGCTAAATGAAGTGTTTTCAGTAAAAAGCAAGAAAGTTTCCTATGTGTGCTATATGCAAGCTCTAAGTATACTTTATGAATGAGTTATGTTTGCAAAGAAAGAAACGAAAGTGTCTGCACTTGAAACTTCAAAGCATGTGATAGTAAATAATATGTGACTTCAAAGTGAGTGTACAAGCATTATAGTTAGAAGCATGTGTTCAAGCAAACAAGTGGCCATGTTGTTTTCATGATATATCATGTGGTGACTTCTTAAAGTATATATTAAGCATATAGGTGATAGCGCATCCCAAGTTTGTTTAGAGTCACATGATATGTAAGCAAGTCCCTAACATGCTACCTTTATTGAAACTAAGAACCTATCATGAAATTGAGAACCTATCATGTTTAAGTGTTTACAATCTGTGACATGTAGCTTATTATTATAGTCATAGTGTGACCTAAATGTTCATTAAGTGGATATTATGAGTTATGTTTATGAGAAAGAACGTTATGTGCTTAGCTTCATTGCTTGCCTAAGTGTTTAACTGCCTATAGTCAAGAAGTTTGATCATTTAAGGACCTAGAAATATGTTAAGTTGGTAAAGTGAAGCTTATGGTTAGTAATAGTTCTATAAGAACTTCGTGAATGCCTATTATGATATTATAGTATGAATACGTGATATGTGATTAATAAAGATATTATTGCCTGCAACGGTTTTGCTTTTAAGGGGGTTGGGGGACACTCACTGAGCGTGTGGTTGCTCATCCCACTACTCTTTCCCCTTTTCCCCCAGGTTTTCTTTATGACAGGAAGAAGTTGAGTCAGCTGGAATCGATTATTGCTTGCAAGATGTCATTTGTGCCAACTTATGTGTTTAATGAAGTCATGTAAAGTATTTTTAGTTTGTAAACGCTTGTAAACAGTATTCGAGGTTCATGTAACGCATATTGGTGATGAGTCGCTCTGTATGGCTATATGAGCCAACCATCCAGTCAGTAGTTAGATGTCTTTTGATTGAAGTTAGTTATGTTTGGGATGTAAACCCCATACTCCGGTTGTGTGAACCGTTGAGTTGTATCTTTTACTGTTTCTGTATTAATGAACTATTATGTTTGGTGTACTCCGAGCGGGTGGCTCGTCGAGTTATGAACTCCGGCGTGTGGCCGTTGAGTAATGTTTTTAAATGTTTACGCTTCCGTTGATTTACAGGGACTTATTGTAATGCGTTTAGCCTGGGAACGTTCAGTTTTCAGGGGAAGTTCTGTCCGTTTCGTCCCAGAATTTAAGTAAGGAGTTAGGAAAACGTAACGCTTTCGGCCCTAGGGGCTGGGGGTGTTACATCATAACATCTTCTCATAGGCTGGGCAAGTAGTAGACGGTAGGTATGGCTGTGACTGCCAGTGCGCGACCTCCTATGTGTGAGCTGCATACTCCTTCGTGTAATTCCTCAAGTATTTTCTTCCCCATCTTTGGGGTCATGCACCGCATGAGGGGTCAAGCAAGTGATCTTTTATACAGCATCCCCTCGTATAGGAGGAACCAATTGGACTATCGCCTTACATGGTTGGCCTCTTTAGGGTTTGCGGGTAGAGTACTGTCAACAAGGCACGCACGAATGGGGTCCATCCATGTCGAGCTCCTATCCAGCTACAACACTTCGTGAGGATCAATGCTTCTTTCTGCTAGGGTCTCACACTGGATGTTTTTAGGGTTTTTGTCTTCGAAAGAGCTCGCCAGTTTCAACAACGCATTGGCCTGCCGGTTTTCTGATTGAGGGATGTGCGTTATGACAAAGTGTTTTATCAGTTTGGTAGCTTCCCGGACTCGTCGAACATACGCTGCCCTGGTGGCGTTCTTGGTTTCACATTCCCCATTGAGCTGGCTAACCACCAGTTGGGAGTCAAAATGCCTGAACCGAGTCAGCACCTGCGGTGTAGCACAGCTCTGCTCCCGCTATCAGGGCTTCGTACTCAGCCTCATTGTTGGATGCCTTGAACATAAACTTCAAGGTGTGTTCGTTTCGCTCCCCACCAGAGTTCTCGATGATGAGGTCGGCTCCGCTTCCATCCTTTGTTGATCATCCATCAATGTATAGATTCCACAGACGAGGGTACGGATCATTGTTCGAAACGTGGGCAACACTTTCAGTGAAAAAATCGGCCAGGGCCTGGGCTTTGATGGCCCCCGGGGCTTCAAAGACAAGGTCATACCACAATAACTCAACGACTCACTTTAAGAGCCGGTTGGAAGCGTTTAGCCTCTGAAGGACATTCTTTAACGGTTGGTCGGTGAGAACAATTACCCTGTGGGTTTCGAAGTAAGGCCGCAACTTTTGGCTCGCCATCACCCCTACGTGTGCAAACTTCTCTATGTGGGGATAATTTGTTTTAGCCCCGACAAGCACGTGGTTCACATAATATACTGGGATTTGCTCTTTGGCTCATTCCACTAGTAAGACCGCACTAATGGCCTGTTCCGAAACGGCCAAATAGAGTAGAAATGCCTCCCCCACGAGAGTACTCGCCATCTTGAGCAGCTGAGCTAAGTATGACTTCAATGCCTGGAAAGCCTCGTCGGCTTCCTAAGCCCAGGTGAAGTGAGCTCGTGGACGCGGAAGAATGGCTGGCATTTGTCAGCGGATCTAGACATGAACCGCCCCAGGGTCGCAATGCACCCCGTTAGTCGCAGTACTTTCTTAATGTTTCTCGACGGCTTCATGTCCAAGATATCCTGGATCTTGTCCGGATTAGCCTCTATTCACCGATTGCTGATTATAAACCCTAGAAATTTACCCGAACGAACCCCGAATACACATTTCTTTGGGTTAAGATTCATACCGAAGGTTCAGAGTATATCAAATGCCTACCGCAAGTCCAAGTTATGTGTTTCATCGAGTGTGCTCTTTACTATCATGTCGTTAACGTAGACTTCCATGGTCTTGCCAATGAGAGCCTCGAACAGCTTGTTCACGAGTTACTGACAGGTAGCCTCCGCGTTCTTTAACCCAAAAGGCATCATCCCGCAGTAGTGTAGGCCTCGGTTGGTGATGAACGCGGTCTTCTCCTGATCCTCCTAACATAGGGGAATCTAATGGTATCCCGAGAAGGCATCCATAAAACTTAACAAGGCGTGCGCAGCCGTGGCTTCTACTAGCTTATCAATCTTTGGGAGGGGGTAGGTGTCTTTCGGGCAGGCCTTGTTTAGGTCAGTGAAGTCTACGCACATTCTCCAAGTCCTATTAGGCTTTTTCACCAATACCACATTTGAGATACACTCGGGGTACTAACACTCTCTGTTAAATCCTACCTCTAGCAATTTCTAAACTTGTGCAGTTGCCTCGGCTGCACTCTCTAGGGCCATGTGTCGTTTCTTCTGAATGACCGGCTTGTGAAGCCAATCTACATTAAACCTGTGCTCCTTGATGGTTAGATCAATGTCGGGCATTTCCTTAGCACCGAAAGCAAATACATCCCAGTACTCCCTCACGAGAGAGATCAACGAGTGGCAAGTGGCAGCTTCTATTTCTCGACCTATCTGAACCGTACGGTCAAGGGGCTCTTCTTCTAATGGAACTTGTCCCATGCTTTCTACGGCCTTGAGATGAGGTCGATCAAGCTCGACCGAGGCTAAGGTGTGTATAATCAAAGCCTCCGCAGCTGGTGGAGGAATAGGAAGAAGCTCGGTCCGGAGCTTCTTACCGGTCGCTAGCGTTGGTCTCCTTGCATTGTGCCTACACTCCCATCATCAGCTTCAAACTGAAGTTGAAGCAGGTAGGGAGCGATGACAGCCTTCACTTTGTGCAGGGTAGGTCGCCCTAGGATGTAGTGTAAGTTGTGGGGATATCCATGACTAAGAAGTCCACCTCTAGATTCTTTGCCCTTACCTTGTCTCCAAAGCGTAAGGGAAGGTGAATCATTCCGATAGGGTGCACATCTTGTCCCCCAAAGCCCAAGATTGGATGGACCAGAGGGACGATGTCCCTTCCCGGATATGTCAGCTTCTTCAGGCAGTCCCAAGTGATCATGTCCATAGAGCTCCCTATGTCAATTAGGATTCTTCGTACAATCGCACTATCGACCTTCATTTCTACCACTAGCGGATCGTTATCCGAGGATGTGAAATGCAGGCCTTGCTCCCCACCAAACACCATAGTGGGGACTATAACATGACTTCCTTGTTCAGCGGTAAGGACCTGCTAGACCCCACGAAGTTGAGCCTTCTAAGCAAACTGAGTGATGCCCTCAGCATATCCACCTGCAATAGTTGCTACTATCTCAGTGGAGCATTCTTCACCCCATGGTTCAGGCCGTGCGGGTTCACGCTCCTTTCGTAAGAACCGCAAACCCTGCTTCAAAATTCGATCAATCTGCCCCTTATCTGCCAGCTCATCAAGAGCCTTCCTCAACTCCTGACATTCGGCGGTCGTGTGTCCATTTTGCTCATGGAACTCGTAGTATTTTCATGTATTTTCGAGATTGGGTGCCGAGGTCCTCGAGGGCGTGTTTTAAGCATAGGATGATCCCTTACTTCCATGAGGATGCTTCGAGTGTCCGTGGTAAATCGTGGATCACCAACCTCGAGAGTTGGCCTATGATCCCCTGAACTATTATTCATGTCGCCTTTGCCGAGATTCCTATCTGTAGGGGTTTTAGCCTTTCTTGGGGCATCTAAACTATCGACGCAGATGAAATCCGCGGCTTTCCTCAGTGCTTCTGCAATAGTGCTCTCTTTCTGCTTGGCTGAGGAGAACTTGAACCACCTACTTTTTAAGCCTTTTAGAAAGGAGGTGTATGTTGCCCTGTCCTCCAAGTTCGGGATCAGGACTGCCCCTTAATGGAAACATTTCACAAAGTCTGCCAGAGATTCTTATGAACCTTACTTAGTTTTGGAAAGGTGTATGCCAGTTCGCCTCTCTTTTCGATTGGCGATGAACTGACTAACGATCCTGTCCGCCAGATCTTTGAAGTAAGAAATGGTTCCTGGTGGGAGGTTGCTAAACCACAATTGTGCCACTCCCTTCAGGGTAGTAGGGAAATATCGGCAATACGCTGCGTCGTCCACGCCTTGGACGTACATCTATGCCTTATAAACCCCTGGGTGCTCCTCAAGATCAGTTGTGCCATCATAAAGGTCCATGGTGGGCACCTTCACCTTCCCATATCTTGGGGCATTGACGATCTCTGCGCTGAACGGTGTGGAGAATGGGACGGGCCCTGTCCGGGCGACCGTGCCAGACACTTTAATGGGGGTTTCCAGACGCCTTTCCACCTTTACCAGTGACAAACTCCTTCAGGGAGGACCGACTCTTGGGGATCCGAGCTGAGTGCGATCATGCTGGTGAGACCACGGGTCGTGCCTCTTTCGAAGGGAACTTTGGGTAGGCTCGTGATCAAAACGACTCTCAGGAGTCCGTCGTCATTCGGAGACCCCTCTCTGAGGCCGTGAGGTCTGTTCTTGCTCTTCAAACCAAGCGGTTCATGAGAGTGTGTTGCATACGGCGTAGAGGCAGTGATTCACTTTGCTAGACGTTCGTGGCCTAGGCAGTACTTAGGGTGTGCATTGGCCCCAATGGAATGGTCACGGTTTTCTTCCCGTGACTGCCAATCTCCATTAGCATGACGGGCCTCTTGCATCCTCTCACTAGGGGGGGAACATCGCGGGGTCGTGCCTACGAGAGGGTTCGCAACCAACGGTAGGCATATATTCATAACGGGGGAGAGGCCTCGCAGAGCTCGCGGCCTCCACCGCCTTCTTTACCTGCTCAGAGACTTGCTGCATTACGGCGTCCATCATGGTGGACATAAAGTTCTTTAGGGCATCAACCATAACGTAGGCCTCTTGCTTGGCAGGCGGTTGATCGACCGGCCTGGGGTCCGCCCGAGAACTTTCTTAGGTGTCCACGGCCTCAGGAGGGACTGGTGCTTCCGTGACGGGCGCTTTATGTCTCCACGTTCGTGCCCGCGTGGCGTCACTGACTACCATCATTCACCAATCTCTTCCCCACAAATGGTGCCAAATTTGTTTCGGGACTTCCCCGTACCTTGTTGAAGATGACGTAAAGTGAGAGCTTGGGCTTATGAGATGGCACGTACAGATCAGCTGCCAGGCTCCTCTCCTTAGTCGAACCTGCAAAAAAGGCCCCCCAAGGTGGTGGTTCGGGGAACACCTCTCCAATGGCCAAGTCAAATGAGGGTCCAAGAGGTATAAATGCAGTAAAGAGATAAAGTACAGTCCATTATGCCAGAGGTCAAATCCTTTTCCCGAGGTAGGTAGGTGAGTATTTATAACTCCTGTAGCAGTGGATAGGATGGTAATTTCACTTTGGAAGACCTCCAGGGTTGGCTTCCGTCCCCTTGCTCTATTTGGGACCCCGGTGGGAGCCCCAAGGTCGCGTTTTGGGCCTGCTATATCCAGTTGGGCTTCTTCTACGATTGAATATCCCTAGGCCTTCCGATAAATCATATTTTTTGGATCATCCAAATTATAATTGCTAAACAAGTCATCAAACCTCATGTGACACCATAGTATTAACACATAATATAATATACACAATTATAAAGAAATAATAAATATTTTCGATTTCTATGATTATTATCATTATTTTGTATTTTTCGATACAAATATAAATTTGAGCATGTACTATTAGAGATAATAGAAAAATAAATACAATTTCCATGATTATTTCCAGTATTACTGTTGGAGTTGTTGTCGTCATTGTCGCTATCTTTCTATTTGAATTTGATAACATAGTGAATATTAATTTTGATCATCTAATTATCAAAGAGAGATCAAGAGCTTATAATTGATATAAAATTTTTTATTGTTTCATTATTATAAAATAAGTTCTTGTTTCAGAAGTTTTAACTTAACGAAACCACATTATAATTACTGAACAAGCTATAAAACCTTATGTGATGCCTTATTATTTACACATAATATAAATATACAGAATTATAAAGAAACAATAAACACTTTTTATTTCCATGATTATTAATATTATTTTGTCTTTTGTGATACAAATATACATTTGAGCATATATTATTACAGATAATAGCAAAATAAATATGATTTTCATGATTATTTCCATTATCACCATTATTGTTGTTGTCATCATTGTAAATGTCGTTGTTATCTTTTTATTTGAATTTGATGATGTAGTCCAAGTAATTATGATCATCTAATTATCAAAGAGTGATTAAGAGATTATAATTGATATAAAAGTTTTTTTTATTTCATTTTTATTAAATAAGTTCATGTTTTATAAGTTCTAACTTAACAAAACCAAATTATAATTACTGAACAAGCCATAAACCTTATGTGACACCTTATTATTAACAAATAATATAATATACACAATTACAAAGAAATAATAAACATTTTTTACTTTCATGATTATTATTATTATTATTTTGTCTTTTGTGATACAAATATACATTTGAGAATGTATTATTAGAGATAATAGAAATATAAATATGATTTCCATGATTATTTCCGTTATTAGTATTGTTGTTGTTGTCGTCATTGTCATTGTCGTCATTGTTATCTTTCTCTTTGAATTTGATAACATAGTCAATATCAATCACGATCATATATATGTAAGGGTTGTGCTGAAAAATTACATATTGCAAGCATAATATAACATATGCAAGGGTTGAACGTGAAATAAAAAAATTAAAAACCAAACATGATCATCATATTAGGCCCGTGAAGCTGAATTGTTTTTAAATCTAAAATAATCTATTTAACACAAGGAAATAAGTGAAATGTTTTTCTTTTTCTTTCAAAGCATAAATATCTTATAATTAAATTTAATTCATTTAAATCTTAAAAATGTCATTAATTTTTAACGTTTCAAATAAATTGACCAAAATGTAATCTATTTAACGCACGAGAAAAAGTGAAATAATTTTTGTTCACCTTTACAGCATACAAATCCAATAATCAAATTCTCTTCATAAAACACCTAAAATTATAATTAATTTTTTACTGTTTAAAATAAAATGCCCCAAATTGCCAGAACACTTCAACCTAAGAAATATCACGACCCACAAATCTGAACTCAACCCATCACTCGCAAGACAACAAGAAGGCACGGGAAGTTTACAGGAAAACCCATGAAGGTATTGAGTTGACATGAAAACCAAATGTACAAACTATGAACACATAATTATATTAGTATCCCCTAATGCGCCATTTTAAATAGCCAAAAAAGCTATATATTAGCATAAATATAATGTTCAAACTATTTTCGTTGAAAGAAAAATTTTACTTGTAATACATGCGAAACTTAAACTAAATCAACTTCAAAATAGCTTGTACCTAACTTCGCTAGACAATTACTGACTTCATAAATTTTTGCTCACCAATAAGAGGAATTCAAGATTGCATTACAAAGTGACATAAACTTCAAACATTCCAAATTACAGAACCCCAATAACGTACCCTAAAAGACAATTTCGCCCTAAACTAAAATTCGAAAATGGAATACTTTAAATTTAACGTAAAACACAAACAAATCCAGACTAAACTCACTTGAATTTCTATATGTGTATATATAT
>JACYFF010010365.1:28627783-28639137 GCA_017589665.1 Selenicereus undatus | reverse complement strand
TGTACACACACACACACACATACATACATATATATATATATATATATATATATATATATATGTATGTATGTATGTATGTATGTATGTATATGTAAGGGTTGTGCTGAAACCATTTCAAATTGCAATCATAATATAACATATTGCAATGGTTGAATGTGAAATATCCAAAAATTGAAAACAAAACACGATCATCATATAAGACCCGTGTAGCTGAATTTCTTTCACTTTCAATATAATCTATTTAACGAAAGGAAATAAATGAAAAATTTACCTAAGTGTTTACATGATCTCCTATAAAAAGAATGGATCCATCAGCATTGTTTACAACAACACGAAGACAACGGCAACAAAAAAAAATGGTAGATTGAACACGAGGCGACGAATATTGTTCAAGCGTCGGCATATTGAACGAAATAAAGTGGTGGCACACCATTGTCGTTTGCTGGCAAGGGAGTCGTGCCAAGGCAAGTCAACATTAATGCATTTGCAATGAATGCAATCAACACATCCTGAACACAAGGCTAAGCAACAAAATCTCATCTTAGTAGGTAACATCGACAACCTTGGTAATATTGACTCTGTATTATATAATATCATACCCTTGCTTAAGCACTAATAGTTACTATATAATTAACGCTTCCTTTTAAATACACAAAATTTATTGCCAAAATCAAATCAAAGAGGTGCTTATGATGAAAATCGCGAATCCAACAGAGCTCTTTTATAAGACCTTCGCCCATAGAACACATGAGAATCTCATCCATCCTAATGGGTAATTCCCTAAAACTTTGCTATGTTTAAATAACTCAACCAAGCTTAAGTTACATACTGACCTCGCTAATACCATTGCAGGAGGGACACATCCCTGTTCAAGGAACTCATTCTCAAACCGATTGGACTTTGGGCTACGAACGACTACATGTCCACATTGCACAACTATTATGTGGATAGAGCAAAGGGTAAGAAATAGTAGTATCACAAACCCGAGATTCAATTTTTGTTATCAAAGCGGACAAGTTATTCTGCCCTTACTTCAACCATCATGTCCATTCCTTGAATCATTATTGTCAAACAAACATTTCCTTGACAATATTAGAATCGATAACTCCATGTTCTCATTCACTTCCATGGGAGGGAGGGATTGATAATAGTGTTAATGATGGTAGAAGCCCGTATGCTTTTCTGATAAATTGTAGCAATCACCATAAAATTGGATCCTTACTCCCACGATTTGGATTACACCTAATGTTTACGCAGTTGTACACCTACGATACCAGGAATGAACTGTCAAACTGAATAACTGCAATTAGGGCTTCTGGTCATTCTGACGTCGGATCTGACATTGTGCAAGGGTTGCAACAAATGTTGGATTCAGTTAATCTGTATGTTGCTGTATTTAGAAGAGCTCACGACATGTGACATCACCATAGCGAGGTTTTTGATTTGCGAATTCGAATCATCCACGCGAGATAGGGTTGACAATATATTAGACCCACTGCAGAAGAGGTCGCTTGACTAGTGGTTAGGGATGAACCTGAGCACTTTGGATCCTAGGATGTCATTATTCAAAAAGTGGATGAAACCTTGTAGAGGATAGATGAGATTCATCCATCATACATGCCTTTACACTATCCTCTTTTGTTTCTGTATGGCACTGATGGATGGAGTCTAGACATCCCAATAATGACTAACTCCAGTACCTCAAGATTAGCAGTTGCAATGAGGGAATTTTATGCATTTTGCATCCAAGATCAAGTAAGTGAATCAGCAGTTATTAAGAAGAGTAGTCGATTGGGCCAACAATTCTACGTAGATGTATAGGAAGCCATTGAGCAATATAAGCTTACATGGTACCAAAACCATCAAGGCTGCCTGCGAACAAAATTGTACAGTGGCATTCAAGATTTACTTAACGCAAGTGACATTAATGCAGAATCAATAGGCAAAGATATATTCTAACATCTTCTTTCACCGGAGGGCCATGTTATATGATACAACATTATCAAGATGCAATTGCAATTTATCATGCATTGGGACCTCCTGATTTCTTTATCACATTCACATGTAATCCAAGCTGGCCTGAAATAACTAACGAGCTACTGTCTGGTCAACGATCAGAGGACATATCAGATCCAATAAGTCGAGTTTTCATAATTAAGTTACGACAATTACTCGATAATTTTAAGACTGTTTGGTCAATGATTTTTACTGAAGCAATTATTCAACTGGTGTTTGCATGGGCTATACCGAATATTCGTTGTGAATAATAATAATGAAATGTTTCTAGATCAGTATAGGTCGGGTTGGGCTATTTCCTTTTAAAGATTGATGTTACCTGTGGATGAAGTAACTGAATGAATGGGTGAGATTGAGGAGTATACCCCTGTATTGTTGAAGGCCATTAGCCTTCCCCGGGTTAAAGTGCATGCATGTGAGTGGCCACATGCCACCTTGTGGATGGACGTGGATCAGGTTAGCGATAACCGTCCAAATTAACGGTATGCGAGGATATGGTTAAGTGGTTGCGTTAAAACCAAGCGCAAGTCATGAGACCCAGTGAGGCCGCTCGCCCTTATAACCTGAAATTAATTAAGTGGGACTTGGATTATTATATGTTCATATTAAGAATGCATAAGTGACTTAAGCTGCTTGTGTTTGTCCCCCGCCCCTAAAATAGTTTGAAATGAATTTTTGTGCGTGTTTTGACTATTAGGGGTGGTTGTTATTGAGTTTATTTCACTGTTCCACATGTTGTGTTTTCAGGTGAAGTGCATGAGTATGGGAATGGGAGCCTGAGTTAGAGCGAGGCCCCGTTATCTATGATTTCGTGGAAATGAATTAGTTTATATTGGACTTGCTATGGAGATTAAGATTTAGTTGGACATTGTGATATTTGTTGTCAGGACTCGAACTTATGCTATGATTTGAGAATATACTTGCATTAATAACTTGGTTGATACTCAGTCTGGTACTTCCAAGAAGGAAATACGGTGGTAACACCCCACTTAGTTTTTTCACTGCCACATAGGTTAAGATTAGTAAATAAAAAGGTATTAGAAAACTGGGGTGTTGCATTGATAATCAATGGGTGGCCTTACACAATAGAGATTTGTGCGTAAAATATGATGCTCACATCAATGTCAAGCGCATAGCTATCCCTTGCGTGGTCAAATCTTTATACTTTAAATGCAAAGATGTGTAAGTTGCTGATCATTGAGGAAATGATAAATGCTGTAATTTGGTGACATCCTGCCAAATCCATATAATAAATGCTTCGGAAAAACTAACCAAAGAACCCCACTTAGATAGTAGTTGGGCTTAAACAACCCCAGTTCCATAGTAGTGGGACCTAACAGTCAGATAAAGAAAAAAAACCCAAGGCTTAATGGAACGAAACTACTTCAAGAAAGCCAAAAAAAACCCCACAACCAAGAGTCCCACATCTGGTGAACTCCTGATTATGCATCAATTCCTTTTGGGGAGTCAAGCTCTTAACGTTTACAAACTAAATCTAAGATTCACCATTAACTTCAAACCTCTTCCCCTGACATAACCAACACTTCAAGCTTTGTACACAGTAATCCTTCAAGCTTCGTACACACCAAGTCCTAATTATACTTTAAATGCAAAGATGTGTAAGTTGTTGGTCATTAAGGAAATGAAGAATGCTGCAATTTGGTGCCATCTCGCCAAATCCATATAATAACTGCTTCGGAAAATCCAACCAAAGAATCCCACTTACATATTAGTTGGGCTTAAACAATTTAAGCCCACTTCCATAGTAGTGGGACTTAACTGTTAGATAAAGAAAAAAAAACCCAAGCCTAATGGGACGAAACTGCTCTAAGAAAGGCACAAAAAAAAAACCCCACAACCAAGAGTCCCATGTTTGGAGAAGTCCTAATTATGCATCAATCCCTTCTGGGGAGTCAAGCTCTTGACGTTTACAAACTGAATCTAAGATTCACCATGAACTTCACCCCTCTTCCCCTGACATCACTAACCCCTCAAGCTCCGTAAACAGCAATCCTTGAGGGTACCTGTCACCCAAAACTTTAGGTATTGATTTCAGTATGCTAAATGCTATAATCTACAAAATTGTTGTGTTTCAAGAAGCACTAATTGTGAGAACCATTTCCGTGCAGATTTAAATTCTGCTTTATTATGGTGCAGGTATTCATTTCAATATGTTAAAGGTTCTATATTGCAAAATTGTTATTGTTCAAGAATCAGTAATTGTGTCTATCAGTGCTAACTGTGGCTACCGCTCTATGGCAGATTTGAATGCGTACCTACTACTCACAAGTTTCAAATACCCATTTTGAGGTACAAACTTCTTACCACCTGCCTATTTAAAGAAGACATTTCCTGCCATTACATTAATGAATTGTAGTATTTGCATTTAAACATGCATCTTTTAGTCATGCTTAGTAGCAATTTATATGTCATTCAGATAGATTTGTGATGACTTCACCAGGAAATCAGCGATAGATTTTTTTTTTTTTACATCATTTACACCATAAAAGCTCATAACTAAATTTACATCATTTAAATCTTACAATGATATAAAGAGATTTTAACATTTCAAATATAATGACCAAAATCTAACCTATTTAGCACACGAGAAAATGTGAAGGACTAATCAAAACTGCCCCGGTATGACATACCCCTCTGTTTTCTTTCTGTTCCTCCTTAACTCTGTTTTTCTGATTGCAATCTAATGTATTCAACACAAGGACATTAGTGGCATATTTTTCTTTTCCTTTTAAAGCATACAAAGCACATAATTAAATTTACATCATTCAAATCTTACAATTATGTAAAGATGCATTAATATATTGTAGTTTTTTCATTTAAACATGCATCTTTTAGTCATGTTTACCGGCAATTTACATGTCATTCAAGTAGATTTGTGATTAATTCACTAGGAAATCAATGACAGACTAATCAAAATTGCCAAGTTATGATATACACTGATGTTTTCTTTTTGTTCTTGCTTAACTATGTTTTTTAGGTTGGAATCTAATGTATTTAACACAAGGAAATCAATGAAAGATTTTTCTTTTTATTTTAAACCATACAAAGCTCATAATTAAATTTACATCATTTAAATCATAAAATTATAGAAAGATTTTTTTAAAATTTCAAATATAATACCCAGATCTAATCTATTTAACACACGAGAAAATATGAAAGACTAATCAAAATTACCAAGTTATGAGATACACCTGTGTTTTGTTTTTGTTCCTCCTTAATTATGTTTTTTAGGTTGGAATCCAATGTATTTAACACAAGGAAATCAAAGACTTTATTTTTTTTTCCTTTTAAAGCATACAAAGCTTAGAATTAAATTCACATCATTCAAATCTTACAATTATATAAAGATTTTTGCACATTTCAAATAAAATGAACCAAATCTAATCTATTTTAACACACGATCCAAAATGACAGACTAATCAAAATTGTCATGTTATAACATACACCTATGTTTTCTTTTTGTTCCCGCTTAACTATTTTTTTTAGGTTGGAGTCTAATGTATTTAACACAAGGAACTATAAACAGAGTCATCTTACTTTAGAATCACACTATCATGATGGGTTTAAAGTACAGATTAGATTGCATGTCTTCTCCCATAGGGGTTTCCTCATGAGAGATGGAGCCCCTATTGGACAAGCTTGCCATTGTAAGCTTAAATAAAATAATAAACTAAAATCCCCAAAGTCATTTAACATCTTTAATTAGTATAAAGATTCTACATCCTTTATTAATGCATTCTTCTATAGAAAATCTCACTGTGCTACTGAGCGAGCCTGTGTTTAAACATCAAATAAATCCACCAACATTAACCAATCTACAAATAGGCTAAAGATTTGTTGAAGCACATATAATTTCTCAAAAACAATCAGTAAACATTGCTCAATTTGAGACAACAAAATCTCTAAACTGATAATCTTTTTGGTATCTTGTAAGCTAGTTATTTAAATATCAAACAAATCCATCAACATTAACCAATCTACCATTAGTATAAAGATTTGTTGAAGCAAATATAATTTCTCCAAAATAATTAGCAAACATTGCTCAATTTGTGACAACAAAATCTCTAAATCAATCATCTTTTTGGTATCTCTTAAGCAGATTGTTTAAACATCAAATAAATCCATGAACATTAACCAATCTACCTTTAAAGCATACACTTCTATCAATTTGCTTTTCATTTCAAAGCATACATAGTTGCCATAATTGATTCAACAAGGAAATAAATTATAGAATTTTCATTTTCTTTCACAGCATACAAATCTAACCATTTAAATTCCCCAACTCGCCAGAACAATTCAAAGGAAGAAGCTTAGAATTAACCAATAATGAATTTAGTATTGACACAAAGCATTTTATTTAAAATGATATACCTCTAGAATCTGAGAGAGGTATGTAAATATTGAGGTATTGCTTGTACAGTTATGGTTTATTCTCATATGCCCCTTCGTTTTAAGGACTCTTCATCCAAACATTGAAGATACTTTTAACACCATAAATATCAAAAAGAGAGATTAACATCATTCCGGAAACTAAAGTAAACCAACACAATCCTAAAGCATACCTGTGCGTCCATCACCGACAAGCACAACCTTAAATGTGGGGAAATCAAAAGTTCGACAATGCTCCGATATAGTGCTCATACAATCACCAAAAAAATAAAATCAACATTAAAAACAAAATCACATGCAAACGATAAACGACCTATATCTGAACATGTCAATACATACTTATATCAAGATCATGGTAAATGACCTAGATATCAAAATGCCAGCACATATAAAACCAGAAAACGCAAAGTTGAGACGAATAGAACACTTGAGTACATACAAATATCTCAACACCTGAGTTGGAAAACATAACACCATGAAAAAACGCAAAATATACAATAAGATTTAAATTAAAAAAAAGGAAGGATAAAAATGTCGACAATGGTTAGAAACAGACCATACTCATCAGACCCGCTACACAGGGGTGACGTGTATCCCACACGCGCCACTGAGGAAGGTGTCTCTATACTGGCTTCTTCCTCCTTCGTCTCCCCTAACCACCCATCTGCGTAAACGTTGCTGAAAAATCCAAAACCACCCCACAAATGGAGGCACATAAACCCACGCTCAACAGCTTGAGTGGTGCATTGGCAGCGAGGGTGGTACCGCTGGACTCAGGTTCGGTCAATCTACAACTTGGTGGTGTTGTATTTTTTTAGATGGAGGCGCAACGGTGGTGGACAAGGCAGATTTCATCACTTGGGCATTTTTGGGCATGGATTCAATGGCTGTAAGGTAGCCGTTGTCGAAAGACAAGAAGGCGAATAGTGGCGGCATAGAAGGCCGATAAGGAAGGAGGGATTCTAGACTTCATACTTCATGGTTAGAAGAGCTAGAATGGAGAGGCAATGGGTGTGAACAGAGGAAAAGGAGAGAGAGAGAGTATGTGGGGCCTCTAGAAATCCAATCCCTTTAATGTGACGGTGACATGAAGAGAGGGGCCGAGAGGATTCTAGATAGTAGGTGAGGATTGAAATGAAGAGAGAGTGTGTAAGCACTCTAGGCATCCCTCTATGTGACTATGAAATAAAGAGAGGGGTATAGAGGATTGGCATGGAGTGAAATAAAGAGAGGGGCAGATAGGGTAGCAGATGAGACAGAAATTAAAGGTGAAAGTGAGGGTCTTTTAAGATAACCTGCAATGAAAACTCTAGAAACTCCTTTTACCACAGTCAAATAAAATTGAACAACTCACAGTCATTCATGTTTTAAGTGGTTCGGAATAAATAATTTTAGTGGTTGGGAACTGTTGCCGATATGAAGCTCTAATTTATTTGTAATTCCAAATCTAAATTTTTAAACATTTCAAATAAAACGACCCATATCTAATTTATTTAACAGACGAGAAAAAATGAAATACTTTTCTTTCTATTTTAAAGCATTCAAATCGAATAATCAAATTCTCCTCATTAAAACCTTATGTGACACCTTATTATTAACAAATAATATAATATACACAATTATAAAGAAATAATAAACATTTTTTATTTATATTCATGCCAAAAATGTATTATTTTTACGATACTTTTACACCTGTTCTATGCTAGTTCTAATTCTTATTTTTAGGTTTTTATTTGATTTTATTTTGTTTTGTAGGTTTTGACTAAATTGAGGGAAGCTTTGTGGAAAAGGGCAAAAAAATACACAAAAATAAAAATAAAATCCAAATCATTTGCCCAGCCCCACGTGCCGTGCACGTGACCTCTACCTCCCCTTCCTTATCCCTCACTTAATCTCTCTGTCTCTCTCCTCTCGGGTTTCGAAGAAACAAAAGCCCAAAAACCCCCCTCCCCTGCTTCACCATTTTCATCTTCATCGTCGCCATCTTCCTCATCTCTCTCTCTCTCTCTCTCTCTCTCTCTCTCTCTCTCGCTCTCTTCCACAACCCCAGCACACCACCATACTCATCCTCATCCACCAGCATCAGCAGTGCCAACACACGCGCATCATCATCCCATCATGACCGTCCACGCCATCTACAAATTCATGAGAAGGGCTGAATATAAATCAAAGGTAGCAGTGCTTTTGGGAGATTGTTACGTAACAATTAGGGTTTTAAATTAGGTTTTAATTAGGTTTTATTTTAGGTTGAAGTTTTAGGTTTAATTTGACGGTATTTTGGTTGTAATTAGGGTTTATTTTCGTTTCAGCTATTTCGATTTCAAACCCATGCTTTAGCTTCAAATTCATGTAATAGAGGCTAGATTTTGTCAATTCTAAGTTGTTTTCGCAAGGCTTGTGTGAAATTTCTAGGGTTGGGCTCGACTCTAAGGGTGGTTGATGCACGGTTTGAGGCCCTATTTTTGCTCTGTTTGTTTGTTCAAAACCAAGAGCTTGGCTTCATCTTGTTCATGGTCATGAGTTTTGGTGTGATTTCTATTCCCCCATTCTAAGTTAAATGCTGCTGAAAAAATCCAAAAATCTCCCTCACCTGTTTCGCTTATTTGGCCCCTGATGTCGTTAGAGCGGTTTAAACTTGTGTTAAGTGGCCAAAATCTCTTCCATCGTCCCTGTAGAGATGACCCTCAAGTACTACGAGGATCACTTGCGGCACTTCATTTATCACTCGAAGTTATCCTACAATTTTCTTGTATTATTAGAGATAATAGAATAATAAATATGATTTCCATTATTATTTCCATTATTACAATTGTTGTTGTTGTCATCATTGTCGTTGTCGTTCTTGTTATCTTTCTGTTTGAATTTAATAACATAGTAAATGTTAATTATGATCATCTCATTATCAAAGAGAGATTAAGAGATTACAATGAATATAAAAGTTTTTATTATTTGATTACTATAGAATAAGTTCATAGTTTTGAAATTTTAACTTAAGGAAAATAAATTATAATAATTGAACAAGCCATAAAACCTTATGTGACACCTTATTATTAACACATAATATAACATACAATTATAAAGAAATAATAAATATTTTTTATTTCTATGATTATTATTATTTTATATTTTTCGATGCAAATATAAATTTGAGCATGTATTATTAGAGATAATAGAAAAATAAATATGATTTATATTTCTGTTTGAATTTGATAACATAGTGAATATTAATTATGACCATCTAATTATCAAAGAGAGATTAAGATATTACAATGGATATAGAAGTTTTTATTATTTTAGTATTACAAAATAAGTTCATATTCTAGAAGTTTTAACTTAAGGAAACCAAATTATAATTACTGAACAAGCCATAAAACCTTATGTGACACACTATTATTAACATGCAATATAATATACATAATTATAAAGAAATAATAAACATTTTTTATTTCCATGAATATTATTATTATTTTGTATTTTTTGATACAAATATAAAGTAGAGAATGTATTATTAGAGATAATAGAAAAATAAATATGATTTATCTTTTTGTATGAATTTGATAACATAGTGAATATTAATTATGATCATCCAATTATCAAAGAGAGATTAAGATATTACAATGGATATAAAAGTTTTTATTATTTCAATATTATAGAATAAGTTCGTATTCTAGAAATTTTAACTTAAGGAAACCAAATTATAATTACTGAACAAGCTATAAAACCTTATGTGACACCTTATTATTAACATATAACATAATATACACAGTTACAAAGAAATAATAAACATTTTTTATTTCCTTGATTATTATTATTATTTTGTTTTTTTCGATACAAATATAAATTTGAGCACGTATTATCAGAGATAATAGAAAAATAAATATGATTTCCATGATTATTTCCGTTGTTACTATTGTTGTTGTTGTCGTTGTTATATTTCTTTTTGAATTTGATAACATAATCAATATTAATTATGATCATATATATGCAATGGTTGTGCTAAAAAATTACATATTGCAAGGGTTGAACGTGAAATATCCAAAAATTAAAAACAAAACATGATCATCATATTACGCCCTTGAAGCTGAATTTCGTTCACATTCAATATAATCTATTTAGCACGAGCAAATAAATGAAATATTTTTCTTTTTCTTTCAAAGCATACATATCTTATATTTAAATTTACTTCATTTAAATCTTAAGAGTATAATTAATTTTTTAACATTTCAAATAATATTTACCAAAATCCAATCTATTTAATGCACAAGAAAAAGTGAAATAATTCTTGTTTTCTTTTAAAGCATACAAATCCATTAATCAAATTCTTTTCATAAAACACCTAAAGTTATTATTAATTTTTTACCGTTTAAAATAAAATGCACCAAATCGGCAGAACACTTCAAACTAAGAAATATCCCAACCCACAAATCTCAACTCAACCCATCTGTTGCAAGAGAACAAAAGGGCACGGGAAGTTTATAGCAAAACCAATGAAGCCATTGATTTGACATGAAAAACCAAATGTGCAAACTATGAACACATAATTATATTAGCATCCCCTAATGGGGCACTTTAAATAGCCCAAAAAGTCATATACTAGCATAAATATAATGTTCAAATTATTTTCGTTGAAAGACAAGTTATATTTGCTTTACGACTGAAACTTAAACAAAATCGACTTCAAAATAGTTTGTACCTAACTTTACTAGACAATTAGTGACTTGATAAATTTTTCTCAATAACAAGAGCAATTCAAGATCGCATTAGTAAGTGACATAAAATTCGAACATTCTAAATTACAGAACCCGAATAACATACCCTAAAAGTCAATTTCTCTATAAACCAAAATTCAAAAATGGAATACTTTGAATTTAACATAAAACACAAACAAATCCAAACCGAACTCAGTTCATTTTATATATATATATATA
>JACYFF010010365.1:28595629-28608767 GCA_017589665.1 Selenicereus undatus | reverse complement strand
ATATATATATATATATATATATATATATATATATATATATATGTTTTGTTGTTTACACACAAAAATAGTCTTAACAACTATTTGAATTATGCATGCAAACCCTAAAGAAATGGTAGCAATACCAGAGACAATATCTATCTTAAATTAAGAAGAATTAACATAATATGCAACAATATGAATTACCATCTAAATTAAATTGTAAAAATTAACAATGAAATAGGGAAAATTACCAGAAGGTGTTGTTTTTGTTTTAATATTATTCATAGATTCCTTTTGCAGTAGGCATGTTATTTTATGGAGACAAGTTGCAGGTAGTACTTTTGATTTGGCTACTTCTCGTTCATGGCAATTTAGTTGTTGAATCTGGCCTGTTGCTACTTGTTCTACCTGGCAAAGGAGTTTCTCTCTTCCCCCCACCCATGTCTGTTTCTCTTATCTTCCCCCATGAAATTAATTAACTTCATCAAAAGAAAAAGGGCAGCTTCATTAGCATGACATTCATAACTAATAATTAAAATCAATCCTCATTCTCCATCTATTTCTGTTTTTCTTAGACATCATTTTTATATCACCCACAACATTAATATCAAACATGATAATTCAGAATCAATTACGTTTAATAAAAAGAAAATGTTAATATTACATAGTCAATAATTGTATTGGCAAAATCAAATTTAGAATTTAAAATGTAAGGTCTATGACACCACCTCTATTTATAATTTTATGATTCAATTAGATTTTCCACTTGCTAGCTCATTATTCAAAATTGTCACTATTATTACTTTTAGTTTCTATATTTCAAGTAAAAAATTTAATTTTTTAAAATTTTCTAACTTTACTAGGTTTATTGTTTTTGAAATTATTTTTATTGAAGCTTATGAAAATACCATTATTCTTGCTTTGCACAAATTTTAACATTTTAATTGTATTTTGTCAAAAAAATGTTTTTCGTAATGTTGACGGACTACTTGTATTTTTATTTATGGTTTCTTCCCACTTTTTTTTTTTTGAATTAGAGTGATTGAAAAATGTAAATATTGTTATCTTGTATATTAGAAATTTTGTGTAAGCGGTGGATATTAATGCGGTGTGTTCCCATGTACGTGGGTACAATGAACTATATTGTTCTTAAGGTTGTATTATTGCCTAATCACCCAATGAAATAAGCCCATAAACAATGTAGTTGATTTCCAACACTCACTTAAAATGAAGTACAAATTGTTAACCTAGGTTAGTTCAAATAGTGAACTTAAGTTAGCACAAGCCATTAACGTAGGTTAACTGTATATAATTCTAGAGATAGTTTAAGATGTTAGTAGTTTGTGTTCCCTTAAAAGTTATTTTCTGACCATTCAACACCCATATTTCAAGAAATTCCTACTTGAATCTAATTTGTAAGTGACAATACGGGGATAGATATAATAACTCAAAAAAATCTATACTCTAAACTAAAAGGCATTCAAATAAATACTTGCACAATATTTGCTCCCTCCAAAATATCATGTTTAGATATTCTATATCTATATTTTGTTAAAATGAACATAAAGTCTGGTTATATCGAAATATTTAGAGTTTGTGATTTATGGTTTGGGATTCGTGTCCCAACCTCAGGGTTTAGGGTTTATCATTTGAGGCAAATGTTAATGGCTTAAAATATGTTATAATCCCAAATTACTTAGATTAAAGATGATTAAAAGCTAGCAATGAAACCCCAAAATCTAAAATGTACAACCAAAAATTCTAAGTAGTCAACCTAAATTGTAAATTAGAACTCTGAACACCAAAACCTTAGCTGTAAACCCTAAACAAAAGTTCAAAACTCTAAACCCTAACACATCCATCGTAGGTTACAAACCAAATGGCTAAGACCCTATAATATATATATGTTTGTATATACTTATATTAACTAAATATCTTTTTTTTGTGTGTAGAGACATGCAGGCACACATGTATCTATCGCACATACACACACCCTGAACCATAAGCCCTAACCAGAAATCCTATGTCTTGAGACATCAATTATATGGTTAAAAAATCATCTCAGAGGAAAAGCAAAAGATACGCACGACTAAACCTTCGCCACATTAATCAGCCTGCTCTAGAGGGAGAGAGCCTCTTGCCTCCTTTAATGGTCATGAAACCCTAACCATCTCCTGCCATTCTCTGCTTGTTCTATCACTAATCTTGATCTATCCCTTTGTTCCCGGCATCTGCTTCAGTTTTAGTTTAAGATGAAGAAACCTCCAGATCCTAGTGGTTCTTACCTTTTGACTGCTTCAAATTCATGTTCTTGGCAATTTCTCACACACCCAACCCAATTTCACTATGGCTCCTTTTTTCGTTCCCAAAAGATGCTTGGTTTTGATTCTGCTAAATGTGAAACTGAGGACTTTGAAATCATTTTGCCCCGCCTCTGTGTCATCTAGGGATTTGAGATGCACTGCAACACATCAATTCGAGACCAACACGATGATGGTTATTGGTCAAGCTCAGACTCGGCCCCAAACTCAGGTGAACATCCCAGCTTCCTTCTCTATCAATGGGAACTAGGTAAGTACTTCTCTTGCTCTCCAAGATTTGACCCATGACCCTTGCTTGTGCCCTTGTTTGGAAAATTATAGCCTTTATTCAAAAAATTCATGTTAGATTGAAATTTGTGCTCTTTCATTGTGCTGTCAATTTCATTATTCCTAGCCTAGAACGTCTTTAGGTCTTTGTGTGAGTCTTGACTTTTTTTTCATTTATGGCTTTATGGTCTCAATAGTTGAATTACTTGTTCATTCGTATCTATGTTATGTGAGTATTTTAGGTGCTTCTTGGCCTATGGTCCTTGATACCCAATTACTGGAAGCTGCATCTTTGGTATTGGTGCCGTGTTGTAGGTTCAAAGGCTGGGTTCAATAGCAAAGGATAGGACTGGCTCTTATTGTTTTCGTATTACCTGTTTGGTTTATTAGGAGGCTAAACCTATTTGTTGTAAGGATGTATTGGGGTGTTGATGTGACTAGTTGGTTTGACTGGGATTCCTTTCTTAGTGACAATGAACATCTTTATAGTTGTTCAATTATAGCTTGTAGATTTTTTGATATTCATTTAGGATTTGTGTTCCTGTCTCTGGCTAGTGTTTACTGTTTTCGGCTTAGCATGATTTGTTGTTGGTTATGGGCACTGGTATGTGCCCCCTTTACTTATATGTTGAAGGGAGTGCTCCCAGAGTTTAGGCCACACAGTTATGTTTGCATATTGAATGTGTACAGTACTTTATTTCTTATGGTTTTAATGAACTGTTATGTACTTATGTTATGGTTTGGATTTGGTTTTCACCCAGCTCATTAGATTTATTTGCTTGCGAACCCTTATTTGGGAGGAGGCAGCAATTGGACAAGAGTTTTCTACGCCATTTTTTCTGGTATGTTTCTCTCTGTTTGTTCTAGGTCACTGGGCCTTGTTCTTTAGTGCATCTCTATGCTGCCAGGCTCTCCACTCCTTGTTGTCTAGAGAGTAGTACCTTTGGCCCTTCCATAAGTCAAGTCGAGGATGATACCAGCTTCATTATGCTGCTACCTGAGACTTTGAACTGGTTTCTAAGACATTACTTTTTCAAAGTCTGGATATATTGCGGTACTATCCTTTTTTATGCACCCCACTATTTTTCTAGTGACCCACCCATTTGCAACCAGGAGCTTGTCCAGGGTGTCATTGTTTGTTTAGAATGTCCAGATTTTGCGTATACGAGTAATAAGATTCATCCTTTAGTTTGGTTTAAATTTTTACTCACAGTACGTTGCAGGGTGCAAATGGGGTGTGACATGTCAGGCCAATGTGATGCAACAGAGCAAGACTGATGGGTTTCTTTTTACTTTTTTTTTTCATAGATTAGGCCTACCTTTTTTTGTTTCAGAGTCGTGTACTATTCGTGTTGGGTTGCATGATGTATATAATACATCTAGGCTAATGTTGTATAGTTTGAACATTTCATTTGGTTTGCATGTATTGGTAAGTGGAACAAAGCGGATCCGCTTGTTCCCAAGGCCATATTACCGACCGATCCTTGGGATCAATAGACTCATATTCTGTCTCTTATTATGCAACAAAAATTATTCTCGGCTATATGTCTTGACAGTTTAAGTGAACTATGCTAGCATTATATTAAGGAATGTCACCAGCCTCTATCTACTGTTGGATGGCGTATGTATTATTTTAAAGAATTTAGTGAAACTATGCATCAACACTATTTTTTTTTGGACAGTCTCACGTGGCTTGTAAGCCATTGGTGGATCCTCGATTATTGGCTTGTAAACCATTAGCTTGTAAACTATTGGTGGATTCTCAATTAGTCATTAGATAAAGCCATAGGCTATCACTAAAAAAAAAGTCACCCATCTATTTTGGTAAATGAAAATAATTATATGGAATGTTTAAGGTGCTAAAAAAGCCCAACTCCAACTTAAGGTTGGCTTTATTAATAGAATTATTGATTCTGATATATTAATTTTGACTGAGACCATGGTTAACGAACAAAATGCACAGCAAATCATTAGAACTCTAGGGTTCCGTAACTTTGATTTCATTCTACCACAAAATCATGTGGGCGGGATATGGCTCCTTTGGAAAGATAACAATGTTGATCTTGACAACATCGCCAAAGAACACCGAGCAATTCATTGTTCTGTATTTGAAAAAGGTACTAATAAGCAGTGTGTAGTCACAACAGTTTATGCACCGACCCAAAATCACAAAAAACCTGCCTTTTGGAATTATCTCAAAAAACTTAATGAGAGTATAACACTGTCGTGGTGTATTCTAGGCGATTTCAATGAAATGCTACACCCCTCTAAAAAAATTGGAGGTACACAGCTGTGTGGCTCTAAAATGCAATGACTAAATGACTTGCTTACACATTGTAAAGGTCATGATGCTAATGTCCAAGCTAAGACCAGATTTTCACAAGGAAAAAATTTCTACATGGCAAGCTCATGTATGAAAAACTAGACAGAGTTATCCTTAGGGAGGACTGTTTCCGACTCTTCCCAAATTATTTTATAACTAATGGTCCATTCACTTGCTCTTACCACTCTTATGTTTATTTTAATACTGAACCCACTCATCCTCCCAGAAAGGGCACAAATTTCAGATGCCAACATTCATGGGCCCAATATCACGATATGTATTGCATAGTTAAACATAATTGAAAAATGTCTCTACCAGGCACACCAATGTATTGTATTACACAAATATTGAAGAAGGTGAAACTTGATCTCAAAACGTGGAGTAAAAGTACCTTTGGCAATTTTAAGTAAAAGCTCAAAAGAAATGTTGACAAACTACTACATGTTGAACAAAAACTAGTGGCGCGACCCAATAATGCTCGTCTTAGTAACTGGCATTATAGACTGCTTAAGCAATGTGAGAAAATGCACTTATTCAACGAAAAATATTGGGGAAAACAGGCACGTAAAGATTGGTTAGTTAATGGAGATAGAAATTCTCGCTATTTCCATCAAGTGATGAAAACTAGAAAAACACGCTGTTCTATTATCAAAATTAAAGACTCATCAGGGGTTTGGATTGACGATGGTGCAAATATTCAAAAGCTATTTGTTAAGGACTTCAAATTACGTTTCAAATCAATGCACGGTCCATCTTCAATTATGGTTGACCTCTCCACAAAGTTCTCTTTGGAAGATAACATGAATCTGATTAAACATGTCGAAAATCATTAGGTCAGGGAGGCAGTGTTTCAAATGGATAAATATAAAGCACCTGGATCTGATGGATTCGGTGCAGCCTTCTCTCAAGACCGTTGGCATGTTATTCAAAATGATGTTTTTGAGGCAATAAAGTCCTTCTTCCAGGAAGGGAAGCTTTTAAAGCAAATTAATCATACTCTTATCGCTTTGATTCCTAAAGTCGATAATCCCACATCAACAACACAATTTCGCCCTATCAGTTTATGTAATTAGCTCTATAAGATCATTGTAAAAAGTTTGGTGAATAGAATGCGGCCACTTCTTGGAAAAATTATCGACCCTGGTCAAAGTGCCTTTGTTCCACATCGATCTATCCATGATAACATTCTATTAGCACATGAGGTCGTCAACAAATTCAATTCTATGAAAGGAAAGAAATCTTGGGTTGCACTCAAACTTGATATGGAAAAAGCCTATGATAGAGTGGAATGACAATTCCTGTTTGAAAGTCTAAAAAAATGAGGTTTTCATCAAAGATGGATTAATTGGATCCAGCAATGTGTTACCACAGTATCTTACTTGGTCATTGTGACTGATGAAGTATTGGGGTTTTTCACTCCATCCAGGGGATTACAGCAAGGAGATCCTTTATTACCATATCTCTTTTTTATATGCATGGAAGTGTTAACGCGAGAGCTTAGAGCAAAACTTATAAAGAAGAAAAGCAGAATAGGATTCAAAATTACACCCCAAGCGGATAAATTACCATGTCTTTTGCTCGCAGACGATAGCCTCCTTTTCTGTCGAACCAATTTTGAGTCATGCCAGACACTTAGTGTCATTTTGAATAACTTCTGTCAAAAGTCAAGACAACTCATCAACTTTTAGAAATCATTTCTTACCTTTTTCGAAAATGCGAATTCGCATGATAGAAAAATAGTCTCCTATGTCTTTAATATCAAGCACGGAGATAATTTGGGTAAATATTTGGGTTGCCCAATTTTCAAGGGACGACCAAATGGCGACACTTTTTCTGAATTAGTGAATAAGACAGCATCCAAACTTCAAAATTGGAAAACTACTAATATCTCTAAAGCAGGTAGAGTAGTATTAATTCAAACAAATTTAGAATCCATGGCCGCCCATACTATACAATGCTTTCGATTGCCGAATGTGACTAGTAGGAAAATCGACAAAATTAGCCGAGATTTCTTTTGAAAGAAATCCGACACTAATAAAGGATTACCAATGGTTTCCTGCGATGAAATTTATCGACCTAAGCAATCAGGAGGGCTTGGCCTTAGAAAGGCAGAGGCTGGTAATAATGCGTTCTTAAGCAAACTAACATGGAAACTTTTCAATCAGCAGTGTCTCTGGACGGAGCAAATGATGGCTAAGTATCCTATCAACGAAAACTTCTTCATAGTCAAGCCTTGACGATCTGACTCATGGGTGTGGAAGCGTATCCTAAGAAATCGTCAACAATTCTGTAAAGGAATCAGATGGAAAGTAGGTGATGGAACAAATATTAATTTCTGGTTAGATAGTTGGTGTGACAATTATTGTTTTGCCGAACTTATGAAAGTCACTGACATTTCCAATATTGACAATTCTCTTAAAATTTCAGAATTTATCTTACCTTCTAAAGCGTGGGATATTGCCAAATTACAAGGACTAGTTAACCCATCACGTCTTCAAGTGATTTTGGAAACACTACTTCCAACTAACCTCATTCTTGATTCATTTGTTGGGGCATGCCTAGAAGTGGAGAATTCTCAACTAAAACTGTGATATGTGCTGCCTGTGGACTTGATCTGCATAAATCCTAGTCCTGGGAATTCAGCCGGATCTGGAAATTAGACATCATGCCTAAACTTAAAGTCTTCTTCTAGCAATTATGTCATGCATCCTTTCCTACCCAAGGGAATTTGCTCCATAGGGGTATGGATATTAACCCCCTCTGCCCTCATTGTAATGGTACTATTGAAACTGCAGAGCATATGTTTTTAGAAAGCCAAAATGCCCAATTACTTTGGCAATCAACAACGAATCATCAGTGGGTCACTGTTGGCCTTCTAAGTAATTCCCAAATGAAGATAGAAAATTGGTTTTCTAATATTAAGCACTCTAAGCCATCCACCTAGATGGATAGAATTGCAACACTCCTTTGGAGTATTTGGAAAACTAGAAATAGTAAAATATCTCTTTACGAGCAAAGTGTGCAAGCGCAGAATGGCACATAAGACACAAACTATCACAACTATTCCACTTGTCCCTACCACATTATTCAACCGGTGCAAGCAATCACGGTGGATAACATGGACGAAGCCCCAAGGAGGATTCATAAAAATTAACTTTGACGGATCTAAAAGTTCTCAAGGACCAGCTAGAGGATTTCTCATCCGCAATTGGGAAGGGCGATTCATACAGGCGACAACATTCAACTTAGGAGCAACCTCAATATTAGTAGCAGAAGCAACAGCTATGCGAAATAGAATCAAAGCAACTGTACAAACAGGATTTACTGATATTCATATTGAAGGAGACAACTGCATTCTTATCCAAGTAGTGCAAAGAAAAATTCAAGTTCCATGGAAAATCCAAGTACTAATCCAAGATATCACTGCTTTCTTAGATAGTTTCAACAATGTTCTTATTAACCACATTTTTCAGAGGATTATAGTGCAGCCAACTGGCTGGCTAAATTTGGTTTATCAATTCATTCCACAAATGTGTGGAATGTGGTTCCTCATCGAGACCTTTGTCGTATCCTCTTTGAGAATAATTACCTATTGCTATTATTATTATTATTATTATTATTATTATTATTATTATTGTTGACAGTATCTTTAGTGAATTCTGTGAGGAGTAGGCCTGCCCCTTTATGCCATCATTCAGCTTGTACCCCGCCACATCAAAAGTGACTGCACATTATTCAATGATAATTCAGCATCAATATTCAAACGAAGCTAATTTGAGTAGCATATACAAAAGAAAAGAAACACTCACCGGTAATTTTCCCAATGAAATATCATATTCAGTGTTTATATTTCCGATGGTGCGGCTTTGAATTTACTGGTCTGGTGCTCGGCAGCTCGCAATGGGACTAGCACTAGCACGCACAGACGTTGATTCGTTCATTTAATGCAGTTCCGCTGAATGCGAGGCGTGCTGTCGTTGTGTGGTTTTTCAAGGCCTGGTTGGGTGTCGCTGTCATTCGGGTTTAATGTCATCCAATTAATTAAAAAAGACGCACATAAAGTATGTGATATTGATCTGAATGATATGTTATATCATGGTTGAATTCCCCATGTTATTGATACTTGCAATTGACTATCAATTGCTAAGTTTAAAATGGCCGGCATTAGTTTTATGGACAGAGGCAAATGACAATGTAACGAATTAATTCCAGCTTGTCATGCCGGAAAGAAGAATTTTACATATAATCTTACAATTTTAGAAATTGTACAAAATGAAATAATTTTATGAAGATTATGGTCAATAACATCCTTCCCGTGCTATTTAGTTCCCTAATTCTCTTTAAAAAAAATTGCGCACAACATGATAATTTCTTTGCTTAAATCTCATACACACACACACACACACACACACACACACACACACATATATATATATATATAGAAATAGGTGAGTTTGAATGTTGCGGTTGTGACACCAGCCCTCTTAATCATTTATTAAGATTTTCTTTAAAAATAAAAATTTAAACAATATGTAATTTTGAGTCATCATAATAAATAGTATCTTTTCAATTACTTTAATGAAGAAAATAAATAAATAAATTATAGATATGTCAATATTATTATTTCTAAAAATTTAAATAGTATTTCAAAATATTTTACCTAACATTTTAAAATAAACCGTGTGTAATATAGATTTAAAGGCTAGTAATATACTTATTTTTGTGTCTCATTATAAGATCTTTATCATTTTGCAAAAAACAAACCGAAAATAATAATCATACCACATGAAACATATAAAAGCGTCTTGTTGTTAGCCTGAAGGCTATTATTTCATATATTAAATTGCGACTAAAAAACTTGTCTATGTAACCAATGAATCGTCGAACTTAATAATTGACAATTGATGGTACCTATTGAAAATTTGATAACTTAAATAGTATATTTGGGTGTTTGGTAACAACAACTTTTTAGAGAAAAAGAACTATTTGGGAGTGTTTAGCTGTTTTGACCAAGTTAGATTATTAAGTAGGTGTTTGGTAAACAGTTGTTATTATATCACATTTTTTTGGTTCTCTAACCATGCACATCTATGAACATCTAATACTCTGATATTTATACTTTAGATTATTCTATCTCTCTTCTGATTACATCGACAATGAGCTTTGAATCGATAAAAAATAGTAATATTTGATACTATATTTTGTATAAATTGAATCTAATGAAAATAAAGCCATTAGAAATTCAAACAAATTTCAATTTCAGTTTATAAACCAAAAAAATTTTAAGAATAACAAAATAACGTTATGAAACATTGGCATCATTTACATAAGTACAAATTAAAAAGTAATAAGAAAGACGATGAATGCAAGTTATGCAGAATTTAATAAGAAAGTAAAGTTTTATCAATGAAGTTTTTCTTTTATTTTTTTGTATGATCGCAAATGAAGTTAATTTAGATATTTGACACAATTTAATTTTTTTTAAAAAGAAATTGACCAACAAATAAAAAATATATTCTATTAAGAAGTAACTTAGAGATAAGGATATAAATAAAATCTTACCAAACATCTTTATTAGAAATAGCCAACTTTACCAAATGGTTTTTCTACAAACAGTTAATGCAAACAGCCAATTCAAACAGTTAACAATTAACAGCTAATAGCTATTTGCCAAACATGAACTATTACATGGATTTATGCGAAACTGCTAATAGAACATGCTGGCAGAATGTTATATTACAAGAAATTATCATATTGATAATCTTCCCAATGTCTATTTACAATACACTTTTTAAATGTCATGTCTTAATTTGAAAATCATATTATCAAGCATTAAAAAATAGCATGATTCAATAGTAAAAGATTGTTGACACTTATGGATTGGATAAAATAACTTTTTTATTTATGACTTTTCGCAATTATAAAATTATATATATAATATTTTGTCACTAATTACATGATTGACCCCATTAAGATATTATTTTTACATATTTGCATGACTGATAAATACTTATCATTAATAATCAATTGCAATTATTACAAATATGGATGATTTTGGATCACAATATTCTAAGAGCATTCCTACCAATGCCACATCAACCTTCTCTCCAACTTTTTATCTCACAATCCTCACTCTCTCCAATGCAAGGCTCACCACTTTGACTCACCAAATAAAATAATACTAATGGACCTCACGCCTAACCATATTTAATTGTTCTAAGTTTATATATTTTGGTTGGTTGTTTGGGTTTATTATGTTCGGAAAAAATAACGTGTGCGTAATTTTTCTTTTTTTAACGTAACATATGGTCGCACCATTTTGTATTTTTTTGTTGTTTCGGTTGGTTATTCGAGTTTATTATATTTTCTTATTTTTGTGGGTTGGTTGGATTGGGTTTTATTTTGGGAAGAATAATTTACACATAAGAAATTGGTTGTCTGAGTAATTACGTTTTCGTTTGAAAATTACAACACTTGCAATTTTAAAGGCAGGTTTTCCTTTTTTTTTATTTGCTCTGTGCAGTCCAGAGCCCCCCCAAAAAAAAGCCTGGCCCAGAATCAAAACGACATCGTTTTGATTCCACTAGCAGACAAAAAAAATAAGACACGGACCTTTCGCGTCCGTGAGCCTCTTGTCGAGCCCAGTCCCATGGGCCATACGGTACAGGCCCACAGGACGCCTTTCCCTTCCCTCCCGCCTTTTTCACGGCCCGTGCGCCTAGCGCTGGGCCTGCTCGAATCTAGATTAGGGCAAGACACTATTTCACTATAAAATATTTATCATCACCTTTTTCCAAATTTGGAAGAAAATTCAGAGGGCATACGTCAGTCTGAGGTAGTAGGATTTATAAATAGAACTCATTACTTGACCAGCTTGGCCGTCAGCATCAAAGCAAATATCATACTTTACTTCACCTTCGTCCATCATGGCAACAATGTCACCAGCTTACTTCAAGCTTGCTCTGCTAGGGCTTCTACTGCTCACCGTTACAGGTTTCTCCTTGCTTCTCTCCTTAATTGGGATCTTTCCTAACATCCCACTTAATGCATCTTTCCGAACTTCGTTGCCTAATAGCTACTATTACTATTGTTATTATTGTTGTTACTGCCTTATTCAACATCAGAATAAGAAATTAAAGTTTGTATAAATGTTATCAATCCTATTAGGCCGTGCCAGTCTATATTCCTTCTGAAAATTTGAGATACACACTGAATAATATTGTTGATGTTTTGAAACTAGACCTTTGGACATTCACAACATAATTTTAGCAACATATGAAGTCATTCCTAAATGTGATAGCAGTATTCAAAGTTCAAAAATTTTAATATACTATCAAAGGAGTTATATACCTTTCTATTTGAGTATCATTTTAATACTATGTTTTGAGTTTGGGGGAAAAAAGTCAAAAACTGTTAAATTTTATATGTCAATTGGGTCATTAACAAAAAGAAAATGCGATTCCAACTCAAAACCAATTAGCAATAGGTTGAATAACTCACAAGTTTATATACATATTCAAAGCCTTGAATTATCAATGTGGCATAATACCTACTTTCATATTCTTTCATTGTATCAATATAGGTCAACACCTACTTTCATACTCCAACAGAAGCTGTCTTCTAATTCGCATGCTTAACTCCATATTAGCAATTCCAAACAAAAAAAAAAACCTATGTATTAGCAATTAGAGAAGCTAAAACATAAAAAAAACTGCATAATTGTGCAAGTACAGTGGGAAGTTCTAATTATAGGATACTAATCATAACACTGTGTTCTGCACAACTACTTTCAAATTATTAGTTAGAGTACGAAACAAATAGAAAACTCTGCTGGGAGTACACTTTTTATTATGATTATATGCTACATAAATGAAATTAGTGTGCGAAATAAATTTTATACAGAAATAAGTGTAAAAACAAACTATATTTCTTGTGTTATATTAAATTACTTTTACAACTATACAATGATAACGGGTCAGTTACGTAAATAGCAAAACAAATATTGGACAAATAACTCATTTGTGCCAATATTGTAAAACACCTACATAGATTGAGTTAATTCATTCCTTTATGTTCTCCAAATGAAAAAATGATGATAAGAATTTGATATTAAACAAGTTTGACTTCAAGAACCCTTTTGCTAAATATCAGACAATTTGTTTGAATTAAGCTGTGCACGCTTGGCCTGTAAGCACAAAACATAGAAAAGCAAATAAAATGGTGATGAATCATGGAAAATGATTTTATA
>JACYFF010010365.1:28577290-28595229 GCA_017589665.1 Selenicereus undatus | reverse complement strand
CTTACTGAAGCTGTATACTCAAACAACTTTGTTTCACAATTGCAATTCATAAATGACACATAAAATAAGGTTGCAAGGAAAAAATGAAGTTAAAGCAATTTATTGTTAGATGTTAGAGTATAAATTTATTCCTCAACCTTCAACTATTAGCTTAAACTGTTCATTGAGTTGGTTCCTGATCTAGTGTCAAGCCCTTTTTGGTCGAGAGGTCTTGAGTTCAAATTTCATTAGCCCCCACATTGATTTATTGCGTAAGGTCGAGGGAGTTTTTGCATCAGCCATACTTCAAGTCCAAAGGTCATTCGCGTGATGGTAAAAATATAAATCCATTTCTGAAACTTCAACCATCAACTTAAACTTTTAGTTGAATTGGTTCTTAAATATTAATTAGAAGAAAAATAATCTTCAATTTAAAATCCAACTTAGCAAATAGGATTTCAAACATGCGCAAATAAAATTTTTGGAGACACTTGGTCCTTCTTAAATCTCACCCAAATATATATGACATAGTTATGGATTTCAAACTTGTTTAGATTTTTATAGGCATTGCTCAGATTTCTTATTTAATTTTAGCCAATTGCTTGTGTTGCCTTGAACTAAAAAATTACATCAAAGGTAATTCCATGATATTGAGAAACGAATGGTTGAAACAAATTCCTTTAATGCATAAGTATATGCAAATAGTTTATATTCTGCATGATAAAAAATCATTTTGTTGACAAAAGATTACATATTGGAAAAAAAAAAGCAGGGAAAAAAAAAGTAACATATATGGGATATAAGTGTACATCATCATGCTTACAAAAGGAAGCTTGTGCGTGCATGTACTACCGAGTTTATATGTATGTACTTTTCCTATGCCTTTTTATTTCTAACAAGAAAGTGATATTGATTGCACACTCTTTTGTATAAAAATGATGTGTGGCACAACTGTTTTATTTAGTAAGTATACAAATCCTACCTTTAAGACTTTTACTTGATTATCTGAATTCTTAGGCCAACGATTGATATGAGATGGATTACGTGTGAAGTGAATGAAGAATTAATTGTAGACTTTTATTTTAATTTTTTATGTTGATATGTGTTGAATAAATACTTATGTGAAATTTATTTCAGTTCCACTATTAGCAAGGATGCCGATCGGAAGTACCATCGTGCTGATGGGAGAGATAACAGCTGAAAAAGAAAGCACCGGAAAGTCGGACGGTGAAGAAGCTCCAACCCGAGAGGGCAAGCTGGGATGCGTTGGTCAATTTGAACAGTGTGGCCCCGCCTATTGGTGTTGCTATGGTCTCAGCTGTGAACCGCTCATCACATGGGAAAGCGTCGAGTTCAAATGCATTCCTGTAGATTAAAGTCTTTGAGATCGTTCCCCACGAAGGTCCCTCAAGTGTATGTGTTTGGTGTCATTGGATCACCAATGCATGCATCGTCTGTTCGTAGCCATGAATGTCACTCTTTTTTAGACTAACAGTATTTCTTGTTTGTCCTCTTTCTCTACTGTGTTCAAATAAGGAGGGATCTTGTAAGATGTAATTTACAGTTTCAAAAAGTGTTGGTTGCATGGTTTGTTCTCATCCAGGCTATTGCTTCATTTTAATCTCTAGGTCAAGTATTTTGATGAGTATATCCTTTTTTTTCCTTAGTAAGCCCAACATAAATTACCTTTAGCCCCTTTCCCTCCCTTGATCTATGGTGTAGATCAAAACATATTGGTTCAGGTGATTTAATACTAGTTTCCCTTAGATAAAGTCTTGGGTTCGAGTCTTTAAAATGGACAAAACATATGATGGGAGAGGCATGTGCCTTATTGGGTGAACGACTTAATTCTAGTAAAATAGAAGATCAAAGACTAAAATGCAAAAAACAAAAAAAGAAGAGTCCTTGGATTATGTTTTAGGAAAATTTACCAAATGGTGTTGTTTAAAATAACACTTATTAGTTTGTGATTCTGTTTCTTACTTAGAAGTGTTGTTTTTGTCTAGAACAACTTTTGAGGGGATTATGTCATGTCCACCCGTAATGACTGCATTACCCTTAATGAAGTCTTAGCATTTAGGGGGAAACTCAGCTGAACAAGTAGTTGGGATATCTTAGCTTGCCAAAGAAGACTTCCAAAAAGGATACTTACCCATTTCTGAGCTCTTACAATTCAGTAACGGTAGGACAAAATGTAGGTGAAAATGGGTTCTAAACTTAAGATTGGGAAGAGAGCTTGTATTGGTGTATCAAATATGTCATTTTTGCAAAGGATTGAAAGGCAATGAGGAGGTTGAGGGAGGGCGAGCACTATGCATGTGGTGTGGTTGTTGATCGAGCTGCGGATTACTTCTTTTTTGCGTTGTACATAGGTAAGTGAGTTAATTAGTTATGTAGTTTGCGTGCGTGAATTTCATTTCTGAAATGCGGAATGTGGAGATTTGGGGGGTCTGTACTGTTGTAAAAGGATGAGATAGGTGTAAAATTAGGGGGTGGGAGTTGACGTTGGAGATGTGGGGTTCGTGTAGCTGTGGTTAGTTAGGGCTTGGATTGAATTGATGTTTGAAATTGTAGTGGTAGTGTGGTTGTGTTGTTGAGTCTATGATGCATGTGCTCCAAGGGTGCTTATTTGATACACATGTGCTCATTTGTGCTAGTTAACACGGATATCTACATTAAATAACCCAGGTCAACAATTGCACGAGTGGTAGTAGCTTGGGATTCTGCTCTGTAGTGTGAAATGCTTGTAATTGGGTAACCCGTAAATGCATATTGAATAACCTAGGTTTAAATAGTGGTTAACCCAAATATCTGTATTGAAAAACCCAGGTTAACCATTGGATGAGTTGTGGTTGTAAATATAGTGTGGAGTTCTGGTCTCTAGTAATAGATGTATGTAGAATGCTTGTAATTGATGCAGACAGATGTAGTTAAGCCTATGAAGGTGTCAATATGTTCATTTGCACTGGGTAACCCGTAAATGCGTATTGAATAACCCAGGATATGGTAGTGATTAACTCGGGTCACCGGTGGGATAAGTAAATGGATAATGAACTATCATGTGTGTGTATAGAAAAAACTTAGGGAATACATTATCATGTGTTAGTTTCAGTGGTGAATTGAGTTTGGTGTTTGTTATAACCCAAGTTAGTGTTGTATGAGAAGTTAGAATCAGATATATTAGGGTGTGAAGGTGGTGTATATTTAGTATGTGGAAATGGTGCTGATAAACAAGTGTGCATTTGCAGGTGATTGTTAGTGTAGACCATAATGGAAGAACAAAATGCCTCTGCAGGAGGGGATTGTAGTAGGGAGATGACCTTGTATGTATGTTAGGGAGGTTTTTTTAGGGGAAGGTCCGGGGGGGAGTTATGTTACAAGGGGGGAGGAAAGATTGTGTGAGGATAAAGGAGAACATTGGTGTGGGTGAAGTGTTGCGATTAATGGAGGAGGCAATGGGGGAGGGTATAAGGTGTCGGCTGACGAAATATAGTTTGAAGTATAATCGAATGGAGTTGTTGCCATTAGGACGGAATGGTGATGTTAAGAAGTTGATGAAGGGTAACGATGAATACGCATACCTTTATGTTGCAGGGAATGAAGGTCCGTGTGTGGGACGATTACATTGGAATGAAGCGTACAAAGGGTAGTGGAGGGGGGGTGGTTGTAGTGATTGTGGAAGGGGTGGAGCAACTGTAGAAGCTGCAGATGATGTTGTTTGTGGTGAGGACGGAAGAGTGACTATGGAGCAGCTCCCAAGGTAAGAAGTGTTATTGTAGATAAGAATGTGGCTGTGGGTGGTAATTTATAGTGGTTACAAACAATGACTGATCATGTGTAAAATTTTTGTTAATCCACAGGGATGCCGCTGAAGATAATATAGAAGAAGGTGAGGAAGTTGACGAACTTGCTATGGTGAATGAACGTACGAACGCTATAACCAGTGTATTACATGCAGCACTAACTTACAGTATCCCAGAATTGGGTGGTGGATAACCTACGTTGACATGTGGGGCGAGGGGGGGGAGAAGACATGCATTCAATAGGTTGTAAGCAATGTAGATACTTACAGTATCCCAGAATTGGGTCGTGGATAACCTAGTTTGTACACAGTGAATCAAAGGCAATGATGATGAGGTAGCGAAGGTAAGCGGTCAACTATGATGTAATTTGTGCAATTAGTTGGTTGTTATAGTGTAGTGTTTTGAACTAGAGTTAGGCATGTCTTATGATTTGAGGAGAGTAAATAGTTTTTGTGAATTATTGTGCCCTATGTACCTCAAAAATTGCAGTTGTGTAATCTGGGTTAAATAGTAAATATGGTTGTTAATTGTTATGCATAATGTGAGTTTCCTAGAAATTACAATTGTATGTCCCAGGTGAAACACTCGTTAAGGGTATGTGAATTATTTATGAAACATGAGTATCCCAGAAATTGTAGTTGTATATCCCAGGGTAAACAGTAATTGAGTGTGTGAAATGTGCTTGCAAATGTATCACATAAATGACAATTGTTAAGTCCTAGAGTAAACACTAAACAGGTATGAGAATTGATTTTTCTATATAGTAGTATCCCAGTAGATGGCATTGTATAACCCAGAGTAAATGCTGAATAGGTATGTGAATTGATTATTGTAAATAGTAGTATCCCATAAGATGCAAGTGCATATCCCAGGGTATAGACTAAATTATGTCTATAATGTATTCTAGAAATTGCAATTGTATATCGAATGGTAAACACTGAATAGGTATGTGAGTTGTGTTTCCAAAATATTTAACTTAAAGTTATATCCCCCAGGGTGAACACTAAATAGATATGTAAGTTGATTTTGCTCAGTACTAGTATTCCACAATATACAATTTTATATCATAGGGTAAACATGAAGGGGAGCCTTGGAGCAACAATGAGGTTGTCTCCGTGTGATCAAAAGGTCACGGGTTTGAGCAGTGGAATCAACCACTGACAAAGTCAGGTTAGGCTGCCTACAATTCACCCCTTGGGGTGCGGCTCTTTCCCGGACCCTGCGTGAACATGGGATGCTTATGCACCGGGTTGTCCTTTTTTTTTTTAGGGTAAACAATAGGTATGTAAATTGTTTGCATAATGTTAGCATCCCAGAAATAGGAATTCTGTAACCCAGGTTAAATACTCATTACATGCAACACTAACAATTACCTTCACCCACACAGAGTCTTTCCTCCCGCCATTGTAACATGACTCCCCCCCCCCCCCCCGCGCACTTTCCCAGCATATATACAAAGTCATCTCCCTAGTACAATCCCCTCCTGTAGCGGCATTTTGTCCTTTCATAATGGTCTACACTAACAATCACCAACAAATGCACACATGTTTTTCAACATTAATTCCACACACTAAATATACACTACCTTTACACCCTAACAAATCTTATTCTAGCTTCTCATATAGCACTAACCTAGGTTATAACAAACACACCTATTACATGCAACACTAACTCCACAATTACACTAGCACAACACACTGCATGTTCATAATTATCCTGGTTTATTCAATACACATTTATGGGTTACCCGCTATAAATGAAGATATTAACACTATCACCAACTATGTTATACCTGTTCACAGCAATTACAAGAATTTTACACCCATGTATTACTATAGAGCAGAACCCCATACTACATTTACAACCACAACTCATTTAACAGTTAAACTGGGTTATTCAATATAGATATACAGGATAACCACTACTATATCCTAGGTTATTTGATAAGCATTTACGTTTACGTACTGTAAATGAAGATATTAATACCATGACCGACTAACTATATTATACCTGTCTACAACAATTATAAGCATTCTACAAAACACATCTACTACTATAGAGCAGAACCCCGTACTACATTTACAACCACAACTCGTCCAATGGTTAACCTGGGTTATTCGATACAAATATCCGGGTTAACCATGACTATATCCTAGGTTATTCAAAATGCATTTACGGTTAGCCATTGCAAATGACGATATTAATACCATTGTCGACTAACTATATTATACATGTCCACTGTAATTACAAGCATTTTGCAAACACTATTACAAAGCAGAACCTCAAACTACATTTACAATCACAACTCGTGCAATTGTTAACCCGGGTTATTTAATACAGATATATGGGTTAACCAGTACAAATGAGCACATGCATATCAAACAAGCAACCTCGGAGCACCCACATCACAGACTTAACAGCACAACCACACTACCACTACAATTACAATCATCAATTCAATCCAAGCTCTAACTAACCACAACAAAATGGACCTCATATCTCCAGCGTCAACACCCATATCCTAATCTTACACCAACGGCACCCTTCTACAACAACAGTACAAACCCCCCTCCAAATCTCCACATTTCCCAGTTTAGAAATGAAATTCAAAGTATATAACCATTTAACTCACTTACCTATGTACAATGTGTTGAACCAAAAATTTTGACAAATCATAAATTCTTGATATAGTATTTTCACAGCTATTATGTCTTAGTATAAAAGACAAATAAAAGTGGATCTGATTGTACAGTAAAAGACGTAAAAAATGAAGAAAAGGTGTATTATTTTTTTTGTTGGCGACAAACAATTTTTTTTTTATTAAAAAAAAAAGCAAAAAGGATGCACAAGTAAACCTCCCTCTCCAGCACCTTCCGCTGACTCTTCAAAGGCTAACAAAAAAAATGGAGCACCCAATTATAAAAGAAATGATTTTGGGTAATTAAAAAATGCAAACAACACTTCTTAGTATATATATATTTTTTGTTGCTAGGAAAACAAAGTGTTGCATGGAAGTTGACACATAGCCCATTACTCTCCACTCTCCCTACTTCTGCTGCAACATGGAGGAAAGTTAAAAACTTACTCCATCAATATAAGAAAGGAGAGGTCAGAGAACAGAGGAGGGAGAAAAGGCTTGAGGCCAGTGAAAAAAGAGACCGAAAAAGTAGAGAGAGAAAAATAACAATACAGAGGGACATAAACTAAAAAAGAATACAGAGGAAAAGAAGCAGAGCAAAAACTCACGAGAAGGAAGAAATCAGGAGCAACAAATCCTATCGTGTCCTATAAACTAAAAGCTTAAAGGTAAGGAAACAATGGTGTTATGCTGATCTCCATCTACTCAATCTCTCTCTAGGCACCACCCTCAAGAATCAATGCCATTCATGGCCAAAGGAAAAGTCACACTGCAAGTATCAAAGACAGAAATCGGCCGCGATATTCATAATTCAAGTCGTGCTCCATTTCGAAATTTTAATTCCAAACACGGGGTTGGTTGTACTCACAAACCAAACAAGGATCCTACCGGATCCTTGGTCCTGTTGGACCGTAAAACCCACGATTCCTGCCGGAACCACAAAATATATGGATCCTACCAGATCTTTGGTCCGGCTAGGCCGTAAAATCCACAGTTCCTACCGGAGCCACAAACTATAGGGATCCTGCCGGATTCGAGGTCCTGTCGGACCCATAAGCCAAAAGATTCCGTGGGATCCCAGGTTTGACTAAACTGTCAAAAAAAAAAACAAAAAGAGACAAATGGGGTTGGAGACCATGCTCTACCATGGATAATTTGGTTGAATGGCAAGTAAATTTCACAAACCATGAAGGGGCAACCAAAAAAAAAATGATATTATCAATGGTCAAAGAGACAAAAGAATTCATTATGTGTCATTGTTTTTTTAATTGAAGTGCTTTGTGGCCAATTCCATTACCATGCTCTGTTTTGGAGGTTTAAAAAAAAAAAGATATCAACTTGATGAGGAAGCAAGATTAGAATCCTATCACTCAAGGGCCTAAGATTGGATTTGCTTTTATCAATCACCTGAATACGAAAGGACAAAAAAAAAAATTGTGGCAAAATCCATACTCTGTTTTGGAAGAGTTTTAAAAAAAAAACAATTTGATGGGGGAGGAGATTAATGAAAGAAGCTTTAAGAGGTTATTGGTACAAAACAAGAAGAAAGAGGAATATTTGCTCTTACCTAAAGAAGAATCGTTCAACTGTGAATAAAAAAAAAGGGCTTCAAGGGTTAAACAAAAATTAATCACATAGTTGAAGTTCCTTTTATTAGCATGGATGAATTTGATTTAGCGTGAGACTCTTTTCAATTAAGTTACACAGATTGGTTCAAAAATAAAATAAAAAAAAAGGTGAACCAGTTTGTTAACAAAAATAAGATTACAATGGGCTTTGTGATATTATTAATTAATATCAAATAATTTAACCAAAAAAAAAGGTGCTAAACCTTGTTTGAATTGTGATCAACGCAAACCTACAAGGAGGGGCTTGTGTGATACAGTTGACTGAAATCAAGCATCAGGGAACATAAAAATAATTACGAAAGTTATATTTGTCTTGAAAAACTGTATTAACAGGGTTGTATTATTGTAAGTCAATGTAGGTAGTGCCCATAAAATTTGAGTGAATAAAAAAAAATATTTATTCATCTACTTGGGCAAAATTCACGAAAATAAAATACTTTATCAAGTATCGGTCAGAACTACGATGACTTGATTCTGCTAAAGATATGTAGGAAGCTCGATATAAAATTTTTCGAGTTCAGTCGAAGTCAAAATTCTCAAATGAGTCCAAACTGATGCCCCCCTCTTCCAAAAAAAAGTTAATTTGGTTCAAGACGATTGCACCTCAACCTCTCAAACGCCAAAAAGCCAAGCCTTCCATACTGACCTCCTTAAATTTTCAACTCCATGAAATGGACCAAAAAGTCTCATTTATTCCCCCCCACTTTTCATGAAAGATCAAAATTGCAACTCTATAACCCTTGATTACACGTTACGTAACCAAAACAAATTAAAGGGGGAGTTTTTCAAAAAGTCAAAGCGTTGTTCAAACACAATGCAAACAAGAAATAATCCACAACTTAGCAACCACATCACATGCACAATGCTCGTCCTCCACTTCCCTTAACAGCTTCCACGACCTACTTTCATTCAATTGAACAACCTTTTCCCAACCCTCAATCCTCACTCAATCCCCTCATTCCGTTTCAATCATTTGCAAATAAGACATATTTGGTACACCAATACAACCTCCTTTCCCCATCTTAACTTTACAATCCACCCTCACCCACTTCTTGCTTTGCCATTATCGAATTGTAAGAGCTAAGGTGAACTAGGTGGTCTTCGTTTTGGGAATCTTCTTTACAAAGATAAGAAATCCCAACTACTTTTTCAATTGAGTGTTCTCCCCAATTGCTAAGACTTGATTAAGGGCAAAGTAGTAATTACTGGTGAACATGATATGACCACCTCAAAAGTTGTTCCAAACAAAAATAACACTTCTAAGTAAAAAAAACTCAAAAATTGATAAGTGTTATTTTAAACAACACAATTTGGTAAATTTTCCTATGCTTTAGTGCAATCGAAATGTAAAGTCTTAATAGGTAGGAAAGAATTGGAATGAAAACAATTGTAAATTGTCTTTCAAATCAAACACCATATATATTATCTATACTTCTGACAACTACTGGATAACATGTATAATTGTTGCTTTTTTCCCAATGAACATAATCTATTAGAAAATCTTTTATACCCTTCAATATATATATGTAGCAAACTTTCCAAATCTGTAATTGATAACTAATGTAAAGTGTTTCTAATTTAATGGTTCTAAACTACCTAATACAGCTATCTATGTATGTTATATATAGAAGGAGAGGGACTTGTAGTGTACAACTTTTATTTTGTCTACTATAACTTTTATTTTGTTCATTTTACCCCTTTGTTGCAACAAATTATAACGATAAACTAGTCTATTAAATTAGTTATTTTTTATTCAAAATTAGATTAATTATCATCTCAATCTTTCTCCTCCCTCCTTATTAGTTACTAGTTTTGATTTGCATGCATTGACATTATAATTATTTCTAAATAAAATTTGTGGTCTCTAAAATAATTAAGAACCCATACATATTAGTACAATGTGGAGAAAAGCAAGAATACAAAGAAATATATACTATAAACTAAAAGTCTCAACTTATATCCATCGGTAGCAAGACTTCTTTGTAAACAACATTTCTTGTGAATACTCCATCTCTTCCATGAATGTGCCCTTTGGTAACCACAGCCTTTGTTGTTCGTTGGGACGTTCCCCTATACAATGCAACATACAATTGTGCACGACTAAAAACATGTTGAGGAAGATGTATACTAACATGTGGAGTTGTCTGCCCTTGAGACTTGTTGATGGTCAACGCAAAACATAGTTTTACAGGAAATTTTTTTCGAACCATCTCAAAAGGTAGCCTTACATTTTCAGCCATTTTCAAAGGAATGCGTGGCAAGAACTCTAGTCCCTTTACAATGGCCCATCAAGATTTCAGCCTCAATCAGATGGTCCCCCAAACGACAACAAATTAACCTTGTTCCATTGCATAAACCATTACTTGCATCAATATTCCGTTGTAGCATGACTGGAGCGCCAACTTTCAATATAAGAGCAAGTGGTGGCAGCCCTCCAAAAGATAAAGAATTCAGGAATTCATCAGGATATAAATCTTGTGCATCATCAGGAACATAATCTACAACTTAGTAAACCTTCTCATCTCTAATGAATTTGTCAATTATTTTATCATTCAAAATGTTGATGTCTCCATTTATGGGGGGTAACTATAGCTCTATTGACCATGTATGCTGAATCACCTCTATGTTTAGTTAAATATGGGATGATTGCATCGATAAAGTTATCGATTAGATTATCATGACATGTTGGTAAAGGGTAGATGCTGGCAGCTTTATTATATCTTCACTGGTGGTGGGTTCATGCCCATCTCCAACTCTAAGTAAAAAAGATCCAAATTCTTCATCAAGGCGTGACCTCATGTTTGGTGTCAAATGGAGTACTTATACATGTGTCCACAATGTTGACTTAATAACATATGCATTTATTGTCTCACATTTGGTACCCTTAGGTATAACTAGTAAAACTTGTCTAAAATCTGCACCAAGCACCATTACTTTGCCGCTGAAAGGAAAATCTACTCCCATGAGATCTCTAAAACTGCTATCAACAACTTCAAACGCATGTCAATTTGTCATAGTTGCTTCATCCCATATAATAAAGACCTGTATGTCTTATCAAATGAGCTTCAATGGATTGTTTGCTAAAATGACACATAAATGATGCATGTAAGGTAACTGGTAGTCCAAAGCTTTTATGTACAGTTTTGGCTCTATATAGTAACGTGGTTGTTATTCTTGAGCTTGCTGCTGGAAGTCCAAATTGACATTCAAGTTTAACTGTAGCAAGTATGGCACAATATAAGATTGTTTTCCCTGCTCCACCAGGGCTATCTATGAAAAATATCCCATCCTTTGTCATATGGATAACATCCATTATGGTGTTGAATGCATGACGTTGGTTATCATTAAGATGTTGTGCACATTGCATATCTTTAGGAGGGAATGGTGCAGACAACTCATCATAAAAGCCTCTATACAATCATCAACTTTTATAGTTCTTTGCGGTACATCAAACTCCCTAATATTATTGCCTAACTGTTCTAACAGTCGATCTATTTCTTGCAGAATAGAATTGGATGCAAAATCATTATCAATTAAGGAAGATGAAGGATAATCTGCTGCCATGGCTGGAAAGAACTCAACCCACAAATCACGGATTCTAGTTGGTTCACATTACACCATAACAGTGACAAATAGTCACTGTATTGCTGATGGCATTCTTGTCATGCATGCTTCCTCTAAACACTCTCGAATGCTATCATCATTCATTGTGAGACCTAACTTTTCGATAGCTTCTCTGAAGGTTGGATAAGTGATACCATTAATTTTTATGAGATGCTCAAATGGTCGTTGGCCTCGAACATGGTTGAGTAACAATCTCAAATAGAATCATTCTTTCCTTCTGTTGGCATAACATTGTATGTTCGGCCTAACACTCTTTGATTGGTTTGTCTCCTCCTCCAGCTACGTGTTGTATCAATCCATCAATAATGCTTAGGGAATTCTGCATAATGATAGTTCCCTGCTTCAAGGTCAATGACATTCATGTTGAAAAATTTCGTAACCGTTGTGCGAGAATTCTTGGGGTTAGAAACAATATCTTGAAGGGATTAATTTGTTTGATATCTTACCTACTGCATATTAGGCAAATGGAGTTACAAATGCTCAATAGATGGACACATTCTAAATGGAAATTCATAAATTTTCCATAAAGCTTCAGGTGCCCAAACCCACCTAGCATCCACGTATTGTTTGATTTCATTATACTCAGGCTCACATCTAAGCTCCATCATTACACGATCAGAGCCTTCATGTAGGTATTTGTATAAATACTTTACACTTTGGAAGCTACTATAAATCTCCACGTTGATATGATAATCACACTTTAGCAAAAGCCATGGATTAAAAGGAACAACCCAAACATTACCAACTAAAAGCCTACCATTCTCATGCAGAGGAACAGGAGGTTGGTATGCTCGACACTGATAAATAGGATAAGAGTTGCTATCTTGCATTGCATTTGCTGAGAATGGCTTAGGAAAATTGCGCTTACAAACTCCATTCTCCATATAGGTTGCATTTTGATTGCTGCTACCACATGGACCATGAATCATGTGCTTAAGGATAGCATTATACAATTCTGGTTCTTCTTCTCTATTGGGTATCTCAGCTCTGACAACTTGGTCATAATGGTCGAGAGACCTTGACTATTCATTTTTATCCGAAATGAGTAACATGTGTACATGTGGTAGACCTCGTTTTTGAAACTCGACGACATAAACATAGGCAACCACTTTCCCAAGGACACCTCGATCAATAACATCTCTTTTTAACTCCTCCAACTTTGCATGAAATATCCTAGTCAACAGATCTGGATGATCATGGGTTGTTTGCTCTTCCAAAAGCTCCTTTTTAATGTCTTGCCATGATGGGTTGCAAGTAGAACTGACAAAACTGACCCGAGACCCGAGACCCGAAACCCGAACCGAACAACCCGGACCCATACCCGAAATATGCTCACACGAAACTGGACCCGAAACCCGAATTGACCCGAACCGAACCATAACCGACCCGAAATTTTCTAAAAAGTTTCTTGTTTTGGCATGACGACCATATTTGACCAAAAATTGGTTGACCCGAAATCGACCCGACTCGAACCATACCCGACCCAAACCGAAACGACCCGAAATGTCATTTAACCCGAACATGGCCCAACCCGAACTTGACCCGACCCATACCCGAACCGAATAACCCATTTGCCAGGTCTAGTTGCAAGTCATAGTAAGAAAAAGCTAAGGTTTTCCAGAATTCTTAACCAATGCCATTGTATCTTGGTAGCGTTGGGTCATATCTCGAGGACTTCCAACGAATGAAGAAGGCAGAATGATACATTTTTCTACGCTTTCTATTTGTAACATAAATAGATAAAGTACATCAACATGAAATGAAGTAAGCATTCACTTTGTCGTATATTGTTATGTCAAAATAAACAAAAGAAATTATGATTTTCTTGATTATTACCAGCGTCATATTCTCCTAAATGTAAGCAATCCTGTAAGCCTTGATAAAAGTTTGCACAAATTGTCTGTTGGTTATCCTTAACCCATCTCAAGTTATTGGCTTGAATTTTTACATAAATATTAACCACATATTGGTGGAAGAAACATCTTGATCTTCAAAAGACAGACAGATCATTTAGACGTATAAGCAAATAACAATATTACATATTAAATGTAAAATCTTAGAAAAAATTGGGTATTTAAGGGTGTGTTTGGTAGGGGGAAAATCATTTTCCCAGAAAATGAATTTTTCATTTTACGCCGTTTGGTAAAAGAAGGAGGGAAAAATCATTTTACCCCATTTGAAAGAAATTGTTTTCCCTTAAAAAAGTAGGGAAAATGATTTTTCAGGTCCAATTTTCATTGTCCAATTTTGTCGCTCGTTCTATTTTCTTTTAATTGTGTTCAGAATCATTCTACTTTCACTCTCATTTTGTCTCTCATTCTTCCCATCTTCTTGATGTTCATCATTTTCATCGATGATCTCCATCGTCAATCTCTGCAATTATTTCTTGAGTTCTCTGACCTTGTTACTGTTGGCCTTTTGAAGAACTTCGCAATCTGAGACACCCATCATCTCCCCGTTCACCATTTTCTTTAATCTGGGTTTAGTACCACTCAAAGTCAACTGGGTAATCATTGAAAATAGTAAAAAAATTAAGACTCATTAATGTTGATTCTCTCTTTTTCTGGGTTTATAATCGAGTATATTTCTTACTAATATTTTGGGTTTGAATTTGAAGAGGAGAGAGAAATAGAATTCGTTGGTTGGGTCGGGTCAAAGCAGTGAGTAGGGGAGGGGGTTGATGGTAAAAAGAAACGAAGTGAGGGCAGGGGGTTCATTCTATCAAATAGCAAAAAATGAAGTGGAAAGAAAATGGTTTTTCATTCTACCAAACAGCTGAAAATATAAGTGGAAAATCATTTGTCTTGGAAAAATATTTTTCATGGAAAATGATTTTCTGAAAAAATGATTTTTCCCCCTACCAAACACACCCTAAATGAAATTATTTGGTGTGAATAGCATACTTATAGGATGTAAGCGTAGAATGTTCTGCATGTTATACTTCTTCCATCATTTCTTCGAGTGTTAATAGTCCATCCATACGAACCATAGGGAAGAAGTAAAGGGTATTGCAAAGGATCATAGTACCCAGCCATATCACTCACAAACATTAAATCATAAGCAGTGGACTCTATAAGGATATCTCTTATATTCAAATTTCTAACTTTTGTCCTCCAACAATTATTCTAGCAACTTGTGAAGCTATTGATAGACAATTATGCCTTCACGTTGTGCTAACGATCGGAAGTTATAAATAAAAAGATTGCAATTATCGAGAATACACTTGATCTTTTGAATCATATCTGGTCGTAGGCTGTTATTCTCTAAAAGTCGGTGCTCCAACTCATGATCATTGTCACATATGTATAGTTAAAGGAAGTAAGTCTGGATAGTGATGCAAATAGTAAAAATCCACCAATCCTATGATATATAGCTTCTTGAGAGCGGAAGGTATACACCCCATGTTGAGCATTTGGTAAGCTCTCATCCATTGTACACCGATAGAAGTGAAAGAAAATATCTGGTTATATTTTCTAATATTTTTCCTAAAGTGTTGTTCATTTGGTGTTTGTTCCGCACGAAGGGCAAGCAAGACTTCTAGAATAGGAAATGGAGGCAAGATGGTTTGCTGGATAAACAACATAACTCTGTAGTTTCATGATTAAATAAGTGAGCTTGACAACGGTGACATGACCTTGGCTGAGGCAATTGAAAACCAGGAATAACTTTCCATTCATGGTAATTAATAGCACAACGATAGTACGTCCTTTCCCGCATTCTCCTTCAAACATTGTTGACATTTGATGAATTTCGGTGGAGGGTGCATAGGGTGCCAATATCACTCATGTCTGTAAGCCTACTAGACATGCTGTTTTCCCCCATATGCATATGTCTATTTGATGTACTATTTTCTCCAACATTTATTGGCCTATTTGGCATACTGCTTTCGCTAGTGTAGATGATCCTCTCCATATATGAGAATGCATAATATAGTTATACAAAATTGATGAAGGAAAAAGATACACAAAAATAGAGTGGAGAAGGTACTAAGTGTTAGGTTAACATCATAATTAATGAGGAGAAAAATCATCTCGTCATCGTCATTGCTGGAAACAAAAATTGTGAAAAAATTATGTTCAATGATAAAGAACATGTGATAACAACCATATAGCAAAGTAATGCAAATGATCATTTTTATAAGATGCGACAAAATTTAATTTCAATATCATGTAGACTTGCAAAATTTAATTTCATTTTTATAAGATGTACTTGGACGTTCTGAGCGATGAATATTATCCTGTACATTATTTAAGATATCTGGCAATGGCCTTCTAGAAGATGTTGATGTAGCGATATTCAAAACTTGTGCACTTGTTGGCATTGGTTGTTCATTTTCATTTTGCTTAATACGTCTCCTCTTAGTGCGAGTAGTGTTTGCATTGATCTCATGAGCCAATTGTTCAGATGTCATCCGTCGTCTTCTCAATTGTTGGTAAGATGTTGATATTTGCCTTTGATTAGATGGAAGTTGGCCATCCATTGTTATCCGAGCACTATAAAAGTTAAAATATGTCAAAAAGAGTCATAGTCAAAAAACGGTATGGGTTTTATTAAAAGATTAAATGCAATAGGTGTACAAATGGGTAATTAAATAAATAAGTTAATACAAATTCACCGAAGTACATTTGGTTTGACTATTGCTTGAAAGCAAATCATTTCATTTTTTAAAAAAAGAAATTAAGGAAATTTGTGGTCATCCCTAATATATTGTAGATCCATATATATTGAATGAAGTAGTTTGCTACTAATCGTATTAATATTATACTTGTATACATATTTTATAGGAACCCAGTGAATGCGAAGGCTGGAGATTAACAAAGGAAAAATTTAATTTTTTAGTTGACTAATTCGGAGTTTTTAACAACTGATATAGGTATATAGTTTAAGAACTTGACACAACCATGATGAAGGAAGCATTATTTGGGTTTGTTAGAAGTAGAGGGGTCTAAGGCGTAGCAAAGAGTACTTTTGATAATTCAATCTATGTGTTTTGTAACTCTTGGGCTCATGATATAAACCAACACATGTAAATAATAATGAAATAAAAGTATGAAAATCAATGTGACATAAGTATCAAACATATCATAAGAAGTAGTTATGTGCTGCGGTATACTTCATGACATGTATGTAATAAGTCTAAGCAAGATTATGTTGATTGTATAGTCCAATTACATGAAGCATAGACTAATTTGTGGTTGTTTGAAAAGTAGATTGAAAGTCTTGTTGTACAAATAAGTACGGTACTACAAAGGAGAATTAAATATGTACTCGAATAAACTCATATTAATTTTTGTAATTATCCTTAACTAAATGTAGTGTTCTATGAAATTGATTTTTCACTTGAAAATAAATTTAAATAAAAAAAGTTGCAAACGTAATAGGTAGTTTGTGTAATAAAAAGAACACAACATGCTTAACTATTGATTACCATATCATGAAAAGCTTCGAAAGCTATAAATTCAATGAACATTAATGGGAAGGAAATTAATATATTCATTAGAAGAAAGAAGTAACAAATGACCTTAATATACACATAATGTCAATATCTAGTAGCAAAATAGTAAGATTGCACATGAAAATCATACTTGGCGGTTCGACTGTAGTTGAAGATTCATGTGCATATGTGCGGTCTACTAGATTGGTTACCTAACAAGAGGAGATTTTCTTAATATAACTAAGAAATGAGAAAAATGAAGGTGTAATTAATTGACTTCAAAAATAACACGGAGAACATGATGTAAAGCCTACAAATAAAAATATACAATGAAAAGTACAGGCCCAAGTTACTAGGTTTAATGTTTGTGAAAAAAGATATATCCGAAACTCTTACAATTACATATTAAAAATGGCTAGCTAAGAGCTCAATATTATCACTATGTACTCAAAAACATATTCCCATAACAAGATTCAATATGTAAAATACATTTTATGACTGACATTATGGGTGTTGTATATTAAGTTGTTAAAATGAAAATGAAGTGAAACATTGAACAATGAAAATAGTTAGCAACATGAAAGTAATTTAGGCATATTAATTTACTAACTATTATCCACTATTAAACAATTTTTGTGTTCATGCCAGTGTATTAGTTTATGTTAGCTGTAAACGGCTGTGACCCATTTTGAATAATTCACTTATGGTTAACCCTATTTATGATCAATCTATGTCTTCTACTTCCATGCCCCTTACCTCCTCAAAAGCCTGTGTGTGTGTGCGTGCGTGTGTGTGTGCATATGTACGTACGTGTGTGTGTGTGTGTGTGTGTA
>JACYFF010010365.1:28506220-28567290 GCA_017589665.1 Selenicereus undatus | reverse complement strand
AAAATGGCCAAATGTTAACCACAAGTTACCAGAATTTCAGCCCATAAGTTTCTCCAAAAATCTAGTCATTTTTTAAAATAGAGAAGAAGTTATAAGAGGATAAGATAAGGCTAAAAATAGGCTAAAGTTTCTCTCCAAGTTTTCAAAGCCAAAAATAGTCATTTCGGACTTTATCACTTAGCAAAAAATCTATCCAAAAAAGTTCAGAGATGTTAGTCCAAAAATCAAGGAAAAATCGAGTAAAATTATTTTTCGCAGTTTTAGTTTGGAAATACCCTGATCGCCTTGTTTCCAGCATTGTTCTAAAAATTCTTTCAAAGAGAAAAAACCATTTCAAAGTAAATGTTAAACCAAGATTTTCTAATTGGCATATTAACAAGAATCTAAGAAAATGAAAACCATAGCAAACCGAAGACTCTTGTTGAATCAACCATAGCTGCTCCAAACATTCAGCAGGACTGTTTTTAAGGTTGTTTCTGAAGTTCAGGAAAGTTTTGCCGGCCAACGTATCTTCCGCATCTGTTCTTAAGACCTGTTCTTGAACATTGTTAATCAAGCACATTTTAAGGCATTGAGAACAGTAGTACGAACCTGTTTGGAACAACAACAATACTTGGATTTGTTATCATCAAAACCATAGACATCATAACAATTTCCCCCTTTTTGATGATGACAAATCAAGCAGCCATATTGACTTTTTCAAAAACGAAGTAATTTGTGCCAATTATTCATAGGACTAAAAATTCACTCGGGGCTGCTAGTATTGAAAAAATTTCAAGAAAAACGACTCTTCCATGGTAAAACTACAACAACATTGGTCATCCTATCTTCCCCCTTTTGGCATCATGAAAAAGGAAGGAGCAAACAGTGAAACAGAGGGTGTTTGCAATCACCACCACTTGGGTAATGGAGGAAAACCAACATGCGATACACTCAAGTTTTGGTACGGTAATGAGATTGGCCATCCTAGTCACACATAAGCAATTCACAACAAGAAACAAGCAAGGCAAAGCCAATTGAAAACAAGATAACTTTTATTTTCCAAATGAGTGCAACATAAAGTAAGAAACCAAATAAGAATCAAAAGAAGAAACAGAGGAGGCTGCAACAGAACAGCCTACAAGAACAGCTTATAGGGGAGGATCGTGGAGCAGGAGGGGAGAACTTTGCGGAGAGGGAAGTGAGAAGGGCTAGGATATCTTCATGGCATTTGGTGTTGAGAGCCTTTTCCTTGTCCAGAGCAGCCTTCACCGCATTAATTTCAGCATTCAAGCGAGAGTGATGCTCTAGAACAGCCTCAACCTTGTCTGAGGAACTGCCAGGAACAGGAGGACGGAGGGTGTTTGTCCCTTGTTCAGAAGCAGAACCCTCAATCAAGGTGTACCCACAACCCATAAGGGTGTTGCTCCCAATTTCAACAATAAACTGAGCTCCCACCCTTTTTTGCAATTCTACCCCAAAGTGCTCAAAAACACAAGTCAGTAGGAAGCCATACCCAATATCATGTCCCCTTGAGATGTTTGCAATTCTTGCAATGTGACGAATCATGATGGCAGGAAGATTGATTTGTTCTTCCCTGTCCATCAGATCCACAAGACATTGATCCATGGCATCTGCTTGGTTGCGGCCCTGGCCCCTGGGGATGACATTCTTGATGATGAACCAGAATAGCAACTGATGAATGGAAGTCATGTCCCCCTTTTTGACTGACTGGGGTGTTTGCTGGCCTGGTTGCTGACTGAGTTTTTGGGAGAGCTCTAGAAGCCTTGCTGCCCCAAGAACTGTCTTGTCTTCCCTCACATACACATCAAAACCTGTGGAGGGAATCCCCAAAATTTCTCCCAATGACTTCGCATCAAAGCGAAGTTTCTTCCCACTAACAGTGCTAGTCACTATTCCTCCTATGACTGCGTAGTTGGCATAAAAATCGGCCAACTCATGGACAGAACACCCCAGCTGGATGTTTGTGAATAGCTCAAACCATCCCTGAGCCCTCAACTTGTGCAGGAACACCCGAAGACCCTGTTCCTCATAGTACTGGATTTTGACAATTTTACCCCTGACTATCCTTCTCTGAAGTAGTTGGGAGAACTTAGGATGAGGTGCAAGAGAGGCAGATGTCTTGGCTTTTTTAGGGTGAGGGGCAGTAGGAGGGTTTTCAGCTAGGCCTTGGTTGGAAGCTTGTTTGTATACAACTTTGCGCTTGCTGGGGGTTTTTGTAGTTGATGGCTTTTCAAAGGGTAAGGTGGTGGCTAGTTTGGAGATTGGCAGGGCAGGCTCAAATGAGGGTTCAGGCAAAGACTTTTCCTCTGAGGATTCTGAGAACACGGGAGTGCCATGTTTGAAGGAGGTGTTCTCAGAGGAACTAGAAGAGGAGGAAGAAGAAATTTCCTCAATCATAGGTGAGGACTTTGCCACAGACCGGGGAGTAGCCTGAAAGGCTATTCTGGCCGATTTTCGTGTTGGTCTGGGTGTGAAATGAGGTTGGGCAGGGGTTTTGGTGGTCTCTTCAGTTTGGCCAATTTTGAGCCTTGATGGTGTCCTTGTTCTTGGCGTCCTAGTTCGCCTAGCCACCATTTTGTACCTTTTTCTTTTTTCACCGGTTTGTGGTACCGGTGTTGTCTGTACAACCTCATTAAGGGATGTATCCATTTTATCCCCACTTCCCCCTGTTTCGGTCGAGTCATCTTTTAGATCATCACCTAGGTCATCAGTGTATACTGAGTCGAAGGGTTCAGCCCCTGTTTCTGGTTCTGGAAACAACCCAAAGGAACAGGACTCGATTTCCCATATATCATCCGAACTAAATTCAGGCAAAAAGACTTTGTCTTTGGCCCCCAAATCCTCAATCAAATAACCAATTTTTTCAGATCTCAGACATGCATCCCCTTCTTCAAACGGAACCAATTTCCACCCAAAATTATAGGGAATGTCAGTTAAATTGAGACCTACGTTCTTGAGGTCTACACTTTTGAGAAACCCAAACGGCTTATAGCAAATGGGGCGAGGAGGTTCAGCATGTTTACCTTGAATGAGGGCCATGAGGAGTTGAGAGAACAGGGCTTTAGTAGTTGGTGCTGCTTCGATTGATGGCTTGCTGCTTTGAATCGAGATCACAGAACTCTCATTGCTGATGTGAGACGCCATTTTAGCAAGAAGGGAGTGAGAGTTTAGGGTTTTGTGAGAGCTATCACGACAAGCGATTTGAGGTGAGGTGAGATAAGGAGACGAATCTGGGAGGATTTAATAGATAGAGGAATGGAAGATCTTGGAAGATTTGCCCGTTGCAACGGCTTTATCACTTAATGCTAGCCGCGTGAGCTTTGGGAAGGGTGAGGAGTTTTAATTCTCATCAACTTGTTGCAACCATTTGACAAACAAGGGCATACCTGTTTCTGATGCTTGTTCTTGAGGTCTCTTGCTCGGTAACATGGGACAATAAGGGCAATCTCATTAGACCTCAACGAGTATCAGCAAGCTGCAAACCACACATATGCTAAAAATAGCACACTAATTGATTGCAAAATTTTTGTTTAACATATTGAACCTGCAACCTTTAAACATTACCAACAGGGTGAGAGAACAGGACGATCAGGCTGTTTTTATCAAACCTAGGTCGAGTATATTCTTCTCAAACTTTTCTCTACTCAGTGCCTTGGTGAATATATTAGCAATTTGATTTTCGATGGCACAAAAATTTATTGAGATTAATCCTTTTTCAACATTGTCTCTTAAAAAATGATGACGAATGTCAATATGTTCTGTTCTTTTGTGTTGACATGGATTTTTGGCAATGTTAATTGCACTTGTATTGTCACAATAAATAGGAATGCATCCTATGTCAACACAAAAATCCTTGAGTTGTTGCCTTATCCATAGTAATTGAGCACAACAGGATGCAGCTGCCACATATTTAGCTTCTGCTGTGGACAAGGCAATAGAGTGTTGTTTTTTGGTTGCCCAAGATACCAAACAGGGTCCAAGAAAATGAGCCATACCTGAGGTGTTTTTTCTATTAACCAAAAAGCCTGCATAGTCAGCATCAGCATAACCAACAAGATTAAAGTTGCATCCTCTAGGATACCATAAAGCCAAATCAGGTGTATGTTTTAAATATCTAAAGATCCGTTTAACAGCTTTTAAATGAGATTCTTTAGGCTTAGACTGAAAACGGGCACACAAACCAACACTGAAAACAATGTCAGGTCTACTAGCAGTTAGGTAAAGAAGCGACCCTATCATGCCTCTATAATATTTGTCCTCGACTGAGGGACTCCTATCATCCATTTCCAACCTGGTTGAAGGAGAAATGGGAGTATCAATGGGCTTAGCCAATTCCATTCTAAATCGCTTAAGTAATTCCTTGACATATGTTTGTTGATGTATCATGGTGCCGTTTGAAGTTTGTTTGATTTGCAAGCCTAAGAAAAACTTAAGCTCACCCATCATGCTCATTTCAAACTTACTCCTCATCATTTTTGAAAACTCTTCACACAGATCATTGTGTGTTACACCAAATATAATGTCATCGACATATACTTGAACAATCAACAAATGTTCCCCCTTAGATTTTAGAAACAAGGTATTGTCAACCTTGCCTCTTCTAAAACTATTTTCCAATAAAAAGTTTGACAAGCGTTCATACCAAGCTCTAGGAGCTTGTTTTAGACCATAAAGCGCTTTGTCAAGTTTAAAAACATGGTTAGGAAATTCTTTATTTTCAAAACCAGGGGGTTGCATCACATACACCTCTTCTTTAAGGTATCCGTTGAGGAATGCACTTTTGACATCCATCTGATATAACTTTATTTCCATGTGAGCTGCAAAGGCTACCAAGATGCGGATAGCCTCAATCCTTGCAACGGGTGAAAAGGTTTCCTCATAATCAATGTCCTCTTCTTGGTTGTAGCCTTGAATCACTAGCCGGGCCTTGTTCCTCGTGACTGTTCCGAACTCATCAAGCTTGTTCCGGAGCACCCACTTGGTGCCAATGATTGATCTATCCTCTGGCTGTGGTACAAGGTGCCACACCTTGTTCCTTTCAAACTGATGAAGCTCCTCTTGCATTGTCGTGACCCAATCTGTATCTGCAAGGGCTTCATTAACATTTTTTGGCTCAATATTAGAGAGAAAAGCATAAAAAGCACAAAAATTTTTAAGCTTGAATCTGGTTTTCACTCCTGTATTAATGTTAGACAGAATCTGGTCAAGAGGGTGCGAACTCTGGTGCTTCCATGGCCGTGGAGTAAGTGGATCCACAGACACGCTTTCTACTCTAGCTGGAATACTTGGTGAAACAGGTTCAGGAACTGTTTCCGAGCCTGTTTTGAAGCCTGTTCCTGAGCCTATTCTGGAGCCTGTTTCCTGGCCTGTTCTAGAAGAATTGAGTTGGTTTTGATTCAAACAAGGTTCAGCAGAGCTTCCCCCTGTCTGGTTCAGACCTTGCCCGCCTTCCAAGGAAACAACTCCAGGCCCTGATCCATCCTCATGACTCTTACCTTCCTCATGTGTGAGCAACAAATCTTTTTTAGCAAGTCCTAATTCAAGGTCTTCCTCCTGTGCATCATTCTCACTTAGAGAGTTAGTTTCATCAAAAAGCACATGCACACTTTCCTCAACACACAAGGTTCTCTTATTAAACACTTTGTATGCCTTACTGTGCGAGGAATAACCAAGGAATATTGCCTCATCACTCCTTGGATCAAATTTCCCTAAGGCATCCTTCCCATTGTTATGCACAAAACACTTACAACCAAATACTCTCAAATGCATAATATTGGGTTTTCTTCCCTTGAAAAGCTCATAAGGTGCTTTGTTAAGTAGAGGTCTAATCATGCATCTATTTATAATGTAACATGATGTGTTCACAGCTTCAGCCCAAAAATTTCTAGGAAGACCACTAGCAACAAGCATTGTTCTAGACATGTCTTCTAGAGTACGATTTTTGCGTTCTACCACCCCGTTCTGTTGGGGTGTTCTTGGGGCTGAGAAGTTGTGGTCTACACCATGCTCATTGCAATAGCTAATAAAGCTTGAATTCTCAAATTCCGTACCATGATCAGACCTTAAGCCAACCAATGAGTGTCATACTCTCTTTTCAAGCCTTTTAATAAGTGCAAGAAATTTCTCAAATGTTTCATCTTTGGACGCTAAGAACAGATTCCAAGTGAAACGAGAGTAGTCATCCACTATCACAAGCACATACCTCTTTCCACCTCTGCTCATGATCCTCATTGGACCACATAGATCCATATGTAGCAATTCAAGTGGTCGGGTAGTGCTTACACATGTTTTAGATTTAAAAGAATTTCTGACTTGTTTACCTTTGGCACATGCATCACATACCTTGTCATCATTGAATTTGATGGAAGGTAAGCCAATCACTAAGTCTTTGGCTACAAGTTTATTCAAAAGTGAGTGACTTGCATGACCTAGTCTTTTGTGCCAAAGCATAACATCATTATTTAAGGCACTCAAACAAGTCAAATTATTTTGGGAAAGAGTAGAAATACACACTTTATAAAAAAATTTGTGTCGCTTCCCCCTCAACACAACATCTCCTGTGTTCATACTAACAACCAAGTAGCATGTTGGAGAGAACACTACTAGGTTGTCTTTGTCACACAGTTGGGACACACTTAGTAAGTTGTGTTTTAATCCATTCACAAAATAAACATTTTCAATTGAAAGGGAGAGTGACTCACCTATCTTACCTATACCGACAATTGTCCCGGATTTGCCATTTCCAAATGCCACACTCCCTCCTTCTGAAGCTGCAAGTGAGAGAAAATTGGATTTTTCACCAGTCATATGCCTCGAACACCCACTGTCAACATACCACAGCTGCTTGTTCCCAAGGTTGTTCCCCGGGCTGTTTGCTGGGTTGTTTGCTGGGTTGTTTTCTCTCACTTCGGCCTGCAAAACAAATCAGAGGTTAGTTTTGGGAACCCAGATCCACTTGGGTCCCATTCCTTTAGAAGTACAAATCTCATCTTTCCTAACCCAGATTTGTCTTACATAAATTGTGTTTCTTTCAATGGCATACCTTCTTATAGGACATGCATACCGATAATGCCCCGCTTTACCACAATGAAAACAAACAATATTTTCAGGTAGTCCCACATATTTTCTATTAACAGGGTAAACGATTCTCTTAGTCACAAAGCCTAATCCCTTTTTGCTTTGGTTAAAGTGAGTGTTCAACCAATTTAGCGCCTGTGAGGACCTGTTCCAGCGCCTGTTTGCAGCAAGGTCTGATTCTACTTTTTTCAATTTTTCAAGCAATTTTCTATTTTCTCCTAGCAAGGATTCGACCTTACCTTTTAAGTCAAGGGACTCTTTTTCCAACTCATTCAGATTAATGGAGCAAGTCTCTTCTTTCATGAGTAGAGTCTCTTTAAGCACATTATTGTTTTCATGTAAGGCAAGTCTTTTTTTTTCAACTTCAAGCTTTTCCATTTTGACAGATTCATTTTAAAGTTCTAGGTCTCGAATATCCCTTTTTGACTCAGCACAAATATCCATTATAGCGTACACCAATTCTTCAAGAGTTGGTTTATTGAGACCACGTACCTTGTTCTTGAGTTGAGTTAGACTGTTTGTTGATTCATCATCTGAATCAGTGTCACTTCTTGCCATGAGTGCAATATCAGCTTCCTCTGCTTCAGATCCTTCATCATCCTCGCTTGAATCACCCCAGGCTGCTAGCATAGCTTTTGAGAATTGCTTTGCTGAGCTGCTTACACCCTGTTTCCTGCCTTGTTTTCTAGGGTGTTCGGGTTCTTGTTCTTCCTTAACCAGTGGGCAGTTTCTCACAATATGGTCTAACTTGCCACACTTGAAACACCCGGAGAACTGTTCCCGAGAGGTGTTCCTAACCTTGCCGAAGTCCTTCCTTTTGCTGTTTCCTTTAACCTTTTTGAAGAACTTCTTAAACTTTTGAGTTGTCATGGCAATCTCCTCCTCATCAGAATCAGAATCATCTTCTAAGGCCTTTAGTGCAAGACCTCGATCTCTCTTTGTTTCATCTTTCTGCTGAGAATTTTTTCTAAGTTCATACGTTTGGAGATTTCCAATCAGCTCGTCTAGGGTGATCTTGTTCATGTCCTTAGCTTCTTGGATGGCTGTTACTTTCGCTTCCCAAGAATGAGGTAAAATTCTTAGGATCTTCCTCACCAATTCTTCGGTGGTGAAGGATTTTCCCAGGGATTTCAACTCATGCGTTATGTGAGTGAAGCGAGTGTACATGTCCATCACACTTTCACAATCACCCATCTCAAATAGCTCATATTTTCTCATAAACAATTCAATCCGGGATTGTTTTACCTGATTAGTCCCTTCGTGAGCTACTTGTAAAGCATCCCAGATTTCCTTGGCAGACTTGCATTCAGATATGCGAGTATACTCATCCGGTCCAAGACCAAAATACAAGAGTTTTTTGGCTTTGGCGTTTTTCTCCATCATCTTGAAGTCTTCGGCATTGAACTCTTCAGGCTTTTTGGGTACTTCACTTCCATCTTCGATCACCTTCGTGGGAATGAGTGGTCCATTCTTGATAAGCATCCATAACTAGTAATCCTCAGCTTGAATGTAGTTTTCAATCCTATTCTTCCACCAACTATAATGTTGACCATTAAAGTATGGTGGTCGAGTTATGGATTGACCTTCAAGTATGCCTTGTGGGGTACTCATCTTCAAGGACCTCTCAAGGTGTTAGCCTTTTAAAGGAGAACCTGCTCTGATACCACTTGTTAGTTTTGAGAGTACACCGCCACAAGAAGGGGGGTGAATTGTGGTGCCTGATTTTCGAAATTTTCTGTCAAACAGTCTCAGACCCTGTTTGCATAGACTGTTCATGAGTTGAGCAGAAATGAAAATCCAATAAAATTGAATGCGGAAATAATGGACACAGGATTTTTACGTGAAAAACACCTCTAGCCCAACTGAGGTGAAAAAACCACGACCTACCTCGTGTAGGATTTAGAACCACTTCACTAACCGGGCTGAAAACGTTACAATAGCAACACACCTTGCTACTAATTGCAACCTACGTAACCGTCTTCTCTAAGACCGGTTACCCCACGTCCAAAAGTCCACTTGACTTAGGACACACTCACCTCACTTTTGTAAAAGAGAGATTACACAGAGAACATCCTATTACAATGCTTCTCAATCAAGCGAATATAGGGTACAAATGAAGTCCTAATATGCCAATTTTGAAAGCTCAATTTTTCACACACTTTAGTCGGTTTTCTCTCTAGAAATTTTGCTCATAAAACTCTTTGAGAATCCTATGAAAACCGATGCAAAAACTGAAGTAGAGATTTCCCCTTAAATAGAAAATGGCTGGGCGAATTAAAAGAATGTTTATCCTATAAAAGGTGGGGAAAAAATGTGAACGAAATTCACTTGGTTAAAATGGCCAAATGTTAACCACAAGTTACCAGAATTTCAGCCCATAAATTTCTCCAAAAATCTAGTCATTTTCTAAAAATAGAGAAGAGGTTATAAGAGGATAAGATAAGGCTAAAAATAGGCTAAAATTTCTCTCCAAGTTTTCAAAGCCAAAAATAGCCATTTCGGACTTTATCACTTAGCAAAAAATCTATCCAAAAAAGTTCAGAGATGTTAGTCCAAAAATCAAGGAAAAATCGAGTAAAATTATTTTTTGTAGTTTTAGTCTGGAAATACCCTGGTCACCTTGTTTCCAGCACTGTTCTGAAAATTCTTTCAAAGAGAAAAAACCATTTCAAAGTAAATGTTAAACCAAGATTTTCTAATTGGCATATTAACAAGAATCTAATAAAATGAAAACTATAGCAAACCGAAGACTCTTGTTGAATCAACCATAGCTGCTCCAAACACTCAGCAGGACTGTTCTTAAGGCTGTTTATGAAGTTCAAGAAAGTTTTGCCGGCCAACGTATCTTCCGCATCTGTTCTTAAGACCCGTTCTTGAACATTGTTAACCAAGCACATTTTAAGGCGTTGAGAACAGTAGTAAGAACCTGTTTGAAACAACAACAACACTTAGATTTGTTATCATCAAAACCATAGACATCATAACATAGCCGAATTTGTCCTTACCTATTCGTGTTCTGTTTGAAGCTTTGTCTTGTCTTCTGATCCATGCGGCTATTGATGGGAGGATTTTTGGTCATCGAGCTTAACTAGAGCCTCCTCTGTCTGCCATCATTTATTTTCTGATGACTCTCTGGTGTTCTGCAAAATTGTGGTTGAGCACGCGCAAGTTGTGAAGTATTGTCTCTAGTGTTCTACAAAGCCGAGAAAGCATCGAGCCAGCAAGTAAATTTTGGCAAGTCCAGCAATGTGTTAAGCAAAGGTGTTCCTTAAAACCATAAGGACGTAGTTCTGATTACCGCAGACATGTGGTGGGAAGTGTTGTCCCATGAGAAGTATTTGAGACTTTCTACTCATATTGGATGGCCAAAAAAAAAAGAAGCTTTTATCCTATCACTGATCGTCTTGCTAAAAGGATCAAGGGTTGGTTCGGGAGAAATCTTTCTTGGGCAGGTAAGGAAGTACTTATTAAACTTGTTGCTCAGTCTGTACCTACCTATGCTATGAGCGTTTTCAAGCTTCCAAGAGAATCTTACCAAGACCTACATTCCATGATCAATTGGTATTGGTGGGATGCAAAAGAGAGCTTGAGGAAGATTCGTTGGTTGGGGAAACAGAAGCCTGTAGGTCTAAACTGGAGTGAGGGATGGGTTTTGGTGACTTTGAGGATTTTAATTCTACTCTGCTAGCTAAGCAAGTGTTTTTGAGAGCGATTCACTATGAACACTCCCTTACTTTTAAAATACTCAATGCTTGATACTTTCCCTTCGTTGGCATTCTTGAAGCAGAGTTGGGGAACGAACCTAGCTATATTTAGAGGAGTTCGCATGGGCTCCATTGGTTGAATGATAAAGGCTTGACATGATTAGGTGGTGATGGCCTTTTGTCGAACATAAGGAATACTAAATGGCTTCCATGGACATACTCATTCAGGCTTATTACGTCGAAGAAGAGTGAACTCTCTTTGATCCATGTTTTAGACTTAATTGATAGAGATATTGGTAAGTAGAAAAGTAGTATGCTTGATCACATTTTCTTACGTACCTGTTGATGTTGATATCATAAAAGCCATATTCTCGTGCAATTTCGGGTCGTGTGATCACATCATGTGGCATTATTTAATAAATGGTAATTCCATGTAAAATTTGCTTACCATGTGATTCAAAATTTGAAGAATACACATGCTGCTACCTGCAGCAAGGACAGCTCAAAAACTTTTTGGGCACATCTCTGGAGTCTTGTCATACCTCCAAAAATTAAATTATTTGCATGGAAAGCATTGAACAATGTGTTGTCATCTGGATAAACTACGGCTACTCTAAGGTTCTGTTTGAATCTTGAAAATTTTGGTAGAAAGAAATTTTTTTAGGAAAGTTAGTTTTTTCTTGTGTTTGGTTTAGAGAAAATCACAAAGAAAAAAAATATAGAGAAAAGTTGGGTGGAAAAATTGTTAGAAATAAGAGACAAAATTTTCCGCATAAAATTGTGAGGAAAGTTTGAGGAAAATTTTCAACATTCTTTAACCTTGTATTGTTTAGATGGCATCAAAATGATTTAAATAGTTCATCAACATTCAAATTTCTCATCTAAATTCTTGTATTTTTTTCCTTAATCCAAACAAGAGAAAAAAACTCATCTTTTCCATATTTTTTTTTCCTTCCCATTTTTTTTCCTTCAACTTTTCTTTTCACTAAATTTTCTAATGATCAAACAGAGCTTAAGTATGCATAGAACTATGAAATTTGTAGGATGTGGGAGGATTCAGCTAAGCACAAACTGTTCGACAGTAGGTTAGCCTAGGCTGTTTGGAAAGTCAATGGGTTCATTGAATGCTCGTGGGCAACTAAGTTCAAGTTTGTGATGGGCGTTCTCTTGGCGGCTAAAGTAGCAGATGAGAGCAACCGGGGGGAGTCTGTTGGGCGGAGTTAGCTGCTGTAGCAGGGGCTTGCTGGTATGCAAGGATTCCTAGGAACAACTAAGTGTTCTGGAAACCCGGCCATAATCCACCTTTCTTAGCATGGAAATCCCTGGAGCTAGTGAATGAGTTTCGAGGTGCTCAAGAAAAGCTGAAGCCCTCTACTTTAGTGTTACCAATGTGCTTGGCAAGTGAAAGTGAATTATGATGGTGCTAAATTAGGTGGATGGGGTCATAGGATGGGGGTTGTAATTCGAGATAGTATTGGGTTAATGTGTGTGGCAACTATAAAACAAAATGTTGGACTAATTGGGCCGAAATTTATGGAAGCCCAGGCAGGCAATGGGCACTGGAGCAAGCATTGGTGCATTGGTGCATGGTTTTTCTTAGGTTGTTATAGAAGGAGATTGTCAGTCTTACCTCAAAGCTGAAGAAGCATGAATGCCCAAATACTGAGTTAGGCTTCCTAATTCAGAATGTTTAAAGTCTAGCATGTCATTTTGAGTTTTGCGCTTTCAGTCATGTTAAGAGAACAAGAAATAGGGTGGCACACACCCTAGCCCATCTCCAACCCTTGACTCGATCGTTCGAGTTTTGTTGGATGAGGATCCGAACCCTATTTTTGATCTGGTTGCTAAGGATATTTGTATTGAGGTTATAAGTTATTTGAACGAGAATTCCGATTTTCTATCAAACAAAAAATAATGATACATTATATGCCCAATTCCTATAAGCAATGGAATAGATATAAGTCAATTACTAAGATGTGTGTTGAAAAAGACACTTGTTCACTATTTTGCTTATGTCTCCTTCTGCGCTTATCCAAAACATAGTTTCGCCAAAAACTACATTCAATAAGCTTTAAAAAAAAATATAAAAAAAGAATCACTCAAAATTTAATCGTACGTTAAAATTATGGCTAAAAGAAATTGGACTGTCTACAACCATAGGTGCACAGACGGATTCTTGCCCAATAGATGCCCACTTGAATTCCTTAATTTCAGAACTAATTTCTGCAAACCGTAGCCTCCGACTCAATCTATGGTGAAACCCTAACACTGGGGTGCCATACCCTTGGGAACGACAGGAATTCCTTATTTGCTACACCTATAACTACAACCCCTCACGTAGCCTTCATATGAATAATGAAAACCTCAAAAAACGACCCCTAATAGGACAGTGAGATGTTCATGGGATCTAACCAAACCCCCACTCCATCCTCAACACCATCTAAAGGAGTTATCAAGGCTCAAAGTTCTCGATCTCAGGGATCCCTAGGTTGCTCAGGCTCGTAACTAGAGGTGTCAATCTTTTAAGCCTACCTTCTGTTTTCCCCATTTCTTCTTTATTTTGTTTAGCTTTAATTAAGTTTTTTGATTTCCTAAAAGAAGCAACTTTTTGCAATTAACTTAGTCCCTGGCCCCTGCCACTATAAATTTTTATTATTTTCTTTTCCCCCTTCTTTTCTTTGATGTTTTAATTGATGTTGTAATCCTGTATTCGAATTATTATACTTTATATGCTGCATGCTTATCCTATTTTAGTGTAACTATTTTATTTTCTAATTTGATCGGTAGAAGCTGTTAGTGATGAGCGACATTACAGTGCATTCCATCTTGATATCGTACCTTAGTCTAGAATTCTGGACCTCTTAATTTGTTCAAGTTAGTGGAGTTAGGTAGTCCTCACATTAGTGATTATTTGAGGACCTTTTGAAAATGTATTCTAAGAAGATCTACGTCTGTTTGATTATCCCTTCAATTTAGGGCCTAGTTACAAAGTGATATTTTTATAAAATCTAAAATTGGTGTTTGTTAGTTTTTCCAATCAAACTCGTTGGCGACTCTAATTTCTCTAAATAGTGAAAATCTTAGCAAGCACACCCAAATGACTAGCTAGACAATGGACGCAACAAACACTTATACCTTAGTCCTTGGATGCGGGCGATGGTCCTTAGAGGTGCCAATTTTCGAATTTCACACTCTTAGAAAATCCCTAGTAGAAGTGTTTGGGTCGCGAGATGTTTGTTCTAAAACTTACCTAAAAACACTCATACCTTAGACCTTTAGCCTTGGTCGGAAATCATCTTGTTGGTCGTGGACGCAACAAACCTAGTTGACAGGAAACCACTACAAAATATGCCTATTTTGATACGAAAATTTTCGTTTCTAAAAGCCTAAAATTTGTGTCTAAATGCCAGCTGTGACGAGCCAGAAATGAAAATGGACTTGTTTCTAAAACCACCGTTACTAATAAAATATGGAAACAAAATTTGCTTTTGAATAATAGATACGAAAAGTCCTTCGGTATCTAACTAAAGTGAACACTCTTCATTTTTCATTCTATAAAATTTGTACCAATTGGATACGAAATTAGAAACTAAATCTATATTTTGCCTCCGATTGAAATAAAATATTTAGTATCTAGCTTATGTGCTTTTCGTATATGTTGGAAATGAATGTTTCGGTATCTGAATGTATCATCGTTGATTTCAGCATGGGAGAGACTCATATTTTATTTCTAAGTTGTTTTTTGTTCCTAATTTGGCTTTCTGTTTTACAAAATTTCACATAAATATCCAATTCCCTTGTACATGCAAGCAATAGGCAACACATATCATAAGTGAAATACAGAAATGTACCAATCCAATACGTATGTTTTATATAAAGTTATATTACAACTTGGTGGCAAAATTCCAAGTACCAAGTTTATGCTAAGGTTAACCATCTACCAATTCACATGTAAAAAATATAGGGAGACCAAAGTCAAAAACAACCACATGCTAACCTATCCAAAAAATGCCCTAACATCTAACATAAGTAACTAAGTGGCAACTATTAAGTCCTACCATATATTGACATGTGTGGGAAGAATAGGACATCTAAGAACTAGAGTTCCGAACGTGAGATTTAAGTCTAGCAACAGTATCCTTAGCTTGCTTAACTTCCTCTTTCGTCAAAGTAAGCACCTCCTTGGGCATGCGCCCAACTTTAACTCAAATCTGATGCCTCTAGCAAATTGCCCCAAAATCTCATAGGGCTTACAAATGGTTCCAAGTCCATGGGCCAAGCTTTTCTTTTTGATGGGCCCAGCAGTTTGAGGAAAAAGTTCGTCATTAGTAACTTGGCATTTTGGCTATGAAAAATTAAGCTTCAAACATTGGTACTTACCCTATAATCAAGAGAACTCCAAGATTAATTCTCTCAATTTCACAACCTATAAGCAGTACTTGCTAGAAGAAAAATTGCATATGTAAGGCATTAATTACATTGTGTATACTTTTCATTTGTTGAACTATGAACTAAATAAGAGTCAAGACAGTCCTTGGTTCAAACTAATAAATCTAGTATGCATACTGCCTCCTACATGTTAGCTCAATTGACAATCAATGAAACATTTCAAAATGCATATTGTCAAAATCTCCAAATGTTAGCATTTAGAAATTATTCAAGACAAAATAGCAATCAAACACTTAGAACTACACAATTATGGGGGCAACGTCACTTTGTATATTAGCCCACAGGTTAGCAATGCAAAATTCACATGCTCCAACAACCATGACTCGCTGATAGTTACACCGCAATCTTGTTGATAGCTAAAGCGGTTAAGGAAATAATAGAAAAAAGAACAATGAAAAAGATACGTCAACCAAAGAAATTCCCAGTTTAAACTTTAAATGGAAGCAACCAGAGCATGTTTCTCATTTTCACTGAGTTCATCCCAAGTGAGCCTTCCCTTACCCTGTGAGAGAGTTGCCAATTCTTAATAGCCATACAGGGGCTTGGTTCTCCTTTAACATATATATTTTGGACTGGGATATAGACTACCACATTGCAATAGATGGTTGGGTAAAAGGAGGAAACAAGTAAGGTTCTTTTGGGATTACCTTACAAGGCTCTTTCGGGATTACCTGACAAGGTAGTCCTGCGACTACAATATTCTAGCCTTCAACCTCTATCTTGGGCACAGTTTCACACCTAGATAGGGCCCTACTTATTATTTTGAATAGCCAAAAAAGAAAAGAAAAGATCCATACGCTAAAAATAGGACCCAAGTCATCAAAGGAAAATTGAAAGTCATACATGTCAACAATCAAAAGTCTACTGCTTGCTAAAATAGTTGTCTGTCTCCCAACACTTATTATATGTTGAGAGGTAATCATAATTTGCACTCATGCACACAAACACAAACTTGATGAAGATGATGATAGATGGAATTCTATTTGCTATATTTCTAAATTATTTTGCTTTTAACAATGTGATGCTCGCTAACAACAATCCAGTTGCAGTTGTTCATATATAAAATGCGGAGCAAATGAAAGTGATTGAATGGGAGATCTAAAAATGCATTCTTAATTTCAACCTCACACATCCCTAGAACGAAAATTACCAAGAGTAAAGAAATCCATGTCAACGAAACCTATTCACATTTCTTTTCCCTGATTAATTTCCCCCATATTAATGCAATAAATAAAAGACAAGGCAACCTATGGTTGATTGACTTGGTTGGAAGCAAGCGTGGGAGGATCAAAGTAGATGGTGAATGACTAAAGGAATATCAGTCTGCAAACAAATCCCTCTTAGCTCTTAAAGGCATCATCTTTGCCCTTGGATGAAAAATAACCAATTCTCCATTTCCATACAGGTCTATATCATTTTAAGGCACTTTCAACATCAACTTATAAGTATATCAAATCAACTTATATGGCCTTTGTGTTTCATGAATATTCAAGAAATCAAAGCTCAATTAACAATATATTATATGTTATCCTTTTGCAAGCCAACCTAAGAAGGATCAAATATTTGATCTTGTTCACATGTTATTGACCTGCAATGCAGGTGGTGACTGTTAGGCCTTGATATCGAGCTTGAACCATGAACTAATTGTTGGCTTGCTAAGATTCAACTGATTTTTAACTTCACAACTCACCAAACCTCCCTTTCCATAAAAAGATACTCAACCTAAGAATTTTAATACAATTGGGGAAAAAAAAAATTAACAAGAAGGTAGATGTCCTCAATTACAACAAAGTAACATCCAACTTGATAAAATCAAAAATTCAACTTGATAAAATTCAAAATTTAACTTGAAAGAAGGCAATAAGTAAAGGTTACTGTGAAGTGAAACGAGACCACACGTCAAACATTAATAAAACTAAACACTCATAAACTCAACCAAAATCAGAGCAATTCTCCAACAAGCCATGAATGTTCAAGATCACATAATTTTGCTAAATAGGAAGTTCAACAAAGCAGAAAGGATAAAAGCAATTTACAATTTTTAGAATGGAGCAACTTGAACTCGAAATAGCTTATAACTATTGATCAACTTAGCACATATTGAAAAACAACAATTTCACAGCAGAGCGACGTATCTTTAGCTGCCGAAGGAACAAAACTTATGAAGATGTTTCCAGAGACATCCACAATAACACACTTCACACACCAAAAAATGAAAAAACTCAAATTTTTACAATGTGAGTAAAAGAGATAGAAAGATCAAAACAGAGACGAGAAAAGAGACCAATGCAGAGATTAACGTAATACGCCATTCGGAACTCCAATTAGGCGCTCGAGAAATCATCGAACTACCTAGAGTTTTCACATGAGGGAAGAGGGAAGTCTAGAGGAGCTAAGTTGAAGAAAAGTGCAAGTGAGTTTTCATCTGGTTCATATCTACTTTTCTTTGGTGGAGATCAACATTTCAATTTGATACTAAATTTGAAATGAAAATAAAATTTCATTCTCATCAGATATGAATTTTAGCTGTAGTTTCTAATTTTCATCTCTATTTGATACCAAAAATATTTTGTTTCAAATTTTCATTTTTATAAGTATTTAGAATCAAAATTGAAAATTTGTACTCAAATTCATGTCAATATAGGCATGTTCTTGTAGTGAACTGAATGGCCTTTGAGCCTATAGACCTCTAAACAGGTTCTTAACCCAAACTTGAACTAGTTCCATTGTCATTTTGACCATCCAATCTTGCACAACATATGGGCAGTCCAAATCTAGCACAAGAAAGGAACACAGATGGGTCCTATTGTTTGTTTCCATCAGGCCCCATTGTTGCATCATTCAGGTAAGTCTAACCCAATTGAGAGTACAATTACGCTTTGGGCCTTCAAAATGTACCTGTGCTCTTAAACTTGGTAGTGTCCGAATGAGTCCGGCCTTCTATTAAGCTGGAGTCCAGAGGGAAATTGTTAGTTTCTGGGCCCCACATACATCAAAATAAATCTAGCTCCCTTTAATTCTTATGATACTATAGGTCTCACTTCATAGCCTTAGCAAGGTAAGGTTGAGTCTTAGCGCAACCATTATAGACTACTTAGGCCTTAGGATTTATTCATTATTTGGTCTCATTGTGCATAACATATGAGTCCATTTAGGCTTAAATCCATAATACGACCATTTAGACCTTTAGAATCTTAACTTGATAGATTACATCCAATCATCCACACGTTCAGCTAGGAACTAGACACATGATCCATGTATAAGTACGTAGTCCATACATTAAGAATCCATCCCCTAACCATAGGCCCAATATAGACCCTTATCTCATCTTAACTATATTTAGACCCAACCTAGGCCCCATGAGTCAATCAGGCCTAACCTAAAACCAAATCTAGGGTACAACAACAATGACTCCCAGTGTGGGTCCCCCTTTCGTCGGGTATAGGGAATCCAAATGTAGGCAGTCTTACTCATATGCATATGACAGCACGTACAGAGACCGTTTCCAGTAGAACCACATAAAAAATTTTACGAAGATATTTTGATGTTGAAAGCTGGTAGGGCCTGATTTTAGCCTGTTTCCGATAGACCATTTCCAAATCTGGGCTAGGGCATGATTTTAGGCTAACCCCAACATTTAGCCTTATTCGTTTGCACATCCTCTCCGCGTTGTTCCCATTTTAGCACAAGCCTTTGTCCTCCCCTTCTCACCTGCCCCAAAGTCACTAACCATTTCCTTCAAACTATATCCAAGACTGTTAACGTTTCTTTTTTATTAGTCACTTCTATGACATTCCAACCCTCGAAACCATTTTCTTATTAATCAAGATAGCAAAGACTAAAAGGTATAGGAAAGAAGTCCATAAACCAGGCGGCTTCTATATAGCAAAAAGGACGAAACAAACCCCTCTTACATGTTCAAAGTCAAAGTCAAAATCAAAGTCAAAATCCAACCTGGCACCCACTCAAATGGCATGAAACAAAGAAGTGGCCTAAGTTCTGAAAATGCTAGAGAAGATGCAAGCTAAGATGGATGAAAATGAAAAGAAAATGTAGCGTATGGCTACCATGCTTTAAAGCCTTATTCAGAATCCTGCTATCAAAAATGATGGCAAACTTCATAACGAAGAGATTCTTTAAACAAGAAGAGAAGGTGATAGGAAAGGGGAAACAGATGACAAGAAGAAAGGGGAAGAATGGGGAAAAAAATTCCCCATGTGTTGATCCTTATTGGATCGTATAGAGCAATTACTCAAATAATCATCAATGTCTATTAACTAGTTCACTTATCATACGGGATTCATCTAAATCCCAAAGGGCAAATTACCCCTAGAGCCTACTATTACTGAATATCAAGTTTCATGAGACTGAAAACCCTTACTAACATATAAGGAATTTGTTCAGTGCTATGACTCTAAAAGGAATTGACAAGGATATTTTTGACCTCATTTTTCCTTGGACATTTGACAAGAATGTGATGAGGTGGTGTAACATTATTGACCCACAAAAGGTCATAAACTAGAAAAATCTTTCTAGGAAGTTCTTACACCAGTATTCACACAATGTTGACTTACCGACAACACTTATAAATCTAGAGATGACTAAGTAGGAGCAAATGGAGAGTTTCTAGATTTTCCCATTCGATATAGGGAAAAGATTGCCTATATGGTGGACTGACCCTCAGAAGATGACCAAGGCTACTATTAGGACCCTTTAACACACCTGCAGGCAACATCCAATATTTACACCAATTGAAAACTTCAAGGTTACTAATGATTGAAGAACTACTATCAGAATAAGGACAGGAAAAGAAGTGGTTTCAGGAGAAAGGAGGTACACACACTGAACTGATACACGAAGTACACCCCCATTGAGACCACCTATACTTTAGCACATGGATGCCTGTTTTCGAACAGTAGGATTGCCTTTCCATTAATAAAACTAGAGGTCCAAGAACACATGAAAATCCAAGAACTAAGACCTAAACAAGTATTACAAATATCACCGAGCATGGGACCACAATACTAAGGGTTGTTGGACCTTCAAAAATAAGATAGAAAGCATGCTTAAGTCAAGGAAAGTGCTCTTACCTAAGGATGCTCAAGAACCCAACAATAACATCAATCAACTTGGTTCACTGGATAGCATTTTGACAATTTTAGATGACAAGAGAGAAGAGTAGGATCCATCTATCCACATAAAAAATATAAATGGACTCAACCCTAAGGTTCGTATGCGTTTATATAACTTAGATATCTATGGAGTCTAAGACCGCCATGAACAAGAGCCTCAACACAAGAGGCATTGAGTTATGTTGAATTTGGATGATACGATTTGTCTTACTTCTAATTTATAGAAATATTATGCTTTGCTTATAGTCATGTGTTTAATCATATAGACACTTTCTTTTCTTTCCCATCATAAGTCCACATGTGATGTGGCCTCATTCATTAGTAAAATTATTTCCTCTATTGGTTCTTTTGTATATTCTTCTATTCTGTTTTATTGTTGATTCTGCCCTATGACAAATCCAGGTTAGAGAGAGAGAGAGAAGAAAATAAGATAAAAGAGGTGCTAGGTTGAAAACCTAAAAATTTAAGCTAGGCAAGAGGAAAAGGACATAAATGATATCTAAAAGAGGCTACTTATTTCAATCTCAATGGAGAACAAATAAGTCACGAAGCTTTAAAGCGCACGCCTACGATAGGAGGCATCCTCTAATAACCTGCATTAATTCCCCTGTCAAACCCAAAAAGTTACCACTTGGAACCTATTTAAGCCTTCAAAGGGCATATTTCTTACATAATCACATCTGACCTAACTGCAGAGAGGGAATATGCCATGGGTGACATCAATGTGAAAGGCAGCAATCAAAGGGAATCTTATACCAAAAATATCATATCAAACACATTGGTCCCATCCAAAAGAGAAAGGGAAAGGGTCGAACAAAAAAAAAAGAAGAGAAAAATGAAAAGAAAAGTGCCCTTGAAGAAAAAGAAGAAAAATAAAGAAAGGAAAATTTTGTTCACCCATAGTAACCTCATCACTCATGCACAATTTGAGATTTCGTAATAGTTATTCAAGCCCTCATGTTGATTTTATTCCTTTGCCACCTTGGCCTTGAAGCCTCCCTTAAAAAATCCTTCTAAAGATATCCCTCCTTTAAGTTACACCCTCCCATTCTTGAACTATGACTAACCTAACTCTATGTATATTGGATATGTAAGTAACTTCTATGAGGTGCGGCTATAAAGATTCATCTTCAATTTATTTCCAATTGATCCTTTAGTCTCCCAAAGAAAAAAGAAAAAGAAGAACAACAATTTGCCCGAAAACGTAAAAAAGGGGACTACGTAAAAGAAGAGCGAAAATAAAACTATGATTGTTGAGGACAAAGAAGCATTTCCTTGCTTACTCCTATAAATTAGACTTGACAAACCATTCACTGACTCTGCCATTTCTTCCCATTATTAGCCTCTAGTCTCACTTCCATTCTAAAATTTAGTAGTCTTCATCTCAACCATAATCGTAAATTCAAGACTTGGGAACTCATTTCCAATCTTCAGACTCTCCTAGTGGACGCTCACCAAGACATAGAGCATCCTCTATAGAAAACATTTCCTGACATGGGAATAATCACATTCATTATACCAAATAGGTGCTTACTCTCGACAACACTAATAAAAGCATTCCGATTCTTATATCCTTACACAGGGTTTCCTACTACTGTGAGCAGAAATTGAGGACTTCTTTATTAGAACAAGAACACTTTAATGCAAACGTTAAGGACCACTCCTCTATTAAAAAGAAAGACTTCCCTTTCCTGGTAATCAACATACCATGACTAGATTTAAACTGGCCACCTTTGGCCTTTAACTCCTCATCTCACATTGTGTTTCAACTCAAGCTTCAAAACAAGATTGTGCCTAACCCATACTTCAATCGGGCCTTATCCAAAGGACCACAAATTTGGCATGAGACCTCCACTTGTATGTACAGGAAGGTAGCCATTACATATTCACATAGTCAACATATATGCATAGACTTACTTAGCCTCAAGTGCACCTGCGTCTATATATAGGTCTTTAGCCTATTTACTTGCAAGTCCCTTACCCTGATCACTTGAAAATCCTGGCTTGCATAAGTGCATTGTTAGGGTTGACAATGGCCTCATAGAAAGGGCACACAATCCTAGTTAACCATTAATCTACATCAAAAGTTCTTAAGATTGCATCAACAACTGTCACAGAAAGACACCTATACTTTGACCATCGCCTTAATTAGGCTTAATCAAAGTGGTGCGCCACAGTCAGAGAAAACTTTTGACAAGCATCTTCGCCTCTACATTAAGTGCGAAATTCACCTATGTCCCTACAGGAAGAGACCTACTGAACTCGAATTATATCATGCAACTAAGATTAAGATAATCAGGATATAGATCGGAATCACTAATGTCTTCGCCCTAGCATTAAGAGGATGTCTCATCATCTTTGTCTTCACATAAGAGGACATCATAATCGTCATTGTCTTTCTAGTATAATGGGACATTTTGATAATACACTGGCTCCCAGCACAATGGGACACAGTTGGTTCTCAACAAAATGGGACATTTTAACACTACATTGGCTCCCAATACATTATTAATTTTGACAATATGCTAGCTCTCACTCAAAGGAACATACCTGGCACTTGGCACAATGGGACATTTTGACAATACACTATCTCCCACTAAATGAGACACCACTAGCTCCACGTCCCTAGCACATTGGGATATTGTGACAATACATTGGCTCCCACCATAATGGAACATTTCAACAATATACTGGCTCCAGCCACAATTGGATATTTCAGCAATAAGTTGGTTCATGGCACAATTGGACATTTCAAAAATGCACTAGCTCCCGGCACAATGGAACATCCTTAAGTCTCAGCATAATAGGACGTTTCAACAATACGCTAGCTCTGGACATAATGGGACATTTTGATAATACGATAGCTCCCAGCACAATGGGACATTTTGATAATACGTTGGCTCTTGGTAAAAGGGGACATCAATGGCTTTTGGCACAACTAAAGATGTCATCATCAACCACCATCACAGTGAAAGTGGGTGAGCACCAAGCTATAGGACCCCAGCAACCGAGTTCAAGCATTTTAACATTAGGCTTCGTCATGGCAAAAGCTGGTGGGTGTTGAACTCCAAGGCCCTTAACGTCGACCATGACATCATTACGCTCAATCAAAGGGAAAGTGGATGGCCACCAAGCTTCAGGGCTTCTAGTGGCTGAATCTAGGTATCATCACATTCAAGCAGCTAAGCATGAAAAATTTCTTACTTTGACATTCGCCTTACTTAGGCTGGATCAAAATGGGGGTCAACTGTATACATTTATAAAGTGTCTCCTTTTGTAAAATTTCCAATGACGATAAACCGATTGAATAAGACTTAGGGACCCTTATATTTTGAAAATTAATACTTATAAAATGTGCAAACATCCTTAACCTAAACATCCAAACCAAATGCCATTAAAGGGTAAAAGAACTCAAACTGCCCAAATAAACATAAATTGACATTGTTTGTCAACTAGCTAAGATTCTTTCGTTATTTTCACAACCCTCCAAGGTGCCTAAAATTGTTGAGTGTGGATACTTATCATACTCATGGTCTTTCTCCTGATATATTATAGGCACAAATCATATAACCAATTAAAAGATATAAGTAAATTATTGAGGTGTAAGCTAAAAAGGACACATGTTCGCCATTTTGCTTTTTTCTTGTTTCACACTTATTCAAAATTACAAAATTGATTTCGCTAGAAACTAGACTCAATCAAATATAAAAAAGGATCACTCAAAAGGAATGTTGGACATGAAAGTTAAGGTCGAAACAACTTGAACTGCCTTCAACCAATCAAGAGCATGGACAGGTTCTTGGCTACTAGGAACACGCTCGAATTCCCTAGTTTCTGATCTAATTTCTGCAATAGCTGCCAACTCAACCTACGAAGAAATCCTAACCTTAGCAATGTCAAACCCTAAGAAACCTTAGGAAACATTTCCTACACCCATAAATACAACCCCTCATCTAACCTTCAGAGACCCAATGAAAAGCATTAGAAAACACCCTAAAAGAGTACTATGAGGTTCATAGGACCTAACCACGCTCTTCTCAAATCCATTGTTAAAACCCTGGACGGCACAAGTTAAGACTCAAACTTCTCAGTCATAGGGTTCCCTAGGTCGCTCAAAAAGGTAACTTGAGAAGGCCAATCTTTCGAACCTACAGTCCTCTTTTCCCCCTTTCTTCTTTCTTTTGTTTAGTTTTATTTAGATTTTATATTTTATAGAAGATATAATTTTTGGCAATTAATTCAGTGCTAGATGTAATGTTTTGTAACTAATGTAGCCCCACCAGCTATAAATGTTTATTTTTCCCATTTCTCTTTCTTTTAGTTGACATTGTAATTGATGTTATTATTTTTCTGTTTGCACTATTGTACTCAATATGTTGCAGCCTTACCTTCATTTATAGTAACTTGTTTTTTTTCCTGATTTGATTATAAGATATCATCATTACTGATGGGTGGCATTAGGGTGCACTCTACTATGTTGTTGTACCTTTGCCCCTAATCTAGATCATTTGGTTCAAGCTAATAGATTTAGATAGTCCCGCATCAGGGATTACTTGGGGACCTTTTGAAAACATTTTCCAACTAGGTCTATGTCCCTTTGACTGTCATTTCGGTTTAGTGCCTAATAAAAAAGTGATCTTTTTATAATATTTAAAATCAATTTTTGTTAGTTTTTCCAATAGAATTCGCGAGCATCTCTAATTTCTTAAAATAATGAAATCTTAACAAGCATACCCAAACAACTAGCCATTTATAGGGGACCGTGCCCTAGGTGCATATCCATATGCTTCTGTAATTGCCAGAAAGCTAAAATTATTTGGCTTTCTTTTGTGGGTCAAGGCAAGGGATAACATCGTACTGATGAGGACTATAGGAATTGGATTTTTACTTAATATTAGAGATAGAGCAATGGACAAGGATTGCCTGACAAAGTTCATCGCCTAGCTAGTGTTTACGGGGATGGCGAATTGTAGCTCACTTTGGCAAGATTACCCAAATTCCACAGAATAAGGTAGCTTTCTTACTACTTGATTTCATGAAGTTCTGGGGGCCTTGAAGATTGTGGATAATCCTTTCTTCCCTGAGAACTCGAGGAAGTTTGAGGTTCTAATGACTTGGAAACCGCCACTAATAACTAGGTGCGTGATGCTGAATACCGATGGGTGGCGAAAGGGAACCCTAGCCTAGCGGGTACAGGCAGCATCTTTAGAGGATCAGGAGGTGAATGGATTATGGGATGTGCTGATGGAGAAGGTATTATATTCCTTGACAAGAATTAAGTAACGGCTATTCTGGAAGGTTTAAAAATCCTGAAGGAACGAGATTTCTCTAAGGTTTGGATCCAAGCTAATTCTCCGATTGTGGCGGGGATGATTAAGGCAAATATGATATGCAGTGGGGATTATGAGGTTCTTATCAAGCAATGGACGACCCTAATTGACATTGGGGATTGGAAAATAGTTATTTCCCATCACTACTGAGAAGGAAATTAAGTTGTTGATGGGCGAGCTAATTTCGGAGCCAAACTTAGTTTTAGGTAGTGTTTGGTTGGAAGGAAAATAGTTTTCCCTGAAAATAATTTTCTATGGAAATTTTTTTGCGAGGAAAATTGATTTTTATATATCATATTTTTCGTTGTTTGGTACAAGATAAATCATTTTTCATAAAAAAGAGGAAAATGTCAACTGAATTGTTTAAATGACGAATAATACAGACTGAATGGTCGTAGTTTAGATAAATGTTGACCAAATGAAGGAATTTTTGAGCTTAAAATTCATGTTTGAGTTTTTTCAATACTCCGTCTCGAATAATCAAGTTTTCAATCTAAACCATTGAAATTATTTTAGCGATGAAAAATATCAACTAATTATTTAAGAGGCGAAAAATGTTGATTGAATTGTCATGGCAAAGAAAAATATTGACCAAATGAAGAAATATCATGCTCAAAATTTGGATTTTAGCCTATTTTAATCTTTCCTATCCGATGATCAAGTTTCAATCTAAGCTATTGAAATTTCTTTAGTGGTGAAAAATATTGACTATACTATTTATGGGGCGAAAAATATCAATTGAATTGCCGTTGTGGAAAAAAATGTTGACCAAATAAAGAAATATTTTCTATTTGATGATCAAGTTTCAATCCAAATCATTGAAATTATTTCAGTTGCGAGTCGACTGAATTGTTTTAGTGATAAAAAATGTCGATTAAATTGTCGTGGTGGCCATAAATGTCGATCAAATGAAAGAAATTTTAGTTGAAATTTTAGATTTGAGTTTATTTTAATCTTCTCCATCGGGTAGTCAAGTTTCGGTCTAAACTATTGAAATCAAATTTTGCATCCAAATTTCAGCTGACCATTTCATGAAAGAGTTGAAGGAAGAAAGTCAACTTCATTTCTTCTCAAAAAGGGAATCATTTTCCTCCATTTGAAGAAAAATCATTTTCCTTGAAAAATAATTTTATATCCTTTATTGTCTTAAACAAAAAAAAATTAAAAAATTATTTTCTAAAAAAATTATCTTTCCTCTAACTAAACACTACCTAAGGTCTCACCTCCGAATGAAATTCATGATGCGCTACTTGCAGATAATGTAGGGCAGCTTGGCCCCGATTAACTTCTGAGTAATAAAATTACCTCTGGACTTTATCCTTCTTTTGTACCGGAAAACTCCAAGACTTGTGATGAGTTGGACAATTTTTTGAAAAAAGACAAAAAGCGTTGAACTAGTTATGTGCCTAGTTGCGATTTATTGATTTTATAATAATTATGTTGACATCTTGACATAGTTACGAATTACTCATGAGTTAGCATGATTTTATCCAAAAATTGATTGGTCAAATTTATTGTGAAAATATTAGAGATATCATTCTGAAAACATAATGTATGATTTAAATTTGAGTTTGAATGGATGATTATTTTAGATACAATTTATTTGATTGATATTATCTCAAACTTAAGAGATTATGTTGAATATGATTGAATATTTGACTAATATTATAATTATACTGCACAATCTGGAATATATGATAATATTTTATTTATATCCTAATGGATAATTTTATTTTATTTTTTTGTGTAGAAGAGGGGCTATGCCCCAAAGAGATTTTATTTTATTTTATTTTATTTTTTAGGAGGAACCATGCCGGGGCCAGAACACCCTAATACTATCTGCATACACAGCATTCCTAACCTCGGAGGGAGGGATGGACAATTCATAGTATTTGGATGGCATTGTAATGCCTAAGTTAGTCAAGCAGTCTGCTACTTGGTTTGCTTCCCTGAAGCGGTGAGAGATGTTGACTTCCCAGTGTGGCCATTCGATCAGGCTCTTACATTCTGTCAGCAGTGGGGCCTGTTCAAGACTCCAGTTGTACGTGCCTTTTAGCATGCCCACCACCGTTAAGGAATCCAATTGTAGCAAAATTTTCTTCAGGCCTAACCGTTTTGCAAGTCTCAATCCTTGGAGGGCCGCCTTGATCTCAACTTTGGTAGAAGAGCACACTCCCATGTTTTCCATGAAGCCCGCTAGCCATTCCCCTCGGTCCCCTCGGATGACACCTCCACCTCCAGCATATCCCGTGTTACCCTTGGACGCCCCGTCGGTATTAACTAGCGCCCACCCTACAGGGGGTGCCTGCCAATTGATCATGCCATCTGAAAGCGAGTTTTTGTCCTTCTCAAGATGGTCATGTATTTCAGACAATGCAGAATGGACTTCCTTAAATTTCTGGATGAGGAACTCCCCTTTATCTCGGGGTGTGTTTCCCAATGGGTCCAGGCTCTTTGTACATCTCCATTTCCATAAATACCACAGTATGATTGTAAACTTAGAATTCCAATCGTCCGATCCACCCCGCAATCTAGCACTGGCCATGATCCAGTCGCGTACCTCTACATTTTGTGCCACACAGTTCCATCCCTTACGAGCAAGAGATTTCCAGACCATAACTGCCTGGGGACACTTCCTCATAATATGATCTGTATCCTCCGCCTCAAAACCGCAGGCTGCGCAACCAGAGTCGGTGGTTAGATGTCTCCGAGCTCGATTGACGTTCGTCATTAGCTTATCATGCAAGGTGAGCCAAACAAACATGCGGATCCTCAGTGGCACTTTTAATTTCCACACCCAATTCCATGACTCTAAGAGGCGTGGTCTCTTTTCATGCTGCAAGAAAGCCATAGCTGATTTGATCGAGAACCTCCCTGACGATTCTTCGCGCCAGAAAGCCCTGTCCGGATTGTCTTCTTGAAGGAGTTCAAGAGAAGCTATTTTTTCCAGGATGGCTTGCGGGACATAGTTTCGAAGGGCATCCCAATTCCAACCGTGGTCTTGAACCCAATAGGCTGAGACTTTCCTTGCAAGGTCCCCCGCGGGCACTGGCGAAGTAGCAACCTCTTTTAACGGTTTGTCCATGGCCCAAATGTCGGTCCAAAAAGAAGCCGTATTGCCATTCCCAATGGCTAGTCCCACGCTGCGATGCAGTCTTCTTTGTGAGCCATGATTCCCTTCCACACATTTGATGAGTTTTGGCGACAAGTAGTTAGTAGGGTGTCCATTCCGTTACAATATTTGTGTCGGAGGACACGTGCCCATAGACTAGTTGGCTCCGCGCGAAGTCTCCACCCTAGCTTCAACATTAGGGCTGAATTAAGGCATCTCATTGGTCGAACGCCCAGCCCTCCATTTTCCTTACGTTTAGTGACAACATCCCATGCAACCAAGTGGGTCTTTCTTTCCATAGCCGTACCTCCCCATAAGAACCTTCTCTTTTTTCGATCAAGCTCATGACAAATGCTTCGTGGAAGCCATGCCGTTTGCATGGTATACGATGGTAATGCCGACAACTGTTATGATGTACATGGTTTTGATGATGACATATCCAAGTGTTGTTGTTGTTCCAAACAGGTTAAACTTACTGTTCTCAATGCCTTAAAATTTGCTTGGTTAACAATGTTCTAGAACAGGTCTTAAGAACAGGTACTGAAGATAAGTTGGCTGGAAGATAAGTTGGCTGACAAAACTTTCCTGAACTTCAGAAACAACCGTAAGAACAGTTCTGCAAAGTGTTTGGAGCAACTGTGATTGATTCAACAAGAGTCTTAGGTTTGCTATGGTTTTATTTTATTAGATTCTTGTTAATATGCCAATTAGAAAGTCTTGACTTATCACTTACTTGAAACGGTTTGCTCTTTTGAAAAGCTTTTTGGACCAACTTTCAGAAACAGTCCTGGAAACAGGGCGGCTAGGGTGTTTCCAGACTAAACTGCGAAAAATGGTTTCACACGATTTTCTCCTTAATTTTTGGGCTAACATCTCTGAACTTTCTGGATAGATTTTCTGCTAATTGATAAAGTCCAAAATGGCTATTTTTGGCTTTGAAAACTTGGAGAGGAATTTTAGCCTATTTTTAGCCTTACCTTATCCTCTAATAACCTCTTCTCTATTTTTAGCAAATGGCTAGATTTTTTGAGAAACTCATGGGCTGAACTTCTGAAAGTTTGTGGCTAATATTTAGCCATTTAACTTAAGGGAATTTCATTCACAATTTTTTCCTCTTTTTATGGGATAAGTATTTTTTCAAATTCGCCCAACTATTTCTATTTAAAAGGCAAGTTTCCACTTCTATTGAGTATCGGTTTTTGAAGAGAAAAACATTCAGTATTCAAGTGCTTTAATTTTCAAGAGAAAAACCGAGTCAAGAGAGTGATATTGTGAGCTTTCAAGATTGGCATACTAGGACTTCATTTGTACCATATATTAGCTTAGTTGAGAAGTATTGTAATAGGGTGTTCTCTTTGTAATCTCTCTTTTATAAAAGTGAGGTTAATGTGTCCTAAGTCAAGTGGACTTTTGGACGTGGGGTAACCGGTCTTAGGGAAGACGGTTACGTAGGTTGCAATTAGTAGCAAGGTGTGTTACTGTTGTAACGTATTAAGCCCGTTTAGTGAAGTGGTTAAAATCCTACACAAGATAGGTCGTGGTTTTTTCACCTCAGTTGGGCTAGAGGTGTTTTCCACGTAAAAATCCTGCGTCCATTATTTTCGCATTCAATTTCGTAGGATTTTCACTTCTGCTCAACTCAGGAACAGTCTGTGCAAACAGGGTCTAAGACTGTTTGCCAGAAAAATCAAGAAAATCTGACACCACAATTCACCCCACCTCTTGTGGCTGTGTACTCTTAAAACTAACAATTGATATCATAGCAGGTTCTCCTTGAAAAAGGCTAACACCTTGAGAGATCCTTGAAGATGAGTACCCCACAAGGCATACTTGAAGGTCAATCCATAACTCGACCACCATACTTTAATGGTCAACATTATAGTTGGTGGAAGAATAGAATTGAAAACTACATTCAAGCTGAGGACTACGAATTATGGATGCTTATCAAGAATGGACCACTCATTCCCACGAAGGTGATCGAAGATGGAAGTGAAGTCCCCAAAAAGCCTGAAGAATTCAATACTGAAGATTACAAAATGATGGAGAAGAATGCCAAGGCCAAAAAACTTCTATATTTCGGCCTAGGTCCTGATGAATATACTCGCATATCTGAATGTGAGTCTGCCAAGGAAATCTGGGATGCTTTACAAGTAGTCCACGAAGGAACCAATCAGGTAAAGTAATCCCGGATTGAATTGCTTATGAGAAAATATGAGCTGTTTGAGATGGGTGATCGTGAAAGTGTGATGGACATGTACACTCGCTTCACTCACATTACGAATGAGTTGAAATACCTGGGAAAATCCTTCACCACCGAAGAATTGGTGAGAAAGATCCTAAGAATTTTACCTCATGCTTGGGAAGCGAAAGTAACGGTCATCCAAGAAGCTAAGGACATGAACAAGATCACCTTAGATGAGCTGATTGGAAATCTCCAAACATATGAACTTAGAAGAAATTCCCAACAGAAAGATGAGACAAAGAGAGATCGAGGCCTTGCACTTACAAGATGATTCTGATTCTGATGAGGAGGAGATTGCTATGATAACAAAAAAATTTAAGAAGTTCTTCAAGAAAGTTAAAGAAAACAGCAAACGGAAGGACTTTGGCAAGGCCAGGAACACCTCTCGAGAACAGTTCTCCGGATGTTTCAAGTGTGGCAAGTTAGACCACATTGTGAGAAACTGCCCACTGCTGAAGGAAGAGCAAGAACCCGAACACCCTAGAAAACAGGGTGTAAGCAGCTCTGCAAAACGATTCTCAAAAGCTATGCTAGCGGCCTGGGGTGATTCAAGCGAGGATGAGGAAGGGTCTGAAGTTGAGGAAGCTGATATAGCACTCATGGCAAGAAGTGACACTGATTCAGATGATGAATCAACAAACAGTCTGACTCAACTCAAGAACAAGGTACGTGGTCTCAATAAATCAACCCTTGAAGAATTGGTGTACACTATAATGGATATATGTGATGAGTTAAAAAGGGATGTTCGAGACCTAGAATTGGAAAATGAAACTCTCAAAATGGAAAAACTTGAAGTTGACAAAGAAGCACTTGCCTTACATGAAAACATTGGTGTGCTTAAAGAGACCCTACTCATGAAAGAAGAGACTTGTTCCATTAATCTGACTAAGTTGGAAAAGGAATTCCTTGAACTGAAACAGAAGGTCGAATCCCTGCTTATTGAGAACAGTAAATTGCTTGAAAAATTAAAACAAGTAGAATCAGACCTTGCTGCAAACAGGCGCTGGAACAGGTCCTCACAGGCGCTAAATTGGTTGAACATTCACTTTAACCGAAGCAAAAAGGGATTAGGCTTTGTGACTAAGCGCACTGTTTACCCTGTTAATAGAAAATATGTGGGACTACCTGAAAATATTGTTTGTTTTCATTGTGGTAAAACGGGGCATTATTGGTATGCGTGTCCTATAAGAAGGTATGTCATTGAAAGAAACACTGTTTATGTAAGACAAATATGGGTTAGGAAGGATGAGATTTGTACGTCTAAAGGAATGGGACCCAAGTGGATCTGGGTTCCCAAAACTAACCTTTGATTTGTTTTGCAGGCTAAAGTAAGAGAAAACAACCCAGCAAACAACCCAGCAAACAGCTCGGGGAACAACCTAGGGAACAAGCAGCTGTGGTATGTTGATAGTGGGTGTTCAAGGCATATGACTGGTGAAAAATCCAATTTTCTCTCACTTACAGCTTCAGAAGGAGGGAGTGTGGCATTTAAAAACGGCAAATCCGGGACAATTGTCGGTATAGGTAAGATAGGTGAGTCACTCTCCCATTCAATTGAAAATGTTTACTTTGTGGATGGATTAAAACACAACTTACTAAGTGTGTCCCAACTGAGTGACAAAGACAACCTAGTAGTGTTCTCTCTGACACGTTGCTTGGTTGTTAATATGAACACAGGAGATGTTGTGTTGAAGGGGAAGCGACACAAAAATGTTTATAAAGTGCGTATTTCTACTCTTTCCCAAAATAATTTGACTTGTTTGAGTGCCTTAAATAATGATGTTATGCTTTCGCATAAAAGACTAGGTCATACAAGCCACTCACTTTTGAATAAACTTGTTACCAAAGACTTAGTGGTTGGCTTACCTTCCATCAAATTCAATGATGACAAGGTATGTGATGCATGTGCCAAAGGTAAACAAGTCAGAAATTCGTTTAAATCTAAAAATTGTGTAAGCATTACCTGACCGCTTGAATTGCTACATATGGATCTCTGTGGTCCAATGAGGATCATGAGCAGAGGTGGAAAGAGGTATGTGCTTGTGATAGTGGATGACTACTCTCGTTTCACTTGGACCCTGTTCTTAACGTCCAAAGATGAAACATTTGAAAAATTTCTTGCACTTATCAAAAGGATTGAAAAGAGAGTAGGACACTCATTGGTTGGCTTAAGGTCTGATCATGGTACGGAATTTGAGAATTCAAGCTTTATTAGCTATTGTAATGAGCATGGTGTAGACCACAACTTCTAAACCCCAAGAACACCCCAACAGAATGGGGTGGTAGAACGCAAAAATCGCACTCTAGAAGACATGACTAGAACAATGCTTGTTGCTAGTGGTCTTCCTAGAAATTTTTGGGCTGAAGCTGTAAACACATCATGTTACATTATAAATAGATGCATGATTAGACCTCTTCTTAACAAAACACCCTATGAGCTCTTCAAGGGAAGAAAACCCAATATTATGCATTTAAGAGTATTTGGGTGCAAATGTTTTGTGCATAATAATAGGAAAGATGCCTTAGGGAAATTTGATGCAAGGAGTGATGAGGCAATATTCCTTGGTTATTCCTCGCACAGTAAGGCATACAAAGTGTTTAATAAGAGAACCTTGTGTGTTGAGGAAAGTGTGCATGTGCTTTTTGATGAAACTAACTCTCTAAGTGAGAATGATGCACAGGAGGAAGACCTTGAGCTAGGTCTTGTTAGAAAACACTTGTTGCTCACACGTGAGAATGGTAATAGTCCTGAGGATGGATCAGGGCCTGGAGCTATTTCCTTGGAAGGCGGGCAAGGTCTGAACCAGACAGAGGGAAGCTCTGCTGAACCTTGTTTGGATCAAAACCTGCCTAATTCTTCTATAACAGGCCAGGAAACAGGCTCAGGAACAAGCTCTAAAACAAGCTCGGAAACAGTTCCTGAACCTGTTTCTCCAAGTATTCCAGCTAGAGTAGAAAGCGTGTCAATGGATCCACTTACTCCACGACCATGGAAGCACCAAAGTTCGCACCCTCTTGACCAGATTCTGTCTAACATTAATATAGGAGTGCAAACCAGATCCAAGCTCAAAAAATTTTGTGCTTTTTATGCTTTTCTCTCTAATATTGAGCCAAAAAATATTAATGAAGCCCTTGCAGATACAGATTGGGTCACGGCAATGCAAGAGGAGCTTTATCAGTTTGAAATGAACAAGGTGTGGCACCTTGTACCACAGCCAGAGGATAGATCAATCATTGGCACCAAGTGGGTGTTCCGGAACAAGCTTGATGAGTTCGGAACAGTCACTAGGAACAAGGCCCGGCTGGTGGTTCAAGGCTACAACCAAGAAGAGGGCATTGATTATGAGGAAACCTTTGCACCCGTTGCAAGGATTGAAGCTATCCATATCTTGGTAGCCTTTGCAGCTCACATGGAAATAAAGTTATATCAGATGGATATCAAAAGTGCATTCCTCAACGGATACCTTAAAGAAGAAGTGTATGTGATGCAACCCCCTGGTTTTGAAAATAAAGAATTTCCTAACCATGTTTTTAAACTTGACAAAGCGCTTTATGGTCTAAAACAAGCTCCTAGAGCTTGGTATGAACGCTTGTCAAACTTTTTATTGGAAAATAGTTTTAGAAGAGGCAAGGTTGATAATACCTTGTTTCTAAAATCTAAAGGGGAACACTTGTTGATTATTCAAGTATAGGTCGATGACATTATATTTGGTGCAACACACAATGATTTGTGTGAAGAGTTTTCAAAGATGACGAGGAGTGAGTTTGAAATGAGCATGATGGGTGAGCTTAAGTTTTTCTTAGGCTTGCAAATCAAACAAACTTCAAACGGCACCATGATACATCAACAAAAATATGTCAAGGAACTACTTAAGCGTTTTGAAATGGAATCGACCAAGCCCATTGATACTCCCATTTCTCCTTCAACGAGGTTGAAAATGGATGATGGAAGTCCCTCAGTTGAGGACAAATATTATAGGGGCATGATAGGGTCGCTTCTTTACCTAATTGCTAGTAGACCTGACATTGTTTTTAGTGTTGGTTTGTGTGCCCGTTTTCAGTCTAAGCCTAAAGAATCTCATTTAAAGGTTGTTAAACGGATCTTTAGATATTTAAAACATACACCTGATTTGGCTTTATGGTATCCTAGAGGATGTAACTTTAACCTTGTTGGTTATGCTGATGCTGACTATGCAGGCTTTTTGGTTGATAGAAAAAACACCTCAGGTATGGCTCATTTTCTTGGACCCTGTTTGGTATCTTGGGCAACCAAGAAACAACACTCTGTTGCCTTGTCCACAGCAGAAGCTGAATATGTGGCAGCTATGTCCTGTTGTGCTCAATTACTATGGATAAGGCAACAACTCAAGGATTTTTGTGTTGACATAGGATGCATTCCTATTTATTGTGACAATACAAGTGCAATTAACATTGCCAAAAATCCGTGTCAACACAAAAGAACAAAACATATTGACATTCGTCATCATTTTTTAAGAGACAATGTTGAAAAAGGATTAATCTCAATAAATTTTTGTGCCACTGAAAATCAAATTGCTGATATATTCACCAAGGCACTAAGTAGAGAAAAATTTGAGAAGAATAAACTCGACCTAGGTTTGATAAAAACAGCCTGATCATCCTGTTCTCTCACCCTGATGGTAATGTTTAAAGGTTGCAGGTTCAATATGTTAAACAAAAATTTTGCAATCAATTAGTGTGCTATTTTTAGCATATGTGTGGTTTGCAGCTTGCTGACACTTGTTGAGGTCTAATGAGATTGCCCTTATTGTCCCATGTTACCGAGCAAGAGACCTCAAGAACAAGCGTCAGAAACAGGTATGCCCTTGTTTGTCAAATGGTTGCAACAAGTTGATGAGAATTAAAACTCCTCACCCTTCCCAAAGCTCACGCGGCTAGCATTAAGTGATAAAGCCGTTGCAACGGGCAAATCTTCCAAGATCTTCCATTCCTCTCTCTATTAAATCCTCCCAGATTCGTCTCCTTCTCTCACCTCACCTCAAATTTCTTGCCGTGATAGCTCTCACAAAACCCTAAACTATCACTCGCTTCTTGCAAAAATGGCGTCTCACATTAGCAATGAGAGTTCTGTGTCTTCGATTTAGGGCAGCAAGTCATCAATTGTAGCAGCACCAACAACGACAACCCTGTTCTCTCAACTCCTCACAGCTCTAATTGAAGGTAAATTCGCTGAACCTCCTCGCCCCATTTGCTATAAGTCGTTTGAGTTCCTAAAAAGTGTAGACCTCAAGAACATATGTCTCAATTTAGCTGGCATCCCCTATAATTTTGGGTGGAACTTGGTTCCGTTTGGGGATTTGGGTGCATGTCTGAGATTGGGGCAGGAACAAATTAGGGAATCAAGCGAGGGTATGGGTGTCAAAAGTCAGGTCTTTTTACCTAAAGGTGAATTGGGTGACATTTGGGAAACCGAGTCATACCCTTTCGGGTTGTTTCCAGAACAGGAAACAGGGGCTGAAATAGGGCCTGAAACCTTCGACCCAGTGTTCGAAGATGACCTAGGAGATGAATTGAGGGATGATTCGGATGATACAGGGGGAAGTGGGGAAAAATTGGAGTTGGCCCTTGCTGAAATTAAAAAGCCAACACCAGTACTACAAACCGGTGAAAAAAGAAAAAGATACAAAATGGTGGCTAGGCGCAGTAGGATGACGAGAACAAGGACACCATCAGGGCCCAAAACTGGCCAAACTGAAGAGACCACCAAAACCCCTGCCCAACCTCAATTCACACCCAGACCAACAAGAAAATCTGCCAGGATAGCCTTTAAGGCTACACCCCGATATGTAGCACAGTCCTCTCCTGTAATTGAGGAAATTGACTCCTCTTCAAGTTCTTCTGAAACTGATACCGAGAACACCTCCTTCAAACAGGGCACCCCCGTGTTCTCAGAATCCTCAGAGGACAAACCCCTGCCTGAACCTTCATTTGAGCCTGCCTTGCCCATTCCCAAACGAGCCTCCACTTTACCTTCCTTAAAGCCATCAACCATAAAAACCCCCAGCAAACGCAAAGTTTCTTACAAACAAGCCTCCAACTAAGGTCTGGCTGAAGACCCTCCTACTGCTCCTCATCCAAAGAAAGTCAAGACATCTGCCTCTCCTGCACCTCATCCTAAGCTCTCTCAACTCCTTCAGAGACGGATAGTCAGGGGCAAAATTGTCAAAGTTCAGTATTTTGAGGAATAGGGTCTTGGGGTGTTCTTGCACAAGTTAAGGGCTCAGGAATGGTTTGAGTTATTCACAAACACCCAGCTGGGGTGTTCTGCTCATGAGTTGGCCGAGTTCTATGCCAACTACTCAGTCACCGGATGAGTGGTGACTAGCACTGTTAATAGGAAGAAACTTCGCTTTGATGCGAAGACATTAGGAGAAATTTTGGGGATTCCCTCCACAGGTTTTGATGTGTATGTGAGGGAAGATAAGAAGGTTCTTGGGACAGCACGGCTGTTGGAGCTTTCCCAAAAGTTGAGTCAGCAAACACGCTTGCAAACACCCCAGTCAGTTAAAAAAGGGGATATGACATCTATTCATCAGTTCCTTTTTTAGTTCATCATCAAGAATGTCATCCCCAGGGGCCAAGGCCGCAATCTAGCAGATGCAATGGACCAATGGCTTGTGGATCTGATGGACAGGGAGGAGCAAATAAACCTTCCTGCCCTCATGATTCGACACATTGCTAGGATTGCAAACATCTCCAGGGGGCATGATCTTGGGTATGGCTTCCTACTGACTTGTGTTTTTGAGCAATTCGGGGTAGAATTGCAAAAAAGGGTGGGAGCTCAGTTTATTGATGAAATTGGGAGCAACACCCTTATGGGTTGTGGGTACACCTTGATTAAGGGTTCTGCTTTTGAACAGGGAACAAACACTCCCCGTCCTCCTATTCCTGGGAGTTCCTCAGACAAGGTTGAGGCTGTTGTAGAGCATCACTCTCGCTTGAATGCTGAACTTAATGCAGTGAAGGCTGCTCTGGACGAGGAAAAGGCTCTCAACATCAAATGCCATGAAGATATCCTAGCCCTTCTCACTTCCCTCTCGGCAAAGCTCTCCCCTCCTGCTCCTTGATCCTTCCCTGTGAACTGTTCTTCTAGGGTGTTCTGTCCTGTTCTGTTCTATTATGCTCTTCTCTTGATTTTTCCTTTTGCTGTAATTTGGTTCTTCACTCCTTGTTGCACCCTCTGGCAAATAATAAGTTATCCTGTTTTTGGTTTTGCCTTGCTTGTTTGTGTTGTGCATTGCTTTTGTGTGACTAGGATGACCAATCTCATTACCGTACCAAAACACTTGAGCGTATCGCTTGTTGGTTTTCCTCCATTACCCAAGTGGTGGTGATTGTAAACACCCTCTGTTTCACTGTTTGCTCCTTCTTTTTTCATGATGCCAAAAGGGGGAAGATAGGATGACTAATGCTATTGTAGTTTTACCATAGAAGAGTCGTTTTTCTTGAAATTTTTTCAATGCTAGCTACCCCCAGTGAATTTTTGGTCCTATGAATAATTGGCACAAATTACTTCGTTTGTCCTTGAAAGTCAATATGGTTGCTTGGTTTACAAAGTCAATATGGTTGCTTGGTTTGTCATCATCAAAAAGGGGGAAATTGTTATGATGTACATGGTTTTGATGATGACATATCCAAGTGTTGTTGTTGTTCCAAACAGGTTAAACTTACTGTTCTCAATGCCTTAAAATTTGCTTGGTTAACAATGTTCTAGAACAGGTCTTAAGAATAGGTACTGAAGATAAGTTGGCTGGCAAAACTTTCCTGAACTTCAGAAACAACCGTAAGAACAGTTCTGCAAAGTGTTTGGAGCAGCTGTGATTGATTCAACAAGAGTCTTAGGTTTGCTATGGTTTTATTTTATTAGATTCTTGTTAATATGCCAATTAGAAAGTCTTGACTTATCACTTACTTGAAACGGTTTGCTCTTTTGAAAAGCTTTTTGGACTAACTTTCAGAAACAGTAATGGAAACAGGGCGGTTAGGGTGTTTCCAGACTAAACTGCGAAAAATGGTTTCACACGATTTTCTCCTTGATTTTTGGGCTAACATCTCTGAACTTTCTGGATAGATTTTCTGCTGATTGATAAAGTCCAAAATGGCTATTTTTGGCTTTGAAAACTTGGAGAGGAATTTTAGCCTATTTTTAGCCTTACCTTATCCTCTAATAACCTCTTCTCTATTTTTAACAAATGGCTAGATTTTTTGAGAAACTCATGGGCTGAACTTCTGAAAGTTTGTGGCTAATATTTAGCCATTTAACTTAATGGAATTTCATTCACAATTTTTTCCTCTTTTTATGGGATAAGTATTTTTTCAAATTCGCCCAACTATTTCTATTTAAAAGGCAAGTTTCCACTTCTATTGAGTATCGGTTTTTGAAGAGAAAAACATTCAGTATTCAAGTGCTTTAATTTTCAAGAGAAAAACCGAGTCAAGAGAGTGATATTGTGAGCTTTCAAGATTGGCATACTAGGACTTCATTTGTACCCTATATTAGCTTAGTTGAGAAGTATTGTAATAGGGTGTTCTCTTTGTAATCTCTCTTTTATAAAAGTGAGATGAGTGTGTCCTAAGTCAAGTGGACTTTTGGACGTGGGGTAACCGGTCTTAGGGAAGACGGTTACGTAGGTTGCAATTAGTAGCGAGGTGTGTTACTGTTGTAACGTATTAAGCCCGTTTAGTGAAGTGGTTAAAATCCTACACAAGGTAGGTCGTGGTTTTTTCACCTCTGTTGGACTAGAGGTGTTTTCCACATAAAAATCATATGTCCATTATTTTCGCATTCAATTTTGTAGGATTTTCACTTCTGCTCAACTCAGGAACAGTCTGTACAAACAGCGTCTAAGACTGTTTGCCAGAAAAATCAAGAAAATCTGACACCACAATTCACTCCCCCTCTTGTGGCTGTGTACTCTCAAAACTAACAACAACGTTGAGTTTATCAACGTGAGTCTGCCAGCCAAGGATAGACATTTCGTTTTCCACCTTGAGAGGCGGTTATCCACTCGCTGAACTACCTCCCAAAAAGTGTCTTTTATGACCCGTCCGTTAATAGTCGGGACTCCCAGGTACTTCCCTAGATTTTCAGTACGCGGCATGCCCAACATCGCGCATAAGCCACTAGCCTCCACTTCCGAAGTGTTTGGAGAGAAGTAAACTTTGGACTTGGCCTCATTGATTGGCAGAAACGATCAAGGCAGCCTCTAATTATCTGGGCTTGATCACGGGTGGCTTCTGCAAAAAGAATGACATCATTCACAAACAACAAATGGGACAACTTTGGGCCACCTCTACTCGCCCGGATTGGTTTCCAATGCTCTCTTTAGACTTCCTCAGTGATCAATTGACTAAGTCGTTTAATGCAGGCTACAAAAAGGTAAGGCGATAAAGGATCGCCTTGACGAATGCCTCTTCGAGGATGGAACTCCTCAGTTGGCTCTCCATTCCAAAGGATTCGCATGGAGCACGTTGTGACACATTCCATAATAATCTCCCCTAGACGTTGAGGGAGCCGCATGTCTTGTAGGGTGCCCTGGATAAATCTCCAGCTCAGTCTATCATATGCTTTTTCAAGATCCAGTTTAATGGCCATCCAACCTGAGCTTCCAACTTTCTTACGCATGGTATCGAGGATTTCTTGCATTATGATGATGTTGTCTCCTATCTGGCGTTTGGGCACCAAACTGGCTTGCATGGGGGAGATAAGGCTTGGAAGGATATTTTTTAAGCGTTGGACGATGACCTTGGTTATCATTTTGTAGGCGACATTGCATAATCCAATGGGTCTGAACTGAGAAACGAGGTGTGGGTGATCGACTTTCGGGATCAAAGATATGAAAGTCTCATTGATACCTTCTGGAAGTTGTTGGCCTCGTAGCACATCCACAGCCATATTAGTCACCTTTGGTCCCACTAACTCCCAGAACCTTTTGTAGAAGAAAGCATGGAACCCATCCGACCCAGGAGCTTTGAACGGTCCCATGTGGTCGAGGGCCTCTTTGATTTCCCTCACTGAAAAATCTTTATTCAAGATTTCTTGTGCCTTCCTGTCCAACCTCGGGAAGAGCCTGCTCGGCAGTGAGCAGATGGATTCCTGGTCGTCATTCTCAGAATATAGACTCTTAAAGTAGTCTACAACCATACATTTTAGCTACTGCGGCTCATGGATCCATTCTCCATCCAGGCTTTGTAACGCTTCGATTCTATTTCTACGCCGACGGATAATCGTACTAAGATGGAAATATTTAGTGTTACAATCTCCATCTCGAATCGCCTCCACTCGGGACTTTTGGAACCAATAAGTCTCGATTTGATTCAAAACCTCCTGAAGGTCTCGTCTCAGTCTAGTTTCAAGCTTCACCAGATGCCATGCCCCATCCTCGGCAATTTTTTTTTTGAATGCCTTCAATTCGACTCCATAGCTTCCGCTTCCTGCGAAACAGATTACCAAAAACCTCTCGATTCCAATTATTAAGGTCTGTCGCGAGGATATGGAGAGCAACCTGAAGAGGTTGTTCTGATTTCCAGTGTTTATGCATGAATTCCTGGAAGTTTGGGTGTTAGACCCATGCTGCTTGAAAGCGGAATGGTTTGGAAGCCAATGGGACTTCAGCAGGGGCGGAGCCAGGATTTAAACCAAGGGGGGGCGAGATTAATAATATACATAATATAAAATTTAATAGTTCTAAAAATAAAATGCATAGCTACTACATTCAAGAAAGTTGTCCTCGACGAGATCTCATGTTTTGAAAATATAGCATGATATCCTCGTTCGAGAGACTTTTAAAAATATCAATCTCAAAATAAGTAACAGTATCATTTAAAAATTCATCTGATATTTTGTTCCGCAATTTGGTCTTGATGAACTTCATCGCAGAGAACACTCTTTAAACAGTTGCCGTGGAAACCGGTAAAATCAATGCAAGCTTCAAAAGTTGATGTACTTGGGGAAAGCTCAAATGCTTCTTTGTTTGAACCAACTTCCTGCAAAGCTCAGGAAGTCCCGAAATGTTGGACAACCTCACATCATCAGCTGCATTAGCAATGAAAGTATCCAGTTCACAAGCAAGTGTCTCAATAGCCAAGTCATCAAAATCATCTGGATATAGCTGAGCCATTTTTAGTATCTTGTTCTTGTCAAAGTTAGAGAATGAGTCACTAGGATTCAAACAAGCCACCCCAAGAAGCAAATCAGTGGTCGCCTCAGAAAAACGACTATTAAGTTCTTGCATTTGCATATCAACAATTGTGTAAAACACATCAATGCGATAGTAATGCTCATTTGTGATCTTGGAAACTCTACGCTTGGATTTTCCTCGAATAATATGAAAGTAATCCATGTTAGGAATCTCAACATCGTGTTTCACACAAAATGAAGAAACTTTATCAAGCAAATCATCCCATCCTTGATCCCTTGTTATTTGTAGCTGTCTCTTGGCAGTAGTAAGGAGAGATATAGCATTAACAATATCTTGGTCTCTTCTTTGTAAAGCCTGACTCAATGCATTTGTAATACCCAACACCAATTTCATCAAATGTAGTAAGAAAGCAAACTCAAACGTTTGTAAGGCATCTAAAGCACCTTGCGCCGTGACTCTATCAGGTGAATGATTTCCATGAGTTGCTATAATATCAAGCACATCAATGATAGGAGCAAACATGATAATCATACTTGTAAATGTTTTATAATGAGAACCCCAACGAGTGTCCCCAGGTCTTCCAAGTCCAAGTTCTTGGTTTAAACCCCGTCCAGTTTGTAGTTCACCTAAACGTAATGCTTCTTCAACTGCTTCTGTTTGTTTTTCACGAAACTCATCTCTACGTTTATAAGAACCACCAATCACATTCAATGTAACACTAACCTACCCAAGAAACCATTCAATATCATCATGATGATTTGCAACCGCAACAAGAGTGAATTGAAGCTGATGAGCAAAACAATGAATATAATGTGCCGATGGACAATCTTGCATAATCAAAGTTCTAAGCCCATTGATATGCCCACGCATATTACTAGCCCCATCGTACCCTTGTCCTCTTATGCGAGATGGACTCAAGGAATATTGAGATAACAAGGAATAAATATTTTCCTTTAGTGACAAAGAGGAAGTATCGGTGACATGAACAAGACCAAGTAGTCGCTCCATAACAAATCCCTTTCTATCAACATATCGCAAGACAATAGCCATTTGTTGTTTACAAGACACATCACGGGATTCATCAACTAATATAGCAAAATATCCATCTCCAAGTTCTTCAAGAATCTTTCCAATGGTTTCTTTTGCACAAGAATGAGCAATCTCCTTTTGAATGTCAGGAGAAGTCAATTTATGATTTAATGGTGCCTTCTGAAAAATACTTCCAAAATTTTCATTACTTTGGGCATGCCATTCTAACAAATCCAAAAAATGACCTCTCCTTATTGAAGATTCACTTTCATCATGACCTCGAAAAGGCAATGCTCCACTCAAAAGTTGTCTTGCCACTTCAACTGAAGCATTTAAGCGGACTCGATATTCAGATTTAACCTCATCAGATTGTTTGTCTAAGGCAATTTGTATGGATTGCTTTTGCATGATAAGATCTTCACACATTTTAACACATTGATTATGCACACTATTCACTTCACCAACATGTGCATCAAATGATTTCCTCTTCTTCCAATTTCTAAAGCCTTTACTTGTAAATGCATCCCCTCCACCATGACCCAACTTGTCATTCTTGAACAAATAACAACACAAACAAAATGCCGCATCTTCTTTTATGCTATATTCTAACCAATTAGGATATGCCGCAAACCATGATTCATTAAAACGCCGCATATAATTGGACATTTTAGTTTGAGGGAATGCATGATTTCGGGGTTGGTAAGGACCTTTTTGTAAATATGCTCTTCTTACCTCATCACGATCATTCGGATGATAGTTTGAAATCGGTTGTCTATCGACTGGATCCGATTGAAGAGCATTAATATCGATTGGAGTTCTCTTGGAAGAAGATGGATTAGTACTTGTTGGTTGTTCATTGCTAGACGGTAGTTGAGTACTTTGTTTGGCACTTTCTTGGATCAGTGGTGAGTTTTCTGACGCAGAGCTTGAACCAACAGATCGTCTAGCTATCTTGTTGAGAAACTTTTCCATTTCAAACTGAAAAATACAATCAAATTCTTACTTAGGTTCATGGTTTTTAGTAAATCATAAACATAATTATTTACAAAATAATTTATATAATTACTTACAAAATTAGGTTTTGCCTTTCTTGATTGAGAATTTAGGAATTAGAATTGGGGTAATTTGTGTTTATCATAAACAAACACAAATTTGCCTAAAGTCAATAAATTTAACACAAATAAACAAACAACAACCAACAAATTACCCCAATTCTAATTTCTAAAATTCTCAATCAAGAAAAGCAAAACCTAATTTTTTAATTGATGAATAAATCTCTAAATTAACCACTTCTTCAACACAAATTCAATAAAAATTAGTAAACTAACCATAAACAATGAAGTAATTACAAATAAAATTAGCCCAATTTTAAATCTTCAAATAAGAAGATAATTAAATTAAAATCTTCATTTTTCATTTTTCAATCCTTGAATCATGAATAATTTACTAAGTTAATCAATTATTTAACCCAAATCTAAGTAAAATCAGTAAAATAAACATAATTATTTACAAAATAACAAAATTAAAAATAAAAAATGAGAATTTTTGAGAATTACCTCAAATTAGGAGTTGAGACTTGAGATTTAGGAGGAGAGATGAGGAGCAGTGGAGGCGGGCGGCCTGGCGGCCGGCGGGCTGACGGCGGCAACCGGCGGGTGAGCAGTGGGCCGGCGGGCGGGGGCGGCGGCTGAGTCAGAGTGAGAGAGAGAGTGGGCAGGGGAAATGGGTTTCGTCGCTGGGCCTGAAGCGAGCAAGAAGCAACAGCGAATTTCATGTGCGTCTGGAGTCTGGAGGAAATGAAGATTCGAAACTAAAAAAAAAAAGAAATAGAACAAAGAGCAAGCAACTACCCAGAGTCGAACTCGTGACCTGCTGAAACAAGGACCGGGCAACCAACCACACGGGCCAACACAAATTTGCGAAATATTACTCAATGAATTGGTATATATATTTTTTTCATCCACAAAAATAACCCATATTTATTTTTTTTTCCCAAAAAGCTGGGGGGTCAATTGACCCCCCTTGCCCCTTCATGGCTCCGCCTTGGACTTCAGAGAAGCCCTTTGTATTTACTAGGAGAGGGGAGTGGTCAGAAGAGCTTTGGGCGAGGTGTCGAACTACTCCTTCCTAGAAGCGAGATCGCCAAGCCATATTGCACAACGCTCTATCCATCCGGGCACATTTCAAAGTTGCCAAGGTGTTGCCCATCCTCCAAGTAAATCTCGGCCCGGAGAAGCCAAGGTCATTAAGGCCATTATTCTCTATCCAATTCCGAAATTTAGAGCATCGTTGTCTCATCTCCGGGCCTCCATGGTTGCGCTCCTCGAGATTAACGGTCTCGTTGAAGTCGCCCGCCAACAGCCACGGGCCTCGAGTCTCTTGAGCCGCTTGTTGGAGACGTAACCAAAGGTCTTCATGATGGTGGGTGTGGGGACTAGCGTAGACTACTGTGAAGAGCCATGGTCTAGAGCCACCTTTATTTACTTCCAGGGTGATGTATTGCTCATGCGCCTCAAGGACTCGTATGCCAATCTCGGAAGGATTCCATAAAATCCATATTCCCCCACTAAAACCATGCGCCTCCACTCGGTACCATTGTTGAAAGCCCGTCCTGGTGCACACCTCATCGGCACACCTACCACTTATATGAGTTTCGAGCAAAGCAAGCAAATCCGGTCGTTGCATGCGAATGTGCTCTTTTATCTCGTTCATGAACTCCAGACTGCCTGCACCTCTAACATTCCATACTAGCAGTTTAGCTGTACTAAAAGCCTCATTTTGCATGGTGGGGTTTATCCGCAAATCAAAACTACCTGTTAGTGGCAACGTCCACTAAGCAGGAAATCAGGAAAGAATGAGGGATTTTAGGTAGCTATTTTTGGTAAATAGCCATGTCTAAGTGGCATATAAAATCCCACCCATTTGACAGAAATAAGAGGGGATTAAGCAATTGATTAAGACTCTCTGCAAACTGCTAATTCCCATTTTCTCAAAAACGTGAGTGTGTGTCACTTGTTCGGGTTTGGGTCGTGGTCACATTGCCGGGACTCTAGTAGCCGCCGGGTTCAGATCGTAGAGCAAAAAGGCGTCAAGAGATCAGTTCGTTTCCGCACTTTAGGTATGTCCTAAACCCTAATTATTCAACAGTGGTATCAGAGCCATGGAATTGATGTTTTTTTGCTCTCGGACTTTAGGAAATGCATGCTAATTTATATGTTAAATTCATGCAATTTTTTTTCTTCCTCCTACCGTGATTTAGACACCTAGTTTCGGCCACCCCCCTAACCCCCCGACCCTCGACTGTTTTGAGAAGAAAATATAACAAAAAAAAAACCAAGAAAGGGGGGAATAGGGTGGTGATAGTCATACCATCAGAAACGCCGCCAAGACCGCCCCAGAGGGGTGGCGCGTGGGTTGCACGCGCCGCCGAGAGAGATGTGTTTTCTCTCTTTCCTCTTCACTTTGCCCTCCACGAACCCTAATATGTCGCCCATAGCAAGCAAAACGAACAAACCGCCCATCTATGACGGCGCGTGGGTAGCACACGCCACCGCCTGAGTTGCACGTTGCGCGCGTGCCACCCACCCACGTGACCGTCGTCAGCCGATCTATGTGATAGTGGCGGTAGTTTGCGAGGTGGGCAGCCAAAAAGAGAGATCGAGGGGGTTTTCCAGATTTGGGGGGCGGCGGTTTGTTCCTCATCTGGTGTTTTTTTTGGGTTTTGGGTGCCGGAAATTGACCGGGAAGACCGGCAGGCCGACGAACACCGGGCTTGGTGCCGGTTTCCATGGCGGTCGGGCCTTCCCAAACCTATTTCCGGCAAGAACCGAAAGTCGAGGGTTGAAAGGGACAGAACCGAAACATGGACCATGAGGGTTAGGTGCTCGGTTTTCAATGTAACCAACCGTGGCACCGGTGAGTGTCTGAGGAGGAAGAAGGAGAAGCCTCGAAGAGGGAAGAAGCAGATTGGAGAGGTGAGAGATAATGAAAAGCAAAAGGTGCCACAAAATGCCCCGCCCCCCTCTCTTCCCCTCACCATATTCCCCTTAAAACAAAAAAGGTGGACCGGCATGCTTTTTGAGCATTAAAAAAAAAGGGGCAGGGGGTCTCGTTTTTTTTGTTGTTATATGGTTTTAATTTTAAAATTTGGTTTTAAAATTTAAAATCATGCCTAGCCTCGGAAAATTATAGTAATGTGTTTATTTTAATTTTATTTTTCTAAGCTATTTGTTTGTCTAACTGTATCATTCAAAACATGCCTGGTTAAATATTTTAGCCCATGAATGAGTTTCATATTTTTTTATGTGAGTTTATGGCATGAAAAATGATACATATTTATATATATGTCGCTATGTGTTCGATTTATATATAAGAGATTAGTTCTTTAAACGTAAATAAATGTGTTTTATATTATGTTCTAAAAACGTCTATGTGATGATAGATTATGGAATGTTAATGTGTTTAAACATTGTATTCATAAGAATGTGTTTTTTGTGAAATATTAGTAATCAAAGTATCTCATTTTTGGATTCATGGAATATGTGATGATTATGAGCTTAGCGAAATTTTCGAACGTATAACATGAATTTTAATTTTGAGTTTTCTTTGGTTACGTACAAAGATGTGCCTAATGTCCATTTTTTAATTGTAGATATGGCTTCTAAAACTTCAATGATTCGTGAGTTGACCACCAATGAAAGGTTGGATGGGTCCAACTATGACATGTGGCACCGGAAGATTCAGTTTCTTCTGGAAGAGTGTGAGGTGTTAGAACACCTCACAACCACAATGTCAGCACCCCTGACTAGAGACAAGGACGACAAGGATATTACTCATACTGATGAGTATAAAACCAGCTTGGTTGCGTACCAAGATTGGTGTAAAAAGGACCGTAAGGCACGTTATACTATGCTTTTGTGCATGCATAACGACCTTATCGGTGAGTTTGAAAATTATCCCACTGCTAAGGAAATGTGGGATAATATTCACTTCAGGTATGGTCAAACTTCGGAGACGAGGCTTCGTGCGTTGCATCTTAAGTGGATGACGTACACGATAGACTCGAACCGAAGTATAACCGAGCATGTGCGAACGTTACAAGCCATGCTGCGGGATCTAAAAGCTGCTGGTGTGGACATTTCCGAACGCGAACAACGGACAAATGTGCTCCGTGCACTTCCCGCTGGGGACGAAAAATGGAAACCGTTCATTACCATGATGACTCACAACGAGAGCATCAAAACTTTCGCCGATATCACCAAGCATCTCAAGCTGGAAGATGAGCGCTTGAAGGCCTGCGCTCCTCCCCCTGTAGCTTTAGTGGCCAGGGTGGACAGGCCTAAGGGCAACCAATTCAGACGAGGGAAGAAGAAGAGTCTTCATCCCTCTAAGAAACTTGGCCCTAGAGGCGGTATTGCTAAGAAGCAACCAAAGGCCAAGGGCAAGGTGACGGATAAAATGGCACGAGTGACGTGCTATAACTGCAGGAAGAAGGGCCATTTTGCTTGGGAGTGTCCCGAGCCTGCTCAGGTACCTTCTTCATTTCCCACTGTTGAACTACTTGTATGTTCCCATGCATTCGTTGCTAAATCCTTTCCTAATTGGATTGTAGATTCGAGATCAAGCAAGCACGTAGTTCGAGATCGAGTTGGGTTTGTAGACTTTCACCCTTGTCCGGTGGGGTTACAAACTGTGACTCTTGGAAATGGAACTGCAGAAGACGTTCTAGGAGTCGGAACGTATCGGCTTAAGTTACGTGGAGGGAATTCGTTGCTTCTTCACGACACTCTCTACGCGCCTGGAGTCCGATGTTCCTTAGTGTCTTATGTCTCTTTAATGAAATTAGGTTTTCAGTTTGTTTCTTGTATTGACGGTTTAGATATTTTTTATAGTGGCAATTTGTTTGGCCACGCATCTTTGGTAGATGATTTCCTTGTTTTGGACTTGGATAATGAGTATTATAGTAATAATACGTCTTCTGTTTTTGTGTTATCTGTTGATTCAGACCATGATTCTGTTGTTTGGCATGCTAGACTAGGCCATATTGGTCAAGAAAGAATGACTAGACTAGCTAAAGAAGGTCTATTAGGATCGCTTGCTAAAATTAGGCTACCTAAATGTAAACCTTGTTTAGCTGGTAAAGCAACCAAGAAACCTTTTGGTAAGGCTTCTAGGGCGCTTGGTACCTTAGATCTCATTCACTCCGACATTTACGGACCTATGAATGTAAAGGCACGTAATGGTGCCATTTATTTCCTCACTCTAATTGACAATTACTCTAGATATGGATATGTTTATCTGTTATCACATCGTCATGAAGCTTTAGATGTGGTCAAACGCTTCGTATCAGAGGTAGAGACTAAGTTGGATCGAAGAGTTAAGACTCTTCGGACTGACCGTGGTCGAGAGTACCTCTCTGATATGTTCAAGAGTTTTTGTGAGGAAAAGGGTATAGTTAAACATCTTACGATTCCTTCCACTCCACAACAAAATGGTGTTGCCGAGCGTAGGAATCGTACATTACTTGACATGGTCAGGTCAATGATGGCTCAAGCTAATCTCCCAATTAGCTTATGGGGTGATGCGTTGCTTTCGGCAACTTACATCTTAAACAGAGTACCCAGTAAGAGCGTTTCAACTACTCCATATGAGTTATGGAACAGTCGGAAATCTCTTTTGGACCATTTACGACCATGGGGGTCGGCAAGCTATGTGCATAACCCGACTCATAGATATGGCAAACTTGGTCCAAGAGCTACTAAGATGGTCTTTATTAGATACCCTGAACATTCAAAAGGTTATGTGATGTACGGAGAACATCCTGGTGGCGGCATGAAGGAAATTGATTCCCGAAATGTCGACTTTCTTGAGGATGAGTTCCCGACTATTGGTGAAGTCAAACAGGACTTACAGTTGTATGAGTTACAACCAAACCTATCTCTCGGTAAATGGGAGGATATGTACACAAACCGTATCACCGAGGATAGGGAATTTATCCCTGATGCTGGAGATAGTGGGAGTGTACCCATTATTCCTCCCGAAGGGAACCTGCCTGCTCAGGACACCCGACTTGAGAACGAGGAAGACCCTCAATCTCCCGTTAACGGAAATGAGGGTAGTCCTCATACTCACCAGCCCACACCCCAAGGGGGTAGTGGGAGTGGCATCTCCCCTATTCGAGGTTCGGTACCTCAAAGGAAAAGGGGGAGAGAAGATTCGGTACCTGAACAGACAATGCAACCAGGTCCTAGCATAACCCGAAGGAGTGAGCGCGGAAGATTTCCTCGTCGATTTTTCCAAATCGAAGAGAACATTTTCTTTTGCATGCCTTTGGAAATAGAAGAGCCCACCTCTTATGTAGAGGCTGTTGACTCACCAAATAAGGAAGAATGGCTAGGAATGAAGTATGGGATCTAGTCAACCTTCCTCCTGGACGTAAAGTCATTCGAAACAAGTGGGTTTTCAAGGTAAAACGTCGGGCGGATGGGTCAATTGATAAGTTCAAAGCCCGGTTGGTGGCGAAAGGCTACACCCAAGTTGAGGGAGTAGACTATGAGGAAACCTTTTCTCCTGTAGTGAGATTAGCCTCTATTGGCCTACTTCTAGCACTAGTTGCCCATCTGGACTTAGAACTGTTCCAGATGGATGTGAAGACTGCTTTCCTAAATGGGTCCCTTGAGGAAGAGATATATATGGTACAACCTTTTGGTTTCGTATCAAAAGGACAAGAAGACAAAGTTTGTCGTCTTAGAAAATCCATATATGGCCTCAAACAGTCTTCAAAAGCATGGTACTTCAGATTCCATGAAGCCATAACTGCGTTTGGCTTAACCATAGTCTCAGAAGACCACTGCGTATATGTCAAGAAGACAAAAGTAGGAATTATGTTTCTTACTTTGTATGTCGATGACATTCTACTAGCTGGGAGTGACTTGGAGATGATCAATGCCACCAAGCGGTGGCTGTCCTCTATCTTTGAGATGAAGGACATGGGTGAAGCTAGGTATGTCCTAGGGGTGGAAATAATCAGAGATCGTTCTAGGAAACTTCTCGGTTTATATCAAAAGGCATATATTGAGAAAGTCTTAGAACGATTCCGGATGCATTATTCCAAACCTGTTGATACTCCGATTGACAAGGGCTTAACCTTAAGTCTAGAACAGTGTCCAACAACAGATGAGGAAAAACAGAAAATGAGTAATGTCCCTTATGCTAGTGCAGTCGGAAGCCTAATGTATGCCATATTATGTACACGGCCTGACATTTGCTTCGCGGTTGGTTTGGTAAGTTGTTACCAAAGCAACCCTGGGAACGCTCATTGGCAAGCCGTCAAGAGGATAATGCGTTATCTTCGAGGAACTACTGACTTGGTACTTTGCTACCAAGGAGGAGACCTAAGATTGAGGGGGTACACTGATGCTGACTGGGGTGGAGACTTAGATGAGTCTAAGTCCACCTCTGGATATGTCTTCACCCTGGGTGGGGGAGCCATATCTTGGTGCAGCAAGAAGCAAGATTGCATAGCCCTATTGACTATGGAAGCAGAATATGTCGCTTGTTGCCTCGCCACTCAGGAGGCAGTTTGGCTGAGGAGTTTTCTCCAGGATCTTGGTCTCACTCCACAAGTTAATGATCCTGTAGAAATTTGGTGCGACAATACTGCTGCTATCCAATATGCTAAGGATCCTAAATTCCATAGGAAGGCCAAGCATATTAAAAGGCGTTATCATTTTGTAAGAGATGCCATAAAGTCGAAAGAAGTTATTGTAAAATACTTATCTACAGTTAAGATGATAGCGGATCCATTAACTAAACCTACTCCAAGAGATGTGTTCAAAACTCATATGATGAGTCTTGGTCTCCGTAGAGTTTAGTTAATTAGAATATCCTGTTTTTGGTTTGGACAAGTATGTAATGAACATTTATTTTGTATAAAATGGTCGTTATTTTACTCTGGTTGTTTAATTAGGCATATCTAAATGTCACTAGGCTTTTTGATTATCTTGTCACACGGATAATCAATCCTAACGCTTAAGTAGCGGGTAGGGTAAGACTTGATCATATTGGCACTAGGTGTGCAATATTGATTATCATCGTACCTTCGGTGGTACGAGTGATGTGGAGAATTAGTCGCCTTAGTAAGTCTAAGATGAGATTCTGAGTGAATCGGATATAACACAACCTTATATCAAAGCCTAAAGCCGAATTTTGAGTGTCCAGGTTATGTTAAGTACGTTAACCGGGGAACTGGAGTCAGTTCTGAGAAGGAACTGGGCTTGTAATTCGTATGGTATAAACAGTGCCAGTCTCACCTCAGTGGGAGTTATACCATGACTGTGTGTGCTTAAGTCGACCTAGAGGAGTGACAAATGATTCCCTTCCTTGTCACTGTGTGATCCCTGAAACATCGGTGTTTCATATAACAAATCCCTTGGACTTAGGGCTATGACATGAATCCCCAATGAGATGTTACTACTTTAATACGTACTCCAAGAGTTATGGATTTATGCAGCTCAGCGGAACGTATTAGGAAAGCAATCTTATTGAGTTGTAATGTTATGAGTCGCTAGAGGAAAACCATTGCATATTCACCATATCATCCCGGGCGGTTATATTTCGGAATATAACCATGATATATCAGCAGGCATAAAGGGACAGCGTATGCCTCAGGTGATGTCTTGAATGGTTTAGGGAATTGTCTGCCTTGAAAGTGTTTTTGTTAGACTGATGGTGTCTTAACAAAAATCACTACTTACTTATGGTCGCACGTCTCATTCCTGGTATGACACGTTTAGAAGAGAAAACAATGTTGTAGAAACATTGTTACGGCTTGAGTGGCCGAGTGGGAGATGTTAGTGGCAACGTCCACTAAGCTGGAAATCAGGAAAGAATGAGGGATTTTAGGTAGCTATTTTTGATAAATAGCCATGTCTAAGTGGCATATAAAATCCCACCCATTTGACAGAAATAAGAGGGGATTAAGCAATTGATTAAGACTCTCTGCAAACTGCTAATTCCCATTTTCTCAAAAACGTGAGTGTGTGTCACTTGTTCGGGTTTGGGTCGTGGTCACATTGCCGGGACTCTAGTAGCCGCCGGGTTCAGATCGTAGAGATCAGTTCGTTTCCGCACTTTAGGTATGTCCTAAACCCTAATTATTCAACACTACCCATATGGCAACACATGAACAAGAACACTGAGGTGATGATCATCTCACTTGGCTGTCCTCCACCGGGCATGCATTATTTCCGCATGCACTCATGGAGTTGGCACATAGATGCACATCGCCCCGATCTAGTTGGACATTTTGCTCCTGGGCTGCCACATTCGTCACGTCCGGTGGATCCCCCACTATCATTTGTGACTGGGCTGCGGCTGGTTGGTCACCAGAGTGGGGCCGCTGATAGTGGGATGAGGTGTAGCCGTGAGAGGCTATCCAACTAGGCCAACTATAGGCCTTGTTGGCAGGGGCGGATCCATGTTGTACTTGGGGGTGTCCATGGACACCCCTAAGTTCCAAAAAAAAAAAAAATTTCTATTTTAAAATATGTTAATTTAGTAACAATATTGGTTTATGGACACCCCTAAAAAAAATAAAATAGTGTATATTAGTAACGATATTAATTTATGGACACCCCTATCCTAAAGGTCTGGATCCGCCACTGCTTGTTGGTAACTTGACCATTTTTCCTGAAGTCCACAGGGGCCGGTCGAACTGTGTCAATTTGGGCTGGAGTCTCCTCGACTGGATCCTGGGCCAGGTTACCAGCCTGCTGTGAATTGGGGTTTTGCTGCGTGGGCCTTCGGGGATGGACCCTTGCATGTAGACTACGTTGACGTTCATGGAGAGATCGTGGGGTATTTTCCTTATCCTGGGAAATTGCGGTAGCCGGATTTTCCTTTCCTAAATTTTCCAGATTATGTTCCATGATATCTCCTTCAATTTCACCCACTTCAGGATCTTCCATATCAACATTTAAATCTAAATTGGCAAGTGCACGAAAACGTGACCCATCAGATCGAGAATCCTGTCTCTCTTGCCTGATGTTGTCTCCTAATCTTGGAAGGTGATCATCCTCCCCTTGATTTGGCGGTTCAGAGGTTGTGCGGCTGATCCGCGGTTCAGTCTCTGGTCCAGGTCGGCTTAAACCGGTCTGATTGGCTCTGCCACCTGGGTGCAAACCCCCAGCATGGCTATTCTGTCTATTGTTTCGCCGTCAAGCTGGCTTTCTGACCATCGTCCAAGACCCATAGGGTTCACCTATTTCGGGACCTTGAGCCGGTTCAGTTGCTGCTGTGGCGGTCTGCTCGGAATGGGGCTCCTCCGTCGTTGCGTGGGGACAAGCATCATCTCTATGACCTTGTCCTCCGCATCGAAAGCAGATCATCTTTAGGCCCTCATATTGTATCTTCCAAATTCTCCCGTTCAGCCTAAATTTTGACATAAGAGGTTTCGCCAAATCGAGCTCTACGCACATTCGAGTGTATTGGCCTCGTTCTGCGTTCGCCGTGGTGCTATCGACCTTCACCACCTTTCCAATTTTTTGGCCAATTTTGTGCAGCAAGAATTGCTTATTGAAGTACTGAATACTGGGTTTGGGTATGCGAACCCAAGCTATTAAGTGGGTTATATTATCTTCTTCCGGGACAAAGTTGGGAATCCATTCCCGGATCACCAAATAGTTTTCCCCTAGCATCCAAGGACCGTTAGTCATAACATGATCATAATCTTCCATATTGGAAAACCTTGTGACGTAGTAATCACATCCAATATCTATTAGCAAAAAATCTCCACAAAGCGCCGACTTTGTTTTTAGACGTCTCTTTAATTGCATATACCCTATCCCTTTATCAAATGTGGTCAGAATAAGGGCATTTCTCCAAGGTTTGCGCAACATCCTGTTTTCCTGTGCAGAAATAAGAATAGTAGGGCAAGTGGGATCTTCGTTCCGGTGGTTCGTCGTCTTCTGACAGGTCCAGATACTCACGTGAGTTCCACATCGGATTGTCCATGGTTTCGAACGACAAGTTGGGATTGTTCTGTTGAAGGGTGTCACGATAAGACATTTCTCTTCGCCCACCCTATAGGAGACCTGCATTCAACGGGGATTCCTGAACCCTTGGCGACGAAAGCTTCTCCGTGGCCTCGTTCATGTCATCATCTTCAGAAACCTCCTTGCTAATGAAGGCAACATTAGAACTCCTCTTCATCTTTTTGGTGGATCTTGCGACTTGATCGGCTTCCTCGCTCAATGGAATTGGCGTGGGATCGCTCGTTGTCCATTTCTCTAATGGATAATGTCTTAAAGATATTATACGATTTGAGATCATATTTGACTATTTTCATATTAAAGTATTTGAATTTGAATTCGAAATAGAAGAATATAAATTTGGCAATGAATATTTGGCTGATCATTTCACACACGAATTTAGACCTGGCAAAACTAGGAGTGGCAATGAGGCAGGTGTGGGGTCGATTTAGGCGTACCCTAACCCATACCCATTTTAAAAATTAATACCCATATCCGTCGGATATTGTAAACTTATACCTATGCCCATACCCGCTGGGTATAGCGGATATATAGGTTTTATTCTAGTACATATAAATCAAAATGAATTAAACTTATTTTATACCCATATTCAACATCAAATAGTCAATATACCACATGAAAATCAAGCTTCCAACAAAATATCGTATCCACCAAATACAACTAAAAGTTTCTACATCCAAGCAACAAACTAACACTCGATAGATATAGTTTCTAATAAAATGTCTCACCAAAGTCTTGAATACAATACAACTCAAAGCAACTAACAAAATATCTAAGTCCAAGCAACAAACTAGATCTTTGAATAAATGGGTAGGATCTTATATGGGGAGGAAATGGGACGGTTATGGACCGATATTGATAAAAGAGGTATGAGGTGGGTCTAGGGTGGCGGGTGGAAATTATACCCATTCCCATGCACATAACAATACCCGTTTTAGCAATACTCGTCCCATATTTATTTTTTTCTCATTTTCAAAACACATACCCATACCTGTTGGGACGGGCTTTCTAGGTTTTAAGTAGGTATGGTTTTTTTTGCTAGCCCTAGGCAAAACTGATTCGGCCAAAAACCTGACCTGATCCCCACTAAAAATTTTGGATTTTGAATGCGATTTCTCGATTCAAAGTCGAAATCAACAAAACCTGAAAAATCCGCAAATTAGTGGCACAAATTGACCCGGTCCCAAACTCCCCACCCCGTTCAACTTGAATATTATATTTTTAATTTTTGATTTTTCTTTAATTTATCTCTCTTAATAATAATAATTACTCATTATATCAATGCATTTATAGAGATGTTGGATAATAATTGCATCCCTTTATAAATTAAATAATACTATAATAGTACCTTTTTTTCCAACTTCGCTATCATACAATAATCTCATGCACAACTTACAAATTGAAAACCTTTAAAAATCTATATGAAATGATGTGAAATAACTATCTGGTCTTTAAAAAAAAATCAATTTAGACTATGACCAATATTAAAAACGTGAAAGTCATGCAATTATATTCTTAAAGAAATGAATATGTCTCGTGATATTTTAAATAATGTTACTCTACAATAACCTAAAATTTTGATTTTATAATTGTAATATTTTGTGCTTCTCTAATATCCTTATATTTGGTTTGCATTCCAATTGGTTTCGAACTATGATGCTAATATTGGGTAATGGGTCGACCCATGTCTATGTTAAGATCGACCCACTGATAAAGTGTAGTTGATTAGGTAATGGTAAGTTAGTAAACAAAAATACTGAATTATTAAATGGATTACTAGTGGGTTGAACCGCTCATACCCATTAACATGCTTTAAATGAGCCGGCCTTATAAAAGACTTCACTCATTATTAACCTTATTTTAATTCACATGCCGAATCACGGGGCTTGACTCTTTGGCCTCGACTCTTTGGCTACTCACACATGATGTACATAAATCAATGAAGAGTTTGAGTACCTTTAGTATTCTTTTAAGAAATTACAATTACAAACTTTTTCATTAAATGCGAACAATTTTAAATTTTAAATATGCCAAGTCTTTAATTTTCACAAAAAAGAAATAACTCACAAACAAGACACTTTAAACCTGTTCAGCCGATCTGAAATCCATATAATCAAAATATGTTTACCTGTATTTTTACCCGAACCTCAATACATTCAATCCATATTTTACCGTCTGCCCACCCGAATCGACAAGTCTATGATATGGTAATATATTTGACATTATTATGGCTGAGTGAAATGTATCAAGGTGTTCACAATTGATTAATGACTTGAAGGCTTTGAAACAAGAAATCAAGGCTTTGAAGTGCTAGATCATCCGTGCCAGAGCACAACTTACACCATATGGAAGATTTGTTATTTTGGTTTTAACGTAGTGTTAGAGTATGAAATTGAGTATTATCCCACACTGGTCAAATGAAAGAATGTGAAAGTAGATGTTGTCCCACATTGATAAAATTAAAGGGCTTGAGCATGTAATATAAACTTGTGAGTTACTCCACTCATTGCCAATTGGTTTTGGGATGGAATCTCATTTGAGCTTATATGCATGACTTTTTGTTAATTGCCCAATTGATATATAAAATTTAACACGTAACCGGAAATAGGGGCCAAGCATGCCCGGAACACCCCCCCCCCCCCACAAAAAAACAAACAAAAACCCTCTCTTCTGCTTTTTCATTATATGTTTTGGGAGGCAGCCAACTGCTTACATAGAAGCTTGGCAAAGAAAGAAGGTGGGTGGAGCACTTGAGAAGTTTTAAACCCAAGCTCGAGCTTGCTTGAAGCAGTGTCCAATAATAAATTTGTGTTGCTTCCCCTTTGAGGTTGCGAGCTTTCAACTTCATGCGCTTGCTGTCTGCCCAGTCTGATATACGCTTGCTATTTTCCCAATGATTCATAAATTCCAATAGTTTTCTCTATACTTGGGTTGTTCCTTTGTTCTAATTTTGGCTATTCATTGTATATTTAATACGTATTAAATGTAGAAAAATATAAGCGATATAACTTGCTATAATCCATGGAGCTGCATTGAAATCCTCTTTTAAAAAAACAAAAAAAAAACTTTATATCTTCTTATAAAATCCCACTAAATTGAAGGTTAATCTTAAAATATGTGTGATAACTTATAAGCCCGTTTTAAAATTTTACAGAGTCTTCAAATTTTATTTTACAATTTTAGTTATAGAATTAATTATTTATATAGTTAATGAAGATCTGTTGCTTAGATTTGACACCCGAAAATAAAAAAGAGTGATTCGAGCATACATACAAGGTATCGATTAAGAGATGATAATTAAGATATCATTTGAAACCCTAGCCATCTTCTCTCCTATCTTCTCTCTAGAAACTCTAGCCTCCTTTTTTTTTTGTTTCTTAGGGGCAACATTGGCTTTTTGCCAATGGTAAATACCTATATATACCTAAAAAATGACTCCTTTTCACAAAATACCATATGACAACCGCAAATTATTACGTACAACCGGGTGGACAACTCAATTGTCCACCCGAGCCCACCAATAGCAATTTTGAGCCCTCCAACTGCTGAGCCCTGACCCATTTAAAATAAGAAAAAATTCATGCTCCTCAATTTTTTAAAATCGCGATTTTCATTCTCCTCATTGTTCGATTACTCTTCGTTGCTTCGATTGTTTTTGTGTTCAGCAATTATTGAATGGCTGGGTTTAATCTTAACGTCGCTATTGATGTTGAATCTTCATCAAACGGAATTGTTCGTCAAGTTTGATAGCGTTTTTTCGATCTCTATTTTTGTTTTCGGGATTGAAAGTTGTGCTCGTTAATTTTGCGTTTTGATGAGTTAATTTCGAGATTTTCGAACTGGATTGCATTCATTCCATGAAAATTTTGGTTTGTAACACACGAGAAACGATAGCTCACCATTATGAGTTATGTGCTCACTAAATATAGTCGTTGGCTCACTAGTGGTATACATTTAGCTCACTATAAAAAATATGTTGCCCTGTGCTACAGAATAGTTTTGTGCTCACTAAAAGAAACGTTTGGCTCACTAGGATTGACCTGCGTGCTCACCGATGTTGCATTATAGCTCACAACAAATGTTATGGTTGTTTTTTCATATGATATTTTCGTTGTTGCTATGTACATATGAGAAACTACAGCTTACCAATATGAGTTATGTGCTTACTAAATATAGTCATTGGCTCACTAAAGAAATACATTTAGCTCACTTGTATTAAGCTTGTATTCAGCAATCATAAATCAATTCTCTGCTCACCAAATGTAATCACTATAATTAATCTTGTGTCTAACAGGGAAAACAATAGCTCACTATCAGTATAGCTCACTATAAAAAATTTGTTGACTTGCACTACATTTTATAGCTCACCAAATATCTATCATGGCTCACTAAATAAATTGCATAGCTCACTAAAAAGAATAGTATAGATAGTCAGCAAATAATATTGTGAAGTTCTTGAGTTATGTTACAACTCAATCATTTTTTACTATGACAAAGGGTGTTTGTATTATATTTAGTGAGTATAATAGAAATGTAGTGAATTAATTAAATATAGTCCAACTCACTAAATATATGTCATAGCTCACTAAATAAATGTGACAATTAGAATATAGTTTAGTGAGTTTCAGATGAACAATAACATTTTTTTCGTACAATAGCAAATTTTAATAAGTTATACAATACTTTTACTAAGTGAAACCTAAGGTACATAAGATGCATTGGCTTGATCTATCCACTCATTAAAAGTATGTATTAACTCACTAAAACTGTATCTCAACTCACTAAGTATTGTAGTGAGCTATACATTTTTAGTGAGCTGAAATTCGATTGTACAACTTCTTCTGTACAACATGATTGTATGATATAACAACTCAGTAAATAAATATCATAGCTCACTAAAAAAATATAGACAAGTAGAATACAATTTAGTGAGTTTCAGATTCACAATAACATTTTTTTAGTACAATAGCACATTTAATAAGTTATATAGTATTTTTACTAAGTGAAACTTCGGTATATAAGATACAATAGTTTCGGTATGTCTGCTCACTAAAAGTACATATTAGCTCACCAAAACTGTCTCATCTCACTAAAATATTTTGGTGAGCTATACATTATTTTTAGTAAGCGAAACAGGATATACGGCAATATATTTTAGTGAGTTATAGGATATTTTTAGTGAGCTGAAATCATGTAGTTTTCTTTATGGGTCCGGTTGTACAATTGCATTTATTCAATCAGGTGGACTATATAACAACTGTATGACAACAAACCGATCGAATAAGATTCGGGACCCATGGATATTAAAAATGAAAATTACATTTGGGTACGGGGCGGGTTGAGCCGTACCTTCACCCATATCCATTTTCGAAGATCGTACCTGTACCCGTACCCATACCCATACCCATTGGGTATTAAAAAATAAAAATCATACCCATAACCATTGGGTTTAACAGGTTCGCAGGTTTTATTCAGGTTCACACATAGAATGAAAATTAATATCCATATGCAACCCATATTCAAGCACGATATATATTTTTATCATTATAGGATTGCAAAGTTGTGATATTTTGGGAATACATTGTTTAGAAATGTAAAATAAAATACATTAGCGACTAACTTTTTGTTAAAAGAGTTTGGATTGGACTTAAATCGAAAAATTTTAAACAAAAATAATTTTTTTATCTTATTATAAAGACGAATACGGGTAGGATGCGGGTATGGGGTGGGTGAGGGCTGTACCTATACCCATACCCATACCC
>JACYFF010010365.1:28445324-28466220 GCA_017589665.1 Selenicereus undatus | reverse complement strand
ATTTTGCTTTTTGCGTGTGTTGTGTTTCTAGATTTTCTCTTGCTTTCGTTTCTTGCAATTCTCACCGTGTGTGTATTTCCATAGGAGTAAAATGCTATATTTAAACAGAAAAATTCCAACGGTCAAACCAAGAGAATCAGCTAAGTATGGAAAATGATCTTTTCAAAAGAATACTCCCCAACGGCTAGTGACAAGTTTTTCCCAATGTATAAGGGATTTGTTATCTTAAGAGATAACCCTTATCTTCCCATAGCCGTGAAGAAGATTCAAAAAGCAACCAGAAATCTTCAGCTTTGGAAATTTGATCTTATCCGAAAATATGGGCAAAGGAAATATTTTAGTTTTGGCAAATTTCCAAAAACCTATTTTCGCAAATCTCCCATAATATTTTCAAGAAATATCCTTTCAAAAAAAATAGCAATCTTGGAGTTTAAGGAAAGTATTCTGGAGATCTTGGCCAACCGAAATGAATTTTCAAAGATAACCGGGTATGGCCACTTCAGTTCAGAAACACCCTAGGCACTCTGTTTGCAGGGTTGTTCGCAACTGGTGTTCTGAAGTACTTAGTGCAAATACCGATTCAAGAGGTGTTTAAAAAGCATTTTCAATATTGGCATATTAACAAGAGTCTAAATAAATAAAACCTATATACCCAAGACTTCTTGTTTTGAATCAGTCATCTTGTCCAAGATTTGTAGAGCTGCTGTGAACACCAAGGCCACCTTGTTTGCTGGGGTTGTTCTTTGCATTGCTAGAGTTCAGGAACATGCCTTACAATCAACTGATGAGATGGCGTTCTTGACTTAATGTAGAATCACCAAGTGAAACCTGTTTTACAGACTTGTTCTCACATGTAGCAAACCAGTTAATACAATAAAGATTATAAGCACCAGTTAGGCCTGTTTGGAGATCGTGTTTGGAGCAACATTACTTGGACACATTTTTACACTTGGATTTGTTATCATCAAAACTTAAATATAATAACTCAACAAAGTTTACTATAGATGTCATATGGTTTTAATAACAAATTAATTCTTTATTTTCAAAAAACGAAAAGGATATCGGTTAAAAAAATACATAAAATAATGGATATAAGTACTAGTTATTGGTTAGCCATACTATTAGTGGATCATGGAACTCTATTCATAAGCCTCATCATGCAATGCAAAGAACTGATTGAAAGGGATGACTGGAAGTCAAAATCTCTCACTGCTATAGGGAAGCAAAACAACTAGCTGATAAACTTGCAAATTTAGGTATAGAAAAATAGGTGGGAGTAGTTTACTTTGATTTTCCGCCTAAGGAGATTTTAGATGTGTTACACACAGATGTCGTAGGGGTTGCTTAGCCGAGGAATGTGAAGTAATAATGCTTCTTTTTATGGGGCTTAGCCCCTCTTCTGTACCAAAAAGAAAAATAAAAAACACTACTACGTTCGATCCCCTTACACATATGTTCTGATTTCACCCCTGTTTGTTTATGACGGCTGGGTGTGGCAACTCCACCGTGAACAATTTGAAAAGTCACTTAATCTTTTGCAGTTTATTATTTTCTTGAGATCTTGTTCCAAACAAGTTACATTAGGTGAGGACTTTGGGGTTGAAGGGTCAATTCCCCTACGCTTAAGTTGACAAGTTGACTTAAGAGTTGGGAGCTTAAGAATAGTGAGGCTGTAAGAGCACCTGCATTGCTAGGATTGTGAGCCAAAAGTTTTGCCCGCGGTCCAGAAAACGACATACAATGGTGATCCTTTCAGCTCGCCCCACGGTCCAGCTCGTGGCCATGATCCGCTCACCACCATTTTTTGTTTTTATTTTTTTGCCAAGTAAGCTTTAAACTTTTTTTTGAAAAAGTTTGACCAATGATATATTAGTAGCGGATTCTACAAAGCATTATTTTATTTGGTGATCCAAGTTGGTGATCCATGGGATGTAGAAAAAAAAGAAAAAATTGGCTTGTGGGATGATGTGGAGGGTATGGACCCCCACTTGTGATCCAAACTCTTGGATCACCAATGCGGATGCTCTAAGATCTTGCAACTAGCCCGACCTAAAAGAGAATATCTAATCCTAAAGTCGGTGGATTTTAGGCGGAGATTAAGCCATTGAGGGCCCAGACTCACTAACATATCACTGCACATTAAATTTCGCGTTTAATTTCGTAATTGATTTAGGTCATGTTCAGTAAAGTTATCTGTTTAGTGGATAGCGGTTTAAGTAGTGGATAACTATTCAGATAACGGATAGCATTTCTAATTTAGCTGTTAGTGGATAGCTGTTTAGATGAGCAGTTAAAACTAATGTGTTCAGTAAATTTAGCTATTATGCTAGTTGATTAATGTAAATTGACATAAAATGATATAGATAATTTCTAAAGATAAAATTTCCAAAGGATTTTTTTTGCCTGAAAAATATGAAACACTACTTTTAAATATTAAATGTTAATACTATTAGCTTTTCAAAAACGCTGGTTAAAACACTAAACGCTACTTGAAATATTAGTCAAAGCGCTAGTTTATCGAACAATAAAAATTAGCTAATTAGTGTACTGACCTAGTTAAAACACTAAATGCTACTCAAAACGCTGTTGCCGAACACAACCTTAGTTTTTGTAATACTCCTATTCACCTCTCTTCTAGGATGATTTGAGCTTTCAATAAAATTGACATAGTTTACACGATATATCATATAAAATGTAACCAAAAAAAATCTCATACTTGCCATGACTTTATTACAAAATGATAAATGTCTTTATATAAGACACTTCTTAAGTATCTTATCTAGTGTCTTGTTTCCACGTAAAAATTATGCTATCATGTTTTAAATTAAAAAACAATGATATGACTGAATAGTAAAAGTGTGTTACAACTTGTAAATTAATTATCTTTTAATCCATAATTTTTTTTTGTATATAAAATTATGTGTATCATTCATCTTCTTAAATAGAATTGACCTAATTAGGCTATCATCTTGTGTTCGTCGGTGTAACCAACCAATATTTGAGCTTAACAAAAATAATGAATAACAATTATTAAAATTTGGTGATTTTAAATCATAAAACATATTAATTCAGGTTGAGGCAAAATATCTAATAGCGTGTTGTGACAAAAACATATATCATCACCCAACTTTATTTTATACAACTAATACAGAATTTACTAGTTTTGTTTCTTATTTTTGCTTCTGTTTTTTCTGCATACTCACATGGCAATACTACTCCAGTGTTTCTTTATTGTTTTCACTGTTTTTTACTTCTTTTCATTTGTTTTGTTTTTGGAATTTTAATCTTAAAAACTAGTATTTTCATCTACATGTTACATATGGAAAAATTTCATGAGTTTTTAATTGTAATAATTATCATGATTTTTTAGTTGAACATTTTGGTACTGTTAGAGGTCTTGAGAAACTTGAGGAAATTTGGGGTTTTGAGTCTTTTTTGTGGGCACCATTTGATTTTATCCTTCCCTTTTCTTTTCTTTTTTTTTTTTGGCTTGGGTATCAATGTGTTTGGATTTTTACTGCACAAATGAAGAAGAGTAGAAATTATTTTTTCAGATTTGATGTTGGGATTTTGGTAATATTAGAAGTCTTGAGATTCTCGTGAAATTTTTGGGTTCTGAATTTTTTTGTGGGTACCCCTTGGTTTTGTATAGATCCGACGAATGGATCATTCGTTTCGGATACGGGTTGGGTTATATTTGGGTTGGGTCATGTTTTGGGTTAAGTGACATTTCATGCTAGTTCAGTTTGAATCGGGTGAACTTCAACTCGAATCGAATTCAGGTAAATGGATTTTTGATCCAACATGCTTGTCATGCAAAAATAAGTAACTTTGTAAAAAATTTCTGGTTGGATATAATTCGGTTCAGATCAATTCAGATTTCGATCCACTTTCAGGTGAACCTATTTTAGATATCGGGTCAAGTATAGGTCCAGATCATTCTGTTGGTGTTTCAAATCTCGGGTCTGTTTTGCCAACTCTAGTTTGTGCTTCTAATTGTTAGTTCCGCGGTTTGTTTGGGCTTTAACTACACTAATGTGAAAAAGTATTAATTATGGTGAAATTTGGAGTTGTATTTTTGATAGATTTTGGTAGATTGTGATTTTGAAAGGAAGGGGATTGGATCTAGTATTAATCATTTATGCTGTACTATTTGCCTCTTTAATTTGGCCTGCATTTTTATGATAAATGCATTTTAGTTGATAGTTTCGTTAGAGATGGGGTTTAATTGGATTGTTGTTGGGTTTAAATTACCTTTATATTATTAATTTTGTTGGTTTAGATAATTGACGATGATAATGAGAGTATGTGTTAAAAAGAAATATATATGATCTTAACATCTAAAATTGTTAATGCTTGTCTGGACGTGTATTCTAAAAATTAAATTTGGTAAGCTTTCATGCACATACCACAATACGAAAATTTGTTAAAGGAAAGATAATCTTATCGTTGTCAATTGTTAATACTGAGTTGGGTTCTTGTGTCCTGAAAATAGAAAGCAATTTGTATCTTGCGATGGTAATATATTGGTGGTATTATATTTTATTTATGATACTTATAATTGCAATTGTATTGTATTCAAGATGTCTAATATTCGATATTTTTGTTTATTTTTTTTCAAAAGAAACTGATATGAAAATCAGCACATAATAAAATAAACCAACTTTTTAAGAATTTAATATGTTTGTAAAAGATTTTTGTTCTACACCATCGATAATCTTGAAAATCCTAACTAGGAAAGGTAGCAAATCGAATTCGAATAGCGATGTATAAACATCCCAATCCGATCCAATTAATAATCGGATTTGAAAATCCGATCTAAATCCAACTCTATTGGATCAGATGTTAAATTAGATTCGAATTGGTTTCATATCTGATTAAATCCGAATATAATCGGATATAATCCAATTATAAATTTTTATTCAATATTTGCATCATCTTTTATTTCCAACCTTGTTTTTGCTCACTTATAAATGCAATGTTAAACACCTCTTTAATGTCAAATAACTTTTTACATCAAACAGTTCAATATGTTAAAGTGAAAAAGTGTTGGAAAAAGTGAATTTGAATTCACTTTACGTGAAAAAGGATAAACAGTAGTGCAACGGTTGGAGGAAAATGGGAGAATGTATGACTTTGATTTACAAAGAAGAGAGATCGAGAAGAAGATCCAGAGGAAGAAGAAATTAGTTAACAAAGAAGAGTGTATTGCACATAGAACACGGACCTTAAGCTGATTTTTTTAGGGTTATGATATTAGGATTTTTTAATCTTCAAAAAAATATGAAATTATTTTTAAAAATGGCAGATCTGATGTTAATCGGATTAGATGATCCCCCCTTCAAATTCGGTCGAATCGGAGTTGGATTCGAATTATTTTTATTATAACTGATGTTAATTTTATCTTAGATCAGATCAAATTTGCATCGAATTCGGATTATACTAGCATCCATAATCCTCACCTAAACGATGGATTGACAAAAAAATCTCATTAATATTTCAGCAGTTGTAGAATCCACTACACGGTGATCGTATTGTTGGATTTGGGGTTTATTTCTATATATTCCACATGTTTATATTGTATATATGGACTGAAAAATTTTCACTGTAAACACAATCAAAATTTATTCATTAGTTTCTATCAAAAAGCAAAAAATTATTCATTAATAGTAACCATGAAAAATATAGATATTTAATAAGAAAGTAATCTCATGAAATTCCAGACCCACTTCTAAGCCGTAACTATATTGTATATACACCACCGACATGTAATGAGATATAAATATGGAATAAAAACCAAATAAACAAAAATTTACTATATCTTATATTTACTATATTGGAGACTTGTTTTTCTTTTGCATTATAAATGTAAATGTAATAATGGTGTGAGATGGACTGGTACATATTTTATAATAATCTTTAACTAAGTGTATTCTTTTGTTTAAAAAAGCAACAATCTTCTATTATTTGGTATTCTTTTTTATGTATATCAAAATCTTGCTCGAAAAAGTTTAGAATTTGGCAGGTAGGACTCACCCTCTAAGGAAATTGCACGAGAAAGCAAAGAGTTAGGTAGACAACTAGGTGCACGTATTATAGGGGATGAGACTCCAACCATCAGAAGGAGTATGAGGAGCTTCGGAAAGAAAATGAAAAAGTAAACATAATGGTCCTGTTTAGCAAACAATTGTTAGTTGTTAGCTATTTGTATTAATTGTTAGCTATTAACTGTTTGAATTAGTTGTTTGTATTAGTTGTTTGAATTAACTGTTTGTAGAAAAACTGTTTGGTGAAATTAATTGTTTCTAAAAAAGTTGTGAGACAAAAGGCTAATTTCCCACAAAGCTCTTCCAAAAAGCTATTCTACCAAACACCGAAATTAACTTTTTGACTAAGTCAAATAGCTAATTTTGGTCCAAAAAAGCTCTTTTTGATCAAAAAACTCTTCAAAAAATTGTTTACCAAACACCCCCAATATTCTACTGAATCTGGTTGGGTTCATTAAGCTCATATGGTAATTGAGTTTAGTTAGTTAGACTGCCAGATAAATAATTATCTATTCCCTGTTTTGTTTTTCTATGCTCTCCTTTCTATGTATTAGTCACTTTAACTTTACCTTTTAAACGGTTTCTTTATATGAGGTCTAGCGGTACCATTAGGGGCGGAGGGAGTGTGGTGTCAGTGGTGTCAACTGACACCACCCAAAAAAATATTTAGTATGTGGCAAAACTAAACCAGTAGATTAAATAAAATAGTCGTGGCAAAAAGTCACACGGATATTAGACCTGTCAGTTCGGGCAAGCGGGTTAAATATGGTTGAGTATATTTGAGTTCGGGTAAAATATGGATCGGGTGTATTTCGAATTTGGGTAAAATATGGGCAAGTGTATTTCGGTTTTACAGGTTTCAGATTGATCTAATGAATTTAGAGTGCCTTTTTGCTAATTATTTTTCTCTTTTCAAAATTAAAATTTGGGCCTATTTATTGCTTAAAATTGTTATATTTTATGAAAAAACATGGTAATTGTAATTTCTTAAACGAATATTAAAAGTATTCAAACTTTTCATTATGATATATGAATGTTATGCATGAGTGGACAAAGATTCAAATCTCCTTTTGCTTGGACGGGTCAATATGTTAAATTAAAGTCATAATGGGTCGAATCATTAGTGGAGAGGCTCATCTACAACAACTTAATGAGTTGAAGTAGTTCGGCCCACTAGTAACCCATTTAATAATTAGATATCTTTATCAATAAATCTACTTTTACCCAATTAGATATACTTTATTAAGAGGTTTAGATACGAATATGACTGATCAATTTCCTCCCATTAGCATTGTAGTTAAAGGCGAATTACAATGGAAATACAACAAAACAGTATTAGAGAAGTACAAGATATTTTTTTAATTATAACGTCAAAAATTTAGATTTTTACAAAGTAAGTTATCCAAAATAATATTAGACACATTCATTTCACTAAAAATATCATGACATAACTTACGAATTTTTAGTATTTGCCTTATTGTGGTTGATTTTTTGTAAGAGTAAATCGTTACTTCATATCATTTCATGCCCCTGTTTTATGTTGTCTAATTTATAAGTTGCGTATGACGTTATTTTCTAATGATAGAGTTGGAAAAGTAAGGGTAGTATCTTTTACTTTCTAAGGGGACGTCATAGTTGTATAATGTATCTCTAAACAATTTGATATAATGAATAACAATTATTGCTAAGAAGATAAATAAAAAATAATTCAAAAATTGAGTCAAGCGGGCGAGTTCGGCGATTCGGGTTGGACCTGCTAATTTACAAGTTTTTTAGGTTCGGTTTATTTCATATTCGAATCAAGAAAATCGTGTTCAAAACTTAAAATTTTTGGGTGTCTTCGTGTCGGGTTTTCAAGTCGGGTCAGTTTTTGTCAGGTCTAACGGTCCGAGATACACTTGCCTCAATGGTAGGGCACCTGCGTTGCTCTCCATTGGTTCCACATCGCATGTTCGAGCCCTGCTTTTTGCAACTTTTGTTTTTAATTTTTAAAAATTTTTTTTTTACATTTTGTCCGTATTCTCACTCCTCGTCAAAGTGTATCGATATTACAAAAACAGCACTTTAATTGACCTCAATAGTTCAATTTGTTGCTTAATTGTTTAATTTGAGTTGATTTGCTATTTTAGTTTTAATTTATAAGTTATATTTGTTCGTTTCAATTATAAAATTGTTTAATTTATGGGTTCATTTGAATTTTAGTTCAAATCATATAAATATTCCAAAAAGATGAGTAATAAATTATCGTTTTTTTCAAACTCTAAATCCGAAAACTTACCATTGAATAAAGTAGGTGAGAACAATATCACTCAGTCACGACAACCAACTTATTACCCAGCCCCCTTCCCCAAATTCCCAACTTCATAACTGGGTATTGTTACAGGGATTTTCTCTACTAATGACAAAAAAATGTATGTTAGGATCTTCTAATTTGTATACTTTAAAAAGAAAAAAGAAACGAAAGATGTTAATAATAAAATTTCAAAATCTTTTATCATTTTTTAATAAGCTTGAATTTAGGTTTGAAATTAATACTGAAGTTGTAAAAGCTTATCATGTGTCAAAACATTAAACTTAGAAAATTTTGTAAGAGTGTGCAAAAAAATCCGAAAACGAACCGAAAAACCGACAAAATCGAACTGCAAATTTAGTTAACTTGACAAATTTTTTTAAAAAATCGGTTCAGTTAACTGAATCGAAACGAATTTTCAATTTTCAGTTCAATTACGATTCAGACGATTTGAAAATTCGATCAACCAACTGTTAACCTAACCAAAAATAATTTTGTCTTTTAAAAAATTATACATAAAAAATAAAAAAATTAGGCAAGAAAGTGTATTTTTTATTATTTATAAATGTTAACCACTACTTAATTTTATAAAAAAATTTAAACACAAAAAAGAAAAATTTAGGCAAAAAAGTATACACTTTTTATTATTTGTAAACAACTAACCGATAACCAAACCAAAAAAACCGATTAACCGAAACTCCGGTTAACCGGTTTTGCACACCCTTATTTGTTTGGAAAGTTTCCATCAATCTTTAAACTGTATTTGAACGGATACAACTCAAATCAAACCTTGTTGATTAGGCGTCTGAAGAACACCAGTGTAACGCCCTTTAACATCTTCATGATAACAGGATCAAGCAATAGATTTCTGCTGTATTCTGATTTGTGTAAATCCAGCCGGTGGTTCATAAAAATACCCCTAAGGGGTAGGGAAATTGTGCTCACGTTTCCCACAAACCACAGAGAGAGACAGAGGGAGAGAGACATTTTCACATTTACCATTCAGCGAGACACTATTCATGTAAAATCAAGGAGGTGGTTCATAAAATTAGATACATTCGAGTCGCAATAAAACTGTACAAATGGCACCGGTTTGTTTCACCACGCAACTATGTAATTGAATTATTTTAATTTAACCTTGACGATCAAATCAAGTGAAAGAGCAGACAAGACAGGCCTAATATGCTGCCCACCCCCAATCAGAGCAATCTGAGTTTTTTGTTCTTGGTCTTATTGTGTCCCCCCCCGCCCCCTCCCCCCCTCAGCTCTTGTTTTCCCTGAAGAGGAAAAAAGAGGGAGGGGGCATTCATCAGTTCTGTCAGAAGCTACCTGACAAAGACATATAGCAATACGTGGAACAACCAGAGGATGACCCCTGCAGAAAAAAAGACAGGCATAATCAACATGAACTTTGAATACCCAGACTAGAGTCCAACTGCAAGCAGTTGCGGCCTGTAACTAAAGGATCCTTGCAAAGGAAGCTCTCGCTGCTCTTGGATTCATAACTTTGAACGACTAGATAGAGCTTGATTTACAAGCTCTCTCCTAAGGATCTTTCCCGAGGGATTCTTCGGAATGCTGCTGACAAAAGCAACACGGCGTACCTTCTTGTATGGAGAAACCTGCGAAGTGGTGAAAACTTCACAACTTAGGGTTTGAAAGCAGAACTAAGCAATCAAAGCTGTTCTGGGTTTGACGCAACAGAACGTGGAAACAGTGATACTGCAAATAACATGGATGGGCTCTCTGTACGGTGCATGCTTTCTTCGGATGTGCTTTATTACTCATCTACAGAGCAGCATTTTAAGTAACTCCAGTACTATATACCCGTAAGACGGTCTGGGGAATGAATTATAAAAACTAAAAAGTTGCCCTCTCTAACTGCAATCATCAAAGCATGACCACTATCAACAAAAGAACCCAGTCACTAACCAGAAGACTGTAGTCACATAAGACCATGAAGTTAACTTGACATCATTGTTTACTACTCACCAGAGGAAGCCTCACCAACTGGATACAACTTAAATGTAGTCCACAACCAGACAATAACACTGATGATTTAAGCTTACAGCCATCATGCAAAAATATGATCCTATCATTCCTATCACCAAAGATTATTGCTCCACAGTTTCCCAGCCCATTAATTTCAACTCCAGAGTTAGTGCACTGTTGGCCTCAACCTTGACCACTGAAGTAAAGGCATGTCAACGAATCAAGAATAATTTTGTAATCAACTTAAAGTAAAACTTGCCTGTTTAGCTACATAATCCATCACTTGAGACTCCGTTATGGTGCTTCCTGGTTTCCTGACTACAAATGCCATGGGAATTTGTCCAGCTTCTTCATCCGGATAACTGCATGCACCAACATAAGATCCATTAAGTTCTTTATAATCTAAGAAGGGACAAAGTAAGAGCAATAGCATAGATGTGATTCACATGAATTAATCAAAATGGTTGCACATTAGACACCCATTAATGTAATAGCCCCAGACGAAAATGAGGAATTTTCCAACCCCATACGAATGCTTAAGTGAATTGATCACACAGAGCCCCACATGGACCGCGCCCCCCCCCCCCCCCCAAAAAAAACTTCTTTCCGTGGAGGAAAAAAGAGAAAAGAATGCTTCTCTAAGCCATAAATCTAGTACTGAATTTGTCAACAAATGCCCCGGTTATATATCCTTAAATATTTAACACCCAACCCCCTGCCCCCAGGGCCAATCAGACAGTAAAAAGACTATCAAGTTAAACAGCAGGCAATGTAGAGGAGAAAAACTCATTATGGATATCCTTGATACGACATTCTTTAAAAAAAAAAGAAGAAAAAAAAAGAGCATCCAATACAGCAATGACAACAATGAAGTAGATTATTTACGGAACAACAGCTGCATCGGCAATCTCTGGATGAGATGGTAGCAAACGTTCCAACTCAGCTGGTGGAACCTGCCAATAAAGACCATGAACCAGTTCAAATAAAAGCCAAAATGAATAAATACTCAATGTGTTCACAACATTGATCAGCAATCTTACCTGATACCCCTTGTACTTGATCAACTCTTTCAACCGATCAACAATATAAAGGAATCCATCAGAGTCAAAATAACACAGGTCACCGGTCTTCAACCACCCATCAGGAGAGAACGTTGCACCAGTTGCCTCTTTATCCCCCACATAGCCTGCAGTTGACACCATTAACATTCCCATTAAAAATCAGTGCCTAGAAGGCCAGTTTTGTCCTGTCATTGGATGGTTCTTACCCCTTTGGCAAATAAACCTAATGACATCAATCTCTTAGATAAGAACATGACAGAATATGCATAATTTCTACCGCATACGAAGTCATAGACTGTTCAGCATGAACTGTTCAAAGCTATAGGCTCCGGACAAGTCCAATCGATTCATTAGAAGTGCCTGACATGGTCAAATCAACTACCCTTTTTTTTTCACGCTAAGGAATTTTTTTAATGGTATTGTCATATTAATTAGAGCTCCAACGCCTGAAAGGAAATCTACCTTTCATAATCATTGGTCCACGCAGCCACAGTTCCCCTTGTTGGCCAGGTGGTAAGGCCTCCCCTGTTGAAGGATCCACTATCTTTGCCTCAAAAAGCTCTGATAGACGGCCAACAGAGCCATATCGTTCCCATTCCTGAGGCCCTAATGTTCTTGCTGTTGCACCTGCAGTCTCGGTCATGCCATATCCCTACAATAAAAAGGGGAATGTTTAATCAAATATTTTCATCCCAGCCAACAGCACCTTCTCTACGTAACTTGTGTCTATAACAAGGAACCCAAGTTTTCCAATTTTATGTCACTTCTTACGTGTAGAGACTGAAATGTGAGTATATCATCCAAAGAACGGACCACTTGATTTGGAATTATCCTCTAATCTATCTAGTTTTTACTAGCTGATCATAAACATGGTCATTTCAGCTATGCAGATCTCCAATTTGATTTGGTTTCTGCGTCATACATTCCCCACTCCAACAAGGCTAACAACATCAACAGCATTAACTTTTCTTTGCAGTTTGACTCTTCTGCTGCCTTCATTATTTCATAGCAAACTCTAACCCCCACAATCCAAACCACACCCTGCAAACATCCCAACCCCAACCCCCCCCCCCCCCAAAAAAACTTGCAAACAACAAGAAAAACAAGAGAGAGGGGGGGGGGGTGGAGGGAGAGATAAAGCTTCACATGTCCCCTTTCTGTCTATCATTCATTTTCATCAACAAGAGAGATGAACTTCCTTTCCTCCATCGGCAGCCACAACAAGATGTTCTCTTCGCATAAAATATAAATCTAAAATTTGCTTCATGCATGGATTTCCTCTTCCTATCATCAACCAATGTTGGGTTTATGGCCCAAATCCTTTTTTTTGGCTACTTGGAATCTAAGATCATATTGTGTGTTTGAGATCTTCTATATTATGGAAATTATATTATTTTCATATTTTGGGTTGAAGATTTTTTTCCTTTTTGGAAAGATGAGGTTTAGTGACCAAGATACCGTGGTGGCTAGGGTTTCCTCATCCTAGCCTTCCTGCCCCTATATAAAGGGGACATACCTAGGATCTAAAATTAAACTTGATCACTCCAGTATTCATAGACACATTGAGAGGTAGAAGTACTTTGTGAGAGATTACAAGAGAGATGTTGTAATTCTGCTCTTAGATCAAATCACTGTGGTGATTGTGATCGTGTTGTATTCTTCCTACTCATAGTGGATTATTTTGGTGCTGTCGCCGTCCGTGGTTTTTCCCACATTGGGTTTTCCACGTTAAATCTCTTGTCTTCTTATTTCTGTTTCTGTTATTCTACTTGAATTTCTGAATCTCTAACTCATCCTATCGCTTCCGCTATTATTGTTGCTCTAATATTTTCCTAACAAGTGGTATCAGAGCTTTGGTTATAGGATGTCTTCTATCATGAAGGTAGATATTCAGAAATTCGATGGGGAGATTAGCTTTAATCTCTGGAAGGTGCAGATGAGAGCAGTTCTCATCCAGCATGGGTTATGGAAGGTTCTGAAAGGACCTCATGTAAAACCCGAGAAGATGACTGATGAACAATGGGCAGCAGACCAAAAGAAGACGCGTGGATCGTTGACAGACGAGGAATGGGAAGAACTGGAGTTGAAGGCAGTTTCAGCCATACAGTTGTGCTTAGCACCACATGTCTTGCGAGAGGTGCTTGATAAGACAATTGCGGTAGATCTTTGGGTTCGGCTAGAGGAACTCTACATGACGAAGAGTCTCGCCAACAAGATCTGTTTGAAGGAAAGGTTGTACACCTTTTGTATGGCTGAAGGTACTCCTGTCCAAAAACACTTGAATGAATTTAATTCTATTCTTGTTGATTTAGAGAGTCTGGATGTGAAAATTGAGGATGAGGATAAGGCTATTTTGTTTGTTGTGTCGTTACCCCCTTCTTATAAACACTTTAAGGAGATTATGCTATATAGTAATTCTAATACTATATTGTTTGAGGATGTTAAGTCAAACTTGTTATCTAAGAAAAAGTTTGATCTTGACATTCATGCTGATTCTGCTGAGGGATTAGTAGTAAGGGGTAAAATTAAAAAGGGGAACGGTAAGAACCGTTCTAAGTCTAAAAATCCTCACGCTGGTAAGACCTACAATTACTGTGGTAAATTGGGTCATATTGTTGCTAACTGTTGGCAACTGCAAAAGAAAAGGGAGAAAGAAGAAGAGAATTCTCGTGAGCCTGCTGAAACTTCGTTTGCTGAATTTGATTCTGATGGTGACGTTCTGTTTGCTACCTCTACTGAAAGGGGGAGCGATTCTGATTGAATTCTTGACTCTGGGTGTACCTATCATATGTGTCCTCACAAGGATTGGTTTTAAACATATGATCCAATTGATTCAACTATTGTTCACATGGGCAATAATACCCAATGTAATGTAATTGGAATCGGTACTGTTAAAATCAAGACCCATGATGGTGTTCTCAAGACTTTATCGAATGTTCGTCACGTTCCTGACTTGAAGCGTAACCTCATCTCTTTGGGCACCCTTGAATCCAACAGGTGCAAATATTCAACTGAAGGTGGAGTTCTGAAGATCTCGAAGGGCACTCGGATTCTACTGAAGGGTTTGAGGCAAGGAGGCCTCTATGTCTTGCAGGCATCTACTACGACAGGTTATATGAAGAAAGGTTCATATAAGTCATCTCCCAGAGCTAAGTTCAAGCATTGCTTGGACTTAGTTGGTATTCACAGTATTTAAGCGCCCTTCGGGGTATTGCCCCTTTTGGGGGGCGTCACCCTTCGGGGTGCAATGACGGTGATCGAGGGATAGTGTTGGATTTTGGTCCAAGGTGGAGATTGTTGGGTTTATGACCCAAATCCTTTTTTTCGACTACTTGGAATCTAAGATCATATTGTGTGTTTAACATCTTCTATATTATGAAAATTATATTATTTTCATATTTTGGGTTGAAGACTTTTTTCCTTTTTGGAAAGATGAGGTTTGGTGACCAAGATACCGTGGCGGCTAGGGTTTCCTCATCCTAGCCTTCCTGCCCCTATATAAAGGGGACATACCTAGGATCTAAAATTAAACTTGATCACTCCAGTATTCATAGACACATTGAGAGGTAGAAGTACTTTGTGAGAGATTACAAGAGAGATGTTGTAATTCTGCTCTTAGATCAAATCACTGTGGTGATTGTGATCGTGTTGTATTCTTCCTACTCATAGTGGATTATTTTGGTGCTGTCGCCGTCCGTGGTTTTTCCCACATTGGGTTTTCCACGTTAAATCTCTTGTCTTCTTATTTCTGTTTCTGTTATTCTACTTGAATTTCTGAATCTCTAACTCATCCTATCGCTTCCGCTATTGTTGTTGCTCTAATATTTTCCTAACAACCAACATTCATGGAGTTTTTCTTTTCTCCATTTGCTTTGATAAAAAGGGCCCAGATCGAAGATCAGGAATGAAAATTTAGAGGAATCACAAATTCAGTAGCAAGGATCTAGTGGCCAGTCACAAGAAGCGGAGCCTCATCTCAGTCATCACCAGTTCGCATTTTATTAATACTACATATTTTCCGACATTTAGTCACCTCCTTTCAACCCTCTTTTTTCTGTGGTGAATGGTGATGCAGGGCAAAGAGCAAAAATATAAAAAGGAAAGAAATGTCCTGCTAAGATCCAACTAATCTTTTAGCATTGCTAATAACTAATAAAGCTTTTGTTGATATGAGTAGCAATTGTATATTTGAATATGGCCTCCAACATGAGAAAGAAAAGGAACATCACACTCTCCCACTTGAATATCTTATGAACCCAAGAAACACATGGTTTTTTGTTTGAGAGACTAAGACAGCCCACACCCAGACCTCGCGAAAGCGGGACCCACATTAGGAGGTGTTGTTGTTGTTGTTGTTGTAGACTAAGACAGCCCACTGAACCTAAGACCTTTTGAAAGGACATTCCAACAAACCTTCTAATCTCTTCATTTTCACTATGCCTGAAGAAGAAAAATTCTATAGAGATGAGCGTTAACTCCATGCCATATAAAAACCATATATATGACATCCCATTGTTGACCCATTACCGAAGTACAAAATGACCAACTACTTGGTTAGCGCATCGTAGGAACTTATCTTGCATCCTCCTTACTTTGACTTGTCAGTCCGCCAGAGCTTGGCACTATCAGGAGGTCCCAGCTAATCTGTTTCTGCAATCCTTTGACACCATTCTTGACAGTCAAAAGCTCTTGCATACACACCAGCAGAAAGATTCATCAATTCGGGTTATTCCATGATGCTTTTAACTACCGTATTCAGTTATCAAACCCAAAGTAGTAATTGCAGCTCTAGCATACAGTAGATAACTAAAATGGGCAACCACGCATTCTAGCATAGCCATACAAGACCACAAAACTTCTTCACTTCCAGCTCATTAACACCCTTCACACCCTCCTTCTTCCAACCCGTAAATTTCAGCAATTTGATTTCCATAACAGTGAACATCACAAAACATAGAGGTCATGCTCTGCTTGATGAGAAGATAAGAAGACTATTTCAGCAAGTCCAGGTGTTTGTCTACTTTAGAGCATGTGCAATGGTGAGTCAAATTTTTGGCTTGCCATTAAGGGCTTACCAATTCCACATCATCTTTTAAGACAACTTTTTAGCTCATAAATCTTCTCCTTTTCAATGCAAAACTCATCACTTTGACTCATCATATAAAATAATACACGTAAACCCCACAATCAAACATATTTAATTAATTATTCTTTTATTTTGTTTTATTATTTGTGTGAATAATAATAATTTAAAAATTTTCAATGAAATCAATTAATTAAATTATGAAAACAAAATCAGAAAAATTATCATTAATTTAGTAATATAAATATTGTTTTACGATTAAAAACACCCTTTCCCGGCCCCTCTTCTCTTTCTCTCTCATCCCCCGTCCCCCCAAAACAATCTCTTCATCTTCTTCTTTTCCTCATCTCGGCATTTCTCTGCTTTTCTTTCTGCCATACCTACCCAGCTGCCCTCTCCTCACAAAAACCCCAACACCCTCACTCACTCATGGCTTTCTTCAATCAAAAATATAAAAATAAAATCGTGAATTTCAGCCAATGTTATGGTTAGTTCCTCTCTTCCCTTTCTCTTTCGCCCGTTTTTGTGATTCATCTTCTCCATCTTTCTACCTATCATGAATATGGCTATTTCTTCTTTACCCCGAAATCATCACCAAAAAAAAAAAGAAAAGTAAAACCTAACTCACAAAACGACAAACCCAGAGCTGGCTCGCAGCACGCAGCCGTCCCTCAAGCCGCTCACCTGCCTCCCCTGCAGCTCGTCTTCCGAGCGGTGCTCCGCTCGCTAGCAGGCTAAATTTGGCTCACGAGCCTACCGTTGCACCTGGTCTTACATTTATCCAATCACCATCACGAGCTTTTATCTTTTCTTACTTTATTCCAAATACATTAAATAATGTTTGTCATGACATCACGAGCTGAGCTGAGCTTTTATCTTCTCTTACTTTATCCAATCACCATCACTATAGGATTTTAAAAAAGGGGGCTCTGATTCATGTTGGCCCTGTTCATCTCAATTTATTTTTTGCTAAACAAAACTTATGTAAACTTTTTTTTGCTCAACTGCGCCTACATTTTGGAGTAAAGGAGTGCATAAATGTTGATATAAATGAAATTTCAATACAGGTATTTGACAATAATTTATGTGAACTTATTTACGTAAAATTAAACTTGACTAAACTTATTCAGAGAAAAATAAGTTAAAAGATCCTAGTTCGAATCAAACAGAAGAAAATTTAAATTAAACTTAAGCATCAGGACACAATTACGAACTTAAGCATCAAGGCACGATAACTCCACTAAAACCAACGTATGAACAAGTGAAAGGATATTACCTGAGTTAAATCCACATTGGGGAATCGAGCTTTGAATCGTTCAGCGACTTCCTTTCCGAGAGGTGCACCGCCACACCCAAGCGATTCAAGCGAGCTGAGATCATACTTGTCCGTCAGCTCAGATTTCGCCACAGCCACGACCAATGGCGGTGAAACCGGCATGTAAACAACCCTATACTTTTCGATAGCCGCCAACATCTTCTCAAAATCAAACCTCGGCATCACAACCATAGTTTCCGCCATAGAAACCGCCCTCAAAAGCATGAAGAACCCAAAGACATGGAACAGGGGAAGAGTGAAGAGACAGATTGGGCGATTTTTTGCCTTCCTCTCGGTCCGCACATGGTAGAACCCAGCAATTAGAGCAATGAGATTCCGATGAGTCAATTCCACCCCCTTGACTCGCCCTGTAGTACCCGATGAGTACAGAATAGCCGCCGTGTCGGATTGCGAGAAGCTGATTCGGGGCCGATTGCTGGGGTGAGTCAGCATTGAGTCGAACTCAGGCAAGTCGACGAAGATTGTGCGGAAATTGAAGGATCGAAGCTTAGGCGCCATGGAAGAAACCGAGAAGATGAAGCTCGGACGGGCGAGCTCGACGAGGTGAGTCAACTCAGACTGAGTCGAGAGCGGGTTGGCCGGAGAGACGACGACGCCGAGAGATAAGAGAGCGAAGTAGAGAACGGGAACGTGAAGAGAAGAGGGGCAGAGAATGAGAGCGACATCGCCGGCGGACAGAGATGAGGAGAGAGAAAGAGAGAGGGAGTCGACCCGGCGAAGGAAGTCGGCGTAGGAGAGAGAAGCGTCGACGGCGGCGTCGATGAGGATGGTGGCGGAGGGAGAGAAACCGTCGGCGGCGGAGAGGAGAGAGAAAATGTAGTCGGTGACGGAGAGAGAGGCGGCTTCCGGCGGGAGAGGGACTTGAGGGCGGAGGCTACGGTAGGTCTTGGTGGCAGAGCAGTACCCGCTTCGAGGGTCCATTGATGAGCAACAAGGAATTGGGGTGGTAGTGGAGGGATGGTGTGTGGGTGGAGCAGCCATGGTGGACAGAGAGAGAAGGATTTTTTTTTGTTTTTTAAGCACACATCAGAGGACGGGTGGGGAGGCAGAGTGCATTGATGATGAAGCGTTGTTTGGATCAAGCAAAACGGCTGGTCGTGATTTGTGAATGTGATCAATTGGCTTACGGCTTATCAACTAACTAATGACACTGGGCCGACCATCAATTTATTAGATACTGTAAGTTTTTTTTTTTAACTTCTGTACTGTTTTTGGGTCTGATTATCCAAAATCTAGACACTGCAACCCCCTTCTGGCTTACTCTTTTTTTTTCCCCCCCCGGAAGGCCGAGCGTAAAAATAAAATCATATGGCCTTTTTCCCCTTTTGGATTATGAGTACCGGCCACCTATTGATGGCCTATTTTAGGAGTTGTCCCAAGGATCCAATGGGGCCAGGAGAAGAGCGAACAAACGTCTAGGCCTTCCAACGCCAACCCTCTTTATTTCCTAAGGCCTGTTCTTTTTGTGGATCAATTCATTTTGATTCATTTCAACGTATTTTAACTTATTTAAATCTATTTCAACTCACTTGAAAAAAAAATATCAACTTCAACCTACTTCAACTTATCTCAATCTACTTTAACTCATTTCAACTAATTTCAACCCACCCTCTTCATAATTTTAATAATTTGTAAAGTATCATGTGAGATTTAAGGCCTGTTGTTTTTGTGGATAAGTTGGATGGGTAAAAGAGTGAAGTAGGTTGAAGTATGTTAAGATGGGTTAAGGTAGGTTGAAGTTGGTATTTTTTTTTGAAGTGAGTTGAAATATGTTGAAGTGCGTTGATGTTGGTTGAAGAGGGTTGAAGTTAGTATATTTTTTATGTGGTGGGTTGAGATAGATTACAATAATGAGAATGTAATTAATGTGTGATAATTTATGAAGTTATCGAAATTTTGTAAAATTCTTGTTTATTCTTCTTTATTTTTTATTTTTGTAATTTGTAATTTTTAGTTTTTTATTTTTCATTTTTTACATTTTTCATTTTTCATTTACCATTTTTTATTTTTTATTTTTTTATTTTTTATTTTTTATTCTTTTATCTTTATTTTTATTTTCATTTATTTTTATTTTTCTAATTTCTTATTTTTTTATTTTTATTTTTAATTTTTTATTTTTTTTTAATTTTTTTAATTTCTTATTTTTTTATTTTTTTATTTTTTATTTACCTATTTTTTGTTTATTCTTATTTTAATTTTAAATTTTAAATTTTTTAATTTTAAATTTTTAGTTTTTAATTTTTAATTTTTAATTTATTAATTTTTAATTTTTAATTTTTTTAAATTTTTAATTTTTAATTTTAAATTTTTTAATTTTTTAATTTTTCCTTTTTATTTTTTATTTTTTATTTTTTATTCTTTTATTTTTTATTTTTAGGTTTTATTTTTTATTTTTTATTTTTCCACGATTTTATGTTTTTTATGTTTTTATTTTTTCATTTCTTATTTCTTATTTTTTATTTTTCATTTTTTATTTTCAATTTTTAATGTTTAATTTTTATTTTTCATTTATTTATTTTTTTTATGTTTTACGTTTTATTTTTTATTTTTTACATTTTATTTTTTATTTTTTATTTTTTATTTTGTGTTTCTTATTTCTTTTTTTATGTTTTTGTTTTTTTATTTTTTATTTCTAATTCCATTTTTTTGGAATTTAAAATAAACCAAAAAAAAAACAAAAAATAAAAAAATAAAAAATGAAATAAAAAAATTAAAAATTAAAATAAAAAATAAAAAATATGAAATAAAAAAATATGAAATAAGAAATAAAATTAAAAATTAAAAAATTATAATTAAAATTTTAAAAAAAATAAAAAAAATTAGAAATAAAAAATAAAAACATAAAATATAAAAATATGAAAAACAAATATAAAATATAAAAACATGAAAAATAAAAAATAAACAATAAGAAATAAGAAATAAAAAAATAAAAAATAAGAAATAAGAAATAGAAAAATAAAAACACAAAAACATAAAAAAATATAAAATTATAGAAAATTAATAAATTAAAAATGAAAAATAAAAAATAAAGAACTAAAAAACTAACAAAATAAACAACAGTACAAAGCAAAAAATAAAAAATAAAAA
>JACYFF010010365.1:28348384-28408704 GCA_017589665.1 Selenicereus undatus | reverse complement strand
ATTATTATTATTATTATTATTATTATTATTATTATTATTATTATTATTATTATTACTTCTTCCCTTACTATGCATTCCACATTTCATTTTACAATAATATAACTCTTTCCGTCTCATAACTTTCCCTTTCCTTTTCTCCATCGATGTGAGCTTGATCTTCCCCGTTTACGTAACTCTTTTTGAATCGTTTTTAATTTCCATTGCTCAATCATATTTATTCGACTACTCTTTGGTGATTGAATTAGATTTCTATCATAGTGGTTGTGCTTTGGAATGCAATTTCACTGGACACCAGAACCGTGAGAAAGTACGAGTTTTCATCACTCAAAATGCTGAACACAACTTCAAAGACTATTATTGAATATGACCTTCTACCAACTCCCCTACTTTTTCTTCATTTTACTGAGAAGGCATATGCCTGATTGGTGCCTGGCCTGCTGCTTTCTATATCTTCCTTGTCACTCCAATGCAACTCTTGGGGGGAACGCCATTGCTAATATACTAGGATGAGAAGGAAAAGCATGGGCCTCGGGCATGAGCAGTGTCTCCCTTTTCCCGTATGACTCATTAGAACTTCTCCGAAGATATGGCTCACGAGCAACCTACATCTACCAACTTGAAATTTTTTTTTTTACTAACTTCCTTTTTAAAGGTGTCAGTATATAGTTTACATTTTCTAACGCTCCTGAGAATTTGAAAACTGTATAATAATCAATGTAATACAAAAATTGTTAGTGGCATTTTGTTTTTACACATGTAAATCAATATGACATATGATATGAGCTGACAGAGATACTACTGTTTTCGTACTCTCTGTACTGCGTATTTTTACTTTTTAGGATTCACGATTTGCTTCAAACTACATTGGCCGTAGTGTGTAGAGATGATCCCTCTATTAATCAAGTTTATATGAGTTGTACAATCCGGTCTGGTGATGCTTACTAGTCGTTACTAAACAACAGTTGCGTTCTTCTGCAACGCATATGCTAAACAAAACCAAATTAAACTTCAAAATCACGACCATTCACGCCACTAAAAATCGACGAATGAACAAGTCACATGATATAACTTTATTATTCAACCCAAAAAATAAAAATAAAAAAACAAAAAGAGGATGTTAATGCCATTATGAATACCTGAATTAAATCGACGTGAGGAAAGCGAGTTCTGAAGCGTTGAGCAACCTCCTTTGCGAGAGGAGCGCCACCACACACAACATATTCAAGCGAGCTGAAATCGTACTTGTCCGTCGACACCTCAGATTTCACCATAGCCACCAACAATGGCGGTGCAACCGGCATGAACGTCACCCTATATTTGTCGATACTCCCCAGCATCTTCTCCAAATTGAACCTCGGCATCACCACTATGGTTTCCGCCATTGACACTGCTCTCATAAGCATGAAGAAGCCATACACATGGAACAGCGGAAGAGTGATCAGAGAGATTGTGCGAGTTTTCGTCTTCCTCTCCACCCAAACATGGTGGAACGCAGCAATCACCACGATGAGATTGCGGTGAGTCAATTCCACCCCCTTGATTCGTCCTGTGGTTCCCGATGAGTACAGAATTGCAGCAGTATTGCACTGGGAGCGCTCACTTGGGGCCGATTCCCCGGGCGAGTCCACATTGAGTGGAACTCGGGTGAGTTGACGAAGATTGTACTGACGTTGAAGGAATGAAGCTTGGGAGCCATGGAGGAGACCGAGAAGATGACGGTCGGGTCGGAGCGTGATGCAGGACTTTCTATATTTCATTTTTAATTGTTTCCGTTTTTGTTTTTGTGAGAGTTAGTTAAGAGCTATGCTGAGCTGGCAGTTAGTTGGGGTGTCAGCGGAAATTCAGGAAGCTTGGCAATGTAACAGTGCCTATAACTGGACACCTCGCACTAATGGAAGATGGCTGAAAAATTTGATTCCACATCTCTCTCTCTATCTCTCCCTTTCTATCTTCTCCCCTTTTCCCCTCTCTGTGTTACTCAATTTCCTTTTCCAGAACATGATCGGGTATTCATCGAACTCCTCTATCTATCCAAAACTCTGAGTGAGTTCTTTCTTACCGCATCATTTGGTATCAGAGCAAATCAATCAATTGGACCTGGTAGTTGATCTAAGAAGCTGGCCCCAACAAGGAGCGTGACAGCCATGGAGGAAGCCATGAGAGCTATTTTGGAGGAACAAAAACGATGGTTACAGCAGTAGATTCAAGAACAAAATGACAACATTGCATCCCAGCAACAGATGCTAGAGCAACAACAACAGCACATGAAAGATCAACAGCAGCTGATCCATCAACAAAATCAACTTATGATGACCCAAATTTTGGCACAGTTGGAGCAGGACAAGGAGAAGAGTGAGTCCAGACAAAACCTTATCAATCAAGGAGGTAATAGTGCACAGTTTAATCCCAAAATTGAGTTCCCTATTTTTGAGGGGACTGACCCTAGGGGTTGGATAAAAAAATGCACTAGATATTTTGGGTTATGCCGAATCAATGAAAATCAAAAGGTTGATTTAGCTTCTCTATATTTAAGAGGGCCTGTAGAAACCTGGTTTGTAAGCTATATCATCGGAAGAAGAGGGGTGTCTTGGGAGGAATTTGTGATGGATGTGTGTGCACGATTTAGGGATAACTTGGACAGTAAGGTGGTAGAGGATTTCAACAGATTGCTGCAAACTGGTACTCTAGATGAGTATTTGGCAAAATTTGAAGAGCTTAAGGCCATGTTATTGATCAGAAATCCTAATATGCCTGATACTTACCTCCTGGAAAGCTTTATAGGAGGGTTGAAACATGCCATTAAATCCTTGGTAAGGGCTTTCAAACCTCAAACACTTGAATTGGCCATTGAGCAGGCTCGGTTGCAGGAAGAACATGTACAATCCCTAAAGCTCCCTCCTGACCGAACCTTCAAGTCTAACTTCTCCAACCCCAAACCACTGCTGCCTACTCCTCCAAATTTCAGAATTCCACAAAATTCCATAATTAGACCTCCGCAAAATAGCCATGTTAATTCTAAATTTCGAGGCCAAAATTCTCAGAAACCATATAGGTTCATTCCTGCAGCTGAGAGGGCAGAGAAAATGGCCAAGGGATTGTGCTTCCTATGTGATCAACCATTTGAGAAAGGGCACAAATGTAGTAGCCCTACTAAACAATTGTTCCTAGTAGAGATATTAGGAGAGGAAGAAGAGGCAGGGGAGGCTGGCATATTTAATGGGAAAACAGAATTTGATGATGATGAGTTGGTGCCACAAATATCCATCAATGCTATGTGTGGTCATCCCGCCTTTAATACCATGAGGGTGAATGGTCACAAAGGAAAGAAAACCTTGCACATATTGATTGATTCGGGAAGTACTCATAACTTCTTGGATGAGCACTTAGCAAGGAAGTTGGGCTGTAAGTTAGAGCCTATAGCTACACAATTTGTAGCAATTGCTGATGGTAATACATTGCAGTGCCAGTTTATTTGCAGGAAATTCACTTGGACCTTGCATGGTGTTGAGTTTACATCTGACATCCTTCTCCTACCTTTGGGTGGATGTGACCTAGTTCTTGGAGTGCAATGGCTCTCTACCTTAGGAGTCATTAAGTGGGACTTTAAGCAGCTTCGGATGGAGTTTATTTATCATGGCCATCCTCTCACATTGAGGGGCATCAGATTGCAAAATCCTCAATTGATGCCTCAGGGAAAATTATCTAAGGCTCTTAGAACTGCCTCACACTTGTGTATGTTACAAATGATTCCAAAACAAGATGGTCAGACCTCACCAGTTGAAGAAGAGCAGAATATCTCCCCAGCATTGCACAAGCTATTGGCAACCTATGATGATTTGTTCCAAGAACCCACTACTTTACCTCCATCTAGAGGCCCTTTTGATCACAAAATTCCCTTGAAAGAGGGTACTTCACCTATCAATCTCAGGCCTTGTAGATACTCTTTGAGGCACAAGGATATCATTGAGAAGTTGGTAGAAGAATTACAGGATAGGGGTGTGATTTAGACCAGCTCTAGCCCCTTTGCCTCTCCTGTGGTGTTGGTAGGGAAAAAGGATGGAACATGGAGACTATGTGTGGATTACAGGGAGCTTAACAAGTGTACTGTCAAGGATAAGTTTCCCATCCCAGTAATTGAAGAATTATTGGATGAGCTTGCAGGTGCCACTATCTATTCTAAGGTAGACTTGAGGGCTGGGTATCACCAAGTCAGAATGGCTGCTCAGGACATTTCGAAAACTGCTTTCAAGACTTATTCCGGGCATTATGAGTTTTTGGTAATGCCATTCGGGCCGACTAATGCTCCTGCTACATTCTAGGCACTAATGAATGAGGTTTTCATACCTTACTTGAGGAAATTTGTACCGGTCTTCTTTGATGATATTCTAGTTTACAGTGTCAACATGGAGGATCATCTGCTGCATTTAGAGAAAGTTCTCATCCTTATGAGGCAGCATGAACTTTATGCCAAACTCAGCAAGTGTACTTTTGGCATAGCTAAGGTTGAATATTTGGGATATTTAATCTCAGGAAAGGGGGTGGAGACTGACCCCAAGAAGATTGAGGTAATTGCAAGTTGGCCTGAGCCTCAATCACAGAAAGATGTGAGGAGTTTTCTGGGGTTAACTGGTTATTATAGAAGGTTTATTAGGGGTTATGCCACCCTTAGCAGACCTCTCACAAATCTTTTGGAGAAAGATGGGTATGAGTGGAACTTGGAGGCAGCAAAATCCTTCCAAACACTGAAGTTAGCATTAATGACAGCCCCTATACTAGCTCTACCTAACTTTGAACACTAGTTTGAGGTAGAAACTGATGCTTCTAGTTTTGGCATTGGGGCTGTCCTGCAGCAGAAGGGGCATCCAATAGCCTTTATTAGCAAAAAGTTGGGGCCCAAGTGGCAAAAGCTTTCAGTATATGAAAAAGAATTATTGGCAATTGTATTTGCAGTGCAAAAATGAAATCAATATCTCATGGGGAGACCATTCAACATCAAAACTGACCAGAAGAGCTTGAAACATTTGCTTGAGTAGAAAATAACCACCCCTTTCCAACATTTTTAGCTCTCCAAGCTTATGGGTTTTGATTACACTATTCAGTACAAAAGTGGGGCTGAAAATGTTGTGGCTGATGCTCTATCTAGGGTGACTAGTGCTACCCTGCTGCTCATGGCCATTTCTCATATACAGTCTGACTTAATGCAGCTTATTGAACAGTCTTGGCATAATGATCCCCATCTGCAGCATATCATTTAGCAAAAACAACAAAATGTTGATTTATTTCCCAAGTATCAATTGGTGAATAGTCAACTTAGAAGGAAAGGAAAGTTAGTGGTGGGATTGGATGCTGAACTCAGGAGCAAAATTTTGAATTGGGTACACACATCACCTCAAGGGGGGCATTCGGGTAGAGATGCTACACTCAAAAAACTCAAACAGCTATTCTACTGGAAAGGAATGGCTAAGTCAATACAAAGTTACATCAGACAATGCACTGTTTGTCAAGCTTGCAAATATGATAATAGTGCATATCCAGGCCTACTCCAACCTCTACCCATTCTAGAAGAAGTGTGGTTGAACATTTCCATGAATTTCATTGAAGGTCTGCCATGGTCTCAGGGGAAGGGAGTTATTTTGGTAGTGGTTGATAGATTCAGTAAGTATGCTCACTTTGTGTCTCTCTCTCACCCTTATACTGCAGAGGTAGTAGCTCAGGCTTACCTTGACAATATCTACAAGCTGCATGGTCTACCAAGAAGCATTGTAAGTGACAGGGATACAATTTTTCTTAGTTCTTTTTGGCAAGCACTATTTTCAGTTTTAGGGGTGGAACTTCTTTTGTCATCGTCCTATCACCCTCAGACAGATGGGCAAATAGAGGTGCTCAATCGATGTTTGGAGCACTACTTAAGGTGCTTGAGTATGCAAAATCCTAAGGCATGGGCTAAGTGGCTACCTATGGCTGAATGGTGGTATAATACCACCTACCAATCTGCCATTTAGAAAACTCCCTTCGAGGTATTATATAACCAGGAGCCTCCACTTCATTTGCCTTATCTCCCTAGGGAATCTCATCATAAGGGAGTGGACAGAACAATGCAAAGGAGGGAGGAGATGCTGAAGCAAGTACATCAAAATTTACAAAGAGCACAAGAAAGAATGAAACAGTTAGCTGACAAAGGTAGGACTGACAGAGTTTTTCAGGTGGGAGATTGGGTTTGGTTGAAGTTGCAACCTTACAGGCAAATGAGTGTGCAAAGCAGGACGGGTGTGAAAGTGGAGCCTAAGTACTTTGGTCCATTTCAGGTGCTTGATGAGATAGGGCCTGTGGCATACAAACTAAATCTGCCCGAGCCAGCTCAAATCCATCCTACTGTCCATGTGTCTCAGCTAAAGGCATTTGTGGGCACATTACCTGCTCTACCTTACATACCAGCCTGGCTACAGGGGACTAACAATGCTGAGGCCAGGATACCTATCAAGGTTTTGGCTAAAAGAATTGTGAAGAGGAGAAATGCAGCTGCAATGCAATATCTGGTTCAATGGGATGGTCTGGCTGAGGATCAAGCTAGTTGGGAGTATGCGGATGTGTTTGAAAACAAATATGCTGACTTTCAGCCTTGAGGACAAGGCTCTTAAGGAGGGTGCATTGATGTAGGACTTTCTATATTTCATTTTTAATTGTTTCCGTTATTGCTTTTGTGAGAGTTAGTTAAGAGCTATGCTGAGCTGGCAGTTAGTTGGGGTGTCAGCGGGAATTCAGGAAGCTTGGCAATGTAACAGTGCCTATAACTGGGCACCTCGCACTAATGGAAGATGGCTGAAAAATTTGATTCCACACCTCTCTCTCTATCTCTCCCTTTCCCTCTTCTCCCGTTTTCCCCTCTCTGTGTTACTCAATTTCCTTTTCCAGAACATGATCGGGTATTCATCGAACTCCTCTATCTATCCAAAACTCTGAGTGAGTTCGTTGTTACCGCATCAGAGAGTTGGATGAGGTGAGTCAACTCGGACTGAGTCGACAGCGGGTTGGCTGGAGAGATGATGTCGCCGAGAGAGAGGAGAGAGAAGTAGAGAACGAGAACGTGAAGAGAAGAAGGGCAGAGAATGAGAGCGACATCGCCAGAGGACAGAGATGAGGATAAGGAGAGAGAGAGGGAGTCGACGCAGTGAAGGAAATCGGAGTAGGAAAGAGAAACGTCAGTGGCGGCGTCAATGAGAATGGTGGCGGAGGGGGAGAAGTCGGTGGCGGCAGAGAGGAGAGAGAAAATGCAGTCGGTGACGGAGAGAGAGGCGGTTTCTGGTGGAAGTGGGACGTGGGGGCGGCGGCTCTGATAGGTCTTGGTGGCGGAGCAGTACCCGCTTCGAGGATCCATTGATGAGCAACAAGGAATGGCTGTGGTGGTGGAGCAGCCATGGCGCACACCGAGGGGGGTGGAATGAGAAGAATTTGAAAGTACAAGCAAATCAGAGGCCGAGTGGGGAGGCAGAGAGCATTGAATGCACAGATGTTGTAGCGTAGTGGCATTCCGTTGTTTGGTAGTGGCTCAATGCAAGTCAAACCTCTACAATGATCTAATGTCCTTGCTGACTGTTTGTCATAATAACTGTCCTTCAAGAACATAGAGACTAAAGCCTTCAACATATAGAATAGAGGATTCAAAGTAAAGAGTTATTTTTTTTATTCATCAGTAGGGTTTATTTATATCATATTAGCTTGTAATTTAATTTTTTAATTTACAATTCTCTCTCTTTAATAAAAGGCTCATTATTTTGACTTATCAAATAAAATAAAATTCAGAAACCTACTCTATAACACACAACTTTTTTTTTAGAATTAAAAAAAGCTAATGAAAAATATTAAAAAATAAAAAAGTGGATGAAAGTTTCACACGAGTTGGTTCACTCCTGCGAGCTTCCATGCGAGGCATGAAGCACGAGGTAACTAATGGAAAACTCCCCCACCTCACCCCTTTCTATGTCCTTCTTTTCCTCTCGCAAGGCTAACGATGGGGATGCTCCTAGGTGAAAATGACATAAAAAATAAAATGAACAAAGCAAAGCTTTTTAAACAAAAAGAAAAGAAAAAAATGTTACAAGATGAGAAACCTTCAAAAAAACATGGAGGACAGATCTATTTGTAATCTATGTTCATGAATGATAATTGGCAAAGATATGAAATTGCCAAGAAATAATTGATACACTTATTTGTAATCTATCTTCATGAATGAGAAAATCTATGCGCATCCAAACAAATCTTAATTTACTTATTTATTACATATTTTATGATATGTTCTTTTTAAATAGTTTTTCTCTATATGATATGCGTATGTTATAATTCTTACATATCCTTACATCTTCTTACATCTTTTTACATCTTTTTACATCTTTTTACATCCTATATAGATTTTCTATAACATTTAAAAACTCCTTACATCTATCCTTACAGCTCCTTACATCTCATTACATCTCCTTACAGCTCCTTACATCTTCTTACAGCTCCTTATAACTCATTACATCTTCTTACAACTCCTTACAACTCCTTAAAGCTCTTTATAGCTTCTTACAACTCTTTACATCTCCTTAAATCTATTAGCTGTATCTAAACGTGAAATAGAACATACCCTTATTCATGCAATGTTCGTGGTTCCCAATAATCGCATGCGGCAAACATGCCAAGTCCACATGGTCGTGCAAAAATTAGAATATTATGATAATTAAAGACTTGTAATATGGTTCGTATATAATATAGCTGCATTATATGGGTCAAAATGATTGTGTGACAGTTTTTGTGCGGTAATTAGGAAACCTGCCTCAATGTAGGGTGCCTCGGTGTATATTTATATTAGTAATCAAGGTTTGATACAAGATAGTTACAAGGCCTAACAAACTATGTTATACATATCTATTATACTATTACAACCCCTCAATCTGAACGGGGGCACCATGGACAGATTGACCTTGAACTGATGGAGCTTTTGTGAAGAGAGACCCTTGGTGAAGATGTCTGCCACCTGAGACTGAGTAGGAATGTAGCGAACCTGAAGTTGACCTTTGGCCACCATCTCCCGAACAAAGTGGTAGTCAACTTTAATGTGTTTGCTATGATTGTGATTCTGTGAAGAATAGGATTCAGAGCAAGATATGTGGTAGAAACATTATCACAAAATAAGCAAATAGGGACTTGAACCAAAGCACCCAGGTCTATAAGAAGCCGGCGAAGCCACTGAATTTTTGCTGCAGTGTAAGTAGCTGCCCCAATACTCAGCATCAATAGAGGAACAAGAAACTATTGGTTGGTTCTTGGCACGCCAGGAAATTAGATTGGAGCTTAAAAAGACTGCAAAACCAGTAGTAGAACAACAACCATCTAGACTCCCCACCCAGTCAACATCACAGAATGCTACCAGAAGATCCAGTGTAGAACCAGATTTGAAGAAGAGCCCATGATCAGCAGTACCCTGTAAGCACCTAAAAATTCTCTTGACAACGTGAAGGTGAGTAGTGCGGGGAACATGCATAAATTGAGAAACTACATGCACGAAAGCAATGTCAGGTCGAGTCATGGTTAAGTACTGCAGTGCACCAACCATACTACGATATTCACACGGATCAGCAAGTAATTCCCCATCAGTGAGGGATAAGGTAGTCCTAGAAAGACATGGGGTGCATAGAAATTTGAGATTATGCAAATGAAATTTGTGCAATAGATCAGTGACATATTTATGTTGTGAGAGAAAAAGACCAGAAAGAGTAAGCACCACATGAACCCCAAGAAAATAGTGAAGATCACCCAGATCTTTCATGGCAAAATGCGCAGATAACTTAGAAAATGAAAGATTGTAACACAGTGGAATTATTGCCAGTGAGTAGCATATCATCAACATAAAGAAGGAGGACCATTATGGACGATTTCTGACGATATACAAACATGGAGTTATCGACTTTACTGCAAACGAAACCTTTGGTTGTAAAGAAGGAACTGAAGCGGTGAAACCAAGCACGAGGAGCTTGTTTCAACACATAAAGAGATTTCTTGAGGCGACAAACATGATTAGGGAATGAGGGATGAATAAAGCCTGGAGGTTGTTTCCTATAAACCTTTTCATCAAGGAACCCATGCAACAAGGCATTCTTAACATCGAGTTGATGAATAACCCAGTTGCAGGATATTGCAATCAATGATAAAAGACGAACGGTGGATGACTTGACAACTGGACTAAAATTTTCGTGGTAATCAATACATGCCTGCTGATGATTGCCAAGAGCCACCAGACGAGCTTTGTGACACTCAATAGACTCATTGGAGCTAAATTTAGTCTTATAAATCCACTAACAGCCAATGACATGCATGGTTGAGGTACGGGTCACCAGATCCCATGTGTGGTTATTTAAAAAAAGCATTAAACTCTTCTGCCATGGCTTGATGCCAATGAGGATCTTTTATAGCACGTGAAAAGCAAGTTGGATCACGATCCATATGTAACACACTTAGGGAAAAAATTGTGCGTGGTTTAAAAATTCGAGATTTTGAGCGTTTTTGCATAGGATGATGATTAATGGGCGAAGATGCTTGCTCTTAGGCACAAGTGGGGCCCTCGGATGGGGATTGATTTGGGTCAGAGGAGGATGGGTTGGTGGTTAGGCTGGGCAGAGGTGTTGTGGACTCCAGGCTGGGTGAGCAGACAAATGCAATTGGGTTGTACTGCAGGGTGCGAGTTTGGGCTGGACTAGAGTGTGATAGTGAGCTGGGTTGCGATGACTCATGGGAGGGCAGAGGGAAGGGATGCGGTAGTGACTGGGGCTGGAAGTCAGGCTTAGCTGAGGTGGGCCAAACTGGGGGCAAGACTGGCAGGGAAGGGGGGTTGAAATTGGACTGGGCGGAGAACGTGGCAGAGGGGTAGGAGTCCACGAAGGGAAGTAGAAAGTAGGTGTGGATAATTTTGTGGATCTCAAGTTGAGGATGTCATCATACGAGAATACATGTTCATGAAAACAATACGTTTCGGCTTATGTAGATTCGGCCAAAAAGAGGTTCTAGACATTTATAAGCCTTATAATGTGGGGCATATCCAAGAAAAACACATCTTATAGAGCAAGGTTGGAGTTTATGTTTAACTATGGGTGTTAAATTAGGAAAACATTGGCACCCAAAACCTCGTAGAAAACTGTAATCAAGGGGCCTAGAAAACAACTTTTGAAACAGGGATTGATTATTAAGCAAGGGAGTAGGTAAATGATTAATCACATAAGCTGCAGTTGAAACAGCATCTACCCAAAAAGAGTCAAATAAGCTTACATCTACTAAAAAGGTGCGAGCCATGTCTACAACATGACGGTGTTTCCTTTCAGTAACACCGTTCTGATGCTATGTGTGAGCTGTAGACTTACGAAAATAAATACCGTGTTCAACTAAGTAGTAAAAAAAGGGATTATTATCATACTCCTTACCCCCATCACTTTGAAAATATTTAATAGTGGTGTGGAAAAGATTTTCCTCCAATTTATGAAATTAAAGCCAAAACTATTTTAAATGCAGCTGATTTATTTTTTATAGGATAAATTCAAGAATAACGAAAGTAGTCATCTACAAACAAAATATAATATTTGTAGCCCTCAGTGGAACAAACTGGAGATTGCCAAACATCACTATAAACCAAAAACAAGGGTCTATTAGAAACATGTTCAACCTTAGAAAATGGTAATCTAGTGGACTTGTCCGAACAACATGAGACACAATCTTTAAAATTTTTAGTAGTCTGAATAATGTGTTTATTGATTGCTAAGACTCGAGAATTAGGATGCCCTAAGCGAAGGTACCAGACTTGTGCAAGTTGATGAAGAGTGAAGTGCACAAAATGAAGGGTTGGGGAGGGTCGAATATGGATGGGGTAGAGGTCTCCTTTACTTGCAACTCGAAGTAGAAGCGTCCCTGTGAGCTTGTCCTGAATGGAAACAGAAGAGTCACCAAATGAAACTTGACAATTGTTATCTCGACACAAATGCTTGATGGAAATCAAGTTTTGTTTTAATGAAGGTACATGAAAAGCAGAATTTAAGCATAGAGTGCGGGAAGTAGTGGGTAAATAACAATTGCCAATTTTAGATGTAGGGAGAAGAGCACCGTTCCCAACCATAATTTTAGTATTGCCATGATAAGGAGATTTAGAAGCCAAATTACCCTCAAACGGTGTCATATGAGTAGAAGCTTCTGAATATGGATACCAGGTCTCTTGACCATTACCAAGAGACATTGTAGTAAAAGAGGAAGCAAGAGAGTCAAGGGTAGTGCCTGCAGTAGAAGATAAGTGAGGATAATGAAGGGTCAAGTGGCCCGAAGTAAAGAAATTTGACATACAAGAGGAGCGGGGTTGGAGCCCAAAATCCCAGACTGATTGGAACCACCTACAGAAACTGAGTTAGTAGAATAGCGGGTACGAGTAAAAAAGCATGACAAGACTGAATCACGTATGCGCGTACCTGTAGGCATGCTCCTAGTGGTGCCGTGGGACTGTTGTGAGGATGCTGTATGATTCTGATTGTTTCTGCCATTGTGATTGTTGTTGTTACGCCGATTGTTACCTCCCCAATTTCCACCCCCTCGGCTCCGAGTATTCTATTGATAGTTATTATTGGTGGTGGACGAATTGGAGGCCGCTAAAGAGGTGTGAGATGTGGCGAGAGCCAGATGGGCAACGGGATAGTCCTCCATCTTCTTAAGGCTTTTCAGATGTTGTTCATGTAACAGTAGACGAGGTCGGAGATCATCAAAAGTAAGGTGCATGGGACCATAGGTGAGAGTAGGAACCAAGGTCTCATACTCACGAGCAAGTCCCAAAAGTGAATAATGCACCAAATCAGAATAGGGAACTGGACTATTCATTGAAGCTAAATTATTAGCATCGACTTAATATCACACAAATAGGCATCCATAGTTTGAGAATCAGATTTGCGAACAGAAGTCAGCATACGCTTAAGTTCAAGGGCTCTAGCTATACTAGAATGCAAAAAAATTTTATTTAGACGGAAGTGAGCATAGAGGCATGCGGAGGATGCGATCCATCAACAAAACATAACAAACCATAGGAGACGAGGATGGCTGTGAACTGAGTGTGCCATATCAAAAAGTCCTTGGGGCTAGAGAGCTGTACCGTGTCAAGATTAATGATATTGGGAGCCATCAAAGAAGCACTGGTACTGGAGGTTGGCGGCAGAGAAGGGAACGCCGGTAAAGGGATGCCCACCTGAGCATGCCGTGGAGGAGCTGAGCTTGAGGAGCTTACCTCGAACTGAGAGTAGCTAGGTATGAACCGAGTGGAAGATGGCGGTCGTAGGACAGGGCTATTCGAATCATACAGGGGTAATGAAGGATAAGAGTCATGAACTAGTGGGAAGTTATTGAAATAAAATGGGTAAGAGGGTTACGTAGGGGGCACAACAGAACAGGCATTATGGCGGTAGACAGAGGCAGCAGTGTGGGGAACCATGGACGACGTAGAGGGCAGCACTGGAGGGGTCGAGGAGAACCTGACATGATGGATCACAGCAACAACTGGCATAGGGAGAACGGGCACGACAGAGGAGATAGGGGAAGGCACAGAGGGCTCTACGGGAGATGACTCAAGGCCAAAACAAGAGGGGTAAGGAATATCAGCCATGGAAGCTAAAAATTGAGGAAGAGAGGTCGTGAAGATGCAAGACGTGAGGAGGATTAGAAGGCCGTGAGAGGAAAAAAAACAACTAGGTTTAGGGTTTTGGCTCTGATACCATGTGTGGTAATTAGGCAACCTGCCCCAATGTGGGGTGCCTAGGTGTATATTTATATTAGTAATTAGGGTTTGATACAAGATAATTACAAGGCCCAACACAATATGTTACACATATATATTACACTATTAGTTTTAGCTTGCATACATCCCAATCAATAAGCTTTTAAAGACAAGCAAGTTTGAACGAGGTTTATTATATTATTTATTTTTTGGGGGTACTAACTAGATTATAGAGTATAGTGTAACACCCTTAACTTATGTAACACTTCTATATTATAAAATTAGAGAGCTTAGACCTAGATGGTTTGGTCATCTTAGGAGCAAGAGTACGGATGCACATGTGAGAAGATATGAGATGATGAACTTTCAAGAATGTATAAGAAAAGTTTGAACAACGTAATCAAACATGGTTTGAAATCTTTGCGGGTAATAGTGGACATGGCTCAAGATACAAGTTTTTGGAGGTCGAGTATTAAGGTCGTGGACCATAGGTTGCTAATTTCTTGGCTTTGCCTTTAGCTGATGAATGGTAGGAGTACGTTGTGTGCGGCACTGGCCTTTTTTTTTTTTTTTTTTTACTTGCATTAGCAGTATTTTTGTATGTTAGGACTACCCTCTGTTCAACAGATTTATTAGCATCTTAATGCCGATTGTTTAAGTTATGGTACCTACCTCTTCTATAATGTTTTTATGGTTTTCTGTTGTTTTAAGTATTTCTTTATTACCTTGTATCTATCCAAATTATAGTTCAATTATAATTATAAATTTATGTGAGTATCTTAGAATCGGTCTCTCTAAAGGAAGAGATACCTAAAGAGGTAATGTTACCTATATATGGATCTCCTTAGATCCAGCGAAAGTGAGATCTACACTGAGAGTTATTGTTGTTGTTATAGTGTAACATCCTTAACTCATAAATTATAACTATATAATTAAAGGTGATGAGGTGTCAAATAAACATTAACAATAATCGACTTGTAAGTTATATTAGCGCCGTTTTTAAGATGGAGACAAGGTTAAAATTGGCTTTGAAAGCTCAAAGTTTTCACTCAAAAAACAAGGTACAACGGTCGGACACAACATTTCTAAATAGAGTTCACAAATCATAAAGCAAAAGTAGACATCATTTTGACTCGCGTTACAAATTTCACAACCATAATTTAGAAAAGTATTAATATTCTTTCTCACAAAAAAACTATTAATATTCTTCAAAAAGCAAAAAAAATCTTTGGAAGGTCTATTTTATGAATAACATAAAATCTAGAAAACTAACAAAAAATGAACAAAGTTGCATTTTCCAACAAAATCCTGCAATTTTATTTCCTGTTATTGAAAACATACCAAAAAATGGAACCTTCTTTCACTGAGACAAGTGTTTCATTTCCTTTTCCAGTGATAAGGACATAGCTTAACCTGTATTTCCATACCTAAAAAAGAAAACATAGAAAACAGTAGACAAATGAGTACTAAGCAGAGTACGTTATACATGTATAGTATAACTACATTTTTAAGAGCTGGTGAGCACATGCAATTTTAAAGCAAGCTTTGAAATTGTCTTTCTAAATGGAATTGCATTCAGAATTACTCATGAAATTATTTATTTTTCGACCTGAATTTGGTTCTAAACATATGAACGGTATCCATGGCATCGATGAACATTTAACTTACAAATTCCCCGATTAACAGAAAATAGAGCCCAAAATAATGAATTTTGATAGCAAAAACTTATGAATGGTATAATTGAACATTAATCAATGAACAATGAAATGAATACTAACAGTTCCATTTGTTGAATTAAAACTTTTTAATGCTAGCAAATGAAAATCTAAACATCTTTGAAGAATACAACTAACAGCGTATTTTTTGAAAGCCTAGCATTCCAATATAGGCCTCGGTTTAGAACCTTTCTTTTTTGTAAGATCTTGATTCAGTTTCCATGTTAACAAAAATTCACTTTTCCAAATCTTCTAGTTCTATTAGCGATTTATACTTTTCAATTTACATAATTTTGCGAACTCAAATTATAATTACAAATTTACTTTGTGGGGATCAAACTTCTCAAAGAAACTTACTTTCTTTCTCTTTTTTCCGTCGTCTAAGCAAATAACTCTAAGACACGTCAATGCACTCCTGTGCTACACTACGACCCTTATTTCCTTTCTCCAATGACAACAAGACTTCATATACTCGACAAAAAGTCTTTAGGAAACTTGATTCGCATTCTAGTTCTCCTTCACTTAGCTCTTTAGATTGCCTACTAAACTTCTTTACCTCATTATGATTAGCTTAACACAATAACTTGGAACCAAGGCCATCAGGATCTTATTTTTGCCCTTTTATGTTCAAAATCCCTTATCTTACATTTTATTTATCAACTCTTCCCCATGAAGGCAGATAGCCAACTATACTTCAGATTGAGTAATAACAATGAACGACCCCTACTTAACTTAGTAACTTTATTAGCCTCCAAACACTTATATTAGTCGCCTATTTTGGCCACAAACTATGTTAATGCCCGATTCATGGCTAGGTTTAGGTTCTTGACAATCTCAATTGACTATGAAGCACATAATTGTTGAGGAAGAGGGGATCATGGGGTGTGTTAGAAACAACACGTTTATTATAACCTTCAAAGATTATACAACGAGTGAGCAAGACTGATGACACAAGACTTACACACACTCAAAATATGCAGGAGACCTCTCTTACTCTAATGACTCCTCGCTTTCCCACTATTGTGGTGTCTCACTTTTTTTTTGGTGGATTGCCTAAATTAGGGGACCTCACCCTTATTTACGCTAACTCCACCTCCTTAAGATGTGGTGGAGATTTAAGACAAGTGTCACAATCTGACAAGGCCTATTATACATATCTTAGATCTTTCCTAGGATATTTCTAATAGTTAATACAATATCTTAGATTTTTCTAGAACCTAGAATAATAAAAATAAATATATAAGATAACTTTGCAAAAGTCCAGAACATCATAAGTAAAAATCTAGATATTACATTCCTAGGATTTTACATTGATTGATATATATCTTGCTTCTAGATTATTCTCTTGAAAAGTGGGTAATGATTATTATTGTTTCATTTATTTATTTTTTAACATTCCCCATCAACAACCACTTTTCATCAATGTTGTTCTTTGGATCATCCCGAGGCTTGCTTGAAACTTCTCAAATTTCATAGCATTAAGACCCTTCGTGAATATATCTACTACTTGTTCTTTTTGTCCCTCTGTATTCCAATTTGACCTCTCCTTGTAACACTCTCTCTCATATAAAGTGATAATGTACCTCCACGTGCTTGGTCCGTAATGTTTGACCCTTCCCCTAATGTTGTAGTTGCATATTTAGGATTTGATTTTCGTGTCCTATTAGACCATCTTAATTGTGGCTTTGGGGTTTCTTCTTCCACCATATCTTCAACTTAAATTGGTATTTCTTCTTCTGAAGATCCATGATGTACACTTGTTTGCCATGTACTCTTCTGCGTGTTTGGTGTGTCATCTTTATCTCCTCCTTTTCTAAATTCTTCTTGTGGTGCTTCCTCAACACTTGATCACATCAGTTGCATGGATTGCTTCCTCAACCACATTTCTTGATAGTTGATGGACTTGTTGCTCATCATGACAAAAGTTTTTTCTTGTTTTAGCTACTCGGCATATGATGTAGATACTTTTACATAAGTTGCATGATTACTTTCTTTTATTACAAAAGATGCTCGGAAGTCCCATTCTCTTCACTGTCATTATTTGTGAAAGTGACTACATTACCTTCCACTTGAACATATTTGTAGTCTCAAGCCAAGTGTCCTTTCTTGCCACATTTGTAGCATCGATCTTTTTCATGGCGATATCTCCTTTCTTCTCGCTCTCCTCGAGCGTGATGTGCTCTTCCTCAAGATGGATCTCGTTTATGTTGTCCTTGTTGCCATCTTGGTTGTCTTCCCGATAATTTTGCAACACCATTTTATCTTCTTACACCCTCGCCTTGGCATTGAGGTGCTCTCCTTTTCGTGAAGAGAGTCTTTTCTTCATCCTTTATTGAGATCTTAAACATGTGTTTGTCTAGGTCTTCTTGGTTGACGGATTTTCGACATCTATCTTATGAGTTTCACCACAAAAAAATTTAACTTTTGTGAAGTATTGAATCATTGCCATGTCTCCTTACTTGACGGACATGAATTCAATCTCTAGTTGCGGAGAGTGTTTGTAAGATATCCAAGCATTTTGTGACGTCTTACAATCATTGATTCGATGTAGGTACTCGTCCTTCACTGTGACATATAGAACATACATGACCTTTCTTACCTTGATTTCCCACTTCTTTTTTCTCCTTTGGATCTATTGGCACTGTTTTCTTATCACCACCAACAATATCCCGCAAACCTTGTCAATCTTTTCTAATAGTACTTGGTGTGCATGCACCAAGTACTATAATTGCATTCATTGATCTTGTCAAGTGAGCTAGCTGAGGTCGAAAGATCCTTCATAGTAACTTGGTAAGCGCCAACACCTAACACAGAGAGACATGGACCCATACCAGTGAATCTCATAGTTCCTAACTTTGCTAACGGAGTCTCTCATATACTTTAGTCCCTGACCGAAAATAGCAAATGAGAGCTAGATCAAACAAGGCTCACAAACCTTGCTCTAATACTACTTATTGAAAAAGATGAAGCCAAGTGGCTTGCCAAAAGCAGTGCTTTTATCATGCTTTAATTTCAAAAGCATGCACAAAAAGTGGGCAAGACTATTGATCCAAGGCTCATACATTCTCTCTCAGAAACTACATGGGGGACTTCTCTTACTCTCTAAGGACTCATCTCTTTCACTCTCTTCTGATATCACAATTTTATTTTATTTTTTGGGTGCATTGCCTAAACTAGGGGACCTTACCCATATTTATACTAACTCCACCTTCTTAAGATATGATGAAAATTTGAGAAAAGTATCATAATCTTACATATTATGCATATCTTAGATTTTTTTAGGATATTTCTAGTAGCTAATACATTATCTTAAATTTTTCTAGGACCTAAAATAGTCTAAGTAAATATCATAGATATCTTTGCAAATTCTAGAACATCCTCAATAAAAATCTATATATTAAATTCCTAGGATTTTATGCATATTGATATCTTACTTCTTGATTATTCTCTTGAAAAGTGGGTGATGATTATTATTGTCTTTTTTATTTTTTTAACAATAAATGGATATTAAACTCAAGGTTCTTAATTACCAACCATAAAGGATTTTCGAAATTCCCATAATTTATTCACAAATTTAACTCACTTTAAAGAATCAACAACTAATTTAGCTCTCCTGCAGAATTCCAAAATTCTCATTCAAGCATTCATACGTACATTAATTAGACCATCAACTTCTTTGTAATTTCAATCACCCAACGAGTACCAATGTTCCACAAGAACAACTCAATTGACCTACCAACTCTTTCATCCCATTTCAAGAAGGATATGTCCACCTTAAACCTCATATCCCTCAAATCAATTTGATCATGGGCTACACCATTACCCATCTCACTCAATCCATTTGCACAAATAACCATCATTTAACATAACTGGCTTACTGATATAATCAAAATACAAAGTTAATTTAATTCTAATTGTAAAGATGTAGATGGAGTTACCTATGAGAAGGAAGATGGCTGAAAGTGGGCGAAGATGAAGGTGGAAGAGGAGGCGCTGGTTGGTGGTTAATTGGTCGGCACCAGACATCGCAGCTCAACGACGGTCAAGCAGTGGGCAGCAGCTCAACGGCAGTCAAGCAGCAGGTAGCAGCCTCATCTTTCTTTTTTTTTTTTTTTTTTTTGGGTCGGATCAAATTTAATACATGCTCATCTTATGCCTAGATTTATCTTATGCTTCAATTATGTGCTGTCCAAATGGCCAGATTCTCATCACATAATTTACCTTTTCTTTTCCCTTTTTTTCCTTAATCATGAAGGACATGTTCGTTTTCAGCATATTGAAACTATTACCTGCTCCATTATGCTCCAATCTACTTTAGCCTACTTTAACTTGCTTCGACCTACTTCTATCTACTACCTCCTCTTAAAAATGCTCTCAATATGCCTCACTTTGCTTCTACCCGTTCAATCTACTCAAACCTACTTCAACCAGCTAACCGTGCCTCCAAAATGCTGAAAATGGACATGCCCTAAGTATATTGATAAATTTTTGGACTAAAAATATGTTTCATACAAACATCGATGAGTACCTGTATTGAAATATATATTTATATATGTATGCATATAATTATCTGTGATTAGAGCTGTATAATAAGTTCATTATGACATAGCTATTTATTTCGAACGTGACTTTTATATTGACCAATTTTTCCATGGCTCACTGCTTTAATTAATATTAATCATAATAGTTGAGGTCAAATTTAAAGTGTAAGATAATTAAGGACTGATTAATTATTGGGAAGTTACAACAAGTATGTAAATTGGTGTGCAGTTATTCCTTTCTGTGTAATATAATGGATTGTTTATGGTAAGTAGATGTAATAGATCTTTAAGTAAAAATTTATTTTTAAATTAGGTGATAGTAGATCATATATAAAGGATGAAAATGTATCATTAGATTTGTTCCTTGGGGGCAAGAGGCGGAACTTCATTTGAGTATGAAGTTGACTAAAATTTTTTGGGTAATAGCAAATAATTTCCCAATTATTTTCGTTCAAAAAACCTATGCCTACATGAATTAGATAAATTAATAAGAAGCAAGGCCTTCAAAGTAGGTTTTTTGCACATATCTAGTTAGAAACTAATGGTCTTGTCATCTCCAACTTTTCATCTAATTCCTTTACAAAATTGATTGCGATTCTTGAGAATTTACTTTCAAGCCTACAAGTCCATTTTCTTTAGCTCTGCCGGAAAAAGTACTGTTAATTGGATACTTCGCTTGCATCTATTCTATGTAGCGGCTCTAGCCATATACAATTTCCAAGTTGACTTATTTAGAAACACACTATTGATTGCTTCTATTTTTCATAAACCAAGCCCCTCGTAAGGACCACGTACGTCTTTGGGTTCACCCTCAGTGTGGTTTCCCCACCAATGGTCAGACTTGCATGCGAGGTATTTAGATTCAAAACTGATTTTTTTAATTCTCTCTCTCTCAATTTTTTTTAATTTTTTTAAGAAAGATCACTATGACATGATAAGGGGACTGGACCAGAATTGTGATCAAGGAACCCTACTTTGCCAGAACTGGGTCCAGTCACCTGGTTTGGTTCCTGGCAATGTTGGCTGCTTGATTTAAGGAACTACACAATAGCTTGGTCGAGGAACCCGATCGGTTTTTTGGGCCAGAGCTAGACCTAGATCCTTGAATCAAGCAGCCAAACTATTAGGAACCAAACTAGGAGGTTGGACCCAACTGATCTAGACAATGACGCTATCTTGGATCTAGAATATATTCTACTTAAAAAAATAAATATAAGATAAGAAAATAGTCAAATTAATTAATCGAGTTGCAAGTGAATTTTAGGAGAAACTTACAAACCAAGTGCACTTTTTGAAACGAACAATACCGAAGGGACAATAGGCTTATGTGAGCCACAAACCAAATGGACACCGAAAGGGACAATAAGCTTGATTCAAAAAGGTTTTCAAAGGCTGCCTGAGTAATCCTTGGTGTGGGGACCATCTGACACCATAAACCAAGGATCTAGATTTGGCATACCGAGGAACGATGTCGTGATGGAATGCATCACAACATCGGCCGTCATCAGCGACAATCTCCACTAGCCAACATGGGAAGCCAAAATCTAATCACACCTAGAAAAGCAAACATGCAGCATATTATAAACACCCAATTCAAATAACAACAATCAAATTACAATGCCAGTCTAAAGAAATTAAAAGAAACAATTCAAAATATTACAATGGGCGGGCATAAACTACCTAAAATTACATCTTTATCTAATCCCAAAGTTAAATATGCTAAAAGGAAGGAAAGCAGAGAACAAGAGTGAGGTGAAGATTGCCTTTAGGATGACCCACCTGATTCACTTGAGAATCCAGCAAAAGGACACATCGTAGGGAGTAACCAATATTTGCCTCTCTACTATTAGAGCCTTCTCACTCAAATTCTCTCTAAAATTTGTTAGCCTCTAGCTAGTGATCTTTGTAATTTTTCTGATCCTTCACTAAGATTTTTCGTTGTGTTTAACCTTAGAGGTAGACCCCCGTTTTATAACATTCAAATATGCTGAATTAGTTAAGGAAAAGGATTCCAGCTTCAAACTCCAGGCAGACTTGATCCGAATAGGTAGTTTATTCTAATAAAACTCTTTGAAAGCCGTTTGATTTGAAAAAGGGAAGCAGGATTCGAGGGCTTCCAGGGTGGAGAACCCGTTTGGGTTCCTGGCAAGGGACATGGCTTGGCCCTGAGCCGGATTAATTGCATTGGGCCCCGTGCTTGGTTGTTCTTTTTTGTTCTTTCTTTTATCTTTTCTTTTTGGACTCCGAAGTTGTATTTTTTTTGGACAAGCATAACTTTCATCATTGGCCATTTTATAAGAATAAAGACATTATTTTTAAGCATCTACAACCCCCGGTTTTCATAAACAAACAAGTCTTATCTCAAGAAACTATAAGCGAACATTTGTAATTGTTCGACATTTTCGAAAGAAATTTCTACTAATTTTATAAATATGACAATTAGTTTGTTTGAGCAACTAAAAACACTCAATCATATGGGCAAGTATTGATTCCATATTGACCTAAATGAGTGGTACTCTTCCTGCGTTGGAGTTGTATCGTGCTTTCAAAATTTGTGACCTTTCAATTTAAAAATTATCTTGTAGAAGTTTCCGTTTTGGGCGTGCCCTTGAATATTGGGCAATGCCCAAGACAGATCTTTGTTATGTCTTACATTGAAGACAAATGAGATATTATACCTATGTTCATGCAAATGCGAATAACCCACTTGAAATTTCATTATTTTGGCAGCCTACTAATTTTTTTGTTTTTGTTTTGTTTTGTTTTGTTTTTTTTTTTTTTATCTTGGCCGATCAGAGTAAACCTAACTGCTTGAGAGCATATACAATGGTGATTCATAATTTTAAAACACAAGTGGGGGCCCACACCCTCCACATCATCCTACAAGCCAACTTTTTCTCTCTTCTCTACATCATATGGATCACCAACTTGAATCATCAAATAAAATAAAATTTTATAGATATTACCACTAATATATTATTGGGTTTTAGATTTTTAAGGGCTTAGTTAGCAAACAAAAAAAAAAAGAGAAAATGTGTGGGGGGCAGATCACGGCCATGAGTTGGACTGTGGGGTGAACGAAGCGGATAACTGATGCATGATGTTTTTTGAACCGTGAGCCAAATTTTTGACTTACGAGCCGTGCTCTGAGTATACTATCCATTCATTCCTCTCCCCTCCTGTCTATTTTATTGGTCCAATCAAAATTGCAACAACCCAACTATCGCTTCCCTACTTCAGCTATTTCAGCGGCGCATTCGTGTCATTCCTTCTTCAACTGAGAAGCAGCTCCCCAACACAATCAATGCGGAGCCTTCCATTTTGTACTCCAGTTGGGTTGCATTTTGTAATTATAGTAATTGAATAACCCATGCTAATCTGGATGATGTATGTCATATTTGAACAGCCATGTCATATTTGAATGGATTATGTCATATTTTAGCATCTCGTGTTAGGTTAGATGGATTATGTCATGAACTAGGTTATATTATCTTATTGAGTCGACTGGCTCGTGGCCATTTGATTCCATATATAGACCTATTAATGTTCTAATTCAATATTAAAATTGTTGTCATAAGGCTAGAGGTCGATTCAAGACTCTAGATCCATTGTACTCTCTGATAGCTTTCTCTGTATTTTGTTTATTTTGTTCATCTAATTTAGTTTCTCAATTTCCAAATCAAATTTCTCCTTTTCTTAAATTACGAAGATAAGTTATTTTCTTTTTGGCTAAGAAAGATAAGCCAGTCTTAGCTAAGCAATACCATGTGGAATTCATTAATTTACAATAAACTTGTATACTTGGAAGTCCTTGGGTTAATTTTAAAATAAGGAAATCCATACAAACACACACACGCACACACATGTTTGGGCCTCTGTTACTGAAAGACTTCAACAAGAGACGGTCACGGCAATAGCTTGGCTGTGTATATGCTTTGTTTCTGATTGATTTCTCTACACCCCAACGTGAGGTATTAATACAAAACCCAAGAGGGAAGAGTCACTAGCTTGGTGGACAAGCAATACCAAATTGTGGAATAAAATAATTACAAGATCTAATTGGAATCTAACCTAAACACTTGTTTTCTAATACATACTTATTTCCTAATACTCCCTCTCAAGTTGGAGCATACAGATTGACCATGTCCAACTTGCTCTTAAGGTATTGGAATTGCCTCTTCCCAAGGGCTTTTGTGATTATATCAGGTGGCTTTGCTTGGAAGTGGCAGGTATAAGTATGAGTAAGCCTGCCGCAAGCTTTTCCTGAACAAAGTGGCAATCAAGTTCTATATGTTTGGTTCTTTCATGGAAGACTGGATTCCTTGCAATGTGTAATACTGCTTGACTATCATAATCGAGTTTCATAGGTTGTTGATGAAAAACTCCGTAGGATGCTAAGAAACTCTGTAGCCACACAAGCTCACTAGTTACAATAGCCATATATTTGTATTCTGCCTCTGTTGAAGATATGAAAACCGTGCCTTGCTTTTTGGTCTTCCAAGATAAAGGAGATTCTCCAAGAGTGATGAAATACCCAGTCAATGACCTCCTAGAAAGGGGACAGGATCCCAGTCGGACTCACAAAATCTATAAAGTTGAAGATCGCTCTTGGCACAAAGCAAGATACCTTCTCCTGCACTACCTTTCAAGTAGCGCAGGACTCGACATGCGGCTTCCATGTGCTCTTCCCGAGGAGTTTACATAAATTGAGACAGAATATGTAGCACATAGATTAGTTCTGGTCTTGTGATAGTGAGATAGATAAGTCTCCTAACAAGTCTATAATATCTTGCAACATCTTTCAACATTGTTCCTGTCGCTAAAGCAAGCTTGTGATTTTTCTTCAATAGGAAACTCAGCAGGCTTAGCTCCCAATAGTCCACACTCGTTAATGATGTCTACGGCATACTTGCGCTGACAAAGAAACAAACCTTCTAATCCCATGCTACTTCAATCCTAAGAAAATGCTTGAGGGGTCCAAGATCCTTAATGGTAAAGCAATCATTAGGATAGGTTGTGGATGTCTTCAAGGCCTGAGAGTCATTGCTGGAAAGTACAATATCATCCACATAGACTAAAACGGCTATAAATATCCGCTTTACGGTATGTAAACAATGAATAATCTGCATAAGAACGAATAAAACCATATTCACATAATTAGGAAGAGAGTTTGACAAATCATTGCCATGGGGCCTGGCAGAGTCCATACAAGGACTTCCGCAGGTGGCATACTTTATTGGGCTCGATATAGAAGATAATAGGATACATCTTCATAAAAACTTGTTATGGAAATCACCTTGCAGGAATGCATTATTGGCATCTATCTGATGAAGTTCCCATCCTTATGCTATTGCAACTGACAAAAAAATCTCGCACTTGTCATTTTGGCTATTGGGGGGAAAGTTTCATTAAAATTGAATTCTTCAACCTGATGGTCTTCGTGAATCACCAGATGGGCTTTATATCACTGAATGTTGTCATCTAAATTATACTTGACTCAATAAAGCCATTTGCAACTGATGGGTTTCTCGCCAGGTGGTAAGTCTTCAACTTTCTAAGTTTGGTTGGCGTTTAAAGCTCGAATTTCTTCTACCATAGTTTTTTCATAGAGGGGTTTTAATTGCTTCTTGAAACGACCTAGGCTCAACCACTTTTGTCAAGGCAGCTACAAAATTTTTGTGACAGGTAGAAAAATTATAGAATGCAACATAATTTGTGATAGGATACCACATACCTGAGGAAACCTTTTGAGGTGAATGAGTAATTAGGGAGGTGTCGTTTGGGTCATTGAGTCTTGCATTGTAGCATAAATAATCATTCAAAGGGGCTGGACGTTTGCCGAATCATTCGCTTCTGCGTCCTATGGCCGGGGAGTCGAACTGGGCCTGATTTGTTCGTTGGGCTGAAGCTCAGAACTTGGTTTTGTCTCAACATGTGCTAGATTTTGTCCAGTAGCTTCTGCATGGGGTTCTGCAACATCTGAGCCAGACCCACGGTTTCAACGTGTGGACTAAAACTCCTCCTGTCCGCTTGCGATCCTGGGCCTGGAGTGAGGTCTTGCGATTGGGCCTGGATTTCCTCAAGGCCTTCTGTAGCTTCGGCTTCATCAGTAAAAATTTTAGAGTAAAATTTCATGATTTCCTGACCAGAAGCCTCGATGGAGGAATTTTCCTTTTCAAAAGGATAAATGTGTTCGTGAAAAACAATATCCCGGCTAACAAAGAATTCTTGGGTGTCTAGATCATAAACCCTCCATCGTTTTTGACCAAAAGGTAACCAACAAATAAGCATCTTCTATTTATAGTTGTAAACTTATCCTTAGTCTTCAATATGTTTTGTGCAAAACAGAATGTGCCAAACACTTTTAAGTGATCATAAGAAGTGAGCTTACCATAAAGTATCTCATATGGGGTTTTTCCTTTCAACGATTTGCTTAGTGTTCCATTGATCATATGAGTTGCTACAGGTACACAATCCCCCCAAAACTTGATTGGTAGATGGGCTTGGAAAAGGAGAGCACGGGCAACATTTAAAGCATCTTTATGTTTGCGCTCCACTCATCCGTCTTGTTGAGGTTTATCCACACAAGAGCTTTGACGCTCAATCCCATGTTCTCGATAAAAATTTTGCATTGGGCCTAAGGTGAACTCAGATCCATTATAACTTCTCATTACTTTAACATTCTTTTAAAATTGAATTTTCACCTTTGCAATGAAAGCCTTTAATAGATTACTTGTTTCACCTCTTTAATTTTATGCATTAGTGTTTGCTCCAAAAATGTGGTATTTTTACGAAGCCTTTATACCCAATTTGTGCTCAAAATAATTATTAGTTTTAGATTTTTATTTGATTTTAGGTGATGAAAAATGAGAAAAATGGGTGAAACAAGATGAAAATGTTGAATTGAGAAGTTCGGACTTGACTTCTGCTTGACTTGGCCCATGATCAGTCAAAGACAACTCTTCCTATTGCCCCAAATGAAAAGCAAGCATATAAAAATAAAGGGAAATAAAAAAAATACTGCCCCCATGCACCTCGCAGATGAATGCCAAACACCCCCCATTCTCTCTGTCCTCTCGCTCCTAACTCAACGGAGAGAAGCCCAATATCCCCCCTCCATTTTTCTTATCTTAGTTCTCATCTCTCCCTCTCTCACTCGAACCAGAACACACACCATCCGCCATCATCTACCACTAGCACACCACCGTGAGCGTCCCACGTACTGTTAGCTCACCACTACCATCATCCCCATCTTCGCTGTCCACATTAGGGGTCCAATCAAGGTCCGAGATCGATGATGGGTTCGAGTATAAATGGAGATACAACAACGCAATTGAGCGAGAAGCTAGGTAATGTAGGTTTTATTTAGGGTTTTAGTTAGTCTTAATTACAGTTTTTAGATAGTTTCTAGGGTTTAATTCGAGTTTCATTTTAGGGTTTGATTTTTAGTGTTCTCGGTTTCAATTTCGATTTTAGATTTGAGTTTCAGCTTATAAGTTCGTGTAATTAGGCTGGATTTTGTTAATTCGGAGTTGACATTCATCATCTTCAATCTGCGATTACAACGCTTTTGGGTTCGAATTTGACTAAATTCAGCTTCCTCCTCCCCTGTTTCTCTTCTTCATTTGATATGTTTTCTGTTCTCTTCGATTCTGTTTGTTCAACTACGGTTTCTAGATTGTGGTTGTTGTGGATGTTAATGTGGATTCTGTTGGTGTGGACTGGTATGGCGCACCATCTCATTTTTGGAATTTGCTTTTTGCAATGTTGAGGGTAGTAAACTGATCATATGCACTTACAATGAACGCAAAGTTGGACATAATCGTTATTTAACGAAAGAAGAAGTGGCGCACCATCTCATGTTTAATGGTTTTTGGCCATATTATAAAGAGTGGGTCCATCATGGGCAGGAAATTTCTGGACGTTCTTCATTTTTTTGTGACAAAGGCCACAATGCTACTAATACCCAATTAGAAAGTGGTTTTGGTGACATTGATACTATGAGAATACTTAATGATATTTTTGGGATGGGCAAAAATCATGGGAATGACATGTTTCATCAAGAGGGTGATATGGATGAAGAAGACAATGGTGAGCTAGGGAATGAGGGGCATAAGGGTGATAGTTCCATGGTAGACAAAGATGCTGGATATGAAAGGTTACTAGAACAAGTTGAACAAGAGCTATATCAAGGTTTAAAATTTTCAAAACTCTCTTTTCTATTGCACTTACTCCACTTGAAATGCATGTATGGTTGGTCAATTAAAGCATTGAATATGCTACTCTAGCTTTTGAGTTCTATTTTTCCCCATATAGACCCATTCCCATCATCATGGAGTAATTAGAAGTAATTACTTAAGAACTCAGGCCTTGAATATGACAAAATACATGCCTGTCCTAATGATTGTATATTGTATTGGGGTGAAAAGGAATAATAAGAATCATGTGACAAGTGTGGTTCTTCACGATGGAAGAATAGTGAAAAGAAATTGCTAGCTAAGGTATTATGCTATTTCCCTCTCATTCCTAGATTGGTTAGCCTTTATAAATCATCCAAGATAGCTGAAGACATGATTTGGCATGATAAGCATCGTACAAAGGATGGAATTTTGAGGCATCTTGCAGATGCAAAGGCATGGAAAAAATTTGATAAACAATATCCCAATTTTGCATATGATCCTTGAAATATAAGGCTTTTGCTAGCTAGTGATGGGTTTATTCCCTTTCGTGTTATGAGTAACACGCATAGTACTTGGCCAGTTTTGCTAATTCCATATAATTTGCCTCCCTAGCTATGCATGAAACAATCCTCAATTATACTATGGATGATTATTCTCGGTGAAAAGGCCCTAGGTATAGATATCGATGTATATCTTCAACCATTGATTAAAGAGTTAGTGCAGTTATGGCACGGTGTAGATGCATATGACGTATATACAAATACGAGATTTACATTGCGGGGTGCTCTTCACTATACTACAAATGACTTTCCTACATATGCTAATATGTTTGGGTGGAGTATGCATGGTCGTTTCATGTACATGGCCATCTTGTGGGAAAGCAACTCAATCACTTTGGCTAGAAAATGTACGTAAGTTATGCGAAACGGGTCATTGGAGATGGTTAGCAGGAGATCATCCTTTTCGATATGATAAGGATGGATTTCATGGAAATATGGAGTTTGGTAACACTCCATCTTCATTAATAGGGAGTCAGGTACTTGCAGAATTAGAGTGAACTATGTTTACATATGGTAAAGGCCAAACCAATATAGATGTTGATGAGAGGGATGAAGAGCAAATATGGAAGAAGAGAAGCATTTTCTTTGATCTTACATATTGTCAGTTTAACCGCCTTCATCATAATTTGGATGTAATGCATATAAAAAAGAATATTTGTGATAATTTGTTAGGAACTTTATCGAATTTGGAAGGGAAGAGTGAGGAAAGCTTGAAGGCCCGCCAAGATCTTTAACACATGCAGATAACGCCTGAGCTCCACCCAGTTTTGTTACCAAATAGAAAATATCATTTACTAGTAGCTCCTTATAATTTGTCTATTGATGAGAAAACCTCCTTGCTAAAAGTCTTGAAGCACATCAAGGTGCCGGATGGATATGCAAGCAATATCTCTCGATGTGTCAATTTGAAGGAGCGCAAGTTGTTTAATTTGGTGAGCCATGATTTCCATATTTTAATGCAAGATTTATTTCCAATTGCATTGCGAGTGGTTAAGGATGATAATCTTGTAGATTTGGTCTGTGAGTTGTTTGATTTTTGTAAGGGATTATGTGCGAAAGAGCTGGATGTTTATAGATTGGATGAGCCACGAAGCAACATGGTTTTCACGCTATTTCGTATGGAGAAAATGTTCCCACTTGGTGTTTTCACCATTATGGTGTATCTGATCGTTCACTTGACGGAGGAAGCAAAGCTTGGGGGCTCTGTATTTTATATATGGATGTACCCTATAGAGCGGTAAGGCCTTAAATTTTATGGGTTTTTATTTATCTTTTTTGGGCCTTAGAAATCATATATTAGTGGCAAATTGTAGGTACTTGGCACGGTTACAAGGATATGTTTGTAATCGATCACAACTGGAGGGATCAATGGCAGAAGGAGTCTTGCACGAAAGTGCATAACGTTCTGCTTAATATACTTGTAAGGGGTGGAAATTGTATTCAATCGTCCACAAAGGAACGATGACTTTATTCCTAATGAAGAAATCTATTTATTTGACATTGGCGGACAACCTAAAGGTTAGGTTTCAATGGTAGAAATGGAGGAGTTGAGCCTTAAGGAAGCGCATTGATATATGCTCCTACATGTTCATTGGATAGACTTCTATCGCATGTTAGTAAAATTAGCTTTACAGCCTTTTGTAGAAAATGTGTGAAGTTTACTAATATTCATTTAATTTGATGAAATTCATGACTTGTAGATCTTTCGTGGAGGAACGCCTTGCATTTTGTTCATAAGAGCCTAGTGATAAGGTTAAGCAAAAATGGTCACTTGAGGACTTTCCTAGTTGGTTGCAACAAATGGTAACTTCAAAACTTTATGATGAGTGCTTTAGAAACATATTTATATCAATTACTAATGTGGGTGCTCAATTGTTTAGGTTACTAATATTGATGATGATAACCCAGAGTCAAAAGTGTTAAGAGTTGTGGCTCAGGGTCCGAACTCCATAGTCAAAAGAATGAAGAATTTTAATATCAATGGGTATAAATTCCACACTCAAGCCTGATATGAGACAAAGAAAACTCAAAACTATGGGATTATGGTAGAAGCTAATGGAAAATCTTACTATCGGAAGATCATCGACATCATTGAGTTGGACTACTTTTCTGAATGTAAGGTAGTTCTATTTCGATGTGATTGGATGAACTTAAACTGAAGTCGGGGAAGAAAAGTGGACAAAAAGGGGATCCACTCTCTTGAATTTCTCACATTATATACATAAAGGAAATACTTGAAGGATGATCCATATATTCTTTCATTGCAGGCCAATCAAGTATTTTATGTTGAAGATGAGAAAGCCAAAGGCAAGGCTCATTTTGTGAGAGTGAAGCCAAGAGACAGTCACCAATTCGGAACAACCATGGCAGATGAGGATGGATTGTATCCTCAATGTATGCCTCCTAATATATCAAAAGAGGATGCATTCAGAGATCCAATAAATTAGGATACTGTTGATTTTGAGGAATAGAACAATTTTAGTTTTTTCATTATCATGTGTTGGCATTTACAAATCTTTTAATTTTGTTCTTATTTCGAAAGAAACTATCATATTGCTTCTAATTGACATAATAGTTCAAGCTTGCAAGGCTTCTCACCCTTTAGTGATATGAACCTCACAGCCCAAGCCTGTGCACAAATGTTAGCACATCAGATTATTATGTTTTGATTTAAATTTATGCTATTTTCAAGCTTTGATTAATAACCTTACAGGCTAAGTAAGTAAAAGGAAGAAATATCAATACGCATGTATGAGTGATTATTTGGTTTACGTAGTTTCCCTTAGTAGATTATGTTTGATTTTTGTAATATAGCTTGTAGAATTTGACATGATCAAATTAGCTTGTCTTGGTTAACTTTTACTTTTAACCATTTTTTCCCTAGGATTGCATCATAAACTAACACGAGTTTTCCTTGTAAGTTTTGAAGCATCATAATCATATTCCCATTTAGGATTACCTTAGAAGAGTATCTTAAGTCTTTTCAACATGAAGATGCAGCAGGTGAAGATGTGTCTTTAGATGATATTGATAAGATTCCTAATATGGAAGAAGAAGAAGTCGAAACTGTTGGAGAGAATATTTTCGAATCAAGAGTTTTGATTAATATGAATCCCTCTCTTATCACCATACCTGATGAATTTAAAGATGATAAAGAGTTGTTAATCATTGGTAAATGAATCTTTAACACACATTTGGTCATTTTACTTTCATAATGGTTTCAGCAATAGTAGTTTATTTACTAATATGATGATCATATTCTTTTTTATACAGATGAACATGGCAATGCTAGAAAGTTTGGAGGGAGAATAAATGTGAACATGACACATAAATTGGTTCCTCCGAATAAGATTATGATACCTTGTTTGTTGCAACCAATAAAGAAAGCAGAGTTTATTTAATAGATTCCTTGCTGATATTGCTAATAGACCTAGTCTATGTCCTCTTAACTGTAAGGATTGGTGCTTAGTGCCATAGTACTTTAAGGTCGGATCACAATGTTTATTAGGGTAAGCATTTATTTATATCCAAGTTGGGTGATGCATGTTCTCTAAATGTAACTACTTTAAATACTTATACGAACTTTTGTTTTGGTAGGGAAAGTTTTTGTTACCAGCTGGGGTGCAAGTGAATCATAATATTCTAAAGTCAGTTGGGGAAAGGGTTCGAGGTTTCAAGTATTCCTTAAGATGTAAGTATGTTAAAGAAGATACCACAAAAGAAGCATTATGTAATTTGGAAAAGAGTAAGCGACTGTCTATTGTGGGTGACCAAATGTGGGTTGGTTTGGCTAATTATTTCTTTTCGGAAAAGTTTCAGGTAAGTTAAAAAACTGTTGCTTTCATCGTGTCTGGGTTATCTTACGTTTGGAGATGCTTTGGGTGTTGTTTTCCTATGTTCGATACACTATGGCTTTTTATGGGTATGTGGTTGTGGTATTCTTGCTTTTTTTGTCTAGGTTGTAATGGTTTTGCCCTTCAGATTGGCGCTTAGTTGGTCATATGATAGGTAGAGGCCTTTATTTTGTAAATTGATTTTTCTAGCAACTTGGTGAAGCTATATGGCTTGTTTTGACTCCCTAAGCATATCATTAGTTGTTGGTATCACACAAAATGTAGGAACTAATGGGTGCTCACCAAGAACCAAAACTATAACTTCAAACTAATGAAAAATTAGAAACAAGGATCCCTTTACTTCTAAGAAAAGAATTAACGGTTGTAGTTTACATAGTGTTCTTTATGAAATCATAAGCTTATTCTCATTTGCATTTAAGGGTTGTGTTTGTGGTATCAAACAAATTCAGGACATGCTTTGGGTGCTTTATTAATCACTTTGCTGACTATTTGGCTTCTCTACCCTTATAAAAATATCTCTTCTAACAACATAATACTTTTTGCAATGCAGAAATGATCTACTAATGTAAAAAGAGCAAGAGGGAAGCAACTACATGCATATACAAGTGGCTCACAAAGTTTTGCATTCAAAAGGGATAATTTTGTAAGTCATGTATTCTAACTATGTTTATATTAAGGAAAGTGTGGCTGTTATAAGGTAAAACATTTATAATAAGTCTAGAATATGAATGGCCATGTGGGTGGGCCAACCTTCTGCATAGTCTAGACTCTGCATGCTAAGAAGTTCTCAGCGATAGCAAGCGACACTATCAATGAATGAAAGATGTAATTTTCCTCTAATTCCCTTTTAGTTAGTAGCGGAGATCATCATTAAGCATAAGTGTATGGCAATGGAATGCTAGTACTGGACATGTGTTGCAAACACCAACATAGATAACTCTCTGCTGTTTACAAGAACACCACCAACATAGATAACTCTCTGCTGTTTACAAGAACACCCAAAAAGACATGCCTAAATGTTGGTTTCCACACTACTACTGCTACTACAAGTAGCATAGCCCAAAAGCTCACTGACATACAGGTTCTCCACTTTTGAGTTGATAATAGATTTTGTAGATTCTTCTTGTGCACTCTATGTGAACTCACTATGTGTACAAGAGAGAAACATAGCTAAATCATCTCGTTCATCTGCATCCATGTTCACCCATTGAAGGTGCTCCAGGTGTGTGATCCGTTCAGCTGTATTTTTTATTTCTTTTTTTACTTGGCTTTATAATGTTGGTACTCTGGCTGTGTAGCTTATGGAATTGTGATCTCCGGTGTGTAGTCGTCGAGCCCGGTGGACATATTCCTTATGTTTCTATTGTTACAAGTACTTATTGTAAGGCTATAAGCCTAAGTAATGATTAGTTTTGAGGGGGAAACTCTATCTGCTTATTTCCAAAATTCTAAAAATTACTAACATCACTAGCCCTGGGGTTAGGGTGTTACACTTTATATAGTTTTCTATGTATAGAGTTCTTTGCTTGTGCTTAGCAGCCTACAACAGGCAGGAATGAACAGGGAAGGTAAGGGAAATACCTGTTCTTTTTGACTTTGTCAAATGGTGAAATAAGCTATATTTGTTCCGGTTCAATGAAAGGAGTAAATCACTCCACAAAAAACAAACCAATCACATAGTCAAATTTTTAAATTTTCAACCCAACAACGCTCTTTTATTTTGTTATTTCTTCCTTTTTCCCCCATTCTAGGCATGGGAAAGGAAATGAAGTTGTGAAAATTACAAACCTAGACCCATCATAAAGCTTCTAGAGCAATGGATGGTAAGAAGTTCAGTTAGACTAGCACGAAAGTTAAACATTCCAATATCAAACAGAAGTAAGATGTCTAGTCCTTTAACTTTAACTCTGCATGGTAAGAAGTTCTTAGTGATAGCATGCAGCACTATTAATGAATGAAATATGGAATTTTCCTCTAATTTCCTTCTAGTTAGTTGTGAAGATCATCATTAAGCATAAGTGTATGACAATGGAATGCTAGTACTAGACATGTATTGCAAAGACTAACATAGACAGCTCCCTTCTATTTACAAGAACACCCAAAAAGATGTGCCTGAATGTTGCTTTCTACACTGCTGCTGTTACTACATGTAGCATAGCCCAAAAGCTCACTGACATACATGCTCTCCTCTTTTGAGTTGATAATAGATCTTACAGATTCATCTTGTGCATTGTTTGTGAACTCTCTATGTGTACCAGAGAGAAACATAGATTATCATCCTGTTTATCTGCATCCAAGTTCACCTATCGATGGTGCTTCGGGCGTGTGACCTGTTGAGCTGTATTTTTATTTCTTTTTTTTACTTAGCTTTATATTGTACATACTCCGGCCGTGTGGCCTATGGAGTTGTCATTTCCGACGTGTAGCCGTCGAGCTTGGTGGGCATATTCCTTATGTTTCTATTATTGTAGGTACTTATTGTAAGGCTATGTAATAACCCGACCCTAACCCATATTTATTTATTTAAATCATATTTATTTATTTATTTAATCATGTTTATTCATTTAATCACTCATGGTTATTGGTTTAACCAAATCATGTTTATTAATTCAATTACACTCAATTTATATATTTACCGAATTACCTTATGCCATTTAAAATTTTTGCATTCATTTATCGTATTTAATCATCCCGGTTGGGGGATATTTTATTTGGGTCCGATTTTTCTATTCAAGTTTCATCGATTGTTAAATCAAGTTTCGTTGATTGAGTAAATTTCAGGTGAATCGATATTAGGCCTCGATGATTATGATTGAGCATTGAATTATTTTTCATAATGTCACAAAAGTTGAATTTTTAGCCATGCAAAAATATTTGGGCTCAAATTCATTAAAATTCATTTCGGCCCGATTCATTTTGGGTTAAAATTTTGGCCTAAAATTTTTTGTGTGATTAAATTAAGTTAATTACTATCATTTGTGCCTAATTTTAATTAGCAAAAAAGATATTTTTGAAGGATAAAATTCGACCAAGAATTTTTGGAGTCATTCTAGCCAAGCAGACATATTAACGACATGTACACACCCTTTCTCTCCTTTCTCCCTCTTCATGGTAGTAGCTGTTAGCAGCCCTTCATGGGTGTTTTCCGACCATCTTTCCGGCCAGCCCTAGTGGTTTTCGTAGCTCGCCAACATCCTAGTACCTCAAGCTATCATCCTTCATCATCAAAACTCCTAAACCTCATCTCCATCTCAACTTATTTGCAATCAAAGTGAGTAATCTTGAAGTTTGATCTTGTCGGTTTTGATTTTTATTTTAGTTTTGATTCTTGTTTTGATGTTTATGATTATTGATCATGATGTTTTGATAAGAAATAAGAGTTATTTTGGTGTTGATCATGATGAAGTTGAGGTTGAATCATGCTAGGGTTTAGGGACGATCATGTTCATGCAAGCTTAAGTTAAATCATGTTTATGGATTGATTATGATGATTATGATGATTATTTTGTATTTGATTTTATAATATTTAGTTTTATTGATGGTTATGATGATGTTTTTAGTGATTTGGAATGATTTCAAGTGAGGATTTATGTGAAAAAGGAAGAGAAAACTAAGCCCGTGAGGGCTAGAAATTTCAAGAAAATAGGGTAGACTTTGGCAATAAACTGGTAATGCACTGCTCAACCAAAAATTATGATTTTTTGTGGGTAGATATTTCAGTGTGTTAGATTTCAAAGGGTTCTTGAATTGCCTTAATCCAAGGTCTATGGAAAACGTTATTGTTGTTTTACCAAAACTGTGCAGATTAGACCAAAAACTAACACACTTGTCTTTTAGCCCCATTTTAGGAACCCTATTGTAGGAATCATGTTTTGTGTTGTACATGAAAGTTTTTTAGGACTTCTTCATCTTTTTCATATTGTGATCTTAGGTCCCCGTTTGAGTTCTAGGGCGAAAGTTATGAATTTTTGAATTTAACTAACCTACTTTGTTGCAAATTGGGCTGTTATTGTAATTTTTGTCTAGCATATACTTGGAGGAAAATTTAAAAAATTTTACTGTTGATTTTCCATACTAGTTTTAAATTTCCTATAAAATTTCATGAATTTTGGTTGAGTATTTTGAGTTTGATAATTTTTGGAAGCATTTTGAGTAATTGTGTAAAGAACAATAATAAAGATTAAGTGAGACTGATAATGCATTCATTTTGTGCATTTGTGTCAAGTAAGGTCATTTAAGGGTGAAATAAATATGCATGGACTTTCATGGAGCTTTTAACTTGATCAGTGAGAAAGAAGAAGACAAGTATACAATTTGGGAACTTGTTTATGAGCTTTGAATTATTTATGGATTTTACAAAGAAAATACCAAGCTTAGTGAGCTTAATAACTTCTTTTGAGTTCAATGATTCATTTCGAATGGAATTCTATATTTAATGGAGTTATGAATGAAATATGAGAAGTGGAGAGAGTTGTGACTCAAAAACCATAGCTATTGCAGTTTATGCTATTTTAAACCAAGATATATCTCTCTTGGCCTTAAGCCTTTGTTGCTTACTCACTTCAGAATATAGTAAATATATTTATCAAGCAAATCTAGTGTACTCGCTGTTATCTTGAACCAAGTTATACATTAGTAAGACTTAAACCCATATCAGTAACCTATTTCATAAAAGGCCACAACCATCTCTCAATTGTCACCATCAAGGCCTTTACCTTTGTAATCTCATTTATCTCATTGTATACTATTTTACCTTCATTTACTTTATATTAGATTTAATTACTTTTATTAATTCAGTTTTGAAGTCATATTGAAATACCCAAATTATGTATACCATTTAATTACTCAATTTCTATTATACATACTTTTATTTACTCAATTATGCAAGTAAGAATCATTTACTGACTACACATACTTACAATGATATTTATGAAATAGAGTCGAGGCCTAGTTACCGTTCCCTATTATGCATAATTGTTGTCAAGTTAGAACATATTTATCAAGTCAGATGACATTTTTAAAGACTCAAGGTATGTCCATTGCCCGTATCTTCAGAAAGTAGAACATGTTTATCAAATTATAACTCTTAATGAGTTTATCAATGAATCAGTTTATACAGTGATTTACCATTTAACTTGTGACTCCATCAGTTATCATCTATAGGGCATCAACCCATCATTTACTCGCACGACTCCAGTCGAACTCTTGATTGGATTGACAGGTGTACGCCTATGTATAGATTATATCATTGTAAGGGGTTCACATCCAGATAATAATGAGCAATTTAGTTTCATATTACTTTCATTTTCATTGTTATTGCCAACTAAATGAATTGCAAAAGCGGATACCCATCAGCAGTTTTTCTATACTCATTTTACAATACAGGACTGTATGTACTGAGTTTTTGCTCACATTTTCGAATTGTTTTCATGTTTTCCATTTTAGGTGATCAAGTATCACATGTTTCTCCTTTTAGCAAGCCCTTTTTGAAGTTATCAGATGCTCACAGTGGATTAAGCATATCATGAATGTTGGGATCATCCTCATGGTTAACTTGGGTCTATGCTCAATATACTTGTGTAGTGTGAGTGGAGTTAGCAAATGGTATGACTAAGTCGATTGTATTGAAGTTGAACTATTACGGACTTTGGTCATGGAGTGTTTCAGTTTAATAGATTCTGTGATTTGACATGAGTTGCAAGATCAAATGATTTCAGTGAGGCTTGTCCTTATCAGGACGGCACCAACGCCTTCTATCATTAAGTCTTTCACTGCAGTTTTTCTGTAAATGATATTATTCGCATTTTGGGGGCGTTACAGGCTATAAGCCTAAGTTATGATTAGTTTTGAGGGCAAACTCTGTCTGTTTATTGCCAAAATTCTAAAAATTACTAACATGACTAACCCTGGGGTTAGGGTGTTACACTTTATATTGTTTTCTATGTATAGAATTCTTTATTTGTGCCTAGCAGCCTATGATAGATAGGAACGAACAGGAAACATAAGGGAAAGACCTGTTGCTCTTGACTTTGTCAAATGGTGAAATGAGCTACATTTGTTCCTCTTCAATGAAAGAAGTAACGCACTCCAAAAAATTCAAACCAATCACATAGTCAATTTTTCAAATTTTCAACCCAATAATGCTCTATTATGTTGTTATTTCTTCCCTTTTTCTCCCATTCTAGTCGTGGGAAAGAAAATAAAGCTATGAAAACTACAAACCCAGAGTTTGCATAATGCTTTTAGAGCAATGCATGGTAAGAAGTTTAGTTAGACCAGCATGAAAGTTAAACATTCTAATATCAAACAAATGTAAGAGTCCAGTCATATAACTTCAACTCTACATGGCAAGAAGTTCTTAGTGATTGCAAGCAACAATGATGGAGGTAATTTTCCTCTACTTCCCTTTTAGTTAGTAGTGGAGATCATCATTAAGCATAACTGTATAACAATGGAATGCTAGTACTGGACATGTATTGCAAACACTAACATAGATAGCTCCCTTCTATTTACAAGAACACCTAAAAAAACATGCCTTAATGTTGGTTTACATGCTGCTACTACTACTACAGGCAGCATAGCCCAAAAGCTCACTCACATATAGGTTCTCCACTTTTGAGTTGATAATAGATTATACATGGCTAAATCATCGTATTCATCTGCATCTATGTTCACCCATCAAAGGTGCTCCGGGCGTGTGATCTGTTAAGTTGTATTTTTATTTCTTTTTTTTTGCTTAGCTTTATGTTGTTGGTACTCCGGTAGTGTAGCCTATAGAGTTGTGATCTTCGGCGTGTAGCTGTCGAGCTTGGTGGACATATTCCTTATGTTTCTATTGTTGCAGGTACTTATTGTAAGACTATAAGCCTAAGGTATGGTCAGGTTTTAGGGGAATTCTGTTCATTTATTTTCAAAATTCTAGAAATTACTAACATCACTAGCCTTGGGTTAGCGCGTTACACTTTTTATACTTTACTATGTATAGAATTCTTTATTTATGCCTAACATTGATTTGTAGGAGAAGAAGCATCAAAGAGAACCTGGTTCCCTAGAATGGTTTATGAAGACTCATCAGGTTAGTGAAGGATCTTACCATGGACTGGCGACTAAGAACTTTGTGGTATGCGCATTTATACACGTATTGTAATTTGCATATAGTATGTCATTAATTAATACACATGTAAACAAGATACTGATAGTTGTTGGTATCTGTGGCCAATAATATATGTAGGATATTGCTATTGATTTGTCAAACAAAAGACGGTTGCTTCAGAAGTGGTATTCTCTGAAACTACAGTGTTAGCTGAGACTTTTGCTTATCATAAGTTGATGGGACCTAAAAGTAGTGGGAGTGTTAGAGGAGTTGGGTTTGGAGTAACCTCTAATCAACTTAATGCCAAACGTTATTGCTAAAGCGGGACTGAACCTTTGGATTCTAGTGTAGTGAGTCTATTGCTAAAGGAGGTTCGATCCTTACGCCAAGAGGTCACTTACATGAAGTCTCAACAAATTGATTATACGCATGTTCTATCTCATGTCATTTTTAAACTATGGTTTTATTACTTCTTAATGGTTTTACTACTTATTGAGTTGCCATAATTAAAAATAGATAATGAATATATGTACACTTTGGATAATGTCGATGTTAATTTCTTTACTTGGGTTGTGATTAGGGTGATGATGTTGAAGAGAATCAAAGCACTAACACACGCATAGCTGGTGAGCAAATAAGAGATACTATGGCAACTATGCCTACATTAGCTAAGAATAATGAGGTGTATATTAAGGATGCAGGTTAAATTGAAAATTCCACTGTACTAAGGGATAAAGGTGGAGCTGCTCATACATCTAGGTCGCCTCATGTTCTAAACAATGTGTGCTCAAATTTTGTATGCTCATAAATGTGCTCTTCCCATACAAAATCTTGTGTTTCACTTAATTTTTTTAACACTATCATACCTGATTTTAGGTGTTTGAAGGTGAGTTAGCAAAGACGAAGTGTCGAAGGCAAAGAGAACATACAGGTGCAAATAAAGCAAAACAACCACTCCTTTTTTATTTTCTTGATTTAGCTTCATGTTATGCCACTTGGATAAAGATGATATTTACAATCATGATCGTTACAATTATGTTCTTATTAACTGTTTTATCTTTCACAATTATATCATTATCTGACTACTAATTTTATTTAGCCAAATTCACTTCAAGGAGTTAACAAGTCCTATACAACTCAAATCGGCAAGAAACATATCAGTGTGACAAATAGGATGGAAATTTCCACAATTGGCATGCCACGATCCCATAATCTTGTAAATCAAGTAAGTCCTTATTTTGTGCACATAAACATAACATTATACGATAATGTAAAAACCTTGCATAGTTAACTTTTCGTTATTGAAGTTTCTTTTCAATTTGTAACTTTTATGTAGTTGGATGATCAAAACACATCTATGGGGAAAATACAAATACTTCTGGTTGCTCAAAGGAACCAAACATCGCTCGAAAGCCTAATTTTGACCAAAGAGAGCAAGTAAGATGTTAAGTAATTTTCATTTTAACTAGACGAATACCGTAAGCCAATGTGACAATCTAAAGAGCATACTTGGAAGTGAAGTACTTCTAGTGCCTATTATTTGAGTAATTTATGTAATTTGGTAATTGTTTGACTATTGTTTTGATTCAACTGAAATGCATCTAGGGAGTTAGTAAGGGTCTTAGCTTGACTTCTACCGCTTCATGACTTTCAAGAGAACTTATGTGCTCTAGGGCAATTAATCCCTATGCAACAATGCAAGTGCATGGTTTTTTCCCCTAAGATGATATTTGTTAAATTGGAATAGATTACTCAACTCATGTAGCTATTTTTATTAATTTAAGAATAACTTTACTCATGGTAATCACTAATCATCTGCGGAGATGAATCATTTGCCTCGTAGCCTTACAAATTCGAAGAGCATTCAAGTTGAATTTGGGACTTGTAATGATGGTGTCAACATGAATGATGAGATTTCTAGAGATGGTTATTGGAGACTTGAAGGAGTTGCATATAATCAACAAGTACAAAATCCAATCAGTGGACAAAAGAGGATAGAAGTAGATACTTCTAATTTTCAGCCAAGCATTAGTTTGCCTAAACAACAAGCAAATAAGACACTGCATAGTCAGATGCATAGTCAAAATTAATCTTTGCTGTATTAAGTAAATAATCGTTGAAAGATATTATGGACTCTATACTTCCAGTATATTTTTAGTTGTGTATGAATGTGGTTTTCTACATTTGTCTTCAAGTATCCTGACCAAATGATTTCATTTGAATGACTCTTAAGTGTGGTCGTGCTGAGACAGAATAGTTAGTCAATAAGGTGATCGAGGAAAATCCGAACATGATGAGAAATTTCAGGAATCCAAAGAGAAAAGAGTTTTCTCATTGTTTTCTAGGCAGCATGGTATATAAATGCTTATATACTCTTACATATAAGGTTTGATTTGTCATTTACTTTGGGTTAACTGAGTCTAAAAATAAATCATCATTTATTGTAGGCCTTTATTGAGGGTAAAAAGAAGGTCGACAAGGACTTACTGAGCAAGATTCTTTACGAGAAGCTGTTCGCTACTCTTAAGCAACCTGGTAAGAGTGTGCTACTCATTTTCATATAGGGTTTTATTGTTAGTTAAACTCAATTGTGGTTCTATTCTTGGTTGAACTCAATTAGATTCTATTATCAGTTGAACTTAGTTGGCTATATTGTTAGTTGAATTCAATTGAGTTCTATTATTGGCTAAACTAGTAGTTTTATTATTGATTGAACTCAGTTGGGTTCTATTATTGGTTGAACACACTTGGCTTCTATTGTTGGTTAAAGTTATTAATTACGGTTCTATTGTTGGTTGAACTCGGTTGGGGTTCTATGGTTAGGTGAATTGGATTTTATTGTTGGTTGAACTCGGTTGTAGTTCTATAGTTGGTTGAACTCAGTTGTGGCTGTATTATTGGTTGAACTCGATTTTCGTTCTATTGTTAGTTGAACTAGTTGGGTCCTATCGTTAGTTGAACTCCATTGTGGTTCTATTCTTGGTTCAACTCTATTGTGGTTCTATTTTTGTTCAACTTGGTTGGGGTGCTATTGTTGGATGAACTCACTTGGGTTCAATTGTTGGTTGAGCTCAGTTGTAGTTCTATTGTTGGTTGAACTCGATTGTTGTTGTATTGTTGGTTAAACTCGATTGTGCCTCTATTGTTAGTTGAACTTACATAGGTCTTTTTGTTAGTTGAATTCAATTGTGGTTTTATTCTTGGTTCAACTATGTTGTGGTTCTATGGTTGGTTGAACTCTATTGTGTGCCTTTAAACTTGATTCTGCTAAGTCTGCGTCTTTAGTTAATCAATTTGGTTATCTTTTCTAATAATGCATTTTTTGGTGTGTTTCAATTGTCTAACAGGTTGCATTTGAGGTAACATCTCTCAATAAAGAAAACGGAGATGAAGATTTTTATATGTTCTTAGAAGTTAGGCATATTTTCAAAGTATGGTTTTATGTAGTATATAGAGCAAGTACTTTTTCATAAAATGTTCAATCACCTAGCTACAATAAAAAAAATTAGTAGGATTAAAACAATGCAAGAATATTTAATTTGATTTCCTTAGTCTTTGTGTCTATGTCTACAATTAATTTTTTTTCCAAGCACTAATGTGTAATTTATTTAATTCATGTTTGATCTATTTTAATTTTGTTGGTTTCTTAATTAGAGATTAATTATATCGATCTATATTATACAATTCTAGTTTTATTTATTGATGTAGGGTGATGCTGGTAATTAGTATAAAACTTGTTGATTAAAAAAAGAACAATTGTATACAATGGTTCTATTTTTAACTTAATAAGTTTTATATTAATTACCAGCATTTTTTTAGAAACTAAAATGACACTAATACACTTATATGTGTGGGATAATTTATGACTTCTTGCATCTCCCAGAGTGGGCATAGTGTAAAATGACCACACATAAACTGTGGGTAATTAATACTTACTCCGCATTTATAAGTATGGGGAATATAGCTCTACCTGTATTTTCATTAAGTGTGGAGAACACTTCCACACACTTAACTTCCCCACATTTTGCCTAAGTGTGGTCAAATGCTATTTTTACACTTATAAGTGTGGTTATTAGCAAAATTAAATATGGAGGGAAATAACCTTTTTTGTAATGTTTTTTTCGTTTCCTTGCTAGAATGCTACGTCTGATGACAAATCCAGGGCTAAAAAAAAAGAGGGGCTAGACTGAAAAACTCACAACAAGCTAAGAAAAAAATAAAGCAAGAGAAATAAAATAAAAAAAACAAGAGATTGAAGACTACAACTCATCATCTAAAAAAAAGGGAAAAGATCTAAAATTTCTTTGCAATGTCATGCATCTTTAAAGGACATCCATAGGATAGAGGCCTCCTTCGGTCACCTTCATTAATATCTCTATCAAACCTGATAAATTACCACTTTAGGACCCCTTTGAGCCTTCAGATAAGCCTATTTCTTGGTACCTACATTGAACCAAACTTAGGAGTGGGAGTGTCATGCATGACATCAATATCAAAATCAATAATTTAAAAAAAGAATTTGGCCCAAACAGTCCCATCCAAGGAGAAAAGAAAAAAAAGAGTAAAAAAAACCCCCAAAACAAAGTTTGAAAAGAAGAAGAATAAAGAAAGGAAAAATTCCTAATTCACACTAATTTCATCACCCAGGCATGCTTGAGGTAGATTTTATTACTTTAATTTCTTATTTCCAAAGGGGAAATGGGTAGGCTCTTGAAGGTATGCATAGGCGTAGAGTACGAACCTATGCCTTCTTGGGGGCTTTCTATTTGTGGGTGGTTATGAAAATAGGGGACCGACCATGTTACTGAAAGTAGTAGAGGGAATTCATTATGATCAACCCATAATGTCACTCGTAGTTGCTGAGACCACACTTTGCTTGGATCAGCTCTACATCCATCCTGATCAGTTTTTTCTAAAAGTCCGCTACTACTTTAGTAAACTTTGTAGGTCTAGTTTAGCGTTGCCTTGTTTTCCTTATTATGCCCAACAACCTGACTGGGTTCCGTTGGGCCTGTGCTAGGCTCTTCTGTCATTGCTTTCCTTTTTCTCTTCCTTTTCTCTCTTTTGTATTTTTTAGATGGGCCTTGGCACCTAGACGTGTCCATGGGCTTGTAGCTAAATCATTTTCTGCTTTCTTGTTTTGGGATCTGTTGGCATGTAGATTTCGCTTTTGGAGCATCTTTGATTGATCAAAGTTTAAAAAAACTTGGACACATAATTAGCCTCACAATTCTGCTAAAGAAGGAGATTGTTCAAGGATCAATCCATGGTGAATTGGGTGACCTTTTTGGAGAAGAACCCTCCTATTCACTAAGTAATCTATGGCTGGGGTGTGCGACAGTTCACGCAAGGAGGAAATGATGCCAATGTGTGTCTTATTGGCCTGTCCATGTGAACTTACTTATTCCCAAGATGGTTGATGCAGTAATTTGGGCATAGGCAAATTATCTCAATGATGGATTATATCCCTCCAAGGAATAGGAAGAATGACCTCGCTTTTTATCAAGGTCTGGGTTGAATATTGACTTCATCATCCTATCATTACCTTGCATAAAAGTCTAAACTTAAAACCTAGCAATCTTTATGAAATCCCCAAGTGTGGATGAGTGACAAATTTAGTGTAGATAAGCAATCTAAGGATATATTTATGGTCACTTTTGATAACCAAACAATAATCATCCATCCCTTTTAAGAGGGATAAGGTAAAAGGAAATTTCAATAATAGGGATATAACATTTAATCACCATGTCACAAGTGCAAAACTATTGTTTTTATTGCCTTGACCCCATTGGTCGAATTGGATCGAGTTTGACCACTAATTTTTGAGTTTTTTGAGCTAGATTTATTTCGAATTATAGTCATGAACATACTGTTCAAAACCTAAAATTTCTGGGTCAGTTTGAGTTACGTTTTTAGGTCCAGTTAGTTTTTGCAAAGCCTACCCTTAGGACAAGGGGATAGGGTTGTATTTCTAGGAAAATGCCTATCTTTCTTCCTCATAGGTCAAGTATGCTGTTTGACTTCTTGGGCTCATAGTTGGGCTTTACCTTCAAAGTATTCAAGTTGGGACTCTGTGTTGACTTGACACTTGATAGTTGCTTTGCTACTTTAGCAGTCCATTAAGGTACTAATAAATCATCGGGTTAGGCTAGAGGCTTGATCATTGACTAGGTCTTGATTGGAGAGTCAAGCTTGACCCTTAACTTGAGTGCCACTTAGGACTTGACCGGACCTTAACTTGAGAGTCACTTAAGATTTGATTGGATCTTAATTTACAGATTAGACATGGCATAATTAGTTGAATTAATTTAATGGGTTAACATAATAGAATTAATTCAAATATATTTCTTGATATGGACATTTATTTTTAGGGCCTACACACAACAAATTAGAATAGGCAACCAAGCATTCAACTATAACCAAACAAGACTTCAAAGTTTTTTACTTTCTAACTCAACGACACTCTTTACTCCACCCTTCTTCCAATTGCTAGTTTTTTCGAGATTTAATTTCTAGTGGATGTCACAAAACATAAGGTGATACTAAAGACTCATATTCCATCCAATTTGATAAGAAGCCTACTTTCACAAGTCTAGTAGTCTAGTTGTTTGTATAATTTACATTATCCAAGTATATTCACCAACCTTATCTTCTTTTGCTTTATCACCTACTTTAGATCACCATAGACTAATAGGATTTAGAAAAACAAATAATTTGTACCTTTGGTCCATTTTGGCCCTCTTCTTTTCAACCTAGCTATTTGATGAAAGACAATATGAGTAAAACAAAGTGAGTAACTGATACTATTGACCATGTTGGAATACCTGACTAATTCTCAAAGTTCCATCCCAGTTAAAGTCAATCATGAGAAAAATATTTAATGTAACTAGGAAGCCATAAATTCATCCAAACTAATTAAAACATACATAAATGCAATAATGTTTAATTTATTAATGCCTGTGTAAGAAGAAATAGGAGTAACCTGGAAGCGGAAGGTAATAGTCCACGTTAATAAGAATACCAATCGGCTATTAGAGTCACTTTAGAAATGTCACGTCCAAAAATTCGAGAACTCGATAGATGGTAGTTCAGCCGTGGGAGAGAAATAGGAGAATATAGGAGATATAATATTTAGCTCATCACGTCTTCTGAGGCTAACTCCCTCAAACCCCTTTATATAGCTTAGGGGGTAGCTAAGGTTGCCGCCCTAGCCGACTTAAGTGGCCGTTGGGCCTAAACCTATTAGGCCCGATTAACAGCTCCCATTTGGCCACTTAGTCCGTAAAACATGTATTCTCCATGTATCACAACTCCTCACGCTTCATACCAGGAATAGGACGTGCGACCAAAAATAACAAGCGGTGTTATATTAAGTTGCCATCCAACTAACATAACACTTTCATGAAATACAATACCCCAAAACCATCCCAAGACATCACCTGTGGCACCTCTAATCCCTTATGCTTGATATATCATATGATTATGTTCTCAACATAATTGCTCGGGCTGATATAGTGATGGTGGATCGATTTTTCCTTAAACACTCATGAAATTTCATCTTAGCTGAACTACTTTCTTAACATGTTCTCGCTGAACCGTATACATCGTGATTCTTGAGAATCTCATTAAAGTAGCATCATCAAGCTTCAAATTGATATCATAGCTTTAAGTCAAAGGGTCATCGTTCATAGGGTCACACAGTGACAAGAGATAGGGAAGTCAATTGTCACTCCATGTATAGGTCGTCTTATAAGAGCGCACAGTATGAGATGTGTGTCATGGCATAGCTCCCACTTCGCTGGGTACGTCACTCTTTATGCCATCGAATCGCCAGTCTAGATTTTCACCCAAAAATCTAACCTGAGCCACTAGATCAACATACTGAATGTTAATCTTGACACTTAAGATTCGGTTTTTAGGGCTTCGATATGAAAACTTATTTCATACTCGACTCCCTCGAGTCTCATCTTAGTCTCACTAAGGCGACTATATTCATTCTACTCATGCACACCTAGTGCCAATATGATTCAGTCTCATCCTGCCCGCTACTCAACCGTCAGGGCGATTGCCTGTGTGACTAGGCCAATCAGAAGCTTGTGACATTTCAATATGCCTAACGTGCAATAATAAGTTATGAGCATTTTGCCCATTTACAAAAGAAACATGTCTATCACGAAACAGAACACATCTAAATACCAAACCTTATGAATTCCAAGACTAAACCAATGAGTTTTGAACGTATCATCAGGAATGGGTTTAGCTAAGGGAACATAATCACCCTGTTAGTCTATATATATACCCAATGGCAATGCTTTTTTGTCTCTATGGTACAAGATACACAATCTACCTCCATAGACATGGCTCTCCCAGTCAAGATAAAGGCATGTCCTGAGGTTGACTTAGACTCATCTAAGTCACCACCCCAATCAACATTTGAGCATCCTCTCAACTTGAGGCCTGCTCCTTGATAGCAAAAGGCTGATTTATCAATACCATGAAGGTCATTTGATTCTCCTGATGATTTGTCAATCAGGAAGTCTTGGGTTACTTTGATAACGACTTATCAAACTAACCGCAAAGCAATGTCAGACCATGTACATAACATGGCTTGCATTAAGTTTATTATGATACTAAGGTCAGGGACATTTGTTCAGTATCTATATTTTGTCATCTGTTTTAGAACATTGAGCAAGACTCAAGGTTGGACCCTTCTCAACTGGAGTACATACGGGTTAGGAATTATAAAACCAAAATCGTTCGAAGACATTTTGATGCATGCTTCTTGAGAGGACTTTGGAATATTTCCACTCCCAGGACATACCTGGTTTCACCCGTGTCCTTTGTCTCAAAGACATGGAATGACTACCTTTTAGTGGCTTTAATCAGCTTTAAGTTGCTCCTAGTAAACAGTATGTCATCAACGTGAGTAACATAATCCCCATGTTGATCTTTTGACATACACAATGGTCTTTTGAAACCACACATAAGCCAAAATGGTTTTATGGAATCTAGAGTACCAAGAACTGGAAGATTGCTACAGACTGCATATGGACCTTTTAAGATGACACACATTGTCCTCTTGTCCCTTTGATACAAAATCAATGGGTTAGTCCATATAAACCTCTTTCTCAAGATCACCATTGAGAAAAGCAACCTTTACGTCCATTTCAAACAACTCAAAGTCTGAATGGGCAACCAAGGCTAGGAGTATCTGGGCCTGAACTTATCAAGTGAACTATCCACCTGATGTTTTATCTTGAAGACTTACATCAGGGTGGAGTTTCAACAAGTTCTCAAACCTTGTCAGTGAGTCCATCTCATCCCTTATAGCATCCAATCACTCTTTGTAATTTGTGAACCAACCGCCTCTTGATAAGAGGTAGATCCCTTAACTCCCAAGGGAGTGCATAGGAATATTTCATCTTTGATTTGAAAAAAATAGTCGAAGAATTCTTCCACGCTCAGTCCTTGGGATCCTGGGACCTTCATTATTTGTCTGCCTAGGTGAGAAATCCCTGCCCCTTTCTCTAAGAGGTAAGGGACCAGATGTTCCTAACTTTTTCTCTAAGAGGTATGGAACCCTGAGTAGGGAGAGAAGATTACTCTCATTATCTATTGGAGGTGGGATCCTGAACGTGTGGACTAACTACATGTTCAGGAATGACTCTCCTCAACATTTGGAGATTGAGGACAAATCTCATTCTCCTTAATAGACAAACCTTCACCATTCCTACCAAATAAGGAAGGTGTACCATCCTTGGTGACTTAGTGAGAATTCAAATCCCCCCTCACCTAGATGTGGTTGAAGGTCTTATTGTAAAACATACAAATTGAGGTCCTTTTAAATTTCACTAAATGCTAAGAAACTCATCCTTAAGAAAACCGTCATCGCGGGAACTCGTTTCACGAAGAAAATATTCATGATCTCAATTGGTTCGAAGAGTTTTAATATTTTGTCCCAAGTGAGTCCTACCACCACTATAAAGTATACGAACACATCAAATATCCAATAGCGGTGAGATAATCGGTACACATACCTTTATCATGAATATATAGCTCCATGATATGCTTTCACATTCATGGACTGCACACGTCAAGAGTGAATAAATGCTAAGGAATTCGATGTCCTTGAAACCTTACAAAAAGATGCCCTACTGCATTACTAGCTAGACATAACTCACATTATGCAACTTTAGCCTAGTGAGTTGGTCTTAAAAGACCATCTTTAGCTAGTTTGTTAACTTTATTTTAATTCTCATGGTCAAAATGAGCATGTTTAAAACATATTCGAAAATGGCACAAGGATGGAAGATATTCTATTTCATAAAAAAAAAAAATCGAAAATACCTTTGAATGTGACATGGCCAAACAAATCACCATGCCATACGATATCTAAGACATCTAGACAAAAATTAAAGAAAACTTATCTTAGGAACAGAAGACACAAGGAAAATTTCACACCTTAGGTGCAGAGAGAGCATCGTGAAGAGACAATGTAGTCCCTTCAAAGAGCTTCAAAGAGCTTCAAATGATTTGTCCTTAATTCAAAGACATCTTTTTCATTGTCGTTACCTAAAACGACAATTTTTGAACCCACCGTGTAGCGGTGAAAGTTAAAAAACAACTTGTTCTTGAACTATGTGTTTGGTTGCTCCCGTATCTGCAAGCCACTAAGGATTATAGTTAGCAACAAATTCTTGGAAGCATACATATTATCCAGGAGTAGCTATAGAAGAAGGCACCTCAATCGACTAAGGACAATCCCAAGCATAATATTTGTTATTTCCACAGTCATAGCACTCACACATGTTATATGCCTCTCTTTCTTTCCCTTAGTCTTTTTCCCTTTCGCAATACCAATCTTGGGTCTAGAATTTTATGAGGAAATGGATCCAGACGAACCTGATGCTCAGCTAATCCCACGCATACTCAACAGTGTGATGACTTTTAATTCCCTCACTAGATCGACATCATATGCAATACGATAAAGTATAGCATGTTGATCGATCCATTCTCAAACCATTTTTGGTATACTTTTAAATTTTCTCGATACTGCTCACTAGTAGTATCATCTTTGCCATCCAAGGAGAACTAGAACCTAACGAGGGTACTAACACCTCACTCTTGCTTAGAGAAAACTGAATCTTCTAACACTTTGTGTTACAGTCAGTGCTATCAAGTTCTTCATTGGTAAACGAATTACCAACCATATTTTAATTGCCATATCTAAAATATATATTTGTAAAATGGACATTAGGCATATTTTTAAAATAATTAAATTATCAAAAAACTCCATTATCCATGTCGCATGATCAAAAATTTCGCTAAGCTCAAAATCATCTCATACAAGCATGAATTAGAAGTTTTAATAATTTAATTATCACATTTTTCCGTAAAAATAAAATCTATGGAGAACATCATGGTTAAACTAATTAACGTTTTAGAAATATCACAAAGATATCCAACTTTATGCAAACCAAATTTACGTGAAGTTATCTCATTATATATAACAACTAATATGTCATCTAGAACTTTATCAATGACATATCAAACATGAAATTCAGATTATTATATAAAACGCATTTATATAATAAAATGAATCTATATTACGAAACATATTCGAATAATAACATGTTATAATAGAAGTTCATAAAAGGCCCAAACAGCACTATATAAAACACATTTATATAATTATATATAACATGAAACTTATTCAAATGCTACTCGCAAATTCTAAAACACATTTATAATATTACGAATTTAAATTTCATGAAACCAATTTATAAAATACCGCTAAATTACATAATTAGTAGATAACATGAAATGAATCCACATTCATTAATTTGGGCAAGGACAAAGTGCTAAAATTAGCAAATTCACTGCAACTCACGCAGTTCGTGTATATAAAACACATTTATACAGTACTACTAATTGGTGATTAACACGAAACATATCCATGTAATCGAATGCAACATAATTTATAACATGAAATATATCCAAATATTAATCGCAATTAATTATATATAGAATAGATCCATATAACATTAAAGTTTATTGAAACGAATTCATAATAAAGCTCGCAAATTATGTAAAACGTATTCATATAATATTGCAAATTTAAATTTCACGAAATAGATTCATAAAATAATCAAATATCATATATATCCAAATAATAGCATGAAACTTGTTCATGTAAAACTTAATGAATAATTTTTGTTAACTACAACAATGACAGAACAATTAACTGATTTATAATTGCTCATGTTTTTGCATAAAATTATTCAATCATGAAATATATTCATGTGACGGGATATTATATAAAACATATTTATATAATATAACTTATGAAACATATTCATTTACCGACCAAGGGGACCTTTATATCACATAGATATTTATTGAGTTCGAGTAAAGCAAATTTACGTCATACACACTAATTTTATATATGAAATAAATTTATATAACATCAACCCAATGGATCAATAACAAGTTACTCGGTCAAGAAAATGTCAAGTTGATGCATATATAAAATGAATTTATATATGACATTAAACATATTAATGTTTTTATAATGAAATCATGCATTCAGGATTAAAACTAATTCGAAACCTTAATTTAACAAATGAATTAACTGCATGAAAGTTTATCAACTTGAATATCATTATAATTCAATTAAAATCATACTATGACTAATGATAATAATTAAGCAGTAATGGCTGGAAAAAAAAATCGGCCCAAAAGAGTCGAAAATAGTCTGACTCATATCATTGAAAAGTGGCAAGAAGCAAACCGGCCCAAAAATAAAAATGGTCCAAAAACAAAATTTGGGTCAAAAAAAGGGCCACTAAACCGGGCCTCCTCTTTCTCTTTTATTGTTTTTGGACAAAAAAAAACGACCACTAAACCGGGCCTCCTCTTTCTCTTTTATTTGATGATTCAGCCCAAATCAAGGGGGTTTTAAGGGCCTTAACTCTCTCTCTCTCCTCTCAGTCTTTCTCTGCCACCCGAGCCCTCTATCTCTCCTGCTAACTCTCGACCTGTCTTTCCTCTCTTTGCTTCTTGACTCCCGCCATGCTTATGGAGCACCGAACTCCATTGTTCCTTGGCCATGGAAAGCTCTCTACCTTTCGAATTTATCTCTCTTCCTCACGCCCCATGTCACCACCCTCAACCCCATGGTGGACGACGAGCATTTGGCTGAGGAACCCATATGAGGAAAACCCCCCACCCGTTGTCGAGAGCCAAGGATAACCCCACCAGTGTTTAGATTGGCCGCAACTGAGCTGGAAAACACTAGCCGAGCATCGAATACGGCTCTCACACAGTGGCGCGTGACCCACACGCGTCACCAATTCTGGTGGATTTCGTCGATCCTTTGCCGGATTTGAGTAAATTGATGGGTAAGGGTGCGGCTGGAGGAACAAGAATGGCCATTCAAGCATTCGTCGGCGGTGCGTGCGCCACATGCACCACCCTTCCCCGGTGGTTTCTGATGGGTGAGGTTCGGACCTCTTTCCGTTTTCTACACTTTCCTCCTCCTCCCCTTCCTTTTTTAATTTGGGTTATGTGATGGTTTTAACCGAAGGCCACAGAGGCCTCATCAAGGCCACAACTGCCACAATCGCAACCAAATAGATGCAAGTGGTTAGGAGCTAGGGTTTCATAGAATTTCGGACAGAGGGAGATTAGGGTTAGGGTCTTGGATCTAAGACAAGGACGAATTTGCCTTTTGTTAACTAATTACACATAGTAATGAAAAGGCTCATGCTGTTTTAATTGTATATTGACGATGATTAACTACCTAAGCATGTTTTTCTCATAGTAATCTAGATATGGATAGATCTAGGCATGAACTTGATTAATTTGAGCATGACTTCGATTAACATATAATCGTACAAAAGAATTATACTTTAAATAATCAGACTGTAATTGTTTATAGTATATTTGCAGGAATCAATCTCGACAGGACAGATTAATGCGTAGTTAGTGAGCACGACTAAAAAACTAATCTTTAGCCAATACACGATATTAAGGACACAAAAGCATGCTTTTGGTTGCATAATTACAGAAATTAAAACAACTGATTATGTAGTTATGTTTTGGAATCTAAGCTTGCTTGTCGTTAAGCCAGGGTTCATAGATTTCATAAGGCATAAACATTCATGAATCTGATCTATTGAAAACTTAATTTGCTGTTGATTTTGGGCAAGCAGAAACAGAAGCTATAAATTTGCATAATTACGAAAATTAGGCAATTAATCATATATGCATAGTCTCAAAACAAGCATGCTTAGTATTCATATCTTTAAATGCATTAAACGGGATTAATCCGAACATTTTTGGCTCTGATACCACTGCAGGAAGAAATAGGACAACCCTGGATGCGGAAATATACTGTCGGTAATAGTCCACGTTAATAAGAATACCAAGCGGCTACTAGAGTCGCTTTAGGGATGTCACGTGTAAACATTCGAGAGCTCAATAGATGGTAGTTCAGCCGTAAGAGAGAAATAGGAGAATATATGAGATATAATATTTAGCTCATCGCGTCTTGTGAGACTAACCTGCTTAAACCCTTTTATATAGTTTAGGGGGTAGCTAGGGTTGCCGCCCTAGGCGACTTAAGTGGCCGTTGGGCCTAAACCTTTTAGGCTCGATTAATAGCCTGGATACATATGGTGGCTTGCAGTAAAGGTTTTACTGCTAAATTTGTTGAAGATGACTATCCTCGCAACTTCTAGGAGAAAACATTATCCAAATCTCTATTGGAACTGACTATCCTATCTATCCACACCTGTAATCTTGCGTGAATAAGATTAATATTATTTGATCTTTTGCTCCGTACAACCATTGGGGTTATTCCTTGGTTTAACTTTGCATCATATTTAAGGATGGTATTGCATCAAGCCAAAGGAAAAAATTAGCATAAAGAAAGCCAAGTCAATTCAAATTTAAAAAGAGCAGCAACGACAAGCTATCATTGTGAAGCATTTAATATTAGCTAAGTTTAGTCCTGTTCATCAGATTGCCTAATTAGCAAACAAACCAAGGAGATCAGCAAGTTAATTTGGAAGTATTGACTATATCAAAGGTCATATAGAAGAGAGATTCGTAAGCAATTATCCCTTTTATAGAAAATTGGCTTCAGTGCGAAAACAAGGGATTTTGCAGACAGGAGTTGAATCAAACTCCTGTAATTTGTTGTTGAATTCCCTGAGCAAATATTTCTATGAATCGCATAAAAAGTTGAGATAAAAGAAACCTCATCCACAACTTATGGTCAAGAACTTTAAGGAATATACATGAACAGAACACTCCTATACTTGTAAGCGTTGTCCCCACTCTAAGAAAACTCTAATTATAGGCAACGAGCTTGTGCGCTCTTGCTGAATGTTTGGTGAACGTCCAGCTTACTTGTGTAAACTCTATAGCCTAACAAGCAACATGAAGCTCTTGTTGAACAGAGAGTTGTTGAAAGTTCAGGAGCTCTAGGATAGGAGCCCGTCAGGGTGCTCTAAAGAAACTTTGATGGCCAGCAAAGTGTCAGAGGACACTTACTAAGCCTATTTTGAGGACATCATCGATTGACTGAAATCTCTAAGCATAATTCTTCTGTTTTATAGAGTCAACTACATCATTTTTTTACGTATGCACTTACCAGTTTCAGAGTATTCAACTGATCATTGTCTTTTATAGAAGTTTGTGAAGTAATGATTTCAATATAAACAACTTCTATAAGGGAAAAAGTTTCTAGTGCCAAAGATTTTATTAATCACCCTATTCAACCACCTCTAGAGTGAGTTAGCTTGACTAATAGGACCAACATTATTTTCATTAAACCTAACAGAGTGAACTTATTTAAACTTATTTATGTTAAGTTGAACTTACTGAACTTGTTTCCGCTAAAATCAGCTTTTTCTTAAACTAAACTCATTTGAATTTATCTAAACATATTTTCTTTGAAATAAACTTATCGCTGCTAAAGCAAACGTGTCTATAATTATCTTCGTTGAACTAAGCTTATATCAACTTATTTTTAAAAAGTGAGCCAAAAAAGATATAACCAAAGAGGCTCAGAGGCTTCCCTTGAAAACTTTCACGTCAAATTTTCTAGGGGGATGAAATAGGCAAGTGCAATTACACCTTCAAGATGATAGTTTAGAAAAAAAGAAAATTTGAATTGCAGGCCATGACCAAACAAAAATTAAAGGTAAGGCCACAATAGGTTGAACTTGGCCCTGGCCAACTATCTAACTAACTTTGGAGAGTGTAAAGTGCTTGGAGAAATCTCTTATAGTGAATTTAGTTCTCTGTCATATATGGTTTTAAATTCAAGACTCGTTTGATTTCATAAAGAATGCTTAGACAACAATTAAAGTTATCTTGGTTTTATATGCTTGACTAAACATTGAGTGAAAACTCTATGCACAATGGACACTGGCCTATAACTTAGTGTATTTTGACTTAGAGTAAGTGTTGAGCAATGATCTTATATTCTTTCCATAATTTACCCTTTATACTTAATTAAATTACTTTTGCTCAAAAATGCAAAATATGTCAAGTATATGTTGAAATTATGATAGCTATTTACTTGATGTTTAAAAGTTCACTTAAGATCGTGTACTTGTCTAGACACTGAAATATATTAATAATTATCTTAATTGATTTAATTAAATAGTTTTGGATATTGGAAATGTGATTACTACTACATCATAGTAGGAAGGTATTGTGCGTTTGAAATTATATTCCTGATTGATTTGCTAACTCTACTTATAAAAGCTACATAATTAAGCGTCATTATTTCTGATTAAGATATCTTATTGATTTGATTGAATATTCGATTGATTGAATAAGCATATCATGAGCACGAGGAAAACAAGTTTGAAAAGTTTTGTATAATTGTCCAATCCAAAAGTTTCATGATTAAATTACACAACACCATTACTTAAGTGTATAATGACTGATTTTAGAAGAATCAAGTGTCACAGTACTGCTTACAAGGCAAGAGACTTCAAGTTGATCAAGTTATTCAAATCATAAGTTAAGTTTGGAAAGAAGCTAAAACAATTAGTGCACGTTAAATTGGAAGAAGAAAGATTTGTGCAAAGGCTAGAAGGTTGCTTAAACCATCATCTGGTTATCAAGCTATATATTGATGAATATCTTTAAAGTACATGAGTAACAAGACATGCCCTACCATCGCATATCATTTTATACTTTGTAATTATGCTTAATTGAGCGAGAAACTATGTAATCAAGATAATAAGTATCACTTTCTTAAGTGACCAAGACACCACCAATGAGTTATGAGTGCCACAAAAAAGTAAGTGCACTTTGATTGGCGTGGTAAAAAAAACTTAAGAAAACATTCATTATCATGTGTGTAGTAGTGTGTGAAGGAATACAAGTAGATTAAAACCTAGAGGAGGAAGTCTTAGGCGAAGACTTGCCCAAATATAGATTTGGTAAAATTTATGAACATATTATTTGTTTTATCTGTATTTACTTTTTCAATTGCATTTGCAATCTAATTGGTTAGCTCGTATATGAAGGGACTAGGCATGTAAGCAAATCCAAGGTTAGCTCGTATGTGCATAAACACAAACTCTTCAAGATCCTACATGAAGCGTTCGTAAATATATATGCATAAGATTTCCAAATACAAATAACAATTTGTAGTTAAAGGCACTGAAATTAATTAGATGATCTTGTTTGGAAGCTTTTGGCACATGAAATTCATCTATAAGGGGATTGTTCAGAAATCATGCCAAAGAAATGTGTTGCCCTAAAGATTGCTACTAATGAAGAGGATGTTAATCAAAGTGACACTTCATAAGATGATGATGATCATAATGATCTTAATTGCTAAATCAGTCAAAAAGATGTTCCAAAGCTATAAGCAAAAGGAGGTTCATAAAGGATAAACCTCAAAGAGATATGATAAAGAGCAAAAAGTGTAAGAAAAACAATCAAAAGATTGATACTAACTCTATTATCCATATTGTTCATTTTGGATATGGTATTCCATTTCACATGGTCAATGACTACACAACATTAAAAAGAGCGACCTAGGAAAGATATTTGAAAGCAAATATCAAAAAGTTCATGCTTGATGCCCAAAGTGACAGTGACTCAAATAAGAGTGAAAATTAACATGAAGTAGTCCAACTGCATTTAGCGGCAACATGGGACTCTGAAAAAGAAGCCATGGAAAGTCATGTTTGGCAATAACAACAAAGGAAAAATTATTGTAGTTGGAAAAGTTAGTAAGAACGATTTGCACTCCTTACATTATGTGTTTCTCATAGAAGGACTGAAATGCAATCTCCTTAGTATCTCATAATCATGCTACAAAGGTAAAGATGTTTGGCTTAATTCATCTTAATGTGTGGCTCAAAGTTCTAATACTAAGGAGGTAATCCTCTCTGATCCAAGAATGGATAATGTGTACACCATTAGTTTAAATATAGTTTCTACAAAAAAAATCTTACATGCTTAAGCCTCATTATGTTGTTACACAATAATAGTAGAGAAGACTAGGCCATGCTAGCGTATATATCATTGAGAAATTTTTAATACATGATTTAATTCGAGGTTTTTCTAAATGTAAGTTTCATAAGGATAAAGTAAGTGTTGCATGTGCTAGAGGTAAACAAGTTAGAGGATCATCCAAACCCTTAAAGCTTGTGTTTACTTCAAAGCCCCTTGAACTCATGCATATGGATTTAAATGGTCATATACCTATTAGATGTATAAGGCAAAGTGCATACATCCATGTTATTGTGGATGATTTTTTGAGATTCACTTGAGTATTTTTCTTAAAGGAAAAAATGAGGATTTTAAAGAATTGTCAATGTAGTGTAAACAAGTTCAAGTAACTTAAGTTTACTGATTGTCTCCATTTGGGATGGTCATGGAAGAGAGTTTGATGAAAGGAGTATGTTGATTTTGTAACAAACATGAGATACCTCACAACTTCTCAACATCAAGAACACATCAATAAAATGGTGCTGTAGAAATACAGAGTCAGACATAGGAAGACATGGTAAAGACAATAATAATTGAAAACGACCTACCAAATATTTTTGGGTAGAAGCAACCAACACATGCAACTATGGGCAGCATATGAGTTATTCAAACAAAAGATACCAAATATTTCATATTTTTAGGCCTTTGGAAGCAAATGTTTTATACACAACAATGTTGAGAATAACCTTTGTAAATTTGATGTGATAGCTAGAAGCCATGAAGGGTATATTGCTTAGTCACTCTTCTCATTGTAAAACTCAATGCATTTATAATAAATGTGCTAAAGTTGTTAAAGAGAGCATTCACATTGTTTTTGGTAAGTATGATGATAATTGCAAGAATTCTTCAATGAAACTAAAGCACAGTAGACATGATAAGAATAAAGAAGTAGAACCTAAAACAAATAATGGAAACACTCAAAGTAATCCTGAGCATAGTTAGTGTCGACCTAAAAGCACACATTAAGACATTGGAAATAACTCCTGCCAAAATCGTTAAGAGGCCGAAAGAGAGAAGATGAAAATCTTAAGCAATTAAAAACTTCCAATTAAGCTCATTAAAGTGAACTATAAGTACATAGAAACGAGGTTTTTAAGCATTGAAATTCACATCCTGTGAAAATTTATTTTCAAATACCAACTTACATGTAGAGGCCTTAAAAGTTTTGTTCATCTTTTTCTTTAATGTCCAATATAGAACTGAAGAATCACAAGGATGGATTACTGGAATTAAACTGGACTCTTAGCCATGCAAGGTGAACCATCATAATTTGAAAGGAACCAAATATGGATTTTGATATCCAAACCTAAGAAGCTCACTACTATAGGTACGAAGCTCTACATGAGTCTATATGGTCATACATAAAGCCAAATTTCTGACCAAATGCTATAATTAAGAAAAGGCATTTATTTTGATACGACTTTTGCCCTAGTTGAAATATAAACACACGTAGCAGCTTTCACTTCTCAGTACAACAAATTAGAAATTATATGCCTATGTTTAATTCAGAATATAAGGAACTTCTTCGTCACATTTAATTCAGGAGATCATGGATTTCATCATCTAACTGAATTCACACACAATTCTATGCTTCTAATTTTAAGAAATTTTAGGCGTAATACAGATTTGACCATGATTAAATAAATCAAAAGTCACATCATGGCCAACAATGTCCCAGAAGTGCGAGAAAAAAAAATGGATTCACCCCATCAGGGCTTGGAGCCTTGCTTGGCTTTATAGCTTTTAGCACATCATAAAGATGTGATTCGTAATATTGCATATTCAGAGAGACACTAATATCATTAATATATTCTATGACTTTTACATCCATGCAATGTAGGACCTCATCAACCCTATCATTCCCCTAAACAGTTTAGAAAAAACGCAAAAATTGCATGCTCATTATCATCACCCTTCATTGTTGTAGATCCATCTTCTTTCCCATGAACTAAGATCGTATTAGTAGCCTACCGTATCGAGGCCCTAGCATGAAAACACCTAGTGTTTAACTCTCCATGTTTTAGGAAGTCCACTTGTGAACCAGAGCGTATGCGTGGGCAGAGAGAATGAAAATCAAAGCA
>JACYFF010010365.1:28324008-28343270 GCA_017589665.1 Selenicereus undatus | reverse complement strand
GCAGTAATGGAGCACCACCTAAACGCCGATCCAAGACACAGGCCGGTCGTCCAGAAGAAGCGCCACATGGGTCCCGAGCGCGCGGCCGCGGCAAGTCAGGAAGTTCAGAAGCTGCTGGAAGCCGGCTTTATCAGAGAGTGCCAGTACCCAGAGTGGGTTTCAAATGCGGTGTTGGTAAAAAAGCCCAACGGCACATGGAGGATGTGCGTGGATTTTACAGACCTAAACAAGGCCTGCCCAAAGGACAGTTACCCCCTTCCAAAAATCGACAAGCTGGTGGACGCCACAGCCGGCCACGCCCTACTTAGCTTTATGGATGCTTTCTCAGGGTACCACCAGATACCCCTCTGCCCAGAGGACCAGGAGAGGACGGTGTTCATAACCGACCGTGGACTCCATTGCTACAAGGTCATGCCGTTCGGGTTAAAGAATGTCGGGGCCACTTACCAACGCCTTGTCAACAAGCTGTTCGAGCCATTAATCGGGCGGACCATGGAAGTGTATGTGGACGATATGATCGTCAAGAGCAAGCTCCAGACTGACCACCCCGCTGATTTGCGGAAAACATTTGAGATCCTCCGAGCGTTCAACATGAAGCTCAACCCTAAAAAGTGCGTGTTCGGAGTGCGATCAGGGAAGTTCCTTGGCTTCATGATCAGTCATCGCGGCATAGAGGCGAATTCAGACAAGGTGCAGGCCGTCCTTGACATGCAGCCCCCCAAGAGTATATGAGAAGTTCAGCGCTTGACAGGCTGTGTAGCTGCTCTCGGCCGTTTCATGTCTCAATCAGCCGACCGGTGCCAACCTTTTTTCCGCGTTCTACGCCGGCGGGGTAACTTCCAATGGGATGAACAGGCGGACGAGGCCTTTCAAGCGCTGAAGATGTACTTAGCTCGGCTGCCGCAGATCGCCAGTCCCACCGAGGGGGAAGTGTTGACTTTGTACCTGGCCGTCTCGGAACATGCAGTCAGTGCGGTCCTTGTGGCCGACCGAGCGCGGGAGCAGGTACCTGTGTACTACGTAAGTCATGCCTTGACGGGTGCAGAAATGAACTACCCCCTCATTGAAAAGTTCGCATACGCATTGGTGATGGCCAGTCGGAAGCTGCGGCCCTACTTTGAGGCCCACAAGATCTTGGTCTTAACGGACCAACCCCTCAGAAGCGTCCTTCAGAAGTTGGATGCGTCCGGTCGCCTCTTGAAGTGGGCTGTGGAACTCTCGCGCTATGACCTCACCTTCGAGCCCCGGCGAGCCATCAAAGCACAGGCATTGGCTGACTTCTTCGCTGAGTGTAGGGCGCCTGTGGAGCAACATTCCCAGCCGCGCCCTTGGAACTTGTATGTTGATGGTTCATCTACCAAGGACGGTAGCGGGGCCGGCCTTATTGTGGAAAGCCCAACCGGAGCGCGTTACGAGCACGCCCTCAAGTTCATATTCAAGGCATCCAACAATGAGGCGGAATACGAAGCCCTCATTGCGGGAATAGAGCTCTGTCACACCGCAGGGGCCGCACACGTCCAGGCGTTTTCCGACTCACAGCTTGTTGTGAGTCAGCTCAACGGAGACTATGAGACGAAAGATGAAGTTATGGCCGCCTACGTCAGAAGGGTTCGCGAAGCCACCAAGCTGCTTAAGCACTTCGCCATCACGCACATCCCTCGCTCGGAAAACCGACAGGCCGATGCTTTGTCCAAACTCGCCAGTTCTTCTGACGATGGCCGGCCGAAGAACATTCAGTGGGAAACGTTGATGAATAGAAGTATCGACTTGCAGGAGGTCGCGTGGCTGGACCGGAGCCCCACATGGATGGAGCCTATCCGCACGTATCTCGCTGAGGGTACGTTACCCAATGATGCTAAAGAAGCAGAGAAGATCAAGAAGCGGTCCAACTGGTTCGTGTTGTACGAGGGAATTCTCTACAAGCGTTCTTTTGCCCGCCCCTTGTTGAGGTGCATATCCCCGGCAGAAGGGAGACAGGTTCTCGAAGAATTGCACCAAGGCATCTGCAGCTCACACCTCGGTGGGCGAGCGCTCGCCGTGACAGCCCTCCGCACAGGTTATTATTGGCCTAGCCTACGGGAAGACGCCATGACACTAGTTCGCACTTGTGACAAATGCCAGCGGTTCGGCCCCGTTCAACGTGTTCCTACAACTCTGATGACGCCGATTGTCAGCCCACTGCCGTTCGCTATCTGGGGTATGGACATCTTGGGACCCTTTCCTAGAGCAACCGGCTAGCGGAAATATTTATTTGTGGCCGTGGACTACTTTACCAAGTGGATTTAAGCGGAGGCCGTCGCCTCCATTACTGCCGCGGAGGTGCGCAAATTTATCTGGAGAAACATTGTCACCAGGTTTGGCGTCCCTCGCACCATGATCTTCGACAATGGCCGGCAATTTGATACTAGTAAGCTCACCGACTACCTGAGTAGTTTGGGATGCCAAGCTCGCTTCACGGCTGTGGCACATCCCCAGACTAACGGACAGGCCGAGGCAGCCAACAAGTCCATCCTCCATGGTATTCAGAAAAAACTTGATGACGCCAAGGGTAACTGGGCTGACGAACTGCACGACGTCCTGTGGAACCTTCGGACTACTGAGAAGACAGCCACCGGCGAGACACCATTCATGCTCACTTACGGCTCTGAAGCCGTTCTTCCTGTAGAGGTGGCACTTCATACGCATCGCCTAACTGCATTTCAAGAAACAGCAAACAATGCAGCTCTGCGAGAGGCCCTGGATCTCCTCCCCTCGATCCGCGGCGACTCTATGCTCCGAGAGGCCCTCTATAAACTCCGCATTGCACGAAGGCACAACAGGAAGGTCCGGATGACACCCATCCGGGTTGCTGACCTGGTACTCAGACGCATGGAGAGCGTTGCACGGGCAACAAAACACGGCAAGTTAACAGCCAATTGGGAAGGGCCTTACAAGGTGGCCTCGCAGATTCGTCCCGGCACATTTCGGTTGGAGACTCTCGACGGCACTCCTGTTCCCCGGGCATGGCACAGCAGCAATTTAAGGAAATATCATACTTAGGCTATCTTGTGTTCCTTAATACCTTTGAATGACTACTCACACCATTCTCCTTGCATTCAATACTCTAAGCACGGCCTCCAGGCCGGTCGCTACGCCCTTAGCCCTACCAGGGGCTAAGGCCATTTGAGCATGGTCTATGGTCGGTCGCTACGCCCTTAGCCCCAATAGGGGCTAAGGCCAGCTGAGCACGGCCTCATGGCCGGTCGCTACGCCCTTAGCCCCACCAGGGGCCAAGGCCATTTGAGCACGGCCTATGGTCGGTCGCTACGCCCTTAGCCCCAATAGGGGCTAAGGCCAGCTAAGCACGGCCTCATGGCCGGTCGCTACGCCCTCAGCCCCACTAGGGGCTAAGGCCATTTAAGCACGGCCTATGGCCGGTCGCTACGCCCTTAGCCCCACTAGGGGCTAAGGCCAGCTGAGCACGGCCTACTGGCCGGTCGTTACGCCCTTGGCCCCAGCAGAGGCCAAGGCCATTTGGGCACGGCATAGAAAGGTTTTCACGCATATTTGCCCTTCTGCTTAGGGGCCACCCTCATACGAATAAGAGCAGAAAATGGAAACACAAACAGAAGGCCAAACATCCCCTTTTTTCATTAAAACAGACAACGTTTACATGCCAGCATAAAGGGGAAAGTTGCAAAATTACAAAGACAAGACACAACAACACCCACTATGCATCAGGTTCGTTGTCGTCAGCTGGCTCCTCTTCAGAAAGGCCGGCCACCTCAAGAGGGTGAGTGAGCTCATCAGCAGTGGCCTCACCCTCCGAGGGGGCGACAAACTCCACTTCGTCTGGGTCACGGCCCTCGGCAATGGCCCGCTCGCGGTCGTCGACATACTTCAGGTATGCCTCGAAGTAGCGGTCGTCATGGAACTCTCCGGCAAGAGTCAACAGCACTTTGCGGAGATATGTCAGGGTATCAGAATGGCCCTGCTGGTAACCACGCTCTTGGGCCTTTGTCGTATCAGCCGCAGCTTGCTCCAATTTCTGCTGCATCTCCTTTTGCGACGCCTCACAGGTCGCGAGCTCCGACTGAAGCCGTTCGCACCGACGCTGATACCTGTTTACAATCCCTTCGAGACGCCGGCATTCGGCTACGGCCTTGACGCCCCTGGCGAAGGCTTCAGCCATGCCAATCTCCTCCGTGGAAACCGGCGGCGGATCTGATGCGCCGGTGGCAGACAAGTCCTAGGACTTGACTATGTCCTGAACCAGGGCCAGACGAACCGGAGGGTCGGCTTTGAAGAAGCTACCCGAAGGACGGGAAGAGTGACCGACACTAGTAGGAGTCGCCGTGGGCGCGGCAGTACCGCGAGGAGACATACGGCGTCCCTACTCAGCGGCCGTCCGCTCCTAAGATGAACGGCTCGCAGTTGGGGCGGTCGCATTGTGGCCGGTTCCCCTAGCCACCTCTTCAGTCCTCGGCTTCTTACGGGGCGGAGGTAGACTCACAGTGGGCCTCTTTGTGCGAGGTGCAAGGGAAGGCGCCTGCAGAAGGCTAAGTCAGTGTCCGGCAAACGTAAAGACAGCCAGCTAAAGGGGGGTCGTGTCGTACCTTTTTGGCCTGCTGAACGACGGCCTGTTGCCTCTCTTCTTCCCTCCTTCGCTCGGCAACAGCGGCCACCTGCTCGGGCGTCGCATCCCCGGTCTCAAAGACTGTCAGTCTCGCCCTCGCTTGATCTGCACAAAGGAAGACAGGTCAGGTCAGCACAAAACGTAGAACAAAAACATGCCTAGACAATTGTATACCCTTTGTGAAATTCTTAAGGATCAGTAGACCCGCCGCGGCGAGGAAGAAGTCGTTAGCGAAGAACTTTAGCTTCGGTAACCAGTTCAAGGGCTCCCGGTCACTAGACTTGGTCCTTCTCTTCGGGGGACCCTTCACGGCCTCAATGGCCTGACTCATGAATCGGGGAATAGGCCGAGGTCGGTCGTCTTCACGGATATAGAACGCGAAGTACCGGGCGGTTTGCCGCTTCTCGGCCGTCGGTTCCCCAAAAGGATTCCTGACCGGCTTGCCTTCGTTCCAAGAAGGAACGTCACCCCAACCCGACGCCCGGCGCAGAAACAAAAAGTCGTACTTCCAGTATCTGACTTTGGATTTCTTCTCAATAGCGGTCATAAAGCCCGGGCGGTTATTGAAGCAGTACCACCCCAGGTCCCCGGTCTCTCTAGGGGCCTTTTGGACCGTATGCACCAGGCTAAAAGCGCGCGCCGAGCACGTCAGACCCCGCAACTCACATGTAGCCACGAATGAGCAGATGTTGTGCCAAGAGGTCGGCACGATTTGAGCGGGCGCCAACTCATACCTATTGAGAATATCCTTCACTACCGGATGCAAAGGGAAACGGAGGCCGTAATCCAAAGCAGCTCGGTACACAGCGATACAATTCGCTGGGGCCTCGTTCACCGTGTCGTCAGGCTTGGGCATTACAAACCTGTAATCGGCCGGCAGAAGATACTGCTTATCAAGTGCCGATCTCTTGAGCCGGGAGATAGCCCGCGGGTCTGGGAAGTGGCTTCCCGGTCCATCCTGGGGGTCCGAGCGAGTTGGGGCCCCGGGAAATTCCATTCCCTCGGCCACAATCTCTGGTACGGGGACCGCGCGGCGGTGACGCGCGCGCCCTAAACGACCCAAACTTGATGACTCAGACGAGGAGCTCGTTGACGCCCCCTCGGATGAAGAGGAGCGCCCCGAGGCCCCAATGGATGAGCCACGTCGGGATGACGTACTAGAACTGGAGGAAGCAACTCGGCCTGCCACGTTAGACTCAGGGAGAACTGAACGAATATTACCTATCGAGCCCTCGGCCAGAAGCTCGTCAGGAGTCCGAATGCGGGGGGTTGACTTCGTCTTCGCCATGCCGCCGACCTGGAAGGCGGGCACAAAATTAGCGAGGGTAACCTCCCAGGGATACGTCACAGTCACCTCTGGACTTAAAATACTAGGGGTGGAAGAATGCTCACAACTGGACCAAGAGGGAGTGCCGGGTTCAAAAATAGGTATGGCATAAGGAACCTTTTTTGGCTCCCTTGGTTTATTTTTTCGGGGGAATCCAGCCACCGCACGGCCATCAATAAAGGCCGGGGTGTTCGGGAGTTGTGGATGCCGGCCCTCCATAAGAGGACCGACATGCTCCTCAGAGGCATCCCCACTAGATGAATGAGATGACATAATATACAAAGAGTGTGGTGAAGGGGGCGAGCGTGTACCTGAGGATGTCGAAGAAATAAGGATTTGATTGGAAGCAACAATGCAAATCTGAGAAGAGGGAGGACGAAGGATGTCAGAGCCTCTCTCTCTAAAATTTTCTCTCTCTAAACTGGTTGTATAAGTATGGCACGAGTGACTAAGGTGGTGAAGACCTCCCCTCCTTATATAGAGCCCAGAGACGGTTCGGATACCCCAACGCTCCTCGACAAACACGCCTCCTCAAAAGATATGCCACGTGGTTCCTGCGAACTGGCCACGTCACCAGAGGGGGAAAATTGGGCTAGGGCCAGGCCTCAGACGTAGGCCCAAGATGTTACGGCTTGAAGCACGGGCCCAGTAAAATCCATTATCCCCTGGCTTCCCTCGAGGGCAGAAGCCTACGAGCATGGCCGACTTCCACTCATTGCTCCCTTGTAGCTCTTCAGGGGCGAAGGCCATTTGAGCACGGCCTGCAGGCCGGTCGCTACACCCTTAGCCCCACCAGGGGCTAAGGCCCTTTGAGCACGGCCTCCAGGCCGGTCGCTACGCCCTTAGCCCCGACAGGGGCTAAGGCCATTTGAGCACGGCCTGAAGGTCGGTCGCTACGCCCTTAGCCCTACCAGGGGCTAAGGCCCTTTGCTCACGGCCTCCAGGCCGGACGCTACGCCCTTAGCCCCGACAGGGGCTAAGGCCACTTGAGCACGGCCTCGAGGCCGGTCGCTACGCCCTTAGCCCCACCAGGGGCTAAGGCCGAGCGCGGCCTAACGGCCGGTCGCTAAGCTTTTGGCCCCTAAAGATGTATGAGTGCGGCCATATGCCGTGCGCCCTGTTTTTGGCTCCCTTGAGGAGCGAAAGACATGAGTCCGGCCAAATGCCGCGCGTCCCGCCTCTAACTCTTTTATTAAGCTAAAGACCCTCCAGCACTGCCTTAAAACTGTTCACTACGCTTTAAGCTCCTTTAAGGGCCAAGGGCCCGTAAGCGCGGCCTCACGGCCGGTCGCAGCACCCATGGCCCCGACAGGGCTATAGCTCTCACGCACGGCCTCACGGCTGGCAGCTGCGCCCCTCGTGCCTCAATTGCAGGGAGCTGTTAAGCGCGGCCTGAGGGTCTGACATATCTGGTACCAATTAGAGGTGAAAGAAAACGAGCGTTCATTGCATAAAAGTCTCAGGCAGATGCACTGAGGGGTACACATCGATATAATAAGCCGTTAGGCTTCATCACTAGAGGGGGAAGGGGGACCACCTACATCAGAAACTTCTCCATGGACGGCATCAACGTCCGAGACATTTATCTCGTCGGCCGGGCGATTCTGTTGAGCATCCCTCAAAATTGCGTCCATGCACCATATCCACTTCTCGAACGATGACCACTTCAGATCCATAAGCACAGACTTCATCTCATCCCCCGTGAATTCGTGGGCCGCACCAAATTTAACGGCATCGTTCAGCAGCATCGCATAGAAGGTCGCTTGAACCAGTTCAGGGAGTCCAAACTCCGCCGCAGCCTGCTCGGCCTCCGATAAGGAAAAGTCTGGGCATAATCCCGGAAAGTTCTCGGGGAGGGGACGTGGAGGCTGCACTGCATCCCTTCGATGCCATCCAAGGGTTTCCCTCAGATAAAGTGCCATTTCCCTGGTGTTACGAATGAGAGGGAAAGCCATAATTTAGGTCGACGCTTGGTCTGATCAGCAGTTGCAATTGCTTCTCTCTCTCCCCATCAAAAACCCCGGGGTATTTATAGGAGGGCAAGGTAAGTCTGGGGAGGCCACGGATTGTGGGCCACCGCGTCAGGTCATGATAACCTGGCGCATACACGGCCCTCATCCTAGAACTCCGTGCCTTAGTGCGTAACAGCTGTAACAACCGTCCAACCCGGGGGTACGAGTCTCTGCAACCCCTTGTTGCAAGGTGAATGGCCCCAGCGCGCCTCACACTAGACCTCGGATCCCTAGATCCACATCTTACTTGACCACCGACCAGGCCCGACGGTCAGGTAAGATGTGAGGGGCTAAGTGATTTGGGAAGAACACCTATGATCTTTTGGGCCTGGCCCAGAAGATATTCGCATATGCTTACTCACGAGGTCACATCCCCAAAAGGCCCGAAACGCAACCTTTGGGGCCTTCCCCCAGGGCCACACGCTACAGGACCGGAGGCTCAGGCTATCAGCTACAGTAGGATCACTCTTTTATAGGGCTGGCAAAAATTTGTCCGACCCGATTACCCGAATTTGTCCGACCCGGAAAAAACCGGGTACGGTCACCAAATTTATGTCCGAATTTAAAATTCGGACAATCGGTCATGTCCGAATTTAAACCGGGTCGGGTTCGGGTTTGGAAATCCGGGTTCGGGTTGTCCGGATTTTTGAACCATTTCGGGTTCGGACAAATTCGGACAATCGGACAACCGGGTTCGGACATCGGACAACTATGTTTATATGTAATTTTAGTCCAAATTCTTTAGAAAATTTTATAAAAATAAATTCGGACAACCGGGTTCGGACATTGAAAAACCGGGTTCGGGTTCGGTCACACAAAATTTCGGTCAGAATCTCCTAAAATCATATTACAAATTCGGACATCCGGACAACCGGGTCCGGACATTCGGACAACCGGGTCCGGGTCCGGGTCTGGTCAGAGTGTCCGATTTGTAATCCGAACAGGGTCCGGGTATGAAGTTTTTGTCCGAATGTCCGATTTGTCCGGACCCGAATTGACCCGGACCCGAATTTTTGCCAGCCCTACTCTTTTACCCCTCTCACAAACAGGCTATAAATAGTGACATGTTCCCCTCGGAAAGGGGGCTGAAAGAGGAGGGAGAATTTACTCTGTATACTGTTCACACTTTCTAGAACACCTGATTGACTTGACCGTCGGAGAGGCGTTCCCCGGACCACACTCCGGGGTAGGCCTTTTTTGCAGGTCGGAGAAGGAGACGAGAACGAAGCCGTGTTGATCACCAGCTGTCAGATAAACCCGTTCTTTCGCCCCACGTCATCAACACAATCACGAGACAGATTCCTGACGGAATCAGTTTGGCGTCGTCTGTGGGGAGAGAGCGGTAACGATGGTAGTTAGTGATGCGACACGAGCTAGGGCGCGCAGAGAAAATGCGCCAGCCGCGGGTCCCTCTGCGCCGCCCACGGCTGAGGATGCCAGTGAAAGTTCCAGGGCAGGTCCTCGGCCAGTGGGGGCTTTGCAGCAAGAACCCCCAGCCTACGTCACGGTTGACGCGCTCCAGGGCCTTATGTCCACCATGGCAGACGCCATCACCAGACAAGTCACCGAGCAGGTCCAGAGGTCTCTGGGGGTGAATGGCACAAGAAACCTTCCGGACCCTCCTCGGCACTTCAGGTCGCGGGCCGAATCCCCCAGGGAAGAATCGGGGTCCCTACGCTCCCGAGGCCTCGCTCGGGAGGAGAGGTCGTACCAAGTACCCCATCTCCGGGACGAACGGCAGAAGGACCGTGCGTCAGCAGATATGGCCGGTCGGTCGGGGCGCAGACGCTCAGTAGCCTCGGCTACCGCCTCGACTCCTTACGCCACTCATTCGCGGCCATCCGGATGGCTTCGGGAGCAGGAACACACTTCCCGGCTCATGCGGGAGCGGTCGTACGGTCAGCGCCACAGCCCCGAACATCGCAATAACCGGGACCGGGCGCGGAGTCCCCCGGTGAGGGAAGCGCGTGACTACGAGCTCCGCATCAGGAATCGCTCGCCACAACGCACGTCACATCCGAATGAGGACAGGAGAAGTCCTTCTGTGGTGGAGGTCGAACGGCGCCGCGGTACCCCCATCAAGGTCTTAGGAATCGCTACCCATTTGGCCGCCCCCTCTTTCTCAACCCCTTTCTGCCCAGAGATCGTAAACGCCCCAAGATGCGGAAAGGTGAAGATGCCAATGATTGATCTGTACGATGGAACCGGGGATCCGGAGGAGCACCCGGGTGTATACAAAGCTCAAATGTACGTCCAAGACGTGGACGATGCCTCGTATTGCCGCTACTTCCCCGCCACCCTAAAGGGGGTAGCGCAATCATGGTTCAATGGTCTTCCCCAGGGTAGCGTGGCTTGCTTTCAGGATTTGGCTGACAAGTTTGTTCGACAGTTTATTGCGAGTCGTAAGGAGCGGCGTACTAGCATTCACCTGTCAAAAATTAAGCAGGGGCCACAGGAGTCCTTAGCCGAGTTCGTCAGGCGGTTCCATCAGGAGGCAGTCTTAATCCCAGAATTGGAAGAGGCTGTGGCGTACACCTCTTTTCTGAATGGCCTCAAAAATGGACGTTTTAAGTTCTCCTTGGCGGAACAGAAAGAGACCACCTTAGCTGAAGCACTGAGAAAGGCCGCGGACTTCATCCGAGCCACTGAGATTTGCGCCGAGGGACCAGACGCCCCCAAGAAGGGAAAGGCCCCAGGGGATAGGGGTTTCACGCGCGGTGAGAGGAACTCCGCTCCGCGCGACAGAAGACCACCAGTGGAGGCTATGGATGCCCGGTTCACCACGGATGCAAGGAATATCCTGATGGAGGTGCGAGGGCATCCGATGCTGCGCCGGCCGCCCCCAATGACGATGGCCCCCCGACCGCAGAACGCACGGAAATATTGCGAGTTCCACGAGCAGAGCGGTCACACCACGACCGAGTGTAGAGAGCTGAAGAAAGCTCTACATGAGCTCGCAGACAAAGGGCAAATTGATCGCTTCCTGAGAAGGGGGCCGCGCCTGCTGCGGAAAGAGCCAAAACCAGAGTCGTCGCTGCCGTGGGATGAGGAGTGCTCGACAGAAATCGTGGCCACCATTGCAGGCGGCAACTTGCCGGGCATGACGCGTTCGGCCTGGAAGGCACAGCTGAGAAGCGCCCAACAGGTACTCACCATGGAGCAGAAGCCTAGCCTCACGGCGCCCACTATGATCTTTGGAGGAAAAGATGCTCCCCGCTTAGCTACCCCCCATAACGACCCACTGGTGGTTGAGATGAAAATTGCAAGTGCAGTGGTACGCCGTATCCTCGTAGACACCGGCAGCTCTGTGGACATCATCACGAAAGACTGCCTCCAGAAACTTTCCCACCCAGGGCGCGCGGTCAATCCCATTACAACCCCCGTTTTGGGGTTTGGGGGACAAGAGGTGACTCCTACTGGGACCATTCGCCTGCCGGTGCGCTTTGGAAACAGGACCCGTTTCCGAAGTTTGGAAGTTGACTTCCTTGTGGTCGACGTACCCACGGCGTACAACGTGATTCTCGGGCGACCTACGCTCCATAAGGCTAAGGCTGTCGTCGCACCCTATCTCCTCCAGCTCCAGTTCGAGACTGATGACGGAGCCGTGGGCGAGCTCCGGGGGGATCAGCGCGCGGCACGCGAGTGCTATCTGGTTAGCATAAAACCCCTCATTGAAAGACCCCGGGAGCGAGAGGTTGCAGCACCACTTGCAACCGCAAAAAGAGCAAAGGGGACTCCTGCCGCGCCGTGTCCCGAGACCTTGGTCATTCATTCCGTCGACGTTGAACCTCCGCGACACCGAGCGGAAAATGATTCTGAAGTCGAGCATATACCGTTGGAAGAAGGGCGGCCAAAGCGCACGGTACAGCTCGGGTGCGGTGTGGCGGACGCAGAACGTCAACCCCTCGTTTGTCTTCTGCGAGAATACAAGGACGTCTTCGCTTTCGACCCCAGCGAGATGCCCGACATAGCCGCTGCAGTAATGGAGCACCACCTAAACGCCGATCCAAGACACAGGCCGGTCGTCCAGAAGAAGCGCCACATGGGTCCCGAGCGCGCGGCCGCGGCAAGTCAGGAAGTTCAGAAGCTGCTGGAAGCCGGCTTTATCAGAGAGTGCCAGTACCCAGAGTGGGTTTCAAATGCGGTGTTGGTAAAAAAGCCCAACGGCACATGGAGGATGTGCGTGGATTTTACAGACCTAAACAAGGCCTGCCCAAAGGACAGTTACCCCCTTCCAAAAATCGACAAGCTGGTGGACGCCACAGCCGGCCACGCCCTACTTAGCTTTATGGATGCTTTCTCAGGGTACCACCAGATACCCCTCTGCCCAGAGGACCAGGAGAGGACGGTGTTCATAACCGACCGTGGACTCCATTGCTACAAGGTCATGCCGTTCGGGTTAAAGAATGTCGGGGCCACTTACCAACGCCTTGTCAACAAGCTGTTCGAGCCATTAATCGGGCGGACCATGGAAGTGTATGTGGACGATATGATCGTCAAGAGCAAGCTCCAGACTGACCACCCCGCTGATTTGCGGAAAACATTTGAGATCCTCCGAGCGTTCAACATGAAGCTCAACCCTAAAAAGTGCGTGTTCGGAGTGCGATCAGGGAAGTTCCTTGGCTTCATGATCAGTCATCGCGGCATAGAGGCGAATTCAGACAAGGTGCAGGCCGTCCTTGACATGCAGCCCCCCAAGAGTATATGAGAAGTTCAGCGCTTGACAGGCTGTGTAGCTGCTCTCGGCCGTTTCATGTCTCAATCAGCCGACCGGTGCCAACCTTTTTTCCGCGTTCTACGCCGGCGGGGTAACTTCCAATGGGATGAACAGGCGGACGAGGCCTTTCAAGCGCTGAAGATGTACTTAGCTCGGCTGCCGCAGATCGCCAGTCCCACCGAGGGGGAAGTGTTGACTTTGTACCTGGCCGTCTCGGAACATGCAGTCAGTGCGGTCCTTGTGGCCGACCGAGCGCGGGAGCAGGTACCTGTGTACTACGTAAGTCATGCCTTGACGGGTGCAGAAATGAACTACCCCCTCATTGAAAAGTTCGCATACGCATTGGTGATGGCCAGTCGGAAGCTGCGGCCCTACTTTGAGGCCCACAAGATCTTGGTCTTAACGGACCAACCCCTCAGAAGCGTCCTTCAGAAGTTGGATGCGTCCGGTCGCCTCTTGAAGTGGGCTGTGGAACTCTCGCGCTATGACCTCACCTTCGAGCCCCGGCGAGCCATCAAAGCACAGGCATTGGCTGACTTCTTCGCTGAGTGTAGGGCGCCTGTGGAGCAACATTCCCAGCCGCGCCCTTGGAACTTGTATGTTGATGGTTCATCTACCAAGGACGGTAGCGGGGCCGGCCTTATTGTGGAAAGCCCAACCGGAGCGCGTTACGAGCACGCCCTCAAGTTCATATTCAAGGCATCCAACAATGAGGCGGAATACGAAGCCCTCATTGCGGGAATAGAGCTCTGTCACACCGCAGGGGCCGCACACGTCCAGGCGTTTTCCGACTCACAGCTTGTTGTGAGTCAGCTCAACGGAGACTATGAGACGAAAGATGAAGTTATGGCCGCCTACGTCAGAAGGGTTCGCGAAGCCACCAAGCTGCTTAAGCACTTCGCCATCACGCACATCCCTCGCTCGGAAAACCGACAGGCCGATGCTTTGTCCAAACTCGCCAGTTCTTCTGACGATGGCCGGCCGAAGAACATTCAGTGGGAAACGTTGATGAATAGAAGTATCGACTTGCAGGAGGTCGCGTGGCTGGACCGGAGCCCCACATGGATGGAGCCTATCCGCACGTATCTCGCTGAGGGTACGTTACCCAATGATGCTAAAGAAGCAGAGAAGATCAAGAAGCGGTCCAACTGGTTCGTGTTGTACGAGGGAATTCTCTACAAGCGTTCTTTTGCCCGCCCCTTGTTGAGGTGCATATCCCCGGCAGAAGGGAGACAGGTTCTCGAAGAATTGCACCAAGGCATCTGCAGCTCACACCTCGGTGGGCGAGCGCTCGCCGTGACAGCCCTCCGCACAGGTTATTATTGGCCTAGCCTACGGGAAGACGCCATGACACTAGTTCGCACTTGTGACAAATGCCAGCGGTTCGGCCCCGTTCAACGTGTTCCTACAACTCTGATGACGCCGATTGTCAGCCCACTGCCGTTCGCTATCTGGGGTATGGACATCTTGGGACCCTTTCCTAGAGCAACCGGCTAGCGGAAATATTTATTTGTGGCCGTGGACTACTTTACCAAGTGGATTTAAGCGGAGGCCGTCGCCTCCATTACTGCCGCGGAGGTGCGCAAATTTATCTGGAGAAACATTGTCACCAGGTTTGGCGTCCCTCGCACCATGATCTTCGACAATGGCCGGCAATTTGATACTAGTAAGCTCACCGACTACCTGAGTAGTTTGGGATGCCAAGCTCGCTTCACGGCTGTGGCACATCCCCAGACTAACGGACAGGCCGAGGCAGCCAACAAGTCCATCCTCCATGGTATTCAGAAAAAACTTGATGACGCCAAGGGTAACTGGGCTGACGAACTGCACGACGTCCTGTGGAACCTTCGGACTACTGAGAAGACAGCCACCGGCGAGACACCATTCATGCTCACTTACGGCTCTGAAGCCGTTCTTCCTGTAGAGGTGGCACTTCATACGCATCGCCTAACTGCATTTCAAGAAACAGCAAACAATGCAGCTCTGCGAGAGGCCCTGGATCTCCTCCCCTCGATCCGCGGCGACTCTATGCTCCGAGAGGCCCTCTATAAACTCCGCATTGCACGAAGGCACAACAGGAAGGTCCGGATGACACCCATCCGGGTTGCTGACCTGGTACTCAGACGCATGGAGAGCGTTGCACGGGCAACAAAACACGGCAAGTTAACAGCCAATTGGGAAGGGCCTTACAAGGTGGCCTCGCAGATTCGTCCCGGCACATTTCGGTTGGAGACTCTCGACGGCACTCCTGTTCCCCGGGCATGGCACAGCAGCAATTTAAGGAAATATCATACTTAGGCTATCTTGTGTTCCTTAATACCTTTGAATGACTACTCACACCATTCTCCTTGCATTCAATACTCTAAGCACGGCCTCCAGGCCGGTCGCTACGCCCTTAGCCCTACCAGGGGCTAAGGCCATTTGAGCATGGTCTATGGTCGGTCGCTACGCCCTTAGCCCCAATAGGGGCTAAGGCCAGCTGAGCACGGCCTCATGGCCGGTCGCTACGCCCTTAGCCCCACCAGGGGCCAAGGCCATTTGAGCACGGCCTATGGTCGGTCGCTACGCCCTTAGCCCCAATAGGGGCTAAGGCCAGCTAAGCACGGCCTCATGGCCGGTCGCTACGCCCTCAGCCCCACTAGGGGCTAAGGCCATTTAAGCACGGCCTATGGCCGGTCGCTACGCCCTTAGCCCCACTAGGGGCTAAGGCCAGCTGAGCACGGCCTACTGGCCGGTCGTTACGCCCTTGGCCCCAGCAGAGGCCAAGGCCATTTGGGCACGGCATAGAAAGGTTTTCACGCATATTTGCCCTTCTGCTTAGGGGCCACCCTCATACGAATAAGAGCAGAAAATGGAAACACAAACAGAAGGCCAAACATCCCCTTTTTTCATTAAAACAGACAACGTTTACATGCCAGCATAAAGGGGAAAGTTGCAAAATTACAAAGACAAGACACAACAACACCCACTATGCATCAGGTTCGTTGTCGTCAGCTGGCTCCTCTTCAGAAAGGCCGGCCACCTCAAGAGGGTGAGTGAGCTCATCAGCAGTGGCCTCACCCTCCGAGGGGGCGACAAACTCCACTTCGTCTGGGTCACGGCCCTCGGCAATGGCCCGCTCGCGGTCGTCGACATACTTCAGGTATGCCTCGAAGTAGCGGTCGTCATGGAACTCTCCGGCAAGAGTCAACAGCACTTTGCGGAGATATGTCAGGGTATCAGAATGGCCCTGCTGGTAACCACGCTCTTGGGCCTTTGTCGTATCAGCCGCAGCTTGCTCCAATTTCTGCTGCATCTCCTTTTGCGACGCCTCACAGGTCGCGAGCTCCGACTGAAGCCGTTCGCACCGACGCTGATACCTGTTTACAATCCCTTCGAGACGCCGGCATTCGGCTACGGCCTTGACGCCCCTGGCGAAGGCTTCAGCCATGCCAATCTCCTCCGTGGAAACCGGCGGCGGATCTGATGCGCCGGTGGCAGACAAGTCCTAGGACTTGACTATGTCCTGAACCAGGGCCAGACGAACCGGAGGGTCGGCTTTGAAGAAGCTACCCGAAGGACGGGAAGAGTGACCGACACTAGTAGGAGTCGCCGTGGGCGCGGCAGTACCGCGAGGAGACATACGGCGTCCCTACTCAGCGGCCGTCCGCTCCTAAGATGAACGGCTCGCAGTTGGGGCGGTCGCATTGTGGCCGGTTCCCCTAGCCACCTCTTCAGTCCTCGGCTTCTTACGGGGCGGAGGTAGACTCACAGTGGGCCTCTTTGTGCGAGGTGCAAGGGAAGGCGCCTGCAGAAGGCTAAGTCAGTGTCCGGCAAACGTAAAGACAGCCAGCTAAAGGGGGGTCGTGTCGTACCTTTTTGGCCTGCTGAACGACGGCCTGTTGCCTCTCTTCTTCCCTCCTTCGCTCGGCAACAGCGGCCACCTGCTCGGGCGTCGCATCCCCGGTCTCAAAGACTGTCAGTCTCGCCCTCGCTTGATCTGCACAAAGGAAGACAGGTCAGGTCAGCACAAAACGTAGAACAAAAACATGCCTAGACAATTGTATACCCTTTGTGAAATTCTTAAGGATCAGTAGACCCGCCGCGGCGAGGAAGAAGTCGTTAGCGAAGAACTTTAGCTTCGGTAACCAGTTCAAGGGCTCCCGGTCACTAGACTTGGTCCTTCTCTTCGGGGGACCCTTCACGGCCTCAATGGCCTGACTCATGAATCGGGGAATAGGCCGAGGTCGGTCGTCTTCACGGATATAGAACGCGAAGTACCGGGCGGTTTGCCGCTTCTCGGCCGTCGGTTCCCCAAAAGGATTCCTGACCGGCTTGCCTTCGTTCCAAGAAGGAACGTCACCCCAACCCGACGCCCGGCGCAGAAACAAAAAGTCGTACTTCCAGTATCTGACTTTGGATTTCTTCTCAATAGCGGTCATAAAGCCCGGGCGGTTATTGAAGCAGTACCACCCCAGGTCCCCGGTCTCTCTAGGGGCCTTTTGGACCGTATGCACCAGGCTAAAAGCGCGCGCCGAGCACGTCAGACCCCGCAACTCACATGTAGCCACGAATGAGCAGATGTTGTGCCAAGAGGTCGGCACGATTTGAGCGGGCGCCAACTCATACCTATTGAGAATATCCTTCACTACCGGATGCAAAGGGAAACGGAGGCCGTAATCCAAAGCAGCTCGGTACACAGCGATACAATTCGCTGGGGCCTCGTTCACCGTGTCGTCAGGCTTGGGCATTACAAACCTGTAATCGGCCGGCAGAAGATACTGCTTATCAAGTGCCGATCTCTTGAGCCGGGAGATAGCCCGCGGGTCTGGGAAGTGGCTTCCCGGTCCATCCTGGGGGTCCGAGCGAGTTGGGGCCCCGGGAAATTCCATTCCCTCGGCCACAATCTCTGGTACGGGGACCGCGCGGCGGTGACGCGCGCGCCCTAAACGACCCAAACTTGATGACTCAGACGAGGAGCTCGTTGACGCCCCCTCGGATGAAGAGGAGCGCCCCGAGGCCCCAATGGATGAGCCACGTCGGGATGACGTACTAGAACTGGAGGAAGCAACTCGGCCTGCCACGTTAGACTCAGGGAGAACTGAACGAATATTACCTATCGAGCCCTCGGCCAGAAGCTCGTCAGGAGTCCGAATGCGGGGGGTTGACTTCGTCTTCGCCATGCCGCCGACCTGGAAGGCGGGCACAAAATTAGCGAGGGTAACCTCCCAGGGATACGTCACAGTCACCTCTGGACTTAAAATACTAGGGGTGGAAGAATGCTCACAACTGGACCAAGAGGGAGTGCCGGGTTCAAAAATAGGTATGGCATAAGGAACCTTTTTTGGCTCCCTTGGTTTATTTTTTCGGGGGAATCCAGCCACCGCACGGCCATCAATAAAGGCCGGGGTGTTCGGGAGTTGTGGATGCCGGCCCTCCATAAGAGGACCGACATGCTCCTCAGAGGCATCCCCACTAGATGAATGAGATGACATAATATACAAAGAGTGTGGTGAAGGGGGCGAGCGTGTACCTGAGGATGTCGAAGAAATAAGGATTTGATTGGAAGCAACAATGCAAATCTGAGAAGAGGGAGGACGAAGGATGTCAGAGCCTCTCTCTCTAAAATTTTCTCTCTCTAAACTGGTTGTATAAGTATGGCACGAGTGACTAAGGTGGTGAAGACCTCCCCTCCTTATATAGAGCCCAGAGACGGTTCGGATACCCCAACGCTCCTCGACAAACACGCCTCCTCAAAAGATATGCCACGTGGTTCCTGCGAACTGGCCACGTCACCAGAGGGGGAAAATTGGGCTAGGGCCAGGCCTCAGACGTAGGCCCAAGATGTTACGGCTTGAAGCACGGGCCCAGTAAAATCCATTATCCCCTGGCTTCCCTCGAGGGCAGAAGCCTACGAGCATGGCCGACTTCCACTCATTGCTCCCTTGTAGCTCTTCAGGGGCGAAGGCCATTTGAGCACGGCCTGCAGGCCGGTCGCTACACCCTTAGCCCCACCAGGGGCTAAGGCCCTTTGAGCACGGCCTCCAGGCCGGTCGCTACGCCCTTAGCCCCGACAGGGGCTAAGGCCATTTGAGCACGGCCTGAAGGTCGGTCGCTACGCCCTTAGCCCTACCAGGGGCTAAGGCCCTTTGCTCACGGCCTCCAGGCCGGACGCTACGCCCTTAGCCCCGACAGGGGCTAAGGCCACTTGAGCACGGCCTCGAGGCCGGTCGCTACGCCCTTAGCCCCACCAGGGGCTAAGGCCGAGCGCGGCCTAACGGCCGGTCGCTAAGCTTTTGGCCCCTAAAGATGTATGAGTGCGGCCATATGCCGTGCGCCCTGTTTTTGGCTCCCTTGAGGAGCGAAAGACATGAGTCCGGCCAAATGCCGCGCGTCCCGCCTCTAACTCTTTTATTAAGCTAAAGACCCTCCAGCACTGCCTTAAAACTGTTCACTACGCTTTAAGCTCCTTTAAGGGCCAAGGGCCCGTAAGCGCGGCCTCACGGCCGGTCGCAGCACCCATGGCCCCGACAGGGCTATAGCTCTCACGCACGGCCTCACGGCTGGCAGCTGCGCCCCTCGTGCCTCAATTGCAGGGAGCTGTTAAGCGCG
>JACYFF010010365.1:28264405-28289998 GCA_017589665.1 Selenicereus undatus | reverse complement strand
TCCAACTACTTGCTCGTTTCATCAATTTATTAGTCATAATATGTTATTATATAGACTTATTTAAAAGAGGGTGAGGTTTAGGCTCTTACCTGTGCAAACAGCACCTTTCAGCCACATATAACCATATTCAGTCATCACTTGACAACACTTTACTAAGTAAACCAAACATGATTCAAATCTAACATACACGATGCATTTTAAAGGAAGCTTTCCTAAGCATGAACGTACTTTGAATGAAGCTAAGCACCTTTGTCTCTCTTACACTAGCTAATTTGTGTGTCCTCTCCTCATAAATCAATCCCCCTGAAACCTGGATGAAAACTGTCATAGGCATTTTATGGAACAATTGGTGAGCATGAGAGAAAACTCTAAGTTTAAAGCACAAATTGGGCGTGGTTAGGCCTATTCCAGGACTAATCGACCATCAAGAGGCTAATCGCAATCCAAGCCGACAAAAACTAGCTACTAATCATCACACAGTTAAAATTTAACCCAAAATGAACTAAGCTAACAACTAAACTAATTGGGCATAAAATAGAGAAACAATCTTAATCTAACTTGGATTAAAACAACTACTGACCACAAAATCACAATAAAAACTGAACACTCAAGCTAAACATAGTCTAAACTAACATGCTCAGATAAAAGAAAAGATAACAAAGTATGAAATAGATAGAGAGGGAAAGAGACGAAAAAACTTAGTGATTGCTTGATTGGAGATCAAAATCCACATGTTTGAATCCAAAATCCACCAAACAAATCCTAATCTGCCTCGTTTTTTACCCCCTAGTGGGGTTTTTAGTCGCTAAACCTAAGCGAAAAACTCTGCAAAAAGCTCCTAAGAAGCCCCTAAGAAACCCTAAAGAAACCCTCTTAAATGGAAATCAAGTTGGATGAAAAAGGAATGAGAAGAGTAGTGGGGCCAATGGTTGTCAGCCTGTGGTCGTTGCCACCCCAGCTGACGGCCCCTGCCACCTGCAGTGTTAGCGATGGTCAGGGGATGGTAGTCATAGCTGCCTGTCATCACCTCTTGCTTTGCGATCTTCCGGTGTTTCTCGTTCCATCTTTTCTACTTTTTTTGTGGTTTGCTCTATTGAACTTATTACCTGCGAAAGTAAACAAAACAAATAAAAATCCTAAAGCGTATATTATTATATGAGCTAAAATTAGGCGAGAGAAGTGTGTAAAGTATGACAATTTAGTACCGATCACTCAACTATTATGCTCTTGGTCGTTTGCAACGATTTGATCAGATCTTCTTATCAAGGTTTGTAATATAAATCACTCTCTCCAGATTTAAGAACAATTGGCTCATCGGTATCATATTGCCTATCTTTCCCGTGCCGTGGATTTAAAATGAACCTTGTCTACTCTTTCAAAGTACGAAAATTAGAGTATGGAGGACTATTTTCATGCCATCAGACAAATTGCCAACTCTTTGGCTTTAATCGATTCTCCCATTTTCTCATATGGACTCAGTTACTCGTACCCTCAATGCGGTTGTTTAGGATTATCACATCCTTGCCACTACATATTCTTATGGCACTACGCTACTCACTTTTACTAGCTTGTAAGCCAAGTTAGTTTATTACGAGTAGCACCTTAAGTTATTGAAATCTAAGGATGTTTCCACTGTTCAGCATCAGGTTCTCGTTGTTTCTCAAGCTTTGGTTGTTGCTCCTTCAGCTGGTTCTTAGCCTAAAGGCACTAACAAGGTCTGTAATAATGGGGGTGGTCAAGGCCACAACAAGTACAACACTTGTCGTGGTGGTCGTAATCAAAGAGGGATCTCGTTCTACTAATAACATCTCTTCTACAAATTAGACTTCCAACAGGAGTATGCATGTAGGAACTGCTTATGATAGTACAGTCATTTCATGTTCTAATATTCAATGTTTACCTTTTTCTTCTAGTCACAACCTCACCCTAATGTTGTTTGCCAAATTTGCTTTACTCCTAGGCATACAGCTGCTAGTTGCGCAAATTGTTATCTCTCTCGACATCCATCTAATCCTATTCTGGCTCATGCTATTTTCAATGCCGTTCACGCCAACAAATTACTTTGGTATCCTGATTTGGCTGCAGCTCCCCACATGGCACTTGATAAAAGTAAATTACGCTCTATATCCTCTTATAATGGCACTGATTGCGTTTGTGTTAGGAATGGTAACCTTCTCCCAATTAAACACATTGGCTCTTTGACTATTCCTACTAATGCTCAGCTACTTTCCCTTAATAATGTGTTTGATGATCCTTCTTTAAAACATAATTTAATCTCCATTGGTCAATTATGTCGTGATAATAATCATAGTGTCATTTTTTACAAGTCATCTGTTTATGTTAGGGAGAAAACCTGGGGAAGGACTATGCTTTTCGTGCCTCATCTAGTGGAAATGTCTACAATTGCTATCTCTTCAACTGGTTACATCCTACCCCTAGCTGCTTTGCTCGATCTGACCATTCTTTGGCATCGTTGTGTTAGTCATTACAGTGCATGGACTCTATCTAGTTTTAGGAACTCTCATTTAATTTCTTTTCCTAATAAGACTCAAGACTCATGCACTTCTTGTGGACATGCAAAATCACTTGGATTGCCTTTTCAAAGTGTTGAACATTGTTATGATACACCTTTATATCTTATTTAGTCTAACATCTGGTAATCACTTGTACTATCTCATTATAGATATCGGTACTATATCTACTTTGTGGACGACTTTTCACGTATACTTGGATTTATCCACTAAAGCCAAAATTTGAGGCTTTTAATGTTTTCTGTCATTTTCAAAATTTAGTGGAAAACCTCTTTAGTACTGAAATTCAAAAGTGCCAAAGTTATGGGGCCTGTGAATTTGATGATAACAATTTTGGTGCTTATTTTGTAAAACGTGGAGTTTATTTCAAAAAATCTTACCCTAACACTCAAGCCCAAAACGGTGGCTAACCGTAAGCATCGTGATCTCAATGACATGGTTCAAGCCATTCTACTTAAGGCTAAGATGCCTACTAGTTTTTTGGGTTGAAGCTCTCTATACAGTAGTTTTCACAATAAATCGTCTCCATAAACCAAATTTGCAAGGTTTGAGCCCCTTTTGGAAACTATTTCACACACCCCCCCGACAAAGGTTGGTTTTATGTGTCTTTCTTAGTTATGACCCCCATACAAGTATTTTGATCCCATTATAAATCGTCTTTATATTAGTTGGTATATTGTCTTTCATGAAAATGAATTTTTGTATGTTGATCTTATTTCTGGCTGTCATTCTCCTATTGTTCGTGTTCCCTTTGTGTCCCTTCATTGTTTAGTCAGCCTATCCACTTCGACTCCTAAAACTTCTACACCTGTTGAGTCTTCTCCTAATTTTTCTATGTCCTTGGCCAACTCAGGCAATTTCTTATGTGTTCCCGAGAGCACATACTCTCGTTATCCACGTGTATATTTTTCACGCATGTATTTGTCATATATTAATTTTTTTAATATTATTTAATGATGTGGCTCATGGGAATATATGCTCCCGGGAGAATGGTATACATATTGCTGCAAAATCTCGGTCGGTCTCTTTGCATACTCCCTCGAGTGTTTCTCCGTTTGGATTTTAACCCAATTGTGTTGCTAGCAAGCCACCCATAGCCCTCTCTCGTGCTGCCTTACCCTCTCCAAGTGCGTCTTCTTCTGGGTTTTTGGGGTACTAGTGAGAGCACATTCCTCAACCCGACTCACCTTACAGCCCACTCTCCTCCTCCTTACACCTTCTCCTAGGATCTCCCCGTGTCCTCTCAGCCCTGTACATCTCTTAGCGCAGTTTTAAATACCCAGCTTGCCTCTTTTTCTATTCCTATCAACTCTTACTCTATGCAAAACTCGAGCTAAGAGTGGCATCCGCAAAGCTCGAGTTTTTTTGTCTCTTGAAACAGACATTGTGGGTTTAGAGCCTACATCTTTCAAATAAGCTTTTAAAGATTCTAAGTTAAGAGAGGCCATGACAGAGGAATTTAATACTTTGCTTGCCAATGATACTTGGGACTTGGTTCTATCCCAGCCTGGACAAAACTTAGTGGGTTGTAAATGAGCTTATAGAGTTAAGTTTAATTTAGATCGTTAAGTGAAAAGATACAACACCTGGTTGGTTGCTTTTGACAATCACCAACATGTTGGTGTTGACTACGATGGGACATTTAGTGCAACTGGCAAACCTCTCACTATTCACCTAATTTTATCCCTTGCTATTACTAACAAATTGCTTGTTCGACAACTGGATGTCAAAGATGCCTTCCTTCATGGCATTCTCACCAAAGAAGTTTATATGAAACAACCTCCTAGGTTTATCGTCCTAATTATCCACATTATGTTCATAAACTTAAAAAGGCTATTTATGTACTCAAATAGGCTCCTCGAGCCTAGTTCCATAAATTTAGCAATTCTCTTCTATCTCATGGTGTTGTTTGTAGCCTAGCCGACATCCTTGTTAGCTCATAGTCGTGGAACTACCACTATGATCTTGCTACTTCATGTGGATGATATTAATCTCACTAGTAGTTCCTTCTATGACCTTCACAATTTTATTTCTTTAGTCTCCCATCAGTTTGCTATGAAGGACTTAGCCGACCTGCGTTATTTCTGGGTGTTCAGGTGGTACAAAATTCTATGGGCATGTTTTTAATCCAGCTGAAATATGCTCATGATCTTATTCGTAAGTTTCATGTACGTACTGCTAAGCCTATTCATACCCTATGTCTTTCTCAGAGCACACTAACTCTTACAGATTAAGAGTTACTAGCATATCCTTCTAAGTACTGGAGTATGGTAGGTGAATTGCAATATGTGACCATGATAAGGCCCGATATTACCTTTGCGGTTCATGTAATTTCTCAGTTCATGCATGCTTCCCATATTACTCATATACATGCTATTGAGTAAATTTTCAGGTACTTGCAGGGTACTCTAGATTATGGTCCTCAGCTACATCCTATTGTCTCTTTATTGTGTATTGTTGCTTATTTTGATGCTGGTTGGGTTGGTTGTAAGGACTCTTGCCTCTCCACCACTGGTTATTGTTTAGTCACCAAAAGTGCTAAATATTTTACCTCTATTCACCTAAATTTTAGTTATCTTCGAGTTTGTTTTGTGCTTTAATAGGATTTTGTGTAATTTTATAGGTAATAAGCGAATGAGAAAAAGCTCGAAAATTGAAGGCTGAATAGAGGAATGTTCATTAATTAGAGCATGTCAACCCAACTTTTGTGCAAATCCAACTCGATCCTCATTTTGTCCTCAAGCTAGAAGTGCCCTAGTCTGCTTCAACACATCAAGTCAAGCCTATCAGATCATACTGCGATTAGTACGTGAAAATTGAAAATTGGAAATTTTAGGCTTGAAGCTATGAAGCAATTGAAAAAAATATGAGGGGGTCCCTTTCCAAATCAATGAAAAACTAGAAATTTGTAGTTGGGTACAATTAGGAAAGTGAGAAAATTACTGGAAAAAATTAGAAATCAATTGCAATTAGGAAAGTGGAATATTAGCTTAGGTATTAAGAATTCTAATATAATTAGAAAAGTTTAGAGTGGTTGTTACTAGTATAAATAGGGGTCCTTGGGTGCTAGGTAAATCTCTTTCCCTCTCAATTGTAGCACTAGTCCCTAGAGTTTGAGAGATTAATGTAATTTTAGGAAGTCTTTCAAGTTTAATTTCAAGTTTTCTTTAGTTCTGGTTTTAAGTCAAATTTATTAGCTCTAGTTTTATTTTCAAGTTCAAGTTTTAATTTAATTTTAGTTTGATTTTAGCTTTTCCAAAAATTCTCTCAGCCAAAGTTTCAATTTTATTACTACCTTTGATTTATGGTGGATGTTGAGTTTTCATGATTGATGCCCATCGAAGATTCAATATTCTCTGTTGGCTTTAAAGCATATATATATAAGGTAATCTCTTTCCTCCTTCTTACATCTTATTTAGAATTTATTATTTCATTAGTAGTTGGGATAATTTCTTTGGTAATTGTTTAGTTTTGCAGTTTTTTAGTTTCAATTTCTATTAGTTGAATGATTCTATTTTGCTTATTTACTACTTTTGGTCTAATTAATATGGGTTAGTTTTAGTTGTAGTGGCCTGGATTCAACCATGTCCCTATGGATTTGAACCTCAAGTACTATAGCTAATAACCGTACTCTTGCAATAAATTTTTACATCCTTTTGGATCATATCAGTTATGCGGTGTTTTTTTTTTTTGTCCTAATCTGATCTTCAGAAGTCATCAATTGAAGCTGAATATAGTGACATGGCTTGTACTATTGCAGAAACATTTTGGAACAGGAAGCTTCTATGTGATCTTGGCATTTGAATATGGGGGCCTACCAAGGTTTTTTCTGGCAATGTCAGTGCTTCCTACATGGTTGTTAATCCTGTTCAACATGATCTCAATAAACACATTGCAATAAATTATCATTTTTTTCGCAAGCATGTGCTCATGTTGATCTTATTGTTCGCTATATTCCTACCACGCTTCAGTTAGCTGAAAATTTTATTAAAGGGTTCACTTCAAAGTTATTTGACTTTTCAGAGCCAATATGTTCGTGCGTCTCCCGAATAGATTAAAGGGACGTAATAGTGCATAAAGGACAAATGTGTAAATTTTGTATGGTTTTACGTGGGGCAATGTCTAATATAAAGAGGATACCAGATGAATTATTGTTTTTTTTACTGCCGAGTACCGTAGTTTGTTTCAAGAAAATTTGTTGATTGGACCAAACTGATTTCTTGATTTCAGGACAAACGTGTAAATTTCAGGACAAATGTGTAAATTTCTAGATTTCAGCATAACGTGATGATGATCATCACATGGGTTGAAGGAAACAAAATCAGGCATGCTCATTATCAAGTGCAGACTTGGGCCGAACAAAAGACCAGTCTTGATTGGACTAAACTGTAGCCGAACCGAGTGCATTTAGTCCGATCTTTGGTCCCTTGTTTGGCCTTGATCAGTCTTCTGACTACTCCCAATCTGGGTCGGTTGGACCGATGGATCGGACCATGGACCGAATTAGTGGTTCATTACTTCATTGAATTATTAGGAGCTAATTTTGATTTGTATTATTTTATGTGGTGCTGCTGCAATTTCAGTTTGTCAATGTCAGACACTCGTCATTTTTTATTTTTTATTTTTAGTTGCTCTCTCTAATTATGCAGCAACAATGTTTGGTTGTGAAATTAATGCGCAACAACAGCCCAAAAAACACAAAGAGAAAAAGAAAAAAAAAACTACAGCAAAACATCATTGCTTTGATTGCGCTTATGGGCTTTGCTTTTGATAGGCTGAACTCCGAAAGAAAAAGACTTCAGCAGCCAGCCCGGATTTGCCAGCAAGCCTAGCCCTGGTAGCGGTAGCCGATAGCTGATTTGAGACTTCATCTAAATTCGGTCCGATTTTGATATGGTCCAAATTGCCTGGTTCAATCTAAGTCTGGATCGACTTTGGACCGGCCTGGCCCTTGATCCTCTATGGAGGTTATTCAGTCTTCAGTCCGGTCTTGTCCTGGATCGATGAATAACCCTAAATAAAATTTTTCATTTAATTTCCAATTCTAAAGATGTTTAAAAATGTACATGTAAAGTCAACAAAATTTAATTTGGACTTTGATAATGAAAACCATAATAATTTGTTGTTGAAGTAAATAAAATTGGATTTTATTTTATTTACTTATATTCTTATATACTAACATATGTAGGTCCATGTATTTGTAATGCTAGGACTGATTTATATACATTATATCCATGTATATATTTTTAGACTTTTTTATGACCATGAGGTTTTTAATATGATCATAAGAGTATTAAAGATGAATATGGATAGAAAATATGGACCACAAATGAGTAAATATTGACATTATTTTAGGGCTATATTAATAGTTTCATCTGATGGACCCACAATTATTTTCTCTAGTTTGGAGTAAATAGTTGGGATAATTTATATTCAAATGATAATATGTTACTAAGTCTGCTAATTGAAATGATGGCTATAATTTTAAGTTGGATTAGATGTGAAAATATAAATATTTTTATGTATTAACCTTATTTAGAGCTATTGAGATGTCCAATTTTAATTGTTGGACTTTGATTTTGTTGTTTTAATTGACTGTAGAAGTCCTGCGGACCCATAATTAAAACATACAAAGACAATGGGTCTAGGTCAATAAATAAATATGTACGTGTGTGGTATAGACTTTAGCAATGTCATCATAGTCATGTAATAAATCTTATGACTTTGGTAGGGATGATGTAAAGCTCACACTAAGTCATCTATGTTGCAACCTCAACTTAACGCTTATAGAAACATCAAGTTTTAAGTTCAATAAGTCAAAGTATACCATCTATGTGACTTGTTAGCACTCACCATCATAATTACCTTTTAAATGGAGTGATAAGTTACCCATATATTCAATGGAGGTGAGCTCTTGCTCTTAATGAACCTCAATAAGAAATATTTGAGTAAGGGTATTGAAATAAGAATTTGATTAAGTTGATTACACTTAACCAATGATGTAACTTGTTTCTAGTGCTCAAATATTTTTGTTAACACTTTATGGCGGTATATATGAGGTTTACCGAGTAGGTGTGAAGTTTGGTTGTTTCTGTCGAGCTTGGGCTTGACTCTAGAACACTTATGAAATGAATATGGGACACATGACCGTTAATAGTGTCAAATTAGTAGTATGACAGTCTTGTGTGTGGCTTAGATGCAAGTGGCCAGAGAGGATAGTTGGTTAAAAGCATAGCTTACCATATTATCCTGATCATTTGACGAACTTGTCACTAAGATGGGGGTTTAATTGCAAGACATCACCATTTATACACAAGACCTCTGGAAATTCGAAAAAAGCACTTGTTATGAAAATGTTGGGGAAATTGTTGGAGTAATTTCCATAAAAATGGGAATTTAGTAAAATAATTATTTTCATAAAATGGTTATGGAAATCTATTTTTGAATTATTCCTAAATAATAATTAATTATCTTGATAATTGGTTATTGTGATGCACCATTTGGTAAATAATTAATTTGGATGATTATTTATGAAGAGATACAAGTTAGTTCGGCTAATTAACTAACTTATGTCTTTTAAAATAAATCATGAAAGGGTGTGGCTTTGTTGAAGAGGCATGATGACCTATATAAGCAAGAAGCACCTTGGCATCCATTAGTACGCCTTGATAGGCATGATCAAGAGAGTTGCACTAACATTATAATCCCTAAATTTCTATCATATCTTGGACAATTAGGGTCATATGTTCATAAGTGCAACACGCAAATGAGACAGACATCTTTGTATCCCATAGACCTATTCAGTATCCCTAGTTGTACAGGGGGCAAATGAAAGTTTTAGAAAAAAATGTACTTACACCTACCGAGAAGTCTAAGGCCGTATTCGATAACAACGTTTTGGGTAGCGATTAGTGTTTTGACCAAGTCAACACACTAATTAGTTAATTTTCAGTATTTGGTAAACTAGTATTTTGACTAGCATTTCACATAGCGTTTAGCGTTTTAAATTGTGTTTTTGAAAAGCTAACAGTATTAATGTTTGACATTTAAAAGTAGCGTTCATATTTTTTAGCCAAAAAATATCCTTTAAAAATTTTATCTTTATAAATTATCTATATCCTTTTATGTCAATTTACATTAATTAGCTAGCCTAACAGCTAAATTTATTGAACACATTAGTTTAAACCGCTCATCTAAACAGCGTAAATTATTACGTACAACTAATTGGACAATTCATTTGTCCACCCAGTCCCACCTCCCATCTGTTATATGCGTTGCCTATTTGAACTTCCACTAAAAAAAAAAAAAAAAAAAACATTCTTCTCAATTTTTGAATTTGTGGATTGCCATTTTCAATCTCTCTCATTCTCGCACCCAGTGATCGTTGTTGCAATTGCTTTAGTATTCTGCCAGTTCTTCATGAAATGGTTGAATTTGATCTGAACGCTGCTATTGATGTTGAATCTTCATCAAATGCGATTTCGTCGTCAAGTTTGATATCGTTTTTGGTTCTTTGTTTTTGTGCTCGTATATTGAAGTTGTATGTGTTGATTTTTCATTAGTTAGTTTCGAGTTGTTTGAACTGGTATGCATTCATTGTTGTAGTGTTGTGATCTGACATGATAATGCAATTGTTATTGAGTGTGTTAGTTTGCGATTTACTGTTCTGGATTTTGGCAAAATGTTTCATTGGTGGTGTTAGTTGTGTTTTGTGTTAATTTCGATTAATATAGAAGTTTACAGTAATTTTTTGGTTTAATTGTTGAAGATTAGATGAATTTTGGGTACTAATATATGAGAAGCAATTGCTTATCATTATGATTTTTTGGCTCACTAAATATAGCCATTGACTCACTGGTGGTATATATTTCGCTCACTAAACATAGCAGTTTTTGGCTCACTAAAAGCAACGTTTAGCTCACCAGGATTGAAGCGTGGGCTCACCGAGTTTGCATTATAGCTTACCACAAATGCTATAGTTGTTTTTCTATATGATATGTTTACTTACATATGAGAAAGAACAACTCACCAATATGTGTTCTGTGCTCACTAATAAAAATACCTTAAGCTCACTGAGGTCCACATTGTGTGCATGAATCCATGTATGTATGAATCATTTATCAGTTTCAGTGCACATGAAATGTAATTCCTATACTCAATTTTGTCCCTGTCATGGAACAGAATATGTTGCATTCGAGCACGGTACATAGCATTCTGTGCTCACTGAGACAAGTTTTTGGCTCACTGGAATGAAGCATGTGCTCACCAATGTTACATTATAGCTCACTACAAAAAACTTTTTGTTTATGTAGATGATACTTTGTTTTACACATCTACATTAGATCATTGTGTTGCTGAGGCAGTTGATGTTGATGATTATGTTAAGATTTTGTGTAACCGCATTGGTGATTCAAAGGGCAAAGGGGTGGCTTCTGATGATTGTAATGGTGGTAGTGGTGTATCTAACTATGTTGTGATTGATAAGGAGAAATGTGTAGATGGTGATGAATGTGTTGTTGAAGTAAAGAAATGTGAAGAATTGGAGTTGATTGGTAAAAGGGTCAGTTCTCTCGATGTTGCATTCGAGATATACAACGAGTATGCTTTCCGTAAGGGTTTTTCCATTAGGTGTGACAAGTTGCGAAGGAGAGAGGATTCACAAGAGGTTCGTTCAAGGGAGTTTTTCCGCAGCAAACAAGGTGTTCAAAGGTGTCCAAGGAAACAAGACAAGACATTTACCAAACGGAGCCGGAGGTGTAATTGTAAGGCTAGGGTTATATTTTACATTGAATCAAATGGGGAATGGGTTTGTAAGAAGCATGATATGGTTCATAATCATGAAGTACTTTTGGAAGATGAGGTGCATAAGTTGAGGTCACATAAAAAAGTCGAGAAGGCTCATGCGGACTATTTCTAAAAGATGAGGAGAAATGGTATGAAAGTTTGGCATGCGTATCGGCTTCTGAGAAATGAGGTAGGGGGTTCACCATCACTTGGTTTTAGCGAGAGGGATGCGTACAATAGTGTTGCAAATGAAGTCAAGAGGACCTTAGACGGGGGCGACGCCAACCATTTGATGTGTGTTTTGAAAGCTAGGTGTGGTAATGAACAAGATTTTTTTTATAAGTTTAAATTGGACGCGAACGATTGTTTGATGTGCTTCTTTTGGAGAGATACACAAATTAAAATGATTACATGTTGTTTGGTGATCTTGTTGTATTTGACACAACATATAGGACCAATCGTTATGAGATGATTTGTGCACCTTTTGTTTGTATGAATCACCATGCAAAGAATGTTATGGTGGGATGCGGGTTTTTATGAATGAGAAGATTGAGAGTTTTGTCTGGTTATTTAAAACATTCTTGGAAGCTATGGGTAATGTTCAATTGAAAACTATAATGACGGACCAAGTATTTTCTATGGAAAATGCTATTGAAAAGGTGTTCCCATTGGCAAAGCATAAGCTGTGTACTTGGCTCATCTTGGAGAATTCAAAAAAGAATATTGGTCATCTTAGAGTATTGGATGGACTTGTTGATAAGTTTGACTATGTTCTGATGAGATGTGATACAGAAGCAGAGTTTAACTTTTGTTGGCATATGTAAGCCCTGTCTGTGTTTGGTGATTTTTATTTGTGCTCACCAAATTATTGCTTTATGCTCATTAATTTTTAGTATCTGCTCACCAAGGTTATATGTTTTGCTCACTGGACTATGCCTTCTGCTCACCAGGGTTAAATTTTCTGCTCGCTAATTTATTATTTTTTTGGTAACTAGTTTTGTGTGTTAGGCTGGTTGAAGAGTACAATTGTGCTGAAAATGCTTGGTTGGTTAGATTGTTTCGGTTGAAAGAAAAATGGTGTCCAGCCTATTGCAAGGATTTTTCTCTGGTGGCATTTTCTCTGGTGGCATTTTGTGGAGGTGTTTGGAAGATAAAAGGGTGTCGCCCGCGTACATTCGTGTTATCAAGGATATGTACGAGGGAGGGCGGACGACGGTTAGGACTCCAGGAGGAGTCTCCAATGATTTTACTGTGAGTTTGGGCCTGCATCAGGGCTCCACTTTAAGTCCGTTTCTTTTCACATTGGTTTTGGACGAACTCACTAGAGGAATCTAGGACGAGGTGCCTTGGTGCATGTTATTTGCAAATGACATCGTTCTTATCGATGTGACCAGGCAGGGGGTGAATGACAGGTTGGAGAGTTGGAGGCATACGCTAGAGGATAGGGGCTTTCGGTTGAGTAGATCGAAAACGGAATACCTTCACTGTTGTTTCAGTGGAAGGATAGAAGAGGGGGGAGAAATCGTACTGGATGGGAGGGCAATACCGAAGGTCTCCAAATTCAAGGATCTGGGCTCGATCATCCAGCAGAATGGGGAAATTAACGAGGATATTAGCCAACGGATTAGAGTGGGCTGGCAAAAGTGGAAGTCAACGTCAGGGGTGCTGTGTGACAAGAGAGTGCCCATGAGTTTGAAAGGTAGAGTCTATCGGATGGTAGTTAGACCGGCTATTCTCTATGGATCGGAGTGTTAGCCTCTAAAAAAGATGCAGGTCCAAAGGTTGACGGTAGCTGAGATGATGATGGTCAGGTGGATGTGTGGTTTTACAAGATTGGACAGGATTAGGAATGAGGTGATTAGGGGCTTAGCTGAAGTGGCCCTCATAGAGGAGAAGATGAGGGAATCGAGGATCAGATGGGTCGGGCACGTGAAGAGGAGAAGTCTGGCCGCCCCAGTGCGAAGGTGTGAGAGGATCAACCCCCCCGGTGGTAAGAGAGGGAAGGGTAGACCGAAGAAGAGCCTAGAAGAAGTGGTTAGAGAGGACCTGAGAGTTGTCGGTCTCACGGAGGACATGGCTCAGGATAGGAGGTTGTGGCGGGACAAGATTAAGGTCTTTGTTTGTAGGGGTCCGGCTCCGTAGGGGGCAATAGCTTAGGCGGGGTGGGGAGGGTAGGGTTTTGGTTTTGCTTGTCTGCAGGTCGTGTTTCTCCGGGATGTGACGGCACCAAGCGCACCTGGTTCGTTGAGGTATGTCTCCGCTCCCTCTTTATTCGCTATTCGGTACCTTTTCTCTTCCTCTTTCTCTTACTCGGTGAATGGTTTTGCAATCGTTTTCTCTTTAACCTTTTAACCTTTTTTTCTCAAAACTATTTTTGTGGGTCTTATGGAATCAACCTCTCTATAGGTAGGAATACCTATAGGGGTAAGGTTGCCTACAGCTGGATCTCCCCAGACCCCGCCAAAGCGGGACCCACATTGGGAGTTTGTTGTTGTTGTTGTTGTTGAAAGAAGTGAGTCGACAAATGGTTCTTTGTCAAAGAGAGTCAATGCCACTTGTAAGTTGTTTGATTTTTACAATATATTCTGTGACGTTGTTACTGAGTGGAGGATTAAGGAGAAGGACAGGAATGAGAAAAATAAGTATAGATTTCCCGAAATGTACTTGCCACATGTTAGCATTTTGCAGCATGCTTCAAAGATCTATACGAACAACTTGTACAAAGTATTTGAGAATGATTACATTAAAGGAGAAGGGTGATGTCAAGATCTTCTTAGCTCAAGTCAAACGCCTTACGGGACAGAGCATGCATATGTTGTGTATGAGAATCGCCTTTCAAAGAAGTTTGGGTTTGTGGTTAGGTTTAATGTACCAGACCATAACATTATTTGCGATTGTAAAAAGTACAGTGAGAGTGGTATTCTCTGCTGCCACTGCTTGCATATTTTTAATGTTCATTGTGTGGCTAAAGTCCCTGATCAATATATTTTGAAACAATGGACTAGGATAGCAAGACCCCCACAGGCTGTAGAAGAAGCTGTAAACAGTAGTAATGCATCTAGTGTTCTCGGTTCTATATGGAGAGTTCAGATGCATAGGCAGTTTGAGGCTTTGCTTCTTGCAAGTGAATCAAATAGTCAAGTAAGAAAGCTATGTGAAGATGTCTTTGCCAAGCTTAAGGGTGATGTTGGTGTTGGTGTTGTTGTTGGTTCTGTTTATGTTTCTGGGACTGAAAATGATTAACAGTCCAGTGGTGGTAACAAAATCATTGGTAACCCTAAAGGTTTGAGGAAGAAAGGTGAAAGGAATGTAAGGAGGAAGAGTACGATGGAGAAGATAGCAAACATTGTTAGATCAAGGGAGGCAAGGTTTTGTTCAAGAGATAGAGGAGTTGTGTCTCAAGATCAGGTAAAATTCTATTGATAACATGATTTAATAATGCATATTTCTTATATTAATATCGTTTTGGAGTTTGCTGATTCTGCTGCTAATAGCAGTTCAATTAATATGTGTATTTGGCTCACTAATTGTTTTACTACGCTCACTACTATATGGGTTGCGCTCACTAAATGTTTGGATTGGCTCACTACGTTTTCAGTTCTCACACTATTACTCTTGCACGCTGCACTTACTCTATTTATACGTTGGCTCACTATATGCACATATATGCTCACTACCAATACGTTTTTTATTGAGGTGGTTTAGGTTGTTGCTGCAGGTTCGTCTAATGCCCCAGTTGCATCTAATCCAGCGGTAAACTTTAATGAAATGTATAGGGTTTTTAGCTTGATTTTTTATGAAAGGTTGACGCAAACAAATAAGGATACGATTCCTAGCAATCAGTTGAATCAATAATATGACTTGAACAAATATTTTTACTGTAAATCTGTTTCTTGATTAATAGTGGTCGAATGTGTATTCTTTATCATGATAAGTAGTTCTTTGAAGTTTAAATAAATGATGCTGAATAATTTTGAAGGTTATAGTAGGGTGAATACTATTGACACTCATAATTTGTTGCTCACTACTGGAGATTCATACCTCACTAGTTTTATGTGTTAGCTCACTATTTTCCACAAGACTAATGTAAGATTTTTGATGACTTTACATTGTAAAAGAATAGCATTGTATAACAATGACATGCTGAACACTTTAATATTTGAGTTAACATTACAAAGAAAATATCATTGTAGTTTGATTCTGCATGTATTTATAGAATTTAGCATAGTAAAAGACATAGCTCACTGGATTTTGATACGAACTCACTCCATGTGTATTCTAGCTCACTGGAATTTGTACAGTAATCGATTAAAGATATCAAATAGTGAATGTTGTTTACTAGTAGTTTACCATCATTAAATGTATGAATGGTAACAGTCTAAGTTAAAATTAGTCTAGCTAAAAATTAGACTGTAAACATAAGTTTTTATAATTATTCTAAAATTAGTCATGATGTTTGCACTTGAGGTTGGATTGATTTTGCATTAAGTTATGCTTGTTGTTTATCGTGGAACTCCTTGGCGAGCCTCTTCACCCTATTTTTATATATGTTGTCTTCATTGTTGATGACTTCATAGCAGTACCTTGCTCGCATTACATCAAGCAGATTTTTGTCCTGCAAATGAAACCCCAAAAAAAAAATTAAAATGAACTATTAATTAGTGTTGTATTTATGTTGAACATATTTATGCAGAGAACAAATGTTTGGTAAACTTACTTCATTTTTCTTGAAGCCACAATCCCATTTATCTCATTGTCCAAAATAGGTCTCCATGTGCCTCATGCAAAAAATTCCACAGTCTGTGACATTATCTGTTGTCCTCCATTGCATTCTCATTTGCACTGGTTTCATGTTCTTCACAATTTCATGTTTCGGGTGGCCAACACTCTCTTAAAGAAATCTTCCAAAAGTTCTTATCTGTGTAGAATAAATAATTTTGTTTAGCTCACTGGAAATGGGTATTAGCTCAACACAAATCTGCGTTGGCTCACCAAATATGAGTGTTAGCTCACTATATATACATATGAGCTCACCAAATACGTGTGTTAGCACACCAATATTATGTGTTAGCTCACCACAAATGTGCGTTGGCTCACCACGTACGTGAGATAGCTCACCAATATTATGTGTTAGCTAAGCAGTAATATGTGATAGCTCATCACATTTGTAAGCTCACCAGTTTTTTGTGTTGATGTATTATAGAGTAAATGATTCAGTGAGCATTTGAACATAGCACTAACAGATGGGTTTGTCCATATGTGGTTTTGTATGGAGCAGTGATGTGCATGTTGTCGATTATATCAAACCTGTCCTCCTTCAAATCAAAGCAGAAGACGAAGAAGTGCTTCTTGTGAAATACGGGGAATAACACCTTAAAATTGGAGAATGATTAGTATTATACAATGTGATGTTTTTTATATACAAATAAAATGTATTATATTATTACTTACCAGATGCAATAGCTTTCCTGAGATCCATTTGTCACATCTCTAGAATTCTTTTTGAAAAATTATTTCAAAATCAATGTACCTTGCCTCCATTGATGTTGTTAGATTTGTCGAGGGGTCCAAGGTTGACTGAATGTTTTCAGCAGTATAATTAGTTGGTTGATTATATGCATTTGTGTAAATGTAAAATAAGTATGTACTTACCATTGCATCCACTGGTGCAAAAAATCTTCTTGGATTTCCTTTACTTCTCTTTCTCTCCAAATTGTTGAGGAGAGCAGCCCAAACATTGATCACCTGGGCATCAATGTATTCTCGTGGACGCATGGTAGACATGTGATAACGATATGCAACATGTATGTCGTTATCAAAGATTTCTTCACTGGTTCAGTAAGAAAAGTAAAAAAAAAAACAATGTAAGTTTATATTCATTTTATTTTAAGTGTTTTTAAGTGTGGTATGTGTCACAGTTTTGTGCTGACTTAAAATCAAGGTCCTGTGACGGATGGAATACATATTCAGCTACCATCCTCTTTTGGGCTGACAAATCCCCTGTAACGTTGGTTATTCTCTCCACAAAAGGAGTGCTGAGGGGCTCTATCATTGGGCCTTTGTCTCTAATTGGTTGATGTTTGGGCTTCTTACTGTGCTCGTCTCTTGCATACATAATATGAGTAAGTGCTCACCAAAATAGTTGTTGAGCTCACTGAAATACTTGTTGTGCTCACTATCATATATGATCTTTATAGTCACACATGTGACTTGCTGAGTAACAAATGTGTTCTGCTTACTAAGTTATACTTTGTGCTCACTAGAATATAAGTTGTGCTCACTAACATATGTATTCTGCTCATCAAGTTATACACTATGCTCACTACAATATAACTGCTGCTCACTAACGTCTATGTTCTGCTCACCACGTTATACTTTATGCTCACTAATATATGTTCTCTGCTCACCAAGTTATTGGTTATGCTCATTAATATCTGGGTTATGCTCACCAACTCACTCACTAACATATGTCTTTTGCTCACCAAACTATAGAGTATGCTCACTGAAAGTGAAAGCATGGTCAATATAAATCCTTACCATCCTTTTTTCCCTTTTTCTTCTTTCCTTCTTCTCTGCCTTGAAATTTCTGCTCTCCTTCAGCAATTTTTTGCTTTTCTTCCTGATCAATTTGTGTCTCTGGAATTGGTGGCGGTGGTGGTGTGTGAGATGATTTTTGTGGTGGCTGTGTCACAAGGGTTTGTGAAGGGTGTTGTGGTTGGGAGGGTGGTGGTGTTTGATGTGCCTTTAGAGGAGGGGAAGGTGGTGGTGTATGATGTGTTTATGGATGAGGGGAAGGTAGTGGTGATTGATGTACCTTTGGGGGAAGGGAAGGTGGTGGTGTCTGATGTTCCTTTGGAGGGTGGGAAGGTGATGGTGCCCGATGTGTTTGTGGATGAGGGGAAGGTGGTGGTGATTGATGTTTCTGTGGATGAGGGAAGTTGGTGGTGTCTAATGTGTCTCTACCGTGGTGGAGGGTGGTGGTGTTTGATCTACTTTTGCAGGGGGGGATGAAGGTGGTGTGTGAAGTGATGCTGGTGTTGTTGGTGTTGCAGTAGTTGGGCTTTGGCTCTCATCAATGAGCTTAAAAGTTGGCATGTCATTGGCACATTGCCTTGATGCAGATGCTTTGCTATTAGTAATGTTGGTCTGTTGTTGCCTTACAAATGCATTCTCCAATTCAATTATGGCCTCAAGTGCAGAAGCTTTGTTCCACCATTCATCATCTTGACTGAATGATGGTATCTCGACAGTTTCATCATGCTTTTCTCTTTGGGTCATTGGTGGGGATTTGGAGATTTGAGCCTCACAGTAGGAAGTGAACATGCTAATGGCCTTATCTCTTATCTTCTTGAGTGCTTCATTGTTTTGGTACCTTTTGGACAAGTAGTCCATGAATGTCCTGTACCTCTCGAATGCACTTGCTAAAGCCTTTGTTACTTCAACCACTTCTTCCATATCTTTGTGCAATGTGGACAACATTCAAGTATTTTAAGATATTAGATATATATTTGATGAAAATATTTCATTGTGCTTGATTGTTATAAATAAGACAAAGAAATAAATGTTACCTCCAACTCTGATGGTTCATCATCTTCGGGTAAGATATTTTGATGTTCTTCTGTTTATGGCTGAGGTTTCTCTGTTAGAGGTGGGTCAGCATACACTTCCTTGGGTATTTGTATTGGAGGCTCCACTCTTTCCTTTCCAAAGCCCTTTGGCGCTTCTGTTCCAGCAGGTTGATTGGCTTTTCTCTCTTGTCTGACTCTTTCCCTTAGCTTTTTTGTTGTCTAGCCCTTGATTGTTGGGAATTGCCTCTGAACAGTCCTTCTTGTCAAGAGAACCCTGTCAAAATATAACATCTGTAAGAGAAATGTTCTTTGTAATCAGTTTGTATAGCTCACCAAAAGTTTTCGTATGCTCACTAAAATACACCTTCTGCTCACTGCAATGTATGTTACGCTTACTAGAGTATATCTCATGCTCACCATGACATGTGTTAAGCTCACCAAAAGTTTTGGACTGCTCACTAAAATACATCTTTTGCTCACTATAATTTATGTTGCCCTCACTAAAGTATATGATATACTCAAAATGAAATATGTTTAGCTCACCAAAAGTTTTGGACTGCTCACTAAAATACATCGTCTGCTCACTACAATGTATGTGGCGCTCACTAAAGTATATGCCACGCCTACCATGACATATGCTAAGCTCACCAAAAGTTTTGGACTGTTCACTATAATGTATGTTGCTCTCGCTGAAGTATATGACATGCTCAAAATGACATATGTTTAGCTCACTAATTATATGTGTGTAGCTCACTAAATATGACATTGTGCTCACTAAAACCATGATATTATGATACAGTATAAAGAAATTACCATCAAGAATAGAATAAGGCCATCGAAGTTTGAAGCCCTCTTTTTGACAGATTCACATAATCTGTCAATGGTGTACTGACACCAATCAATTGATGCTATGTCCTCAACATGAGCCACATACTTAGCAAAATAGGGTGAGCAATGTACGTTCTTTGAACCATTGAAGAAGCATGATACCATGTACATTACAAAGTTTCTTTTGAAACTCTCCCCTGCATCAGTCTGGCTGAGAATGTATTGTGGCACTTGGCTCAGTTTAGGGGTCCCATCGTGCAGATTCCAATCTTTTCTCCATGTATCAAAGACTTGATTATATATGGCATCTTTAGGCTTTTTCCCATAATATTCCTCAACTTTCTTTCCACCAATGGGGAGTGTCAATGTGATATGCACATCTATTGGTTTAATCTCAATCCTTTTGTCTTGTGATATGTACAATGTGACGGATTATGAATCAAATTTGTCCACTAGCCATTTGCATAAATCCCCTAGCAATTATGTGACCTGTAAGTGGAGGAATCCTCTAAACCCCATATCTTGTATTGCCTCTGTTTGTGCCTCATTGAAGTGAGCAATCATGCCAACAAACCCTGACGGTGACATTCTTGATTGAAAGATCTTCTTGTGCTTTGTGTCCCCCTCTGCAGGCTTTGGTACTGATTGCACAAACTTGGGGCCTTCAACAGGTATAGCAGCACTTTTTTGGACATGCTGCTTCTTCTTCAGGGATTTATTTTCCTTTTCATGCTTTGTAACTGAGAGTTGTGCACTCTTTACAGGAGGTTTAGGACTCTTTTTCACATCCTCCTTTTTCCGGGTTGTGACTTAACACACTTTTTTACGCTCAGTTGCATTTTCTTTGGCTTGGACTTTGTTCCTTCTTTCATCTTCTTTATTCTCTTAACCAATATTTCATCATCAGAGTCTGATTCATCAACATGTCCAGGGGGAGGCATTTTGTAAGTGATGTCCTCCACCGTGTCATCCGATTCCTCATAAGGTTGTTGATGACTGTCAGTAATGGTTTTTTCAGAGCTTTCTTGTGTTGTGTCTTTGCTGTGCATTGTTTTCCTTTTTTTCAGCAAGAACTTTAGTCTCTTCCCTAATGCTCTAGTGCCTAGTTGGGGTAGGTTTGCTAGTCTCTGTTGTTGTTGTCCTCCCTCTTCCTGGAGAGTAGGCTGTGATGGTTGTCCTCCCTCTTCCTGGTGTTTTTGTTTCTCCTCTTTTGTGAGAGCTTCTAGCTGTTCATCTTCTGAAGTTGGTGGAGTACAAATATTTTTGTTTTTCCTCGATTCTTGTTTCAACCTTCTCTTGGTTGCAGTAGTACTTATTGAACTTGTTTTCCCAGCAGAGGTTGTCCCCATTGCGGTGGATAGGGTTTGCTGATGCTTTGGTTGAGCTGCGTTGGTTGCCTTTGCTACAGCTGTACATGGTATATTGTATAAGTAAACAAGATGTATAAGTAAATAAATGTGTAATGTTTAATGTAATGTGTGTCTCAATATATATATTTCAGCTCACTAAAATAAACTGTCTACTCACCAGAAGTATAGGTCAGCTCACTAAACATAGTTGTCTGCTCACCAAAATTATATGTGAGCTCACTAAATGTAGTTGTCTGCTCTCTACAATTATAGGTCAGCTCACTAAACATAGGTGTCTGCTCACTATAATTACAGGTCAGCTCACTAAATACAGTTGTGAGCTCACTGCATTTGCTTATCATCTCACTAGACATTTGTATTGGCTCACTAGCCCATATGTCAGGGCTCACTATTTGACAGGTATTAACATAGAATATAATGTATAAATACCTTGGCCTGACTTGTGAGGAATATCATCTCGACTTGTTTGATTTCTTTTGTTTTGATCACTTGGGCTGCAATAAAAAACGAAAAGAAAATGTTAGTGTAGTGGACTGCACTGTGTTTGTTTTTCATGTATTTGAAGTGGTAATTACCTAACTTTCACTTGCTCACTTGAGATTTCTCTGACAATGTTCATGATGATGTCTTCAGGGCTTGTGATAGACGCTTCTATCTTTGACCTATGTTATGAAATATTATTGAATATTATGTTAATATTGCAGGAAATGTGATAGCACACTAGAATAAAAGGTACTCTCACTAACAATTTAAGGAAGGTAACACTAGGATGTAAAGTAAAGCTCACTACATTATAAGTGAGAAGTCACAATAGGATGCATATGTTTTCATGGCTCACTATGTTCAAGCCATAGCCCACTAAAATATATGGCACAACTCACTTGAGCATGCATATGTTGACAGGCATTAGCACATAATATAAAGCTCACCAGATGTTTGTCATGGCTCACTATATACAAGCATTGGCTCACCAGATGTTTGTATAATAGGACAAGTTGTACAAAATACACAGGCCATACTAATGCCTTTGTTTTTTTTATAGAACTAACTCTTGTTTATAATATCTTAATTATAGTTATACTCTCTGGGTTAAAAAATAATAAGATGATAGTTTACACATGCTATGTGAGCTACACAATAACATAATTAAGTAAACTAAGCATAGATTGTGAGAAAATCTTTTACATCCAAAAAGACAGGTACAACTCAATCGGTACAGCACTCAAATCAGCATGAAGAGGCAGGGGGTTTGATGTCCAGCGTCCCCAATTCGGTTTTTTGGACAAAAAAAGTCTAATATTTGTCCCAATACTTATATTCAATTTACAATGCATTCAAATTTAGCTTTTTTAAAGTAATAGTAGTAGTAGTAATAATAATAATAATAATAATAATAATAATAATAATAATAATAATAATAATTATTATTATTATTATTATTATTATTATTATTATTATTATTATTATTATTATTATTATTATTATTATTATTGTTGTTGTTGTTGTTGTTGTTGTTGTTGTTGTTGTTGTTGTTGTTGTTGTTGTTGGATGCTAATAATTCTTTTTTCCCTTCGACCTCAATAAGATGATAGTTATTTCAACATACCATAGCCAAGGTTTAACATTGTGACTTACCAAATAATTAATGTGTTGACTATATCTCTTTCTTTTTTTCTCAACTAGCTAAGACTTGTGCATTGCCCCGGGATCAAATTTTTGAATAAGTAAATGGTACTTTAAAAGTATCATTGAATAATTATTGGGCTGACGCCAATAAGTCGATATAAAGAAATAATGAGAATTTTAGTCTAATTCAAAAGAATTGGGGTAAGTAGCGAAAATATTATCACTACTATTTTATCTTTTTTTTTTTCCATTGACCCATTTTATTATAAAAGAAGTTTCAAGCATACATATTTTTTTGAGTATGTACCCAAGCATTGCATCATATTTGAATTTTTAAATAATAAAATGAATATTTTGAAAATAACATTACATTATTATTAATATCAATTCTCTATAGCCTTCACAGAAAAGTTAATTGTTATTTCTCAATTGTCTTGAAAATTTGCATGTAACTGTATGTGTATGTGTATACATACCTATATACCTACATACCTACATACATACAAACCTAGATACCTGCATACATACATACATACATACATACATACATACATATATATATATATACACACACACACACACACACACACACATATATATATATACATATGTGTGTGTGTGTGTGTGCACTCGTGCAGTTGCGTAGCCACTGTGGTGCCAGTGGTGTCAACCAACACCTGTCTAAATATATATATATATATATATATATATATATATATATATATATATATGTTAGAAAATTGAAAATTGAGAAGTCGTGTATATATAGCAAATGTGCCCGAAGTATTAAGGTAAACATGAAATCTCCCTTGGCTAAGCGGTCCAGATGCTTCGTGATTATGTGGGCTGTGTTTGGTGTCACGAGGTTGAGTCCTCCAAGCTTCTCCTTTGCATATTTATTTTTCCAATTTTTTTTTTTACTTACGCCTTGCACTGGGATCCCCCCCCCTGTTTTTGGCACTCTCTGGTTCATTTGTTCACAATTTCACACTGGTACCCAAAACCCCAACCCCCCCCCCCCTCAGCCACCAAAGCACCGGCGACCGTTCCCACGCCAAGTCGCCTCCCGACGGCTAGCGCACGACCCACCAACCTCACCTCTGTCTCCAAATTTGTGAGTTCTCTGTTTACTAATACTACTTTAAATGTTTAATTGACTTAAATTTGTTACTAAATTCTTCAATTTGTAGATTAATTAGTTTGTATTGTTTGATTTGTGAGTTTGTTTGTCAATTTCAATTCCAAATTTGTTTAATTTATGGGTTTAATTTCAATTCTAGGTTAATTCTCAATTTGTAGATTAGCTTGTTTTATTGTTTTATTTGTGAGTTTATTTGCCAATTTCAATTCCAAATTTGTTTAATTTATATGTTTAATTTGAATTCTAGATTTGAAAGTGTGAGTCCTGTTGAAAGAGTTTATTTGCCAATTTCAACAGTTGAAATAGTGTTCTCTTCGATGAAATATATCAAGACTAACTTGCGCAACCGAATTTGAGATGAGTTTTTGAATGATACTATTAATATTTTGAGGATGTTTTGTTTTAAAGTGTATCTACTGAAGATATTTTGCATCGCTTTCAAAATATGATGTCTCGTCGGGGACAATTAGATTAGATGTAATATAATTGTTATTTAATTTCAGTTTATGACTATTGTTAAATTTTATATTGTGTGCTATTAATTTCGACACCCCTCTTCCAATTTCCTGGCTTCGCCACTCTGTGTGTGTGTGTGTGTGTGTGTGTGTGTGTGTGTGTGTGTGTGTATTCTGCTGAATAAACCATTAATATTGTCATATTGGCGATAACCACCTCTACATGTTATTTGAGCCTAAAACACATTAGGTTCCAAAGTTCCAATCATCAAACCAATTTTTTATTTGACCGCTAATTACAAGTATTTAAGAAAATTCTTTGCAATCTTATTTATATAGATGATGAATGAAAAGAATAAAAAAAAAGATACATATTTTATACCATATATATGCATCTTGATGTTCAGGAAAAAAAAAAGAACTCTGGTTTAAAGAGATTGTCATTAGCCTTAGTGACAGAAATTAGCATTTAGCTAGTTTTCTTTACGAAAATTCATTATAGATTACATTTGTAAAATGCATGACAAAACAATAGAAAGAATTAAAACCATGGAAACATTTATTATTATACTAAGCTAATTAGACGTCATAGTAAATATTTAATATTTGTTAACATATTCAATGTTATGTAATTATTTATTTATCAATTACATCAATCCAAGTTCTGCCCCACCCTCCCTCCCCCCCCCCCCAAGAAAAAGGTCAAGCTGCACTAATTTGCACAGTTTGTTTTTAGGGTGGGGGGCGGGGGAGGGTGGAGGGAAGGGACACACAACCAACCAATAATGCTAACCTAGAGCAAACCCTTTAATAATTTTGGACATCTAATATGCCCCAATTCTTCACACATTCAATATGTTCTCTCTATTTTGGACATCAAACATTAATTTGCACATTATTGTATGTTTACTCTTATATCTTAATAGTTATAAAACCTACACCTAACTAATATAAAAGTTGATATTTTTTTGAAAAACATAAATTTTTGGGTTTGGTTGACAGATCATAACCATGTGATTAACCAAATCTCAAATTGTCAAACTAAAATCAAAACCGAAACAGCAAAATTTTTGACTTCGGTTAACTGGACTAAATTTTATACAAAAATCGAACTGGGACTTTGGCTTTTCAGTTCGGTTTTTTCATTTTCAATTTTTTTCCTTACCTCTAGTGAGCAAACATATTATGGTTTCAAACTTAATGATAGTAAATGGCAACTGTAGAGCAAGCATATCATAGATGCGTGTGTGTGTGTGTATGTGTGTGTGTGTGTGTGTGTGTATATATATA
>JACYFF010010365.1:28241866-28264005 GCA_017589665.1 Selenicereus undatus | reverse complement strand
ACACCCCACACACACGTGTGTGGGGGGTGTTTTCTATACAATGCATGGTCTCGAGCTCTAATATAATTAAGGGGTATGAATTGTAATAATACTCAATATCTACAATCTTTTATTTTTTTTTTGTTTGGATCTGAATTCAGATGCTTCGTTAATAATGTTGTTGAGTTTTGATTCTTTATTTAGATTGTGTCTATAATTCATGGAATTTTGCTAACCACTATCAGATGGAATTTTCACAGGTTATCCTTTTTCGATATAAATGAAAGCATACAGATAGCCTATCGACAATGTTTAATTTATGCAAAAATTGAAAATATTGTTTATTTGGATTTTATGTATAACACAGATTCTTCTCCTATAAATTTGTGTCTTTTATTAAACTATTTTTAACGACATACTAATCAATTTATGAATAACAAAAAATAAAAAGCTTAAAAATAATAGTAGTACTCACTTTAAAACTAAATTTATAAAACTTCTGTTATCCGATTTTACACATGACTGACTGATGATATCGATCCTACCATTCACCTTTCATAAATGAGCCCCAAATTTTTGTTCGGATGGAGAAAAAAAATGGTGGGGAATTGTATGAAAAGTAGGTCTTAAGGCGTTAACATAAGAGAGACTGAGAGAGAGAAAGAGAATCAAGTTACTAATGAATTTTTTTTTTGCCCGTACGACCTACAAAAGACAATACAATGGGGGAGAGATGAATCAAACCTGAGACCTAAGGCACCTAGTACCTTAGTCAAAACTTTTTACTTTTTAAAAAACAATTAAATTTTTGATTGATGGTTGAGATTTGCCAGAATATTTGATCAAGGGTTGTAAATAAGTAAACCTCATAAAATTACTCTCACGTAAGTCAACTCAACATTTCTTTTATATTATATAATAGATACATGTAACCACTTAAACTAATGAAAAATTTAAAGAAGGCAACAATAATGTATTAGTAAGTTGTTATATGTGCATAAAACCAGAAGGATTTGGTTATCTTTGACCACCATTGAACATGTGTTAACAAATAACCACCGCATAAACTTTTCAAGGTGTACACCATCCAAAATTCAGTAGTGATATCTTAAAAACAAATACCCTATAGTGTTAATGTGTTGAATTTTTTAAAAAAAAGGCATGCTTTGGTGCATATGCCACTAAATATTGGATTATTGACAAATGGATCAATCGAGGATATTCTTATGAATGTTAAAACTTTAACATGCACCAAATAAAGATTTGGGGGCGGGGGATCCCTTTGCATAAACACGGGCCCAATTAAATACAACAATTACTTTTGAAATTTTCGCAATATGTATTTAACCTACTCTTCCATGCACAAGATATTTTAAAAAAATAATTTTTGACTAATATGTAACTGTTTTTTATAAGCATTAATTTTACCTTCCCTGCAATAGCGCTAGCACAAATCTTTATATTATAAATACTAAAATGTGTAAGGGGCTGAGTGTTGAGGAAATGAAAAATGCTAACATGGGAGTAAATTTAGGGTATATACTGCTTCACGATCGTTGGATCAAAATCTTAAACAATCTTAGCCCTTTGATTTATCTTTACTGACCACATTAAGTCTCAGGTTCGATTCTCCACTCCCTCATTGTATTGTACTATTTACTATGCACATTAGGTCTTAGGTTCGATTCCCTCATCCCCCATTATATTGTATTGCCCACTGTGGCTCTTACGGACCAAAACGTTTTTAATTTTGGTTATTATTATTATTAATATTTTGTATTTTTCAATACAAATATAAAATTGAGCATGTGTTATTAGAGATAATAGAATAATAAATACGATTTTCATGATTATTTCTATTATTACTATTGCTGTTGTTGTCGTCATTATCGTTGTCGTCGTTGTTATCTTTCCGTTTGAATTTGATAACATAGTCAATATTAATAATGATCATCAAATTATCAAAGAGAGATTAAGAGATTATAATAGATATAAAAAATTTTATTAGTTCATTATTATAAAATACATTAATAATTTAGAAGTTTTAACTTAATGAAACAAAATTATAATTACTGAACAAGTCATAAAACCTTATATGACACCTTATTATTAACACACAATATACTATACACAATTATAAAGAAACAATAAATATTTTTTATTTCCATTATTATTATTATTAATATTTTGTATTTTTTGATACAAATATAAATTTGAGCATGTATTATTAGAGATAATAGAAAAATAACTATAATTTCCATGATTATTTCCATTATTATTATTGTTGTTATTGTTGTTATTGTCGTTGTCGGCGATTTTATCCTTCTCCTTGAATTTGATAACATGGTCAATATTAATTATGATCATCTAATTATCAAAGAGAGATAAAGGGAGTATAATGGATATAAAAGTTTTTATTATTTCATTATTATGGAATAAGTTCATGTTTTAGAAGTTTTAACTTAAGGAAACCGAATTGTAATTACTGAACAAGCCGTAAAACCTTAGGTGACACCTTATTATTATCACATAATATAATATACAAATTTATATAGAAATAATAAAGAAAATTGTTTCCATAATTATTATTATTATTTTGTCTTTTTCGTTACAAATGTACATTTGAGCATGTATTATTGGAGGTAATATAAATATAAATATGATTTCCATGATTATTTCCATTCTTACTATTGTTGTTGTTGTTATTGTAGTTATCGTCGCTGTTATCTTTCTCTTTGAATTTGATAACATAATCAATATTAATTATGATCATATATAGATGTAAGGGTTGTGCTGAAAAATTACATATTGTAAGCATGATATAACATATTGCAAGGGTTGAATGTGAAATATAAAAAAAAATTAAAATAAAACACAATCATCATATTAGACTCGTGAAACTGAATTTCTTTCACATTTAATATGATCTATTTAACAGAAGAAAATAAACGAACTATTTTTCTTTTTGTTTCAAAGCATATATATCTTACAATTAAATTTAATTCATTTAAATCTTAAACATATAATTAATTTTTTAACATTTCAAATAAATTGACCAAAATCTAATCTATTTAACGCACAAAAAAATTGAAATCACTTTTGTTTTCTTTTAAACCATACAAATCCAATAATCAAATTCTTTTCATAAAACACCTAAAATTATAATTAATGTTTTACCGTTTAAAATAAAATACCTCAAATTGCCATAACACTTCAAATTAAGAAATATCTCAACCTACAAATCTGAACTCAACCCATCTCTTGCAAGACAACATAAGGGCATGGAAAGTTTATATCAAAACCCATGAAACTATTCAGTTGACATGAAAGCCAAATGTACAAAGTATGAACACTTAATTATATTAGCGTCCCCTAATTGGCCATTTTAAATAGCCAAAAAAGTTATGTATTAGCATAAATATAATGTTCAAATTATTTTCGTTGAAAGACAAATTTTATTTCTGTTACATGTAAAACTGAAACTAAACTGACTTCAAAATAGTTTATACCTAAATTCACTGAACAATTAGCCACTTCATAAATTTTTGCTCAACAATAAGAGGAGAAGGTAGATTTTTCATCGTTGGTATCATAGATTGACTTATCATCACCCAATTTAGGCCCTGTTCTTTTTAGTGGGAAATGAGGAGTGTGGGATGAGTGGGTGTGGGAAAAGGGGGGAATTAGTGGGTGAGTGTGACATTTTTTTTTTAAGTGTGGGAAGGAGTGGATGAGTGACTGAGGCCCTGTTCTTTTCAATGGAAAATGAGGGATGTTGAATGGGTGATTGTGGGAAAGAGGGGGAAGGAGTGGGTAAGTGTGGTTTTTTTTTTATGGGTGACAACTGAATGTAGTTGAATGAAATTAAAATATTGGTTATTAATAATTTTTTGTTTTCTAATGTAATAATTTTATTGTGATAGTAATTAATGATGATGAATTTTTTTTATTTTTGTTCATTCTTTTTTATTTTGTTTATTTTTTATTTTTTATTTTGGTATTTTTATTATTTCATTTTATATTTTTAATTTTTAATTTTTTAATTTTTAAAATTTAAAATTTAAATTTTTTATTTTTTATTTTTAAATTTTTAAATTTTTAAATTTTTTATTTTTAAATTTTTAAATTTTTTTAATTTTTAATTTTTAATTTTTTAATTTTTCATTTTTGTAATTTTTGTAATTTTAATTTCTATTAAATTTTTTATATTTTTTCAGTTTTAATTTTTTATTTTTTTGTATTTATTTTATAATTTTTTATTTTTTTTATTTATTATTTTTTTTTTGGGAATTTTTCGTTGGGTTTTTTCTGGAATAAAAAAATGAAAAATAAAAAATAAATAGATACAGCAAAATAAAAAATAAAAAAATAAATACAAAAAATTTAAAAATAAATAAATAAAAAATAAAAATAAATGCAAAATATTTAAAATTTTAAAAGTTTAAAGATAAAAAATTAAAAATTAAAAAAAAATGAAAACAAAAATAAAAATAAATACAAAAAAATAAAAAATAAAAAATAAAAAATAGAAATAAAAAATAATGAAAAATAATGAAAAAAATAAAATAAAACTGTTTCATGACTTCCGAAAAATTAAAACTGCTTGTAATTGCTATCAGATTATTCATACACACAATTGCGTAAATTATAAAAATTTTCAAAATATGAGAAATGGTTGTTTTATGTATGTGTGAGAATGAGTGGGTGAGTGTGGGAAGGAGTGATATTTTTTTAAAAATGTGGGAAGGAGTGGAAAGAGGGGGAAAAAGTGGGTGAGTGTGGGTTGGGTTGATTTCCCAACGAAAAGAACAGGGTGTTAGCATGGTTTGTGACAAATTCACTATCTACTGTCTCCATCGTACTTATATAGACTTTTGTCACAATCATATAGTTTTTAATTATTAATCCAATTGGTTATGCACGAAGTTGCTGTATATTTAACTTTTTCATTGAATTTTTCCATTATCTCCTCTAAATTATAATATTAATCATGTCTACTATAACTATTTGTTTATTATTTCGATAACATATCTACAAAATATCTATTTGAATATACTCTGTGCAAAGCACGGGCCCAAACTAGTTAGTTGTAAAAAATAAAAATGTTTCTGTTGAAAAAGCAAACAAATATTCAAAAATGCATTATCATATAATTATTAAAATTAATAAATTCATTTCAAAATTATGAGTAAAAAGACAACACCTCTAGACCCCACTATTTGCTTTACCATCCATTAGGGTTCTGCATAAAACTAAAATTGAAAAATTAATTAGTTGTTTAATTGAACTAAGAAAAACACTTGACTTTTGATTTAGCTACTTCAAAAAAGCTGGTCAATTGCTAGTTAGCAACATTGAAAATGTATATCCTTTTTTAGAATATTGAAAATAAAAGGTTTCTCAAAATTTATCTCTTTGTTTCCATCTAAATCCCCTAATTCCTGAATATTAGCTAGTAATTGAACCAAAAATCAGGAAGTAAAGTGGAAAATTCTATATATGATAATCGAATTGGTTAGAATTGAGTATTTTTTTAAAACTTTGATTTTTTGTAATGGTAGTGATATTAGGAATTATAATAGAACTAATCAAACAACACAGTAAAGGAATTTTGATCAAATTTTGTATCATTATGATTTTTTTTCTTACTTTTAATAGCTAATAAGGTTTAGTAATGTTTTTCTGTGTATTGTTACTCTGCATAACTTATTGGAACTCATATTTCATTATTTTCACAATTTTAGATTTTAGATTTCATTTTTTTAAATTTACTTTTTTCCCGTTTTCTTATTTTCTTACTTTCTTATGCATTCAATGACTTTGTTTTTATTCTATCTCAAAATTATTTGTTTTAAAAATCACAATGGTGACGGAAATTTTTGAAATTTAAGTGTTAAATGTTATTTAGTAAAAAATTGAAAGTGGGTAAAAGTCAATGCGAATATGTTAGAATTTAAAAATATGTGATAGCTCGGGAGGATAGGTGCAAAAACCTCACAAAAGTTGTCACATAGTTGTTCAGCATATTCAACTTACATGTTGTACTGAACTTGCAAGATGTATAAGTGACTGGAGTGAGTTTGTTTTGCGCTAAGATTGTGCTACATATCATTCTGTACACTCTCCTATTGGGAAAAGTCTAATATCTAATATCTAATGTAATCTAATATAGAAAAATTGAGTACATTGTTTGTTTGAGTACTTGTCTTATTGTGATTTGTTCATTCATTTTATTTTATTTTTTGTCATTCTGATTAACTTGAAGAAAATAGATAATACAATGTATCATGCTTTCAAAAAAATAAATAAATTGTGATTAACGTGTTTATACTTGCATGCATGGATATTCTAGTGCATGAATGCACTGATCTTTGTCAACAAAGAATAATTGCTAAGAGAAAACTAATATTTATTTTCTCAAGAAAAGTTTGCAATGAGTTAAGTTAATTCAAAAAATGGATTATATAATTAGAAGTAAAAATATACTATTAATTCCTTTAAAAAAGAATTGTTGTCATAATGGTAAACAATGTGACATGGAAGAGTATTTATAACATATCCAAAATTTGAGTGATTTAGTTTTTAAACTAAAGAGTAATTAGTTACAATATTCCTCAAACTTGGGTCTCTTGGAATCAGCCCCTCTACGTGTAGGAATGTCCATAGAGATAAGGTTGCCTACAGTTGGATCTCCCTAGACCCTGCGAAAGCAGGATCCACACTGGGAGGTGTTGTTGTTGTTGTTGTATTCCTAAAAATCATATTAGGATGTTGATGAGTTAGGAGTGTTGCATTTCTTCTTTCCATTTTTTTTAATGGATGAGCATATCTAGGCAACATAAAGTCTGAATAGGCTGTTTGAGAGGTTTTTCATGAATGTATAATTGTATATATTTTTAAAGTTTCTCGATATAGCGTAGTATATATTTTTTGATTAAAGTATAGGTTCATGTATTGAATTAAAACCAAAAGATTGAGAAAAATATATCTTTTTTGCTAAATAAAAGGCCTAGATAAGCTTATCCATGTAGTAAAGACCATATTGTCAACGAATATAATTCTTTTTAAACCTTGCCCTATTTTCATCCTTAGTGATAACATCACATTGTGGTTGTTTTGATTATATTTTTATTTTCAAATATAATAAGGAACTAACATGAACATTATTTTTTAATTTGTACAAAGTTGTAATATAAAATAATGGTTCACTTCAATGTTTAATACAACTTCTATCCATTATTTCCAGGGATAAGTACATCTCTAGATATCAATTAGTAAAAGACACTAACTTTAAAAATGTCATTTGCATTTGGCTAGTCATAAAGATAACTTGATATTAAATAAGTTATTATTGATATTAAATAAGTTGTTAAAAAAATTAGGCGTTTATCACTAAACATGTGAAGCATGGTATTGAAATTAGTTATTAACAATAACATTTACATCCCCCAAAAAACCATGTTATCATATATTGAATTGAAATAGAAATAATATGACGGACTGATAGAAGGGGATCCCCAGTATGATCAACCTTTTTTTATATGCTTTGCAATGATAAAATTAGACATACAGTATTTTTTGATGATAAGATTAATCTGATTTGGTTGTTATTCATATTTATTGGCCTAATTAGTCAACAACTGTTAACTAGAGCTTCATAATTGATAATTAATTTTATATTAAATTTGGTGTATTAAATTTGGTGATTTTAGATTAATATTAAAAACTTCTTGACACAAGATAATAACTTTTTATAATATACAATGTTTGTTAACTCATAAGGAACACAATTTGTATACCATACTCCTAAGAGTATGTACACCTATAAATCACATACAGAGTGACATATATATTTAAAGTTTTAAACTTGCATGTATGACAATTAGTAAAATATGACGTGTGACTTGGAGAAGTATCTACACTCATGAGTGTAATATAGATGACCTAATAAACATCAACTGAGTGCTTGGTAGTAAATATAATAGCTGTAAGACCGTTTAAGATGCCCATTTAGGGCCTATTTTTTTAGTGGGTAAATTAGGAGTGTGGAACGGAATGTAGTGGAATGGAGTAGGAATGGATGATTTGTTGTATGCAAGAGTGTGAATGAATGAAATAGAGTGAGAATGAGAGGAAAGGAGTGCGAGAGAATGGAAAAAAGTGGGAAAGAATGGAATGAGTTAAGAGTAATGGAGTATTGATATTTGCTTCGGTAATTAGTAATCTGGACCCTGTTTTGCATGAAGCATATTCAAATAGACATTTCGTAAATATATTATGAAAATAATAAAAGGATAGCCGTTGTAGACATAATTAATTTTATAATTTAGAAAATACGATAGAATAATTCAATGATAAATTTAAGTAAACAACAATTTCGTGCATAACCATTGGAATTAACAATTAAAAATTAAAGGTATAACCCTAGGATTCACACATGTTTCGGTGAATTAATGGATGAAAAGTTAAAGGGCAAGTGTGCTTTTCCTCTCAGCATTGAATTTCTCTTCATTAGTAGTTACGTACCACGGTGGTGTTGAAGTTTTCTTTGTTGAAGCAAGCTCAACTTTTTGATACCTTTTATGCTATGTTGGTATGTTTGGTTTTAATTGGGTTTTCTTAGGGGGCGGGGGTGAGGGGCAGAGATACGAACAAAGGAAGGTGAGCAGTTACAAACTAACCCAGAGCAGTGAGGGAGAGAGAGAAATTGAGAGTATCAAAGGGAGAGGGATAAAGGTGTTGAAATGTGGGAAATACAGTGGGTTGGAGGAGACAAAGGTTGTGTCACTTTTGATTATGTATTTCCACCAGGGGAGTGGTAGGGGACCCAGCGATGAAACCAAGTGTGCTTAAAATGCACAAAATAGAACCAAACAAATTTATGCCATTTAGACAAAATATCCAAAATCTAATCAAATAAAGGCAAAGCAAAGTCAAATCTATTTGGCCTTCACTTGAGGTCCTTTTCCCCCCAAATGCAAATATCAGAATCGTATGATATAGAACGCAAATCAATTTGAATATGATGTTGTTTAAGATTCACCCCCTATATAATACTACATCAATTCTATAAAGATTGCCCATTTTCTACTTCTAAAGTAACAATTAGTTAACTTTGACGATTAGTTTATGAAATATATATTGATTTTAAAAAATACAATTATTATTGTTGATGAAAAGAACTTGTGTATATATTATTATTTTTGATGAAAAAAATAAAATTATTATTGTTGATAATAACAAATATTTTAATTCATTTAATGTTAAATTAGTTTATGTCATATATATATATATGTGTGTGTGTGTGTGTGTGTGTGTGTGTGTGTGTGTGTGTGTGTGTGTATACAAAGTTGAATTGAACTCATATATGAGGGATACGTAAGTTTGCTATATAGGATGCTACATAGAAGTGAATAATCATGTGAGATACTTTAATACAACATAAGATGCTACATGAGATTTAAAATAAAAAGAAAAGACTATGCAGGATGGATGTGAGTTAGATATTAATTAAGAATACAACAGTATATTATTAGCAGGGGAAAAAAACTAAAGAAGCCCACTTTACTTTTTCATTAACAGAATAATATAATACATCAATTTATTGTTTTCTTTTTTATAAAAAATTATTCTCTTAATAATATATTCAAAATTATTTAACTTACACCCTAGTAACAATTAAATAATAACTCCTTTCAACCAAAAAAAATATATTAAAGAATGATATAGGATGAGCATCATGAGCAAGAAATGGAAACCTTGTCCAAACCAAAAACTTTGTGAAAAGAATCCAAGTGAAGTCAACATGGAAAGAGCTAAGCTAAACACTGGGAAAGCAATAACATGATTTTTTTAATTCTTTTTTTTCCTTGAAGTGAAGAATTAGAATCCAAAGCTTTTATGAGACTGAGGGGAAGTTTTGGAAAGAGAAAACAAACAAAAAAGTAATAGAAAAGGGAAAAAGGAAAAGGATAAGAAAGTTGGTAGAGGTGATGTTGACAGGTGTGTTGGCTGTCTAGAGCCTTCCGTAAGAATCTACCCAAACTTCAAATTTCCTTTAGTCTCCATGCCCTCTACTTTGCCTCTCTTGGTCTCGATGTGCTCCATTTCCTATTTTGCCCATATCTTACCTTGAGCTTTTAGAGGACCTTCTACAAAAATATGTCCATACCCCAATCTTTCATATTCTTCTTGCCCTCTACTTCGTCTCTCCCTTTCTATTCCATCTCATAGTTAGTCTCTGACTTCGCTTAAATTTTAAAATTTGCAACTAAAAATCCAACCCTCTCAACCTTCAAATTGTTGGCATGTTGCTAAAATCAACAGATCTACCCTCCAAAATTATCTGGATGGCATCCAAAGGCTCTTAATTGCGTTTGTAATCTAGTAATTTTGGAGATGCAATTTTGTGGGGGAAGAAGGTGTGGTCGGGATTTTTTATAGCATACAGAGAGGGTTGAGGTATGGATTGTGGTTTGTTTCTTTTTTTTTTTTTTGGGGGGCTTCATGGGGTCATGGTTTGCTTTGAATTTTCAATATGCAATAAAGGAAAAAAAACTAATTTTTATGCAATAGCCATCCCTCACTCCCCCCCTGATGTGAGATGTGAGTCCCTTTCTCTCCAAACCTCAGCTATTTTCCCCTCTATAGAAAGTTCTAGGCAAATCTTCTTCCCCTTCCTATGAAACCACTCAAATCAAGATACAAAATTGGCTGAAATTGAGACAAAGGAAAGTGTAAAGTATACGATTTAGTTCTACTGATATCATGCACTACACATCAAGGCCACCGGAAACGTAAAATTGTTGCTTTGACCTATGGTTACTCAGCCACAGTCGAAGGCCTGGGAAGATGAACATTTCATTCAATTTGTTTGTGGAAATCTAGGGATGTTCAACCCAGATTTAATGGTGATTTCTTTTGGGGGGTATAAATAGTTGAGTATGTCATTTGTGAGAGAATTGTGGATGCTAGTGGAGTGAATGTGGGCTCATCTACATGCTCGAATGTGGCTAAGATAGAGTGGGATGGTTTTAGAGGGGGTGGATAGTCAATTCTTGTGACGTACGGTTTGTTGGTTTCTTTGTAGTAATTTTAGACTTGGCAGTTACTTACGTGGGGTAGTGGTGTTATGCGTAAACTGCATAACATTTCCAAAATTTAATTCCTGAAATCTAAAATCTTGTCACTAAACTATTGTAGATAAAAGAAGATATGCGGATTTTTTGAAATTTAAAAAGCATCTATTATAATTAGGTGGGATTGAACGAAATTGCAAGAATGGGGAGGGAAAGCTTTTAAACCCCTTATCATTCTAGTATTTATTATATAAAGATTGGTAAGTGGAATAAGGTGAGGTTAATTGAGTACTAATATTTGCTTTAGTAATGATTTGTATAGTATGAAATTAACTATATTTAAGCGTTATTGTTGAATATGGATATTATGTGTGCATGCATTTTTTTTTATGGCTTGTATTATGTATAATGGTAAACTAACATATATAATATAATTTTATGTTTAATTATTCTATGCATACTTTACATGACTTCACAAGCCCAAAATTTAGTTCCATGAGAATTGCGACTTTGCATAGTGCTTCGTTTTGGATGTCGACAAGCCAACTCCTAATTCAAAGGTATAATCATTTTATGGACAAAAGCCACGAATTGTGAAATGCGAAAATGTTGAGTTGAAGCATTTTAGGTGCTCATTAAGAGACTGATTGCCCTGAATCTAACGTAGTCATCTGTTAAGATATGATAATCTATCATATTCCTTACATGCAATGAGAGGAATCCTCAAAACCAACTACATTTCTAAAATACACATAGTCAAGAATTAATATAGTTAGGCTGTCATTTAACACTTCGTTGGCATAGCCGACGAATAATTAGGTTTAGTAATTTATAACTAGTAATTTATAATTAAAGTATAGTTCTTGAAAATTTGGTTATATAAAATATAAAAGATATTATTGAGGAAGTTAGTTATGCCACATCAGTAGTAGGTTGATATCATCAGTTACAGGCTGTTGTAACTAATATCAGCATTCTGTTATCATACCACCATAGCTTAGCTAAATTATCTCTGTTAGCTTGTGTATATATAGTCTGTACATCATGATTCATTGTACAGTTTTTACAATTCTAATGAATGGAGATCAGAGAGCTTCTCTCCCCACATTTCCCTCTCTTTCTCTCTTCCTCTTTCTAAACACATATGCTTCCAATTCACATCGTATCAGAGCAATCTAAGGTTCTTCTGCAATCCTGATTGCATTTGAATTCTGAATCAGTTTCGTTCTTATTTCTTCTTACCCGATCGATTGATTTGTCTCATCAATTGATCAAGCTATATTGAATCTAAACACATTCTTCTTCTTCGATTGATTGTTTTGCTTCAATAATCAATCTAGCTTCTAAATATGATTCACGATCTTCTTCTTCTCCTTCTTGTTTTTAGACCTTGATCAATCACGTCAACTGAGATTTGTGATTCAGGTAGTGGTTCAGGATCAAACCGAAATCAAGAAACTTACGACAATGATCCATTGTATTTACAGAGCTCAAATTTTCTTGGAATGCAGCTTGTTAATGTCAAGCTAAATGGGACTAATTTTCAGAAGTAGAGCAGAGTCGTGAAGATTGCATTGAGGACCAAGACAAAGCTTGGATTCATCGATGGATCATGAGACAAACGTAAGAACACTTCTCCGTTACATGAGCAGGGGATCAGGTGTGATAACATGGTATTAGAGCGAGTTGCTTGATTTTGAATTGCCACTGTTCCCATTTGATTAAAATAGTGTACACGTGTTGGGCCTTGTTAGTAGTCCACACGTGAACGGGGTGTGTTAGGGTATGAAAGTGGGTATTGTCCCACATTGATAAAATTCAAAGAAAATGACTCAGTGGCTATGTATCAATTAGAAAGGGAGTTGTCTGAATTGTATCAAGAAAATGACTCAACGGTTGTGTATTACACTAATTAAGATGAAAAAGCTTTGGGATGAATTAGATGATATGTTTGAAGCGCCAGATTGTGCTTGTGTTCCTAGTTGCAAAGCAATAAAGAAAACCATGGCATTAGCCAAAAGACAAAGGTTGATGCATTTTCTTAAGCATTTAAATGACAACTATGAGGCACTTAGGGGATAGATACTATTATTAGATTCCTTGCCAACTATTAATAAGGCATACTCCATGATCCAAAGGGTTGAAACACAAAGGCAATAGCTGCCAATGTCACACGATTCAGTACAAGCTCTTCTGGGAACTCAGAACCTATGGTTAATGCATTTGTTGCCAAAGGTGGACCAAAAGGAAGGAAAGAGTTCAAGAAAACTAAGAGCAATAGGTTCTATGATCATTGCCAAAGATCTGGTCACACAACTGACCAGTGTTTCAAGATTATAGGATATCCTGATTGGTATCAGGGTACCAAAGAGGGTAGCAAACAACCACAGGGGTACCAAAGAAGGAATCTCAGCCGTAATACAAATCTAGTCAACGCACATTCGGACAACATTCTTGAAACACCACTTGAGGACCATTTTGGGAGTTCAAGGAATACATCTATTCTAGGTCCAGCTCCCCAATCCTGGAAAAGTTGACACACATGGTCCAAGCTCTTGCACAAGAAATGATGAGGCTGATCAAGGGCAAGCAAGGAGTGGAGGCACAAACTACAGATTTTAATGCATTTGCACATTTTACAGGTATGGCTCCTATTAAAACTCATTCTCATATTAGTTGTGCTGTGTTAAATAGTGCTATAGGTTCTTGGATTGTTGACACAGGTGCCAGTGATCACATGTCCTTTGATTCCAGCCTATTTTTAAATACCACTTCCTTGCCAAAACCTGTCTTTGTTACCTTGCCTAATGGCACCCTGAAACCTATTACAACTGTTGGTGACATTCCATTGACACCTACCTTAATCCTATGTAATGTGTTTTATGTGCCAAATTTCAAATACAATTTGCTATCAGTAGTAAAATTCCTAACATACAATCAATGTTGTACCAATTTTTACCCAAACTATTGTGTTTTTTCAAGACCTTTCAACTAGATTGATTGTGGCAGTTGGTAAGAAAGCTTATGGTCTCTACACTCTTGCATCTTCTTCTAGTGACACAACACTCAATCACATTGTAAAAGCCAATGTTTCTGAAGTTCTCAGTCCAGCAAATTCAATACAGTCTGTTCCTTTTACCTCCTGTAATAAATCAGCATGAAATTATAGTATTCTTGATGTATTACATGCTAGGTTAGGTCATACTTCCTCCACCTCTAAAATGCTGCATATTATTGAATGTAAGCCTCACCTGTCTAAGAAATTCTCTTGTGACACTTATGTAATGGCAAAATTTCATAGACTTTATTTCAATAAAAGCACTATTACAACTGCAAAGCCTTTCCACCTTATCCACATGGATCTTTGGGGTCCTTATAGAGTTATAAGCATAACTGGGGCCAAATACTTTCTTACAATTTTAGATGATTTTACCATATCCACTTAGACTGAAATGCTTCAGGATAAAACTCAAGTTGCATCTGCTGTGAAAACCTTTTATAACATGGTTAAAGCTCAGTTGAATGTCAAAATACTCACAATAAGATCAGATAATGGCACAAAATTCATTCAGTCTGCTTGCCTTGATTTCTTCAACTCAAAAGCGATCTTATATCAAAGATCAATAGTGAAAACTCCACAGCAAAATGGGATTGCAGAAAGGAAGCACAGAAATTTACTTGGCACTGCTAGGGCCATAAGGTTTCATGCAGGTCTTTCTAAAAATTTTTGGAGTGAATGTGTACTTTCTGTAACTCACATTATCAATAGGCTACCTATGCCTACCCTGGTCTGGGAAAGCCCCTTTAAGGTACTACATGGCAAAGGTCCTGATTACTCTACCTTAAGGACAATAGGTTATCTATGCTATTGCTAATGTGGGGGGAAAAAGACAAGTTTGAAACAAGAGCACAGCGGTGCATTTTTTTTAAGGTACACTTTTGGTTTCAAAGGCTACAAGCTCTATGATTTACAAACTAAACGGATATTCCACAACAGGGATGTTTTGTGTCGAGAAAACATTTTTCCTTTTAAAAGAGACCCAATTAATGTTAGCTCTTCTCTTGACAAGGACTCCCCTAGGCCTGTTCTTCCACATTTAGTTCCTTTTGCTTCACCAAATTCACCCAGATCCATGCCTCTAAACACAAATCATGTCACTGATTTTCCTTCTCCTCCTCCACGGTATTCTCCTGTGCAAACAAACTCGTGTCCTACTCCTATCCCTTCATTCGTTTCCTCTACTGATGAACCAGGAAACATCGTCCAGATCTCAATTTCTTCAACTACTGATGAACCAGACATATCTGTTGATGACACCATCTCTTCTCCTACTTAGAAACCCCTCCTAGGAGGTTTTCTAGAGCTAAGGCACCATCAGCTTGGCTTAAAGGCTATATTTGCTCTATGCCACCAAACATTGTCACTAACCAATACATTGCACCATCTGATTCCTCACCCCAGTCATATAGTTTTCATTCGTCCGGTACACCCTTTCCTTTGTTTACATCCTCATATTTGGCACATTTTTCAACCAATTATGTGTCTTCACTGGTAAGTGTGTTACAATATCCAAAACCTAAACATATGCACAATCGAAGCAATATCCAGAATGGGTACATGCCATGAATAATGAACTTGATGCCTTAAAATAGAACCGTACTTGGATTCTCACTCTCTTCCTTAAGGGAATAAAGCCCTCACTTCCAAGTGGGTGTATAAAACCAAGTATAAACCATATTGCTTAGTGGAAAGACATAAAGCCAAACTGGTCATCAGGGGGTTTGAGCAAATCAAAGACAAAGATTATAAGCACGCTTTCTCACCAGTAGCCAAGCTTACCACAGTCAGGATGTTCATTGCTGTCGCCACTACTAAATCTTGGTTGCTTCATTAGTTAGATATCATTAATGCCTTTTTGCGTGATTATATTGATGAGAAAGTGTTTATGGTACCTCCAGAAGGGTACATCAAACCAGGGCAGATTTGCAAATTACAAACGTCTCTTTATGGGTTAAAGTAAGCATCTCGACAATGGAATTTAGCGCTTACAAAATTTTTACAAGTTAAGGGATTCTCTTAGTCAAAGAGTGATTATTTCTTGTTTACTAGGATTTATCAGGGATTTCCTGCATTTGTATTGGTCTATGTTGATGACCTGTTGATCACAGGAAATGATGTTGAAGGCATTGCCTAGCTTAAAAGAGATCTCCATACTGCTTTCACCATTAAGGACTTGGGTCTGGCTCGATATTTCCTGGGCATTGAGATTTCCATATCTCCCAAGGGAACTTTTTTGAATCAACAAAAGTATGTATTAGACATCTTGTTTGATGCAGGTTTAACAGGTGCCAAACTTGCAAGATTCCCACTTCCTAAAGGCTTAAAGCTGTCTTTTAACTCAGACAATATTTTAGACAATCCTAAGTCTTTTAGAAGGGTGGTTGGTCGACTTCTCTATTTGACACTTACCAGGCTTGCCATTTCTTATCCTGTGCAATACCTAAGTCAATTTCTACAGGAGGCACGAGACATTGATTTTCAAGCTGCAATGCATGTGTTGCGGTATCTAAGGGGTACTCCAAACAAAGATTTATATTACCCTGCAGACAACAACTTACGCATTACAACCTACAGTGATGCTGATTATGGCACTTATAGATTTAGTGCTCGTTCTCTAACTGGTTATTATGTGTTTCTGGGATAGTCTTTAGTTGCTTAGAAAACCAAAAAACAATAGACAGTGGCAAAATCCAGTGTTGTAGCCGAATATAGGGCTATATCAGCAACTATTTCAGAGCTAGAATGGATATCTCATCTTATGCATGACTTAGGTATACCTCCCCTATTACCCATCATCATGCACTGTGACAATAAAGCTGCCCAACACATAGCAACTAATCCAGTCTTCCAATAAAGGACAAAACACCTCAATATTGATTGCCACTACAAGAGGGATAAGATGGTTGAAGGGTTTCTTCAAACTGGACATGTATCTTCAAGATAGTAGCTTGTAGATTTGATGACCAAACCCCTGAGTGAATTTTAGCATAACTAACTTTGTTCAAGACTTGTGTTGTTGGATTCTCCCCTAACTCTGCCATGACAGGGGGCTGTTGAGGAAGTTAGTTATGCCACATCAGCAGTAGGTTATTATCATCAGTTATAGGTTGTTGTAACTAATATTAGCATTCTGTTATCATACCAGCATAGCTGAGCTAAATTATCTCTGTTAGCTTGTGTTCATATAATCTATACATCATGATTCATTGTACAGTCTTCACAATTCTAATGAATGGAGATCAGAGAGCTTCTCTCCCCACATTTCCCTCTCTTTTTGTCTTCTTCTCTCTAAACACAAATGCTTCTAATTAACATATATTAATTTAAGGTGAGACAAGACATTGGTAAAGTAGTGCGGCCAAGTTAGAAAGCAGGAAGTAATTCGTCCCACTTAATATACTATCGGCAGACCGAAGTATTTCACCTTGTTTAAGTTTTTGGTTGTCCAGTAGCCTAATTCAATGCGCACATTAGAATCCCTTATTTTTTAAGTTTTTTTTTTTTCGTTTTCAATTACCTCCTCAATTAATTTACGTATTTGTTCAAATTCTATAAAATTGTTTACACATTGATTTTTTTTTTTACTTGTACAAATATTTAAATATGTAACATGATAAACTTCTATTTCAACTGGATTTCTTCCTCAATCTCACCCCATTTGCTTACTAATAATGTTGGATTTGTTCAACGATTTAGGTCATTCTGCTCCCTTTCTCTCCTGTTGATCTGATGTGCAAAATCTTGTCATTTGTAGGTACTTTTTCTCTAATTTGAGTGATTCGGGGGTAGTGTTTGGAACGATGAATAGGGAGCATTTGACGTAAGGATGGAGCAAGAAAAGGCAGGAAGATCTACGAAATTAGGGAATGCAAAAAAAAGGAAAAAAGTATAGACACGTCCACCAATGCCCATGGTCACGACCGTGCTTGACCTGAAGAAATCTCCTGCAATAGTGCTAGGGGTCGGGCAGTGCACAGACGCCTGTGCCCATCAACACGACTTCGTGTTGCTACAATGCCCAAGAACATGCCCATGCTAGCTACAATGCCGACATGTTTCTCAAGAAGTGTGATGCAGTGCAAAGTTGTGTTTTGTCATGACAGGAGTAATCGTGCCATCAGGCATGACCCTGTCAAAGTTGTTATAGAGATCAAGTTCGGATTGTTATAAAATATAGTTTTGAGCACTTTGAATATCATTAATCTTTACAACATACAATCCCTTAGTTTGTTTCCCTAATCCTGCGTTCTTTCCACTCTTTTGTTTATTATTTTAGTTTTCTAATAACAATAGCTACAGAGGTAAAAATATACAAATTAGAAGAGCCAGAAGTGTAACGACACATAATTAGCATTCTAAGTCTTAGTAAAGAGATCATAATATCAATAGTTCGTGGATATTTTCTTTTTGCAACTTTTTTATTGATATTGATAGAAATCAAAATATTGATGACTTATAGACATCACCTTTTTACAACTTTTTTAATTAGTATTTATATGGTCACGACCTCTAGTCAATTCAAAAATTTAAGATAGATCTTCTGACTACAATCCACCAAGAAATACAATCCTATATATTTATTGGATTCTATTTTATGTATATTTACATAATGTTTTGATCAAATATGTATCTACATAATGCAATTACTAATCACTTTTGGGATCCATTGATTACACTAGTTATTATGATTAAGTAGGATCTCCATACCCATGCAATATATGAGAAAAAAGAGGCTTACACGGAGGTCATGAACAGTGGCTCTGATGAAGAAAGGAAGACTAAGAGTAGTAGATATAACACGGCTGAGAAGGTTGCCAAGAAAGCTGTGGCAATAGCAAAGAGTCTGATTTTTGATAGACTGTATCATAGATTGGGGACCAAGGAGGGGGAGAATGAAGTTTTGAAACTGGCAAGGGCTAGGGAAAGGAAGACTAGGGATTTAGGTGTGGTGAGGTGCATCCAGGACGAAGATGATAAGGTGTTGTATGAGGATGTTGAAATCAAGGAGAGATGGCAAATGTTCTTTGCTAAACTCCTTAATGGGGAAGGGATGGGAGAAGCCTGTAGTAGGGGCGGAGAAGGTAGTGATAGGCGTATTTACCCACAAGTGTATTGCCATATAACAAAGGATGAGATTAAGGAGGCCTTGAAGAAGATGGCGAATGAGAAGGCAGAGGGTCCGGACCAGATTTCGTTGGAAGTTTGAAAGTGTTTGGGGGGAAGCAGGTTTAGAGTGGCTATCGGAGCTTTTCAATGTCATTTTTAGGACCGCTAAGATGCCCAGAGAATGGAGGGCTAGTATGGTCATCCCCTTGTACAAAAACAAAGGAGATATTCAAGACTGTAATAATTTTAGGGATATCAAGTTGCTCAACCACACTATGAAACTATGGGAGAGGGTGATTGAGAGAAGGTTGCGAAGAGATGTTGCAATTTCAGATAATCAATTTGGTTTTATGTTAGGCAGGTCGACCATGGAGGCGATTTACCTTCTCAGAAGGCTTATGGGTTTGTACAGAGATAGAAAGGTGGATCTCCATATGGTGTTCATTCATCTGGAAAAAGCATATGATAGAGTCCCGCGGAAAGTGTTATGGAGCGGTTTGGAAAAGAAAGGGGTGTCGCCCGTGCATATTCGTGTGATTAAGGATATGTACAAGGGAGGGCAGACGAGTGTTAGGACGCCGGGAGGAGTCTCAAATGACTTTGCTGTTAGTATGGGTCTGCATCAGGGCCCAGCCCTAAGCCTGTTCCTTTTCACCTTAGTCTTAGATGAACTTACTAGAGGGATTCAGGATGAGGTCCCTTGGTGTATGCTTTTTGCAGATGACATTGTTTTTATCGATGAGACCAGGCAGGGGGGTGAATGACAAGTTGGAGAGCTGGCGACTTACGCTGGAAGCTAGAGATTTTAGATTAAGTAGATCGAAAACAGAATACCTGCATTGTTATTTCAGTGGAAGGATAGAAGAGGGGGGGGGAGAAGTCACTTTGGATGGGAGACAGATACCTAAGGTAGATAAGTTTAAGTACCTTGGTTCGATCATCCAGCAAAATGGGGACATTGACAAGGATATTAATCAGCGCATAAGAGTGGGCTGGAAAAAATGGAAGTCTGCCTCAGGCGTGCTGTGTGACAAGAGGGTGCCTTTAGGATTTAAAGGCAAAGTCTATCGGATGGTAATCCGACCGGCTGTCCTATATGGATCGGAGTGTTGGCATCTAAAAAAGACGCAGGTTTAGAGGTTGATGGTAGCTGAGATGAGGATGGTCAAGTAGATGTGTCGTTTTACTAGAATGGACAGAGTTAGGAATGTTGTAATCAGGGGTTTAGCTAAAGTGGCCCCCATAGAAGAGAATATGATGGAATCAAGACTCCGATGGTTCGGCTACGTGAAAAGGAGAAGTATGGCCGCCCCAGTGAGGAGGTGTGAGTTGATCGACCCCTCCGGTGGTAAGAAAGGAAGGGGTACACCGAAGAAGAGTTTGGACGAGGTGATTAGAGAAGACTTGAAAGTAGTGGGTTTGACGGATGACCTAGCTCAGGATAGGAGGCTGTCGCGGAATAGGATTAGAATTTTAGATGGCAGAGAAGCAACTCTGTAGTTGTCAGTAGCTGTAGTGGCTTAGTGCTGGTAGGGGTCTGTCGTGCACGTATGTAGGTTCTGCTTTTTTTCTGGGAGTGACGACAACTGCTTAACGTGGATTGTTGAAGTACGTTCTTTCAGCTTTTTTTCAGCTTCAGCTTCTTTGGTACTGATTTTCCTCTTTAAATGCTTTGCAAGCGCTTTTGTCTATAAAACTTTTTCACAAAACCTTTTCGTGGGTCTTTTGGAATCAACCTCTCTATGGGTAGGAATACCGGTAGAGGTAAGGTTGCCTATAGCTGGATCTCCCCAGACCCCGCGAAAGCGGGACCCATACTGGGAGGTGTTGTCGTTGTTGTTGTTGTTGTTTCTTAAAACAAAAATACCTTTCGTACTTAATAGCACGTGATTTATAGCAAACAACACCATCTCCATTTTTCTATTTTTTGAATGACATGAATTGGAGATATTAACTTGCATTTTTTAAAAATAAAAAGTAGAACTTTAATTATTTTCAAACATTTGAGAGAATGATACGAGTGAAAAGATTATGAGGGGGCGTATAAGAAGAAATTATAAGAATGCGTTGGTCAGTGCAAATTTTTTCGTATGGATGATAGCTTAAGAGTGTACTTAAGGGTAAATTTTAAAAGTTAAAAAGCAGGAAAAAAATATACTATAACAACATAACGAGTTGGGCAAAAGGGCATAAAAGAAGAAATCATAAGAATATGCTAACCATTAAAAAATTTTAACATGGATGATAGTCTGCAATTTGAATGGACAAAGAAGAAACATACGATTTTCTTTGCTATTTGAAAGTAGTAACAATAATGTTGAAAATTTTACAACTTTATTTGCAAGTTACATGTATCAAAAATAATATTGAAACTTTAGTGTTCTTTTCAAGTAAAAAATGAATATAAATTAGTTTAGGACTAAAACAAGTAAAAAATGAATGGCAATTGAATCCCTCACCTAAATTCCCACATTTTCATTGTTTTCAAGTGAGTAGAGAGCTTGTGTTCAGTAATGCAGTTCAAGGAGGCAAGGGTGTTCATATTACAACTTGTAGAATTGCATTTTAGTGTTGTCTGGCCTAGTCCTTTGCATTATCTTGTTTCAAAAATTGGAAAGGCTGCCATAATAACATTGTATGCATAATCTTTTAATATGTATATTTTTTAAGAAAATTTAAAAAGCAAACGGGTAAATATTTTATCACAATTTTTTAGTATATATGTTGAAGTTAAATAATATGTTAGTGTGTATAGTTTAAAAAAATTGGGAAGGCAAAAATAATAATAATCAAAATCAAAAATCTTTTATTATTTTTAATAGAGTTAAATGTCTAAACTGTCAAAACTTGCTATGTGTCAAATATTAGGCTTGAAATATTATATATATATATATATATATATATATATATATATA
>JACYFF010010365.1:28130423-28196793 GCA_017589665.1 Selenicereus undatus | reverse complement strand
ATATATATATATATACACACACACGCACAATCGCACGCACACACACACACACACACAGATATACATACATACATACATACATACGTTTTTGCTTAGTTCGTAGAACATTTATTTGTTTAAAAATAGAAGATGATTGTAAACTAGTCACTTCCCTTTGTCGAGCAGTGGACAGAAAATTCAAAGAAATTTTCTTACCCATAATTTTTGAACATCATATTTGTTAACATAAAATGGATAGATTTGATTTAAAAAGTGCGTACCCAAAATAACATCATTTGTAATATTGTTGGCGATTAAGAAAACATTTTTGAAACATTAACCATCATTTTGAATATAACCTTTGTTATGCTTATATCTACTGCTTAATCGTTCTCCATTAGCACTAGGCAAATGTTCCTTAGTTCGTTCACAGTATTTTGTAGGAATAATTCCTCTTTTGATGCAGTTTTGATAAGCTCCACTATCAATGAGAGCTATTATATTAATGGAGAAGTCGTTGACTACTAGTTTGACAATTGAATACCATTTTTGAAAGGTAGCTTGGGAAATGGTGTGATGGAATTGATTGTCTGGAGTCTCGATTTCTGCGATTCTTGAAATGTCAAGAGGAGGCTCAAGGAGAGTAGAAATACTGGTCTTTTGTGATTCTAGGATAGAGAGTTTTGCCTCTATTTCTACATCTTTTGTCTTGAGATCAAGAACTTCAAATTTGAGCATACAAACTTGTCATTTAAGTTCTTTTACCTTCGCTTGAAGATCTTTTGTAATAATTAGTTTGTAAGGATTCTGGATTGGATAACGATCAAAGATTTGTGAAATGGAAGGAGTCTCATGATTGAATTTAAAAGACTTTTCTTCTTATTCTTCTTCAAGGACAATACCTTTCAATTTTTCAAGGTATTCCTTCTTTGTATCTATATTAAGAATTTATCCTATGAGATCTAAAAGGAATTCTTTTTGGGATTTGATAGTAATAACATTCAGGGACAGAATTGGAGAAGATTCATATTCAGAGTCTTTATTAGAGTCTAAATGGTATTCTTCGTCTGACCCTGAAGCTTCTTTTGTCAGAAGAGCAAGAAATTTCTTATAGAGTTCTCGTTCTCCAAAGAATAGCTCATTAATCTTTTGCTCTATTTGGCATTGAAAGGCTTTGTGGCCTATTTTCCCACATTTGTAGCAGACTATGGTCTTTTTCTTTTTGTTGGGCTGCTTTTTTTTGGAAGTAGGATGTTTTAGGCTATCCTTTTCCTTGAAAGGCTTAGGGTGCCTTGGATGTCTCCTAATGTTTGTCTAGGCCTTTTTTATTTTTGACCCTTTTGTGGGCTGTAGAGGATGCTTCAATTTTGATAATGTAAAATGCTTCATAGAAGGTTCCTTGTTACAACCCACGGCCACCCCCCATTGAGGTTTGTCCGCTTTGGGCAGGCAGGACGCTACCACCATCCCTGCCCTCATAGTTTTGTCCTCAAAAGGCACCTCAATGGGTTGAGGTATCCCCACCCTCATAAAGAATGGTTCATTCTCCTCAACTACCGATGTGGGATACCTTCATCCACCCTTCATCCCACATCATTAGTTGAGGAGAACGAACCACTCTTTAAGAGGGTGGGGATACCTTAACCCATTGAGGCGCGTTTTGAGGACAAAACTATGAGGGTAGGGATGGTGGTAGCGTCCCACCTGCCCAAAGTGGACAATACCTCAATTGCGGGTAGTCGTGGGCTGTTACAGATGGTATCAGAGCCATAGACCCAGACCGGTGTGCCAGCGAGGACGCTTGGCTGCTGAGAGGGGGGTGGATGAAGGAATCCCACATTGGTAGTTGAGGAGAATGAATCACCCTTTAAGAGGGTGGGGATACCTCAACCCATTGAGGCACCTTTTGAGGACAAAACTGTGAGGGTCAGGATGGTGGTAGCGTCCCGCCTGCCCAAAGAGGACAATACCTCAATTGCGGGTGGTCGTTGGCTGTTATAGATGGTATCCGAACCATGGACCTGGACCGATGTGCGAGCGAGGACGCTGGGCCCCTGAGAGGGGGGTGGATGAAGGTATCCCACTTCAGTAGTTGAGGAGAATGACCACCCTTAAAGAGGGTGGGGATACCTCAACCCCTTAAGGCACCTTTTGAGGACAAAACCGTGAGGGCAGGGATGGTGGTAGCGTCTCGCCTGCCCAAAGCGGATAATACCTCAATGGCGGGTGGTCGTGGGCTGTTACAGATGGTATCAGAGCCATGGACCCGGACCGGTGTGCTAGTGAGGATGCTGGGTCCCTGAGAGGGGGGTGGATGAAGGTATCCCACATCGGTAGTTGAGGAGAACAAACCATCCTTTAAGAGGGTGGCGATACCTCAACCCATTGAGGCGCCTTTTGAGGGCAAAACCGTGAGGGCAGGGATGTTGGTAGCGTCCCGCTCGCCCAAAGCAGACAATACCTCAATAGCGGATGGTCGTGAGCTATTACAGATGGTATCAAAGCCATAGACCCGGACTGGTGTGCCAGCGAGGACGCTGGGCCCCTGAGAGGGGGGTGGATGATGATATCCCACATCGGTAGTTGAGGAGAACGAACCACCCTTTAAGAGGGTGGGGATACCTCAACCCATTGAGGTGCCTTTTAAGGACAAAATCGTGAGGGCAAGGATGGTGGTAGCGTTCCACCTGCCCAAAGCGGACAATACCTCAATCGTGGGTGGTCGTGGGCTGTTACAGTTCCATTGGTAATTTGCATCTCCACTAAATTGAGAGGTAGTAAAACTTCCTCTTTCTTCATACTGATGATTAGGGGGAGTTGGTCTTGGGTAAATAGTTTCTTGTTTTACCCTGATTTCGATTTTTGATTTTGTTAATAGCAGGAGGTGAAGAATCCTCAAAGGCTTTTCCAATAACAATGAGGACATCTTTACTACTGCTACTTTGGGCACCACTTCCGAAGAAGTATCTGACATCTGATTTTGGCAAGTTTTGTGGAGACAGGTTGTGGTTTTTAATTTTGATGAGGTCTCAAGCTCCTTGATTTGTTCGGAAATAATTTGGAGAAAATGGCTGTTGGTAATAGAAGAGGCATTTAAGAAAGATTCCTCATTCTTTTTTGGAATACTATCCATTTTTAAGAAGGGCTGAGAAATTTTATCCGTATAGCTAGGAATTGATTTGGGAATCGAAGCTTTTGCTACCTTATGGATTTCTTCGATCCTTACAGAAACATGATTCAATTGTTCAACAATTGTATTAAGGATGGTATTTGTGTAGTTGGCTCGTTGATCGACCTTTTTGAGGTCATCAAGTTTAACAGCATCATTCCCCTCCCGGCCTTTGCGAAAAGGTGTAGCCAGAATGGGTTCACCTTTGAGGTGAATTTGAATATCTTCTTTTGGAGGATGGATGGAAGAAACACTACTTCCATTGACAAAATGCCAAGTTTGAGGAGATTTGTTTGAATATTGAGGCTAGGTTGTTTATAAACTTCTTGCATGCCTTATTTTGAAGCATATGTAGGAAACCACATAAAGAAAGGAATATTGACCTTAAGATGTCCCATGCCTTTGATCCACTATTTCTTTATATGCTTTCTGAGATCTCTATTGATTTGTTCAAACCATACTCTAAGAGAGGCATTCTGCTTAGAGTAATGGTCCTCTTTGAGAATTGTCCAGCTAATAGAAAAATTCATGTTTGTAAGAACATTAATAACATCTCATCTTCTGGAAGAAGTAGGAGATAGAGGGCCATGAATAGGTTCAGGGACTGGAGCTCTAAACCTATATCTTTATGAATGGTCTAATGGTTCAGATCTAGAAGAAAAATTAGAGAAGGATCTTCAAAAATTTGAGGGACTAGGAATCGAAGTATCTTCTTTGATAAATAAAGATCAAAATTTTAGAATAACCCTGCCTTCAGGTTCTTCTGTAATTTGATTAATATCTCTTCTTTCTATTTATGCAGATGGCTAAGGTTCTTGAAGCTCAATCTCTTCTAGAAGAGTTATTTCATCCCATTGGAGAAGTTTTGGGGTGAAGACTATTGGTTCGTCGTCTTCAATTTATAACATAACTGTTTCTAGAGAATTTGAAGGAAGAGGATTGATAAATCTTGTATTCAAATTCATAGACATGAGTCTAAAATAAACTCAAAAAATAACAATAAAGTTTTTGAAATTAAGAATTCATCACCTTGAATGTGGACATCCAACTTCAAGGTTTTCATTGTCATGAGACATGTAAGATCAACTGTAAAATCAGGGTAACAATTGAAAAATATGGGTCCTTTGCAAACATTTGTCTGTATGACTGCTAAGAGCGAAGACTTATATTTCCTAAGTCTCTTGTCTCTTAGAGCTATGTAAATGGGCACATTAATACCTTTCTTTAGAAAAAGTTTAATGCCAACTTGTACAAGAACAATATGCATAAATGTAGAACTTTCCTTTAAATGACTTTGAATCGAATTAGGTTTAATCATAGCAATAGTTTGTAAACCACTTTGTAAACTAATGACTTCTTCATGGGTTTTGACAGAATAAGCTTTGATAAAAATCAAAGGTACCTATTTTGTAAATAATGCCAACCTCTATTCTTGGTATGTTCCAATTGGCATAATTGTTTGGGGTAGCTGCCCTATATATGGGGCCTGTTCTATGTTCATTTGAGCTAACTATGTCCTTATGACTGCTATATGAGTTAAAAGACAATAGTCTTCTTAATCCAAATGCCATTGCTGATGCATGTCCTAACCTTTAAATGCATACAGATGACATAGACGGGACCACCACCGGGACCACTTTACACGGCTGACCAACGCCTAAGCTATTACCACAGTCATTCGACAACTCTACGCACTTTAAGATAGTATATGCAAGTAACAGTATCTAGCTGCAGGCAACTACAGTCGGTATGGCTTTGATAGCAGGACAAGCAGGATCGCAACTAACTCAGAATATGAATGAACATAAAATTGTCACTTTATTTAAGATAGTAAATTTATAAAGATAGTACTTACAGGAATTGTAGTTGGAAATTTGCAGAATTTGTAGGTACAATATTTATATACATATACATATACACACACACACACACACACACACACACACACACATATATATATATATATATATATATATATATATATATATATATATATAATTATGTATATCGAGAGCTACAAATTTAATCACTACTTCGGTTATTAAATACTTTTTATAGCATAGGAAAGTAGGGATCGATCCACGAGGAAAGATTGTTTTAAAAGGCTAGCTTAATCCTAAATGATTTTACTAATTCAATTTATTAAGTATAATCTTAATAATTCTAAAATAATTAAAATCAAATGAATAAAAATCTAAAAAACACCCAATGATGCTCCTAAATATCTTGGATTATATTCTGAAAAGAAAATAGTAAAAAGCTTTCCTAAATACTTTAGAAAAATAAAATTAGAATAGTAACTGAAATTTTAATTAAAAATCAAAACAGCAAATAATAATAAGAAAATAGATATTAAAAATTGTAAAAAGTAACCTAAAATATTATTCTTGATGGATATAATCTTGTAACTCCTCAATTGTATCCAAATAATTTCAGAAAAAATCAAATCAGAAAATTACCACAGAATATCAATGCAGAATATTAGATTTGAAACTAGACATAAAATAATCTACATAAATATAAATATGAAAATAATCAATAAAATTACCCTAATTCTAGGACACAATTTTATGGACTTAAAAATACCTAATAATCGTGAATTTGTCTGTTTAGTGATCACCAATTTCATCACTGCATGCATTTTTTGCTGAGTGATCACCATCTGTGTGTTTGACATATTAGTGATAATTAGGAGAGAACTTAGTGACGATCATTGTCATAATGATTGATTAGGACATGGGTTTATTGTTTTTGTTTTTTTTACTAAGATTTCATTTTATAATATTTCTTTAATTGTGTCCCTACGAATCTGTTTGTGATTCTTGCAGCTATGTTACCTTGATCGTGTGGTGTTCAAGCTAAGGTTGGTACCCTGTCAATTGTCGACATTAAGAGGGTGGACAAATGATGAAATAAGAGATAGGGCGCGATAAGAATTTGTAACCAAATTTGGAAGAGGTTATCTCGAGGATACGTTGGATAAGACAAGCATGATTGACGAGGAGGGATGAGTTAATGAAAAGGAACATCACAGCGAAGGTGTTGAAGATGAAGGTAAAGCTGAAGATTAAATAGGAATTTTAAAGGATAAGGGGAGTGAGTCAAGTATGTTTAGTTTATTCTATTATTTCTCGAAACAAAAAACAAAGAAATTGTACTTCATCCGTTTCTATCCGTCGTTTCCATGTAATGTGACATATCCTTTTGATTGTAAGTATTGGTTGTTTCCATTGAGCTTTTTTCGGGACGGTTGGGCGACAACTGATTTGATAATAGCCAGCAGTTGACGACTAGCGGAAATTATAACAGAGTTGGAGGAGTTGATTCCTGGAGCACGTAGCACACTCAAGATAGTAAGAAAAGTAGCTGCAAAATTGGTGAGTGATGCCCTCATCAGGGATACGCCTAAGAGGTTGAAGAGTACAATGCTGGTACTCTCATAAGACTAGTATGAATTGGAAGGATTCCTGATGTAGACTGACGCAATTAAAAAGCATTTTGTGGGCTCCCAAGATAAGCTGCATGACTTCCCACAGTTTGCTATATCCAATTTCAGCCTTGAAGTGTCTCAAGAGGAGAAAGAGTCGCTGCCTGAAGGAGTTGTCGTTGTTGATTTGTACCCTGATAGTCTGGCAACAACAGTGCAAGTAATAAATTGTGATGTGGAGGACGTTGTTATGAGATGTATCACGACCTCCGCACAATGCATCAGCACACCGTTGCTAGCGAATACTTCTTCTCATAGTCTTATAGCCGAATTTTTCGTTGCTCTTTGATGTTACTAAATGGCATTATTGTTGTGCATTTTTCCTATCCATCATCATGCAAATCAGGGATCTTAAGCATAAAAATTAGTGATCATGCTAGCAATGATCCTTTTTGCATGTAGATTTCATCCTCTAATGTAGAAAGCAGTGATCATAAATGGACACATTAGTGACCTTTTGTGTTTAAATACTCCTAATGAGCTGCCTTTGTCAGTAGTGATCATTACTGATAAAGTCAGTGATCTTTAGGAGACAAATAAGTGGTCACAAAAGATTGCACCAAAAAATTGGTGATCATTACCTTAAAACTTATTGATCATTACTTGATGAATTAGTGATCATAACTTGATGAATGAGAGTTCACTTTATGCAGATATGCTTTACCCTACTTCCCCTTATCCGTTCCTGATTAGTTGTTGCGTTCCACAGATACAATAATGCTATGCTCCCAAGAAGACAATGACACATTCGTTGATCGATCTTTGATGAGAATTGTGGAGCGTGATCTTCAGATACGAGATGTACAAATGACAACCAATACTGACAAAGGCAAAGTCGTACTGCTTGAAGCACCAAAGGCCCAGAACGAGGTCAGCTCAATGTAGTATCATTGGATTGCCAGCAGGTACTAAAAAAAAGAAAGATACTAGTTTTCTTCGTGATAAACTTAATGTCTATGTCTTTATATTTTTCTTCCATGTTACATTCCCCTCGTATGAATTTTATTTCATTGGCTGTGTGTACTAACTATTCTTGCTTTGCAGCACCCTTGTTAGAAGAGTTTGTAGCTTCTTTGTTCTCCGCCTACATGCAGCAGAATGCATCGATCTTTCGTGCAATTTCATACGAACTGAAGTTGTATGCTGACTTTGTCTTCAACTCAGAAGAACAATAGAGGTAAGAATAAATATGTCCAAAAAAAGTGATTCATAGACAAGTCTTTTATAAACGTTATTTCAGTGACGGATATGTTTGTTTATTCGCTAGCCAAGTGCTGTACGATGACTTATACTACGTGGCCAACCGAGGCATGCTCTCAAAGTCTGTAAGCTGTTGGAGGAATATATTGAATGCAAGTGAACTGAATACAGATCGTTCCTATATTCAAAAGCTTTTCTTCACAAACGAAGTGTTTATAAGCTAATTGAAAAAAAAAACTTTCGATGATATTTTACACATGCATGTATCCTTTTTTTATAAAATACATTGATTGTCACCGTAAAAGGTCTGTTTTTTTGGAAACATTCGTACATGAGGACAAAAGGGGAAAAGCAAGCTGAAGTTGTGTTCTTCCGCCAGGAAGATGTCCTTGAGTCCACATATCAAATTCAAGGAAGTTGATGTGGTGCGAATTAAGCCATATGGATACACTTTTTTTTAACCAAAAAATTTTTGATTCATTGCCCATTATTCAAGCACTAGTTCATGATAAATTTGGTGTTTTTAGGTGTTCTTCGATTGTTATGAAAATGGAAAATAATTTCTCATTTGTTTCAATTTCAAGTAAAAACGTACGGACATAATTGGATGTATCAAGAGAAAGTATAGAAAACATTATGTATACGAATAATTTTCTGATATCTTGATAAAGCTTCATGCAATTCTGGTTTGCCTTAAAAAAAACTTAAACTGATGCTTTTTGCTAATTTTATGTTTTTTTGGTTTTATATGAGCATTAAACGACACGCTCTTTCAGAAGTATCTCACAAAGGAACACAGTGATAAGAAAAGAGCAAACTCCATTAAAGAATTCGAACTGAGATACATAGATCTGCCTCGGAAGCAAGATGCTTCAAAGACAGATGATAATGAAACCATTTATGTTATAAGGCACATGCAGGAATACAAACGACTGCCTTGCCGTTGGGATGTAGGATTCTTAAATGATAAGATGAACATGCTACTTAATCACCTTTCGAGAAGAAAATTTCCTAGTGCAAACTTTTTTTTTTAAATCAAAACACTTAAGCTTTGAGATATCGTGCCAATTATTCTGCGTGCCCCTTATTTGAGTTGTATCTCAGCTTGTTGCAGTCCATAAGTTTAGGGTGGAGTACTGCCACAAGATCCTTACTTCACCTACCAATGCAATTTCAGCACATGTGAAGAGGATGGTGAGTATTTATGAAACCACAAGGCTGAAAAAGTCAAGAAAGTAGTGGTCAGCTCAGCCAAGCGAGATGTTTATAGTCAAGAAAGTAGTGGATTTCAGTTCTGATGATTATTAATTAGTGATCAGCCATCATATGTAATTCATCTCTTGAATACGAGCATAGTTATGATGATGGCCAAAACTCCTTGTGTGGATCACTAAGTTTATAACTACACATGTATTGTGATCTTGTAAACATTGCCTAGGACAACATAAAGAAATCCATTGATGACTAAAAGTAATGCCAATGATCATTGAATGAACAACTATTTTTCACTACCTAACAGGCTGATATCAGTACCTATAATTGATAAAATGTTAATAACTATAAACAGAACCAGGGATAAGGAGACATACTCGTAATGATCACCAAAACTTTAATTGTTGATCACCAACTACAACTGAGGATGTCTTGGTCACAATGAATACACCTAGTGATCACTAAACATAGTTCTTATCATCACCAAAGCAACCCTATTAATCACCAAAGGAACACCCATCGATCGCCGACTACAATTCCAAAACTTCATTGCCTTCTACAAAATTGAAGTATGCATTATATCTGTAAATATTTGATCTTTTAATTTGAACCAAAAAAAAGAAAAAAACACACAAAAACAGACAAATAACAATTTTGTTTTACGAAGGGAGATGTTGATTAATTAATATTCTTATACCAAGCTAATATATACGCTTAATTATGATACCTAACCAACTATCTCTAAATCACAGTCTCTCTCTTATTGTGTCTCTATTACTCTACTGTCTACTGATTTTCTCGCATGCATCTTACACTAGTATTCTTCGTCTCTCTTATTCTCCTTAGAAGTCTCTCTCTCTCTCTCTCTCTCTCTCTTGGTTCTAATCTACAATCTCGTCAAGATTCATCAACCCCTACAACTTCTCTGTAGCTTCTCTGCACTTTGAAGCTGAGATTCTTGACTTTTGTGACCGCATTTCTCTTCTTGTTCTATTTTTAGTGCACTTATTTTGGAATTCTTTGTTTTTCACGATTTTTGTTTGATTTTTTTTAAAACTTTCGTAACTTTGAATATTTTCTTGAAAATTTGGTTTCAATTCTAATTTTCAAAGCTTTTAGTCTGTTTTTGCACCAAAAACCATGTCATTTGGTTCTTGGAAGTGTACCATGCTATGATCTTTCACTTTTGAACCACCTTTTTCGATTTTAAATTTACTTTTTTGATAATATTGTGCAATTTGGTAAATTTTAGTCGTATACTATGGTTTCAAAGATTTATTTTCCATAATCTTGTAATTTCGCATGGATTTGCTTTTTGTCTAGGGTTTACTACTGAGAAATCATGGTCCGACGAGAAGTTCAAGAAACTACCAAGGGGAATGGAGAAGAATCACCTTCGATTACGTAAAAAATTGCACTTCAAAACCTTTTGAGTAAATATTTTTCATATTACATATGTGTTATATATTTGGTGATCATTACATATATATTCAATGATCATTAGGTATAGTTTCAGTTATCATTTTGCATATCTATTTGTTTCTTTGATTCCTTTGAGTAGGTTCTTAAAAAAAAAATTCAAATTCTCGCACAGCTTAAGTGTCTTTCTTCAAAGCGGTTAAAAAAATTTTTAAAACTATGGAGCAACATTTTTTCGCACTGTACGTCTACCTTAGTGATTGTTAGAAAGGTGATTAGTGATCATTAGGTATGATATTAGTGATCATTAGGTATGATATTAGTGAACGTTAGGTATGATATTAATGATAATTTTGCATATGTGTCTTATCTATTTTTGATTCTTAGATGACTAATTAGTGAACGTTAGATATTGTATTAATGATCATTTTTTTTAATTTATAAAATGCTTGCTTATTCTATCCTCATCTTCATAAGTGTTTACTTTCAACTCATCAATAACATCCATTTCCAACTAGCAAATATAAATACACTCACATGATAAATAAATGCCTTTACAATTCCAATTTGTATCATATGTTGAGTATTTGTCATCAGTGCATTTTTGATTGGTGATCATTTGAATTACGATTAGTGAAACATTATATTTTATGAGTTCATAGAAGTATGTACTTTCTTTGCTCACTTGCCTTTTGTATTCTATAGTGCTAAAGTAGCTTCGAATCTGGACGAAATTAGATAAGGCGCTGATGTAAGAAGAGGATCTGTCGATAAGACTAGCAGTAGTTCTTTCCAAAGGAAGAAGCATCGATACAAAGTATTCGCCCGCTAGACACACGACGATGATGATGCTACGGATGATTCTGATAATGAAGACAAGTTCCATAAGAACACAGCCACTGAAGATAAATCCTCGGCTAAAGTACCAGTGGATAAGAACAGGAAGACTGACAAAACAACAGAGAATAAGACTAGGAAAAAGGGGAGGACTGAGAAGGTAAGCAGTGAAGAGGTCCCCCCTGAAGACAATGTTGATCACAAGGAAAAGACCGATAAGCCAGCTCAAAGAGAAACAGAAAAAGAAGCTCTCCCTGAGAAACCCGTTAAGAAACATTCCAAGAAGACTGACAAATCAACTTAAAAGACAACAAAGAAGAAGATTGAGAAAAAGGAGGGCACTGAGAAGAAAAGTAGTAAAGAGGTCCCCCATGAAAAGAATGTTGATGATAAGGAAAAGATCGATAAGTTAGCTGAAAGAGCAATGGAGAAAGAAGCTCTCCCTGCAAAACTCGCTGAGAAACGTTCCAAGAAGACAAAGGCTAGGAAAGAGAAATGTGAGGAGGTTGTAAATAGGAAGGAAAAGAGGGGCAATTCTTCTCAACAAGCAACAGAGGGTGGTAAATCTCTACAAAAGACTAATGCAAAAGAGATGGAACCAGACAGTTCATTGGGGAAGGTGGAGGAGAAGAACGAGGGCAAGAAGAAGAATGCTGCTAACAGACCACAAGAGGGGGCAATTCTTCATCAAGCTCCCAGTACACGCCCAGACACTGAGACATTTTCTAACAAACCACAACAAGACTAGAAAACTTTAGAAAAAACCCTGACAAAATCCGAGAAGAAGCAAAAAGGGGGGAGGTTGGGAGAAATAAAAAAGGAGAAGCCAAAGAAGAAGGTATTCCCTGTGAGACGATCACACAAGGTGGAAAACTTATTAAAGCCTCCGGTACAACAAGGGCACATTTCTGAAGCAAAGATGATAAAGAAAGTAGTGCTGGGAAGGTTAAAAGTAGCAATGAAAGCTCTGATAGATCTCCCGAGAAGCCGTAGGAGGAAAAGGAACCTTCTGAGAAATCTCCCACCAAACTCCAGCACAAAGAAGCACAAGAAAAGGGAGCCGAAACAAAGAAGCAGGAGCCGAAGAAGAAACCAGTCGCCATGAGGCGATCACAAAGGGTGCGAGGCTTACCGAAGCTTGCAGTACAATAATCCGACATATCTACGGTACAAAACATGCCGACCCGTGAACATTGAGACGATGATCATAATGCGAACAAGAAAGAGGGGGGAGAAGAGACATCCATTCAAGAAGCTCCAAAGGCTATTCCAAAGAAGAAAAAGCCTGCATTAAAATCTGAAGGCAAACAACCCATCGAGCAAAAGGATGCTCAATTAAGTACTAGTGCTGCTTTGCTAGAGGAGAAAACAAGCAGCTCAGGGCAGGACATTTAAATGGGCCCACAACAGCCGCCTTTAAAATATGAGAAGGGTGGCAGTGAAAAGAGAATATACCAAAAGGCATTCATCACAAAGATGAGTATAGGTTCATTCTTATCAATGGAGGCACAGCTGAATGAAGCTCAAACCGGAGCAGTCAGATCAATGAGATTTGCTTTCTTCTTGAAGGTTGACCTGAAGCGAATCCCAGGGAAGTTTTCAAAATGGCTCGTAGAGACCTTTGATCCCTACTCTGCCTCCTTTGTGCTTCTGAATGGGCAAAGGTTTACAGTCATAGTATTTGATGCTTATGTGACCTCAGGTGTGTCTATTGGTGGAAGGGAAATCAAGGAGATCAGCAGGTCTTCAACGAAGGAACAATATGATGAGGTGCATGTTGCCTAGGTCAAGGAATGGAAAATTATGCACATTGCCTCGAAACTGACCCGCATGTCGGAGTTCATTCTAGCTAAAAAAGGCGGCAGCAAAAGCTTTAAGAGGGACTTTATCATATATCTGGTGAATCCTTTTTCAGCAGACTAAAGATCCGTTACTACAGAAAGTCCATCCTCAAGTATGTCAAGGATGTGAATCAGATTGCATCCCTACACTAGTGCAAGTTTGTAGTGCAGTAGCTCATCACCAGTGTGAGGCGGTACAAGGAGAGTTATTCTGCGAAAGGTAGCCCTTTTATAAAATTAGTGAGCAATATGACAAAACACAGTGATCATTTAAAAGAGCAATGTCAGAATGTGTTACTGATCAACAATTAACCTAATAGTGATCAATAACTTGTTGATTAGTGATAAACTATTAATATGTGTATAGATTACCAAAATGCATATACTAATAGAGTTTTTTTTTTTATCTTTCTGTATTTGCAAATGTTGTACTTAGACAGGGTTGTTTTCATTGAGAGAATAGTGCAGAGACAAATTCCAATGATGTCCACTTGGACTAATGAGGACATCAAGAGAACAATAGAAGTAGAGTATAGGAGCAAAGGTTTTGGGATGGGTGTTGTTGAACCTCCACTGGATGTTGTTCACCGAACGGAGACTGAGCAGCAAGCTCTTAAAGACAACAAGGCGACTGAAATTGAGGTAGTAAACAAAGCCTTCTTGTCTTTTTTTGGTGATCATTACATGTGTCATCAGTTATGTATTCATTTAATTTAGTCATGGCTTGCATTGTTTGTTTCAATGTTACTCCTAACATTTCCAATATAGTCCTTTCATACATGGTGATCAATAGATGTATTCCTGCTGATCTTCAGAAGTAATATTAGTGATCAGTAGTTGTGGAATTAGTGGCTAGTACAAATCAGATTAGTATGCAGTTGAAGTCGATTTCTCCGTTTTTTCAAAGTGTATGTGTTAAAAATAACATTAATGATCAATAGTAATGTTCTTACTGATCAAAGTGTATGTGTTTTTATGAGTAGAATACGTCCTGTTGGTGATTAGTAGATATGTTATTTCTAATCACTACTTATGTGATGAGTGATCAATAGAGATACATGTCAGTGATCACCTAACTTAACTTTTAATATCTATCGTTGTGTGGAATATCTAAAAAGTGTTGAGCACTCATGTTTTTGTTGATCATTATATATGATATTAGTGCTCACTTCAATTGGTGTTTACTTATTTGATATTTTGATTCACACTCATGTGAATGAAACTCTCAAATAAGTAAACACCAATTTCAGTCATCACTAATATTACCTATATCAGTTTTCCCTTCATCAGTTTTCAATTTCACAATTGTTTAGTATGTGATCAATAGTCATGTTATTAGTAATCAATAACATATCTATGTGTGTGTGTGTGTGTGTGTGTGTGTGTGTGTGTATATATATATATATATATATATATTCTTTATACTATTTTTTTTCTTTGAAAAATGTAGAAGGATGTAGGTAAGATAGTTTCCGCTACCAAGGAGTTGGGTTCTACTTATAAACATTTTATTAGCATCATGGATTTTTCTATGTCAATCAAGTACGGGCACAATGAAGGGCTTGACAACATACAACATGAAGCGTGGGCGATGTTCACGTCATTTTGTGATGCTGTTGCTGCACATGAACAATCCCAGCAAAAGGCCACTATGGATGGAGTGCCTGCGATAAGCAAACGCCAGAATGTTGCAATGAATGAGGTTTCTGCGGAGCTTCGCACCACTTGTATTCTAAGTGATGGTCATTAATAATAATAGATATGTTACAGTGATGACAATGTATGAGTAAAAAATGTGCAGAATGTCTGGTGTTGGTGATGAGTAGATATGTTATTTCTGATCAGTACTTATGTGATGAGTAATATTCCTGCTGATAGAATTTTCTTGTCATCTTTACAAGTAATATCAGTGATCAAAAGTTGTGGCATTAGTGATCAGTACAACCTAGATTAGTATACAGTTAAACTCAATCTCTCGTTCTTTGTTTCCATCAAAATAGAATTTAGTTTTTGTGTGGAACAGACATATTATTACTTATCTATAAGCACAAAATTTAGTTTTTCTGTGGAACTCAATATCTCCTTTTTTCCTTCAACAAGTTTAAATTTTCTAAGTAGTAGACATATTGCTAGTTATCTATAAGCATAAAATTTGTCATAAAATTTTATAATATTGTTTACTGGTTCAACCAGTGCTTATAATTCTATGCATGTAAATTCGGTGATCAACAAGAATGTTGTTAGTGATCAATAAGCATCAAATTAGAGATCACCAACAATAATATCTAGTGATCAACAAATATAAGATAAGTCATCAATAGGAATAATATTAGTGACCACACACACATTACTCACTGATCATTCTCAGACGTCTACTCAGTGATCACTACATGTATCTTTGGTGATAAAATAGAATAACGTCAGTGATTAATTCATGGAGTAATCAGATACTGGCACAACTTTAGAGAAATGGGTTCCTTCCAATAGGGTGACTAGTAGTACATAGTGTAGTGATCAGATAGAGTAATAATGGTGATCAAAGCATGCCTGATTAACGATCAAATTTCTAATCAACCATACCTATGATTCATGCTATATACAATGGATTTTCTTTATTGTGAATATTTTCATCTTTTAGTCCTACATGAAACAAAAAAAAAAACCGCAATTGACTTTTTTGAAAACCTCTTGTGAATATTTTCTTTATTATGGTAGGTAACCAGATCTATTTATATAACTGCCCAAATAACACGAAAAACAAAAAGAAAATAAAACACGAGATTTTAAAAAAGTGTGCATAATGATTGTTTAAAACTTTCCAAGAGACTCTTCGGTTTCTTCGCCCCCTGTCTTGCTCCGCTATTATCTCCCTCTCTCTTACTATCTCTATCTATCTCGTACTATTTCTATCTCTTTCTCAAGAGACTCTCTCTTACACTTCGAATTCGAAATCAAACCAGCATCCTTGAAATCCTTCAACTTCTTAGGATCGTTTCTGTATTTTGAAGGTGAAAGTCTTAACTTTTTTTTTGTGTGCCATTCCTCGGTCTGTTGAGTTTTAGTACATCCAGTTTGTTTATTTATGCAATTTTCTTCGATTTTTACGCGTTCTTTGGTTAATTTGTGCATTTTCATTCTAAATATGCTTTCACACTTACTTGTAAAACTTATACTCTGCTTTTGAACTTAAAAAGGTGTCATTTGGTTCATAGAAATGTACTTAGCATGGCGTTGATCTTTTACTTATGAACCTCCTTTTTCAACGTTTAATTTATTATTATGATAATATTGTACAATTTCATTAAATTTATTGGTACAGTGTGTTTTCGAAGGAGTTATTTTTGTCAAATCTTTCGGTTTGACATACATTTGCCTTTTTTCTAGGGTTTGGTACTGAGAAACCATGGCCACAGAGAAAGTTCAAGAAACAAGCAACGGAAATGGAGAGCAGTCACCTTCAAAGAGGTAAAAAATGTAATTCAAATTTTAAGTGAGTATTTGTAGATTACATGCATAATTTATGATCAATCGTTACATATTTAGTGATCATTAGATATAACATTTGTGATCGGTTTGCATATGAGTTTCAGTATTGATGAATCTCGGCACATTGTTTGACAAAAATTTGAATTCTGAGACACTTGAAATGTTTCTTGCAAAAATTGTGGAAAAACCATCCAGTAACTATTTTTCATACTGGCTGTGTAGTTTGTGATTGTTAGAAATATAATTAGTGATCGTTAGATATGATATTACTGATGCTTTTGGATATCTGTTTATGTTGTGAGGATTTTCTAGGAGAATTTTTTATACCAAATGATTTTCCTAAACTGACTAACTATTTTCTTCAAAAATGTATTTGCAAAACCTTAGGTGAATTTTTTTTCATATTACATGTTCAGTTTGCAAGCAATACCTTGTTGGTGATCAATAGAGGTATGATTGGTGATCACTAGTGTTGTCATTGGTGATTAACTCAGGGATGATTGGTGATCAGCCCTATTCCCACCACCAAGTGAATCACACACACACGCAAACACACACTCACACACACAGACACACATTACATATGTCACTTGTTAATTTGCGAGCAATAGGAATTACTTTAGTGATTAACATAAATTTTTTACTTACTATGATCTGCTAACAAAGTAGCCATCCCTTGTTTGCATTTACTAGGCGTATCATTAACGATCGGTAGTGTTCTTGTTGGTGGTCAGTATAGTTATGATTGGTGATCAGGCTTTTTGCCATAACAATAGATGTATGCCTTGTTTGACATATTCATGATTGGTGATCAGTAATTTTATGATTGGTGATATGCTAACAAAGTGTTGATTGGTGATCAATAGTGTTCTTGTCAGTGATCAGTATAGTTATGGTTGGTGATTAGTTGTGTTCTTGTTGGGGATCAGTATAGTTATGATTGGTGATCTGTTAACAAAGTGTTGATTGGTGATCAATAGTGTTGTTGTTGGTGATTAGTAGAGTTATGATTGCTAATGAGTAGTTTTTGTGATCAATAGATGTATGCCCTGATTGCCATAAATACACATAGAGATAGTACATATAATAAACAGCTCCCTTTATCATGTGCTCTGTATTTCCGATGAATACGGTTGTGATTGCCAGGTATTTGAACTATGATTAGTGATGCATTATATTACATGAGTTCATCGAAGTATGCTATAATTAATATATATATATATATATATATATATATATATATATATATATATTTGTTTTATATGTATGTTGTATACATAAATTTCTGGCTTTATTGCAGGCCCCAAAATGATCTTACCGAGGAACAAATTTCTAAAACAATAAAAAAATGTTATTGAAGACGTTATCATTTTAAGTCTGTCGAGTAAAGAATTGGAAAGGTGCTGCTTATACCAACTTGCCTTTTTGTATAGTAACGATTTTCTGTTCCGCAAAGAAGTCAAAAGGAACACATTCTAATTACAATACAACTTCCGAATTTGCAAACCAACTTGCCTTTTGTATTTTACAGTCCTAATGTCTCTTTTGATACAAAACAAAATGAGGTACCAGGTGATGAAAGAATAGGATTTGCTTAAAAAAGTAGCAACAGTGCTGGTGAAGGAAAAAAAACATCGTTTCAAAGTGTTTGCTTGGAGAATCAGAGGTCTTGATGATGCTCTAAACAAGTCTGATGAAGAAGACAATTTGCATGACAACAAGGAATAGAAATATAAATCCCTAACTAATGAACAATGAGAAAAGAAAGGCAAGGGCGACACAAATGTTGAAAGTAGTGCAATACTGGAGAAGCTTCCACAAAAAGAACATCTCTCAAGAACCCACAGAAAAGGCCGAAAAAAAGAAGAAGGCTGACAAGAAATGGAAGACTGATAGCAACATCAATGAAGAGCTCAACTCTAAAAAGCATGCTACACATGACAAGCAAACGGAGAAAGCAAAGGAAAAAGAAGACTTTCCCAACAAACCTGTGGACAAAGTTGCTAAAAAGAGGCAGCCCCACAAAGACCCCGCTGACACGCCTTTAAGCAAGAAGGCAAAGAGGGATAAATTTCCATTAGAATAAGGAAAGGATGAAGAGCTTGCACAGAAAAGTGCACTGAAAGGTGAGGACTAGAAGAAGAGCAGTGAGCAGATCGCAGCCAAAAAAGCTCCAAGTGATGATGAAGGGCATCAAGAATCTACTAGGAAGCCCGAACACAAAGAGAAACATCTTCAAAAAGCCCCCACTAAACTAGAGAATAAGGAGAAGGGAGAGAAGACAGAATAACCAAAAAAGCACAAGCCGAAAGAAAAGCCAGCAAATGACGGGAAATCAGAGATGATGCAGCAATTATGGAAGGCTGCACTACGAAAAGGTCACATATCTGACATGCAACCTTCCAACAGCTCGGATTTAGAAGAAAATGATCCAACTTATGAATGCGAAGAGGTCGACCATGAGAACGGGTAGATAGAGGCGAAAGAAGAGGTCGTCATTCATCAACCTGTTAAAGCCGCCCGAAAGAAGACCATGCCTTCACTATGATCCAAAGGCAACGATGGTACTTTGGTGCTGGTGAAAGCAACCAGCTTAAGAAGAAGCCTTAGATTATGCAGGAAGAATAGGATTTAGAATTTAAGGAGGGTGCCGGTGAAAAAAGAACGTACTCGAAGGCATTCATTACGAGAATGTCTACGCATTCATTCTCATCTCTAGTAGCACAGCTCAACGAAGCTCAGGCTGAGGCGGTCAGATCAATGAGGTTCGTTTCCATCCTGAAAGTTGACTTGAAGCAAATCCTAGGGAGGTTTTCCAAGTGCTTGTGTGGAGAGCTTTGATCCGTATGCTGTGTGCTTCAGAATCCCAGATTGGCAGAAGTTTCCAGTCACAACATTCAATGTGTGTGTGAAACTGGGTGTCCCTTTGGGGGGAAGGGAAATCATCGAAATCACCAAGTCTTCGATGAACAGAAAGTATGATGAGGTGCATGCCGCATGGCTTAAGGAATCGAAAGTCCAGTAGAATGCCCTGGAACTCACTCGAATACCGAAGTTCATTCCAACTAAAAACGACAGGGGCGAGAGCTTCAAGAGGAGCTTCATCATATATTTGGTGAACAACTTCTTCAGCGGAGCAAAAAACCACTATTGTAGAAAGTCCATCCTGAAATATGTGAAGGATGTGAGTCAGATTGCATCCCTAGACTTGTGCCAATTTGTGCTAGATAAGCTCATCGCCAATGTCAGGCACTACAAGGAGAGTACGGCTACAAAAGGGGTGCATTTCAACGGTTTACTCTTCTTCTTCATGGTCAATTCTCCTATTCAATAATGCAGTTGCTGGTAAAATTTGTGATCAATATAAGCAAACACAGTGATCAATATGGATCAATAACTTGTGCTTTAGTGATTAATAAGTTATACATCAGTGATCAACTGTTGATATCTGTGTAAGTAACATAATTCCTTGTACTAATGAGCACATCAAGGAAAGGATAGAAGACGAGGACCGGATCCATGGTTTTGGGAGAGGCATTATTGAACCTCGCTTGAATATCACACACCCAACAATGCCTCAGTAGTATCCTACTCAAGACATAGGGAGCTCTCAAATTCAGGTAGTGAGCAAAACATACTTATCTTTGCTGCAAATTGTTTGAGAAATCCTCGTTGGTGATTAATACAGATCCGATTAGTGACATCTTTACTTAAATTGGTGATCATTTTAGAATGGAATCCTTCTATGCATTATGCACAATAGAAGTAATATTAGTGATCAAAAGTTGCCTAATTAGTGATCATTTTGGAATGGAGTTCTTTCTCCTCCCGTTGCTTAATTTAGAGTTTGTTTAGTAATTGAACAATAATGTTGTGATTGGTTATCAAATGGGCATAGTGCTAGTGATAAAGTAGATAAATCTTTTGTTCTTTCCACATGATGCTTAAAGTTTAATATGATAAGATATTTATTTTTCAAAAAATATAGAAAGCCATGGTGGAGAAGGTTGTTGGCAAAGAGACAGCCGAGGAAGCATTTGATTTTTCACAACCACAAAAGGCTCAAGTTAAAGTTGCTAAACACATAAAGAAGAAAAAATTTGAGGTAATAAAATAACCCCCTTTATGCCCATTCCTTAGAGTTCCGTCCTTGTGTGTGAATGGCGTTTAGTAGTGTATAGTGATCAATACTTGTGTGATCATTGATTGAATACAGATGAAGATTACTGATTAGCCCTAACTTAACTTCAATTTCTATCTTTGCATGGATTGTGTACTAATTGATTTCAGGGATCATTATCAATTATATTACTGATCACTGAAAACAATGTCTACTTATTTGATTTTTTGGTTGACATTTATTGCTATTGTGCATAGTAATTACTGTAGACTGATAATTGGCATAAGATTGACGATTAGATTACTTGTTGTTTGAACACTACTTATTTTTGCATTGCTCTTTGGTTGCTGATCACTGGGGGTGTTATCTGTGATTAGTTGGCATAGGATTGGTGATCATATTACTTAGTGTTTAATTTTTTGTCAACATTGCTTCTATTTCAGTTATTCTTTGGTTGGTGATCATTAGAGATGTTATTTACGATTCATTTGCATATGATTGGTAATCATGTCACTTACTTTTTACTTTTTTATTATGACTGCTTTTATTTCAATTCTTCTTTGAGTTGTAATCAATGCTCATATTATTAGTGATCAAAACTGATGCTTTTACTGATAAGCTTTCTATTCATCACTTTTACAATTCGATGATTGTTTAACGAGTGATCAACAAGCACATTATAACTAATTAGCTAACAAACGTATTTATTTATTTATTTATTTTGAAAATTACAAAAAGATGTTGAGAAAACCGTTTCTGCCATGAAACAATTGGCGTTCACTTATAGAAACTTCACAACGTCATGGATTGCATGTGCAACAAGTACGGTGAGAGTGAAGATCTTCGGAAGATACAAGACGAAGTAAAGGCAATGTTTGTCTCATTCTACGAATAAGGAGTCTAAGAGAGAAGGTCAGCTTTTCAACACTGATGTTGTGAAGGAGGCTATTGCAGACCTTCAGAGTGTTCATGTGGAGTTTTAAAAGCTTCAACCGAAGCAGAAAGCAAACAACGACCTTTGTTCTCCTTCATTGAGCCCTATAGTTCCACTTCATGAACCAAATGGTGGAGCTGCAATTCCGGGAGATAAATTGGTTGCAGATGCCAACATCATTATTGAAAAGGAAGACCACTGTGAGGATGTGGTGTATGATCAGCCAAAGAGCATTATGAAGAAGGATGATAGCATCCCTTCATACAATCTGGGGCTAGGACAGAGTCAGCTGGACGGCCAAAGTCCAGTCCCTCAGACCAACTCTGTGCCTGATCCAAGTACTGTGGGGCTAATGAAGATGATGGCGGTGAAGATGGCGATGATGGTGCTCCATTGGGGTTCCCATTGAGGAACACTTCTCAAGTGAACCATGATCTGAGTATAAAGAAATGAGCTGAGAACAACAAGCCCAAAGAAGGTGACAAGCCTTCTTCTAAAAAGGATGAGGTTAGGAAGCACAGTATCAAGATTAAAAAATCAACCCTGCAGCAGACCACTGGCTCGAAAATACCATCTCCTCACAATACCAAAGAGCCAGCACAATAGAGCAAACAAGCGTTGTCATTAGAGGCTCAATGTAAGCAACCCCATGACGAGAAGACTGATAGCGGTCCACCAGCTAGACACAATGCTGCCAAACAGACCACGCTTGCTTTGCATCGTGAAGGTGGCAAGGAAACACCTAAACATGTTGTTGCAACCCAGCCAGGGCAGCAGCAGCAGAAGCTGGCATCGAATGCATAAGCGCGTGAAAAACAAACTGGTGGGGAGAAATCAAAGTTATCTGACAAGGTGAAGCCAACTATACAGAGCAGTATTTGTGAAAAAATGACAATTGCCCCGACTATCAAATAAGCAGCCGAGCAGAAGAAAGGAAGTCCCAGGGCTTACGGTGAGTTGCAAGCACCTGATTCCAGCAAGCCCAAACTGACAAAAGAGGTGTTGCCTGGAAAGGATTATAAGAAGCGTGTGGCTGCTGTAAGAACTTCAGAGAAGTCGGAGAAATTAGGCTCATCAGATGCACTGAGGAAGCGCCAGCCTGAAAATCTACCTCCAGCCTAATGCTCTCCATATGTGATTCGGCTAACAAAGCTCGGCATCGAACTCTCTCAAGATGAGCTGGTCATGTCTGAGTATGTTTTTGGCAAAGTTGAAGATGCAGATGATAGGTAATATCTCTAATCAATCTTCTTGTGTGATAAGTGATACTTTTGGCAAAGCACTCTATTGCGCGGTTAGTTATCAAAAGGTATATGATTAGGGATCAGTAGCCTTGTGATTGGTGATTAGTTTTGTCATCACTTGTGTAAATGTCTATTTATTTCTCACCCTCATGCCTTAAAACTCACTTTTTATCATGAGTGATCAACAATTATGTGACTGGCGATCAACTATTATCTTTATTGTTGGTGGGTTTTTGATTTACTTTGTTAAATGTTTACTTATTCAGTGTTTTTATCTGGCTAGTGTTGATCAAATGTTGTTTGCTTATGATGAACATGGGTTGTTAATTTGTGATCAAGGGTTATGTGTTTGGTGATCAATAGTTTTTTGATTTGTGATAAGTGATTATTTGCTTGGTGATGAATAATTGTCATTGGTGATCAGTAGTTTCCTAACTAGTGATCAATTTGGGATAACTTGTGTGAATGATTACTTCTTCCATCATGCAGTGTAATTCCACTGCTTATATGACGACTGATGCGCATTTGGCTAGTGAACGTGTTGTCTAGTCATTGATTAACAATTTTACATTCGTTATCAGTATCTTTGTGCTCGGTGATTATTACTTATGTGATTTTGCTAACAATATGATTACCTGAGCAAATCTTACATTTTTTATTTGCTGGTAAGTGTGTAACCATTCTTCTTCATTTTGATTTTGTAATGAACCTTTGTTTGACGGTTGCGGCAATAAGGAGGCCACTGGGGTTTTTATGGCCAATATAAGGCTAGGAGAGGAGGTTGAGATGAATGTCATCAACCTGTGGTCCAACATGCTAAATGATCGGGAGAGAAAAAAGGGATCTCTCCATTCGAAGCAGACTCTTCATGTCATGTGATCAAAGTGTAACTTCCTCGCAATCAACTTCTTGCTCAATAATATGTGCATTAGCAATCATCACTAAAGCATTGAGTTATTGAAATATCTACTTTAGCAAATTTCTCACCACGAATGGTCTGTCTTCAGCGATACATTACATTGCATAAATGTATATATTTTTTCTTCGATGCAGTTTTTGTTTAGCAAAGAAATGTTGAAAGTCAGTTCATTCGAAAAGAGACATCAAGATTTTAAGGTGGTAATGGACAGAAAGCTAGAAAGATATCCATGGATCAAAATCAAACAAGTTGTCTTGGTAAGGGCTGATGTTCAGTGAATGCCCTTAATGCACTTGGCTTCTTAAAAAACAAAAAAAAGGCATTGATTTACAATGTTCATATCTGCTAATGTTCATACATGTTTTTATTTATTTATTTTATTCTTTTTTCTTAAAAAAAATCATTGGTTTTCTTCCTCGTATGTCACAGAAGGCATTTCTTTTCACTTTGCTAAAACTTGAGGGACGACAAGCTTCAGATCATCGACAACTTGCTCGCAAGAACAACATTCAAGGTTATCTATGGAGAGTTTTTGGTGAAGTTGGTGAGCTTTGCTAAATAGTGTATAATTTTTTGAAAATTTATGCAGACCAAAGTACTCAACGTTTACCTGGAGGGTGTACAAAATCCTAAGCATGAAATGCTTAAGAGACTAAAGGCGGTACAGTTGAAGATGCCGTGGAGGTCAAGTGCAAATATCACAGATTGTGGCGTATTTTTGTATGAGACACATGGAGAGCTACTTTGCGGAAGAAGAGAAGTGGCAGCCTGGATTGAATCCAAACGATGTGAGTATTACAACATAACATTGACTTTGCTAGCAATAGAAAAAACAAGGTTTTTACTAATTCATTATGAACTACCTTTTGTGCTTAGGATGTAAGGCTTAATTTTTTAAGGGCATGGTGCTGTCACGACATAGTCATCTATGAGCATAACAGGAAAGATTCATAGTAACTAAAAGAGCGAAAGACTTCAAGGAATTTAGAACAATTTATCCGAATATGAAGGAAGCTGCTAAGAAGGACTAGGTTTATCGCTCCCCTGTTTCTCTCTGTTACCAATTATTTTTGTAAATGAAAATTATTTTGTATATTATATAATGCATTGTGTAACATTTTATTCATTTTAGATTTATGCATATTTTCACGCATTGAATTTAGTAGATATATAAAGAATGATCACTAAACATAGCTTTGGTGATAGTAACAATCACTAAGAACTGACCTATTAGTTAGTAAGCAACTGCATGTAAGAAGATGTTAATCACCTAAATAGCATTCAGTGATCACCAAAGATACTTCTAGCGATCGCAAACACACGTTCTTTAATCACCACTACTGGACTTGTTGATGAGACACTAGGTCTCATTCTTTATAAAAACATATGCTGCTATCCTGATAAGAACCAACCACAAATGCAGCAAAATAAACATATTAACCAATATGATTCACCCAAAATCAACATATATATAGTGTGAGCATGAGAACATGTTCTGATCACCAAAAGATAAACGTAATGATCACCAACACTATAATTTTTCATCACCAAACGATATCTTCTACATAAAACATATACGATGATGTTTGATCAGTGTAAAACACGAATACAATATAGTAATGCTCTTCCAATATATCACTCACAATATGTTTGATGAAAAAACCAACATATTTCAGTTGAAAACCATGGATGGACATAGTGATCACCAAACCTATGCACCAAACATAGCTCTAACGACCACCAAAACTGGTAGTGTTGCTTAACAAACGATATCTTCTTTAAAAACGTATAGTATTGTGTTTGATTAGAATAAAACACAAATATAGCATAATGATGTTTGGAAAAAAACACATATGTGTATGGTGATCACCACAAAAGATCTTGTGATCATCAAACACAGCTCTAATGATCACTAAAAACGTATACGATCAATACAGTGATCACTCACAATATGTTTCTGTTTAATGCCATACATTGATATAGTGATCACCACACATAGCTCTAATGATCACCCAACACAATTGTAATGATCACCAAAACTGGATATGTGATCACCAATTGATATCATCTATAGAAACATATAGTATGATTCTTTATGATCATAACCGACAAATACAAGTATCTCTAAGAATATTTTTCATGCAATAGCAACATATTTATGGTGACCACTAGGAAAGACCCTGGATCACCAAACACAGCTCTACTGAATACCAAATTACTTTGTAAGTGAGCACAAATATTACAACTATGCAAATAGGTTTTCATCATTCCAGTAGTTGATCATCAAAAGGAAGACTAATGATTAGTAAAAGCAATCCTACTAATCACTAACTAATACCTGGCAAAAATAGATTTTTTTTTAATAAAAGAAACACACACAACCACACATACACCTGCAGATAGTGCACTACCGTCTCCTTTTCGGACAGTTATCGTCATGGGAAGCAACACAATTGCAGCAGTGGCACATCTGCATCCATGACTGGTGCTCAATAACCCTCTCAACCCCCGTCTTCATCCTCTTTCCTTTTTCTTCAATTGCAGATGTCGGTATCTCAATGTGGTCTGGCACCACACATCCAAAGTAGGTTTGCAGATAAGCTGTTGCGTTACTTACTGACTCGCCACCCATGTCTTAAAGTTGATGCTCGACTGCAATCATTAAACTTAACAATAGCTACAACATGATAGGGGTGCGCCCAGGCAGATCCATACACTTGTAAAATTGAGACCATGCATCACCTGTGAGCTTGTTCTGTGCGACTATTTCTCCACAAGCTTCTCCCACAACACTATCAAATTCATACATCGGTGCTTCTGCTACCATATTTGTCCACCTATTAATGATATAGGATGCCGAAATTTCTCTTAGCGAATTGGATGTGAAAACAAGCACCATGTGAGCGCATGGAATCCTATCCAAGCCGAAGAGGTGGCATGAGCACTGGCACTTGGAAGTGCACTCATTGTACACCACATAATGGATCCTTGTTTTGTTCTCATAATTGTGCTTGATCTCATAGGTTTGGTCGCCCTCTACATTAGTCATACCCTGCACATGGCAGTACATCTGACTGGTGTATACCTGTCTTTAGAACTCGTATAAGTTTGTGTGAGTGTACATGTTCCTCGCATGCTTCTCAATCTCATAAGATGTTTTCAGTTCGGGAAATGATTTTAAAGAAGCATCTTCGGCATTACGCTCATGATGGCGTTGTGACTACATAGTGTGCACAAATCTGACCCAAAATTCCACCCGGCTGAGGTTGGGACATGTTAGGGAATCAAACATAGAGTTTTGACTCTCAGAACCTGATGTCGCCCTCAAAATACCCCCTAAGAAGTCCTCCTTAAAGTAGACATTAACCGAAAGCTCTCAAATCTCGTATGTATGGTACAACTACTTGTTGTCGGTCAAGTCAAATTCCTCTAGCATCTCCCCCTAGGACTCCTTGAACTTGTTCGGAGAGTTCGACGCCCACACGTACCTCTTGATGCGCTCGATGAAATCCTCCCAGCCATTTAGTGTGCAGCCCATCTACTTAGGGAGCTTTCTCATGATGTGCCACATGCAGAATCAATTGATCAATATGTCGAAAACATCGGCTATTGTGTGTCTGATCGTCGGATCTTGGTCTATCATCACTGTTTTCTACATGTGGCTGTCCATGGCAATTTGGAAGCTGTTGAGCAGCCACTGGAAGGACTCCACCTTTTCATCCCTCAATAGACGAGCACCAAAACAAATTAGCTGCTTGTGGAGATTCAGCCCAGTGAATGATGCAAACACCATTGAGTACTGATTGTTCTTGTATGTTGTGACAAACGGCATTATATCACCGAATATGGCGTAGCTTCTTTTGCTCAGAGAGTCTGACCAGAACACGTTCTTCAGTCAGTTGTCTTCATTAACCTGATACTCAAAAAAGAATCCTGGGTCTACTTCCTTTATGTTCTTCAACACATCTATAAACATGTGTGCATCTGTGTGTTTGACGAGGGCTTTCAGATCTTTGTGGTAATTTTGCAAGTCCTTCTAGGTGTAGCCAATGTTTTCATACCCACCAACCTGTTCTTGCAGGAGATAATATGCCTTTGAAGGTCCTACATCAGCTCGTGCGTACTTGCATACCATGTCTTTATGGACGGAGCTAACGTTTCAGATTGAAGTAAGGAACTGCCTCCTACTGGGTGTGCACAGGTGGTGAACATGCCCCTCATGAAACTTGATTATCCTAAATTTCCCATTGTCGGTGGACCTTAAAAGAATATAAGCTTGGCACCCTTCTCTTGTCTCTGTACGCTTTCACCTCAGTTTCCCACCTTTAATGCCGTCTTTGGCTTGGGGCATGGCTTCGGCTGTAACCGTAGCAATTTCTGGCATCTTGGCAGGTTGACGAGATCTTTCTTTGGAGCACACATATCGCTTGCAAGACTTCCCCACCTTATTCTTCATGGAAGCACCGTTGCGAACACTAAAGCCAACATAAATAGCATATTGCTTGTAGAATTCAAGGCAGTCCTAGACCGTGTCAAACACCATGCCCACCCTCGGTACAAGCATCCTATCATCATAGTTCGGTACCTACTTGCCTCTGTCAGCTATCGACGAATCTATAACTACTAGCGTGGATGACGCAGCATGTCCTAGGCAAACATTAGGAAAGCAAAAGGTTAACATTAAACAACAAAAACTGCTCCCAACAAAAACTCATTAATATAAGTAGCACGGCAGAGTCTGTCTATATGAAGGAACTGCCACAACTACATTTGGTTACTACCTTCGACAGTAACCATCTTATGACCACTTGCTGCCATATATTAGACTACCTGTATAAAAAAAAAGTATCCTTCAACAAGTTGAAATTTTCTACGCAGCAGACATATTATTAGTCATCCATATGCATAAAATTAATCATAAAATTTTATAATATTGCTTCGTGTTTTAGTGAGTTATTATCATTCTATGCATATAATTCGATGACCAACAAGAATGCTGTTAGTGATTAATAAGCATAAAATTAGTGATCACATATGTTCCTCCTTCCTAACAGCATAATTTTTTCTCATTGTATATTTGGTGATCAGTAGACCAGTGCTTTTCAATCAGTTGGTTCCAGATCAGTGATCAAATGACTCACTGTTCACTTTTTTTGGCACTATTAGGATTAGTGATCAATGAGCATAAAATTAGTTAGTACAGCACGGTCGTCACTGGGAAACATATCTAGTGACCAAAAAATATAAAATTAGTGATCAACTTTATAAAATTGTTTACTGGTTCAGTCAGTGTTTATGATTCTATACATGTAATTTCGTTGATCAACAGACATGTTGTTAGTGATCAACAAGGATAACATTACTGATCACAGATGTTACTCGTTCCTTGCATATTTGGTGATCAGTATACAAGTGTTTTGTGATCTGTTGGTTGCAGATTAGTGATATAATGAGTGAGAGGTCTTTAATTTTTTTTTTTGACACTTTGTTAGCATCAATCCCTTACAATATGGTGATCACTAGGAAACATGTCTAGTGATCACCAAATATAAGATTAGTGATCAATAGGAACAATGTTAGTGACCACATATATTACTCAGTGATCATTCTCAGAAGTCCCTCATTGTCCACTCAGTGATCACTACATGTGTGTTTAGTGATCAAATAGAATAAGGATAGTGATTAATTCATCGGGTCATCACATACTGGTACAACTTCGTAGAAATGAGTTACTTCCAACAGGGTGATCAATAGAAAACAGAATATTGATCAGATAGTGTAAGAATGATGATATATGCATATGTCATTAGTGATCAAATTTTGAATCAACTGTGTTTATGATTGAAGCCATATACAAACTCCATAGTAAACATTATCAAAGTTTCATGACCTCCTAGAGCTGAAAACATAGAGAACATTCTTAAAATCAACCAGACAACAACGAATCCACTTACATTAACAAAAAGAGTTAGCAATTTTACGCAATTTAGGGCATAATAAAGCAAAAAATAACTCAAACCTGGCGAGAACAAAGTAAACGCTCGCAATTCTCTCACTTCATCTGATTTCAAAAGGATTTAGTTGCTGAATTGTAGGACGAATTGTAGATATATATATATATATATATATATATATATATGTATATATATATGTATATACATATATATATATATATATATATATGTATATATGTATATATGTACACATATATACATATGTACATACATACATATATATATATGTACATATATAGATATATATGTACATATATATATGTATGTACATATATATATATATATATATATATATCTCTCTCTCTCTCTCTCTATATATATATATATATATATATATATATATATATATATAAGTGTGTGTATGTGTGTGTGTGTATGTGTCTATATATACTAGTGAAGTCCACATATCGTGAGACTCATGTCACAAGAAGTAGCCAGGGAAACTCCACCTACGATATCAAGTTAAAGTCAAAGTCCAATCCTTTTGCCACTCTATATAACAAGAAATAATGGAATGACACAAGTTATAAAAGTGCTGAAAAGGATGCTAGTCAGGATGGATGAACACAAAAAGAAGATGAAACTAATAGCCATAACACTTTAAATCCTTGCTAAGGACACCCCATAAAAACATGGTGAAAAGCCTTAAAATGAAGAAGGTGAAGATGATGGCAAAAGGGAAGAACATAACACTAAGCTGATCCATGATTAGATTGCATAGAGTAATTACTTGAAGAGTCTTCCATGTTTAGTAACTATTTTTTTATTATGTTGATTCACCTCAAATGAAAAGGGGAAATACCCTTGAAATTCACCATGCTAGATATCAAATTCCAAGGGATCAAGAACCCTCTTCATCATGTGAGAAATTTTATTACTGCCATGACTTTAAAACAAATTCACAAGGAGATCTTCCATATCATCTTTCCTTATACATTTGCTAAGTATATGATGAGGTAGCATAATGCTGTTGATCCATGTATAGTCTTGAGCTCGGATGATCTTTTTAAGGAATTCCTATGCCGGTATCAATATAATGCTAGCCTACCAATTACACTTAAGGACTTGGAATTAAGTAAGCAAAGGTCGCCCATATGGTGGATCAACCTTCAGAGGCTACTAAACTGAGTTATCAAAATCACACAACCTATATACAAGTAACACATGTTATTAACACCATTCGAAAATTTTACAACATTAATAAATGTTCGTATGGTTGTGGAAGAAGAGCTACCTAGAAAAATGCCCATAAATGCTATTAGCAATTGGACGAAGATTTATCAAAAGAAGGATAAGAAAAACAATGGTCTGTGAGCAAAGAGGTTCATGCACTAAACTGCTACACCGAGTAGACTCCCATGTGAACCACACATATTGAGGCATTGAATCTACTATTGGCTATAGTAAAGATCGACCTTCGTGAGGTCAAACCCAAAACTAAGGCTAGTTGGCAGTCCAAATCCTTTGGTCCCACCAAGTACTACAAGTATCCTCAAGCTTGAGTGCACTACATAGAGAACTATTGGACTTTCAATAATACGGGAGAAAAAGGTTTAAGTTTGGACATCTATTTCCAAAAGCAGTCTAGAAACTTAACAATGAAAAAAACCCGTTGAGGGAACGTGATTGTGGTTTTTCTATCAACAGCGACTGTGAAGATGAATGAAACCCATTTATATATAAACTAAGCACACATGCTCCAGAGCAAAGGGTCGCACAGTATTCAAGGGTCTATGGTTTATGGGAAATGATGACGAAGATGCGTATGAAGCTCGTAAAGAGTGTTGGCCCACTTAAGATAGTGATAATGATGACGTCTATAGGAAAAATTATAACGATGACTTTTAGGGTGAAGAGGACCACACTAAAGTCCAACACCTGAAAGAGGTTGGGTGACATTAGGTCGAAGAGTGTCCATAGCATACCCAAGAAAAATAAAAGAAGATAGATGGCAAAGAAGATGATTCTTTATGAACTAGCTGAAGAAGATTAAAGTAGATGTTAAAATCTACTAACTCATATCTGCCTCCCAAAAGTGCAAGCAACTTTTAATCAATCAGTTGAGTAAGATCGGGCTATCTCCAGAAGCCATGCATAAAGAAATGGTAGCCTTAGTCACTAGAGGCAGAGGCACGATAACTATTGGTGGTAAGGATTTCCCACAAGGGGGTCTGAGGCACAATAATACCTTGTACCTCACTATGACATGCCGTTATAAGTTTACACCACTCGCCTTGGTCTATAATGGTTAGCTGTAAATGTCTTCTCATAAGGAACTACTAGAAGGTTAGGAATTAACAAACTTTACTTGCTAAAGCCTACCGCCCTTTTAAGGCCTTATGATAACTCAAAAAGGTTAGTTTTGGGCACTATTCTCCTTCCTATTAATGCATGTTGCATTGAAAGGAATGTGGAATTCCAAGTCTTCGTTCTACTTCAATATACACTTGAGGCATCGTTGGCTCCATAAACACTAAGTAGTGTCATCCACACTACAACAAAAAGTGGAGATGCTAATAAAAGGGCAAGTGTCTTATTGTTGGTGGAGATGATTTATGTACTACCGTCACTAACAAGGGTCCTATACTGGAAATAGAACATAATCGTGATGATAAACTCTACAACTTTAAAACAATAGCAGTCTCAAAAAGCATCAAGCACCCTTTGATTTCGATCCTCATTCAAACCTAAATGTGAATGTTATTCTCAAAAAATAGGGATACTTCCCATGATAGCTACAGAAGAAGAGCACAAGGGTAGATAAACTTCACCCTAACTCAAAAAAGAAAATTATAAGTCAAGAAGAACAAGCTCGACAGGCTGGTACCAGAAAGGGTATCATAAGTACTATACTATACGGCCTTACCTACTTACTCTTAATGGGCAGTATCTGTGAGATGGAGATAATTTGTCTTTTTACAGCTTCGGGAACCCCACTATGTGAAAGAAGAGGTAATCTAAATTGTTACGTTAGAGATGTTTGATGACTGTCAGCTGCTAGAAAAAGAGGCACTTACCTCAACAAAAACATAGCATTTTGTGTGCGATTAGGCCCATTTTGCTGAAAGCAATGTCTTCGGACTACTGATTGGTTGGGATCAAAAGAGACAGGATGACCCATATACTGTTGTATCTCTCATCATGTCCAACAAAGATTTTGACATTGTAAAATTATCACCGAAGTTAATGTGGGAAGCTACAAATAAGTGACCTGGATAGCTGAAGAGGAGGAAAAGATATTCAATGTAGCCATAGCAGGAAATTCACAAGAGTGCACCATAAAATCTAGGATAGATTCTAAGAGTTAGTCTTCAATTTCTAGTTCCTCATAGTCCGCATTAGATGTAATCATTTCTAATGCTAGCAATAAATGAACTCTTTTAATAAAATGAACTCTTTTGCTTCTGACTCATCTGGCTTCCCTTCGCTTGAATACTTTATCTCTAATAATGCTAGCAATAAAGAAATAATCCCAAAAGACTAAATAAAAGCAGTAGAAGGACACAAAAATTGGACTTTCATAATTGAGGGCATAATATTAATTAGTTTTGGGAGCCCAGAAGGGCCCCAAGAGCTTAAAATAAGGAAATCTCTAACCCCCGAGGAGCAATAGGACTTCAGTGCACTATTATGGGAATTCGTTGACGTAATGCTTGGTCTTACAAAGATATTCCTTACATAGACAGAGATATAGCTTAGCATAATATTCTGCTCTATCCTGAAGCCAAATCGGCAAAGCAAAAAGTTCATGGGATAAAACCAAATGGGCCTTGAAGATAAGGAAAAGGTTCAAAAACATTTGAACGCAAGTTTTGTCAACATTACGCAATATCCCTAATTGGTAGCAACATTTTGCCAGCTCGAAAAAAAAGATGGAAGCGTAAGAATGTGTGTGGGCTTGATGGACTCAATAAGGCTGGGCCAAGAGATGACTTCCTTATGCCACACATGGACACCCTAGTGGATAATATGATAGGCATGCACTTGTTTCTTTTATGAATGGTTATACCAGCTACAATTAGGTGAAAATGACAAAGGAAAACATGAAAAATACCCCCTTCATCACCCCTTGGGGAACATATTGCCTGTAATGCCATTCAAGTTAAAAAATCCTAGGGTAACTTATCAGATGACAACTACCACTTTATACATGACTTAAATCATAAACAAGCAAAGGTATATGTAGATGATAAGATCATAAAAACCAAACATGTAGCCAAGCATATCCCAACTCTTTGAAAGCTCTTCTCTAGATTTAAGAAGTATAATATGTGCTTAAACCCACAAAAATACACATTTGGAGTTGCCCTTAAAAAACCACTAGGATATGGTGTTCGTTTAACGGGAATTATGTTTAATGCCTCAAAGATCAAAGCAATATAGGAGATGCCTCCACCTAAAATTGAAAAAGAAATATCGGGATTTCTAGGCCGCCTAAGGTAAGTGAGCTTGTCTTCAAGAAAATGGAAAAGGGAGTAAAACTAGAATGGGATGAGGAGTGCTAAGAATAATTTGATAAAATCAAGGGTTACCTAGCCAATGCACTAGCCTTGAAGCCACCATAGCTAGGCATTCCTCTCATATTATATCTCATGAAGACTACGAATGGGGGCTATGTTAGCCCAAGAGATTGAAGAACAATAAAGAGTTGTTTACTGAGCAAGAAGTTTGTAAATTATGAAACTTGTTATTCTCCTTCAGAAAAAGCTTCACTAGCAATCATTTGTGCATCCAAGAAACTTAAGTTGTACATGCTAACCCACATGGTCCAAATCAAGGTGCTGAGGGAGCATAATAAAATATCTATTACAACAATCGGTGTGATTAGTAACAAAGTCACCATATAGACTGTAAAGTTATTAAAGTTTGACTTGAAATTCATGCTTTAAAAATCAATCAAGGGAAGAGCCATGTCAGACTTCTTAGCAGACTTGTCGACAGAGGTTTGAAAAGAAGAGACTTTTGAATTCCCAAAAGAAGATGTCCTCCAAGTACAGGAGGATATTTAGGCAATGTATTTCAATGGAGCTTCCAATCAAAAAAGATTTCAAATGGGCATATTTTTGTCCTCCCTCAAAGGCGAACATACCCCTATGTCCCACAAACTTGATTTTGAGGTCTCCAATAACATGCCCGAATACAAGGCATGCATTATCGGGTCGTAAATCGGTGTAGAAATAAGGGTGATGAATATATGCGTATATCGAGATTCTGACTTAATAATTAATCAAATCTCACAAAGTGGGAGGTAAGGAGTGAAGCCTTAGCATACCAAGCCTATTTGATTGAGCTCACCAAACACTTCACCTATGTTACTTACACTTATCTTCGCTGCGAGCATAATTAAGTTGTTGATGCTTTTGTAAAGTTAGTTTGAATAACTAATATTCCTATTGGCTTCAATTCAAGATCCCTATCAATGGAAAAATCAAGCAAGTCATTGATACACATTAGCAATATGTAGCATTGACTATATTACATGGTATTATGGAATTGACCAATATCTAGCAAAGGAGGAGTACCAGTAGAGCTTTATCCTAAACTCCAAATGAGCAATGAGATTATTGGCTTCATAGTATTTTGAGGACAAGGGGAATTTCTATAAGAAGACACACATAGGCATAAATCTACTTTGTGTAACATAGGAAGACACATAACAAATTATGGAAGAAGTCTATCATGGGAGACGTGTGCCACACATGAATAATCGAATGTGTCCAAAAAGGTTTAAAGGATGGATATTAGTACCTACAATGGAAATTAATCGCCATGCATATGTGAGGAAATGCCACAAATGCCAAATATATGCAAATTTGTAACACTAGCGTCCTTTCATTTTCGCAACGCTTACATCCCCGTGGCCCTTTTTACTATGGGAAATTGATATAACTGGAAGGGTGACAATAATTGACATAATGCTAATGGCCATAGACTACTTCACACCATAAGTGAGGTAGCCTCCTATGTCATAATCACCTCAAAACATGTGTTGAAATTTATAATTAATAACATCATATGCTATAGTGTTCCACATGAAATAGTAAGTGATCAGGGTAGCCATTTTGAAAAAGAGGTAGTAGGCTTACCCCAAAAATATAAAATCCAGCATCACAAATCATCCCCCTATCGGCGTCACACGAGTGGAGCAGTTGAAATACTAATAAAAATGTGTTGAGGATAAGTGAGAAAATGGATGAAAACTATAAGGATCGGCCTGATAAGCTATGCTTTACTATATAGGGGTACCATAATTTAATACGTGCTTCAATGGGAGTAACACCCGACTCTTTTATGTATAGAATGGAAGAACTTCTTCCTTTTGAATTTGATATTCCCTAACTTAGGGTAATGATAGAATGTCAAATCTATAGTCAGAATGGGCAAAATCCCAGTATGAGAAATAGGCCATGTGGGATAAGAAAAGAACGTGGGCTTTACATAATGTCCAACTGTATAAAATTCAAATCTCGTGAAAAAGTCAAGCCTAGAGATCTACGAAAGGAGAAATGGCTTTAAAGGAAATCAAGGCCCCAATTCAGGATAAAAAAGGAAAATTTAGACCCAACTAGCAAGGCCCATATATAATAATGATTGTTTTTACTAGGTTGAGTAGTGAGATTAATGGACATGGATGGAGAGGAATATGCCCAATACGCAAAACTCGATCAACTGAACAAGTATTATGCCTAGAAAGCATATATACACCAAAGCCCATAATAGGCTTCTCAAAAAAAAGGAAAAAGATCAATAATGTCTATTTCCCTACACTATGGGCCCAAGGAAAGCAAGCTATGAACTACACATGCTTGATTATGCAATACATACAAGTTAGAAGCCCTAACAATCCACCCTCAACACCAATTATCAACCATGCTACGTTGGGTTCCTGAATGCCCTATTTACAGGAGGTACGCTAGGTCTCGACATCCTAAAAAATTGGTAGACTATTTCGAGCATAAGTAGATTTGAATTTCAGATAAGACATTTAAGTAATGATAATAGAATATTAGAAGAATAAGAAGAACAATGGCTGGAAGATCGACAGAACAAACTGAGTCATGGATAAACCACTACCTTTAAAGCAATTGCAGCTCGACTACGGTGTAAATCGATACAGCCGGTTGCTCCCCAAGATTAACTCAGTACTCTTGAATGCGTGCACTTCGCGGCCAAGAGTTTGGAGTATACAGTACGTAGCCCAGAATGCAGAGAAGAAGAAGAAGAGAGGAGAGAAAATGAGAGAGCTGGTGTATGCAGCCTTGCTGGTGAGGCCTCTATTTATACGGAAAAAATAGCTATTACACATCCATTAGAATGGCGTAAGATGAGGAGAAAAATCAGGGAGACTATGACGGTGGGGAGCGATTCACGGAGGATTTGGTGTAGTCTGTTACGAAATTGTTTAAATAGTTTTCTCCCAAAAAGATAGATTAGGCCCACAACCCGCAGCGCGCGCCGCTCCCAACCCGAACCTGACGGGCTGGCGGCGGCGGCGGCGCGCGCACGTGTGATGGCCTCAGACATTCTCAACCCCATAAAGCCTAGTCTCAAGTTATTCAACATGGGCAAGGAGAATGGGATATATGAACCCCTCAAATTACTGCCCAAAAGTTCCATGTGGGACAAGTGTGAAAGAGAGAGAGGGGAAGAAAAGTTTATCTTGTTGCCATTACTCTAACAGTCCCCCACTAATGGCATACAAGGCAAAATGATTTAAGAAAAGCATTCTGGGCAAAAGTGGGTCAGATACTTAGGCGCCAATATCTTTCGATTTGATTTGACACATTAGTGATGTGAGGCAACAACCAATAGTCTAACTAGTGAACTGAGTCTTGAACTAGAAAGACCTCGATTGAGACCCCCACAACACATATCAACCCTTAAGATACTGCATACTCCGCGATAGACACACTGGCGCTTTTATGGCCATACGCACACCTTGGGTCTCATAAGTACTCTAGAAAGACAGCCTAGGTCTCTCATAGAAAGCGGCCAAACCTTTACACTTACGTAGGTAATCCCATCAAGTCTATCTCAACATAGACCACCATAACTATAGCTATGGGATTATTAAGAGTATAATATAGTCGAACCTGATAGTCATCAAACGGTGAATTCATCAAGTGCTTCTCACTAGCACCCCCACAATGGGTATGAATCCATTAAGAGCATAAGCTCATCCTCTAAGCACTCCATAGGGATAAGAATGTAGTGCATCTTGGAGATTAATATGGTTTCGTTTGACCACTAGTGGGTATCCACTATACCACTTCAAGCCATAGGCTTAAGTCCCATCCCCCTCGACGTTTCCAGCACCACTCGCCTTGTCAACCCTTTAGTAAGAGGATCCGCCAGATTCTTCTCGGATGTCACACATTGTAAGGATATGACACCATGCTTCAGCAATTGTTTCACTGCACTGTGTGTAATACGGATGTGTCTCCTGTTTTCATTATAGACATTGTTGTGCGCCACTCCTATTACTGCTTGCGAGTCATAATGTAGGGAAATAGGTGTTTCCTGTTTTCCTCAGAGTGGTACGTATGCTAGTAGACCTTTAAGCCATTCTGCTTCCTAACCTGCCAACTCAAGAGTAATGAATTCAGATTCCATGGTAGAGTCGGCTATACAAGTCTGTTTGGCAGACTTCCACGAAATAGCCCCTCCACTTAGAGTAAATACGTAGCCGCTAGTAGAACTTACTTCATCGTTACCAAAAACCCAGTTTGCATCACAATATCCCTCCAATACAACACGAAATTTGTTAAAGTGCAAACACCAATCAATAGTACCTCTAAGATACTTAAGCAAACGAAGAAGTGCATCCCAGTGTTGTTGGCTAGGGTTATGTGTATAGCGACGTAACCTACTGACGGCATAGGCAATGTTAGGACGAGTAAAATTCATGAGAAATGTTACACTTCCTATAATTTTAGCATACTCAGTTTGAGACACACTAGGTCCTTTGTTCTTTTTCAGATGTATGCTAGGATCATAAGGTGTTCTCATGGGTGTTACATCAAAATAGTCAAATTTCTTTAACACCTTTTCAATGTAATGTGACTGGCATAATAAAAAACCAGTGTTGGTTTTCCGAATCCTAACCCCTAAGATCACATCTGCTTCTCCCATGTCTTTCATTTCAAAAAGAGAAGACAATAGCTTTTTAGTCTCCTTAACAACTTGCAGATTCGTACCAAAAATCAGCGTATCATCAACGTAGAGACATATAAATACACAATCTGATCCAATCAAATTTGAATATACACATGAATCAGATAAATTCACAACAAAGCCATTTTGCACTAAAGAGCTATCAAACTTTTCATACAATTGTTGGGGAGCTTGCTTTAGACTGTAAAGAGACTTTCTCAGTCTACATACATTGTCCTCCTGACCAGGTACCTCACCACCCTCAGGTTGGGTCATGTAAATTTCTTCCTCTAAGTCACCAGTAAGAAACGCTATTTTGACATCCATTTGATGTACAACAAGATCAAAAATTACAGCTAAAGTGATTAAAGATCTAATGGTGGCTATTTTGGTCACAGGAGAGTAGGTGTCAAAATAATCTATGCCCTTTTTCTAGTCAAAACCCCTAATAACCAATCTCGCCTTATATTTATCAATTGACGCATCAGACCCCAACTTCTTTTTGAAGATCCACTTACTGCTAATAAGTCTACAACCCTTAGGTAGGTCAGTAAATTCCCATGTTTTGTTTGACTCAAGAGAATCTATTTCACTTTTAATAGCTTCTCTCCAGAAAGCAGCATTTATGGACCTTATAGCCTCTTGATAGGTTTTGGGATCTTCCTTAATCAAGAAAATGGACACCAATTCTTCAGTTATGACATCTATGTCCAAGTTGTCAAAGGTTTCTATTAGGAATGTCATGACAAAGTTGGGTCTAAAACTGGTTTCAGTTCTGAGTCTCTTGCTTCTTCTAGGTTCAGTCACTATAACATCAGAACTAGAAGTAGGCAAGTTCACATTTTTAGGCATAACACCAGGTACCACATTAGGCGCTTTCTTTTTCAAATGAAAAACATGCTCAAAGAATTCTGCATCTCTATATTCAGAAATAAAATAATCACTCAATGTCATGAATCTATAAGTAGTATTGTTTTGAGCATAGCCAATAAAGACAACAGCAAAGGTCTTAGGGCCTATGTTGGTACGTTTATGACTAGGTAAGGCAACCTTAGCCAAACACCCCCACAATTTCAAATAATTCAGATTAGGAGCATACCTTTACCATAGTTCATATGGGGTCTGATCTAGTTTTTTTGTGAGGAACTCTATTAAGGATAAAGCATGCAGTTAATATAGCCTCCCCCCAGATATTATCAGGCAACCCAGAGCTAATAAGCATAGCATTCATCATTTCTTTAAGGGTACGGTCTTTCCGTTCAGCTATACCATTTTGTTGAGGGGTATAAGGGGCACTAGTCTCATGAATAATACCATTTTTCTCACAAAAAATAGTTAGGGAGTTGGTATCATATTCCCCACCTCTGTCAGACCTAAGTCTCTTTATTTTCCGGTCTAATTGATTTTCCATTTCTGCTTTGTATTTCAAAAATATTTCCTCAGCCTCATCTTTAGACTTAAGGAGGTAAACTTTGGTATATCTAGAGTGGTCATCTACAAAAGTAATATACCATTTCTTTCCTCCCTTACTGACTGTGTTCTTAAAGTCTGCTAAGTCCGAATGCACAAGTTCAAGCAACTCAGTCTTTCTAGTTGGTATGGACTTGAATGGTTTTTTAGCAAATTTTGCTTTAACACAAATGTCACTTTTCATACGTTTTTCTGTGATGCTATTAGGAATTAACCTCATGTTCTTTAGCTTATTTATTGAAGCATAATTAACATGACCAAGTCTACCATGCCACAAGTCCACAGACTCAGCAATATAGATAAAAGAAGAAGCATTTCCATTAACAGCATCAGAAGCTACATTCAGAACAAAAATCCCCCACTACGATACCCTTTCCCAACAAAAACCCCATTGCAAAGAATAACAATTTTTCAAGCTTTCTGGTTCACCTCAAAACCAGCAATATCAAGAAGACTACTGGAAACTAAGTTTCTACAGAGGGAAGGTATATACATCACATTGTTCAAGCATAGAGATTTTCCAGAAGTAAATTTAAGGAGTACTTTTTCTTTACCCATGACTCTAGCAGTGGCAGCATTGCCCATGTAGACATGTTCGCCATCAGGAGCATATTTGAAGTCATGCATCAGATCCCTGTTGGCGCAAAAACGTCTTGTTGCTCCAGTATCCAGAATCCACTCCGTGGAATTCGACACCAGGTTGACCTCCAGCATTACTGCACAGAAGATCTCAGTGTCTTCGACCAGATTGGCTTGTGCAGTAATTTGTCCGGTAGGCTTCTGGTTTGTGTGACTGGCTCCTCCTTTGCGAAGGTTGCACTTATATGCCTTGTGGCATGGTTTGCCACAAACTTATTTTGCTTCTGGATCTTGCTGTTTGTTCTTTTCAACTAACTTTGAGGTTTGGATTGCTTTTGATCCCTCTTATTTTTCCCTTTGAACCTGTCTCTGTATGAAGGCACAAAAGATTCAACAAGGTTAGCTTTAGATGAATTCAGGGACTGGGAAGACATCTTATCTTTTAGCCTATTTGCCTCTTCAGTCCTCATATGACTGATCAGTTCTTGTAAGGTTAGATCCTTCTTTTTGTGCTTTAGGTGATTTCTATAGTCGCTCCAAGATGGCGAAAATTTCTCGATCAGTACATTTGCATGTAAAATGTCGCACATCTTCATGCCTTTGTTCAGCACCTCAGTACAAAGGTTCTCATACGCATGAACTTGTTCTATAATCAGTTTGTCATCTATGATCTGGAACTGCAGCCATTTGCCAACGACGTATTTCCTCTTTCCAGCATCATCTGAACCATATTTCGCCTCCAGTTTGGTCCATATGATCTTCGCATATTTGAAGTTGATAAATAGATCAAACAGAGGATTCGACATGTTGTTCAGCAAGTAGCTTCGAGCCAGTTTATTGTCTTTTTCCAGTTTCTTCTTAGCAGCCTCATCTAGTGGGATGACAGGCGTTCTCGGGGCAGTAGAAGTGGAGAGAGAGCTCTCAGTATCAGTAAACTGAGAAGTGTTGTCTTCGTGAAGATGTTATGAGGACAGAACATAATCAATCTCGAGTTGTTCAAAACATAGGAGTAGTTTCTGGGACCAACGTTTGTAGTTAGTTCTATTGAGGGGCTCGATTTTGTAGAGTTCAGGGAGATTTTTCTGGGAATGATGCAGCGATTGTAAATAATTGCTTTCAAATTGTTAGAAGAATAAGAAGAACAATGGTTGGAAGTTCGACAGAACAAACTAAGTCGTGGATAAACCACTGCCTTGAAAGCAATTACGGCTCGACTACGGTGCAAATTGATACAGCCGATTGCTCCCCAAGGTTAACTCAGTACTCTTGAACGCGTGCACTTCGCGGCTAAGAGTTTGGAGTATACAATACGTAGCCCAGAATGCAGAGAAGAAGAAGAAGAAGAGAGGAGAAAAAAATGAGAGAGCTGGTGTATGTAGTCCTGCTGGTGAGGCCTCTATTTATAGGGAAAAAATAGTCATTACACAGCCATTAAAATAGCGTAAGATGAGGAGAAAAATCAGGGAGACTATAACGGTAGGGAGCGATTCACGGATGATTTATCGTAGTCTGTTACGAAATTGTTTAAACAGTTTCTCCCAAAAAGATAAATTAGGCCCACGCCCTGCTTAGCCCAGACATGACGGACAGGCGGCAGCGGCGCGCATGCATGTGATGGCCTCAGACACCCTCAACCCCATAAATCCTGGTTTCAAGTTATTCAACATGGGTGACGAGAATGGGATATATGAACCCCTCAAATTACCACCCAAAAGTTCCATGTGGGACAAGTGTGAAAGAGAGAGAGGGGAAGAAAAGTTTATCTTGTTGCCATTGCTCTAACATAGAAGAAGATAATTTAGAAGTCTATAATATTTTTATCACCATTAAAATCCTCAAGTGGTAAGGATACAACTTATAATGAATTATCCTAAGAGTATACCACTAAAGGGCATTATTGTAAGAAACTCATAAAACTTTATTTTGTGTATTCTAATAAGGGACAAATTTAACTCCTAATCTTTCTTCCATTGCTCGTCTTTCTTAACTTGGGAATTTTTCTTCTAGGGAGCAGAATCTTTAGCTCTTTTTCCTTCTACCTTGAAACGAGTGTCCCTTTTCTCTTACCATTTCCATCTTTCTAGTCTTCGGAAATCTCACATGCCTTACAGCTATCTTGTCTATCTCGAATAGACTTCCTCAATTCAACATCAATTAGTCATCCAGGTAAAATAGTACCCCAGAAGATATGTACAACATGAAATAGGTAGCATGACATAGAGTGGATGTTGAAGCCAATACTCTACAGAGGACTTAATGCGAGCAGTGTCATTCTTCTAATTTGTGAAGTGATGGGGTCCATTACTGGGATAGATTGCCTATGCCAAAATTGTCTTATCAACCTTCTTAGGAAGAGTAGGCTCCTATGGATAGTCTAATGAGCCGTATATAGGCACTATTTTCTCCATTTATAAATGTCATACTCCCAACCAACAGATTATCCAATGAGTAAGGGGACCTTCTTGCCAAAAGCTCACCCAATTTGCCATGCATTGGTCTATGAAAAATCTATTCCTTTGGCAAATATATGAGGCTAAGTGTGTATCCACATTCTTTGGAACCTCAATCAATAGAAAATGTTCCAACGGTGATATCTACATGCGAATAGAACAAAAGCTAAGAGAAACCCAACCAGTCTCCTAGGCCTAGTTCAAAAGAAAAAAGAAAAAAGAGGAAAGGCACGATAGCAAGCACGAATCTAGGCCTAGGAACACAACCCATGTCCTTGCTATATGAGAGAGGTTTACTTGATGCCATAGTGGACTATCCCAAAATAACTAGTCTGGATGGTGTTGAAGTTGGTCCAAATAAAGTATGCCAGTACGAGTAGAACGCGTGGCAATTAAACAGGTACCCATTTCAAACTCAAAAACTTGCCCCATTTAAAAGCCAAATGGGTTTCTAAAGGTGTATGAGGTAAGGTATTGGGAAATGTGTATGGGTGTAGGTATGGGTATGAGTATCCCTTACCGATACATACCCACACCCTACCCTACCTGTTTTTATAATAAGATAAAAAAATTAATTTCGGTAATTTTTTATGGGTTAAATCCTAATCCAAACCGTTCTAGTAAAAGGTTATCCAATAATGTGCTTGAGTTCATATTTTTAAACAATATATTCCCAAATAATACAATTTTGCAATTTTGTAATGACCCAAATGATATTATACTTAGATATGGGTTACATATGGATATTAATTCTTATTCTTCATGTGAACCCGAATAAAACCCACAAAACCCATGGGTATGGATACGGTTTTTATTTTTAATACTTGATGGGTACGGGTACGATTTTCGAAAATGAATACGGGCGCGAGTATGACTCAACTTGCCCTATCCCTACCCTACTGGCATCCCTAACGATTTTCAAAGGATCTTTATTTTTAAAACCACCCACAAAAAGGAAGGCACCAAGAAGGCATATGATTATTACTATATAGCTATGCATGACTTCATGAGCTTGCCTATTTCCCCTTTGGAAATAAGAGATTGGAAACATAAAATGCATCTTGTTCTCAACAACAATGGTGGAGATGTACTTCTCATTTATACCTAAGTGGCAATGACTCTACGAAGACATATTGTCCGACGATAACAGAAGAACCAGAGGGCAGTAAAGTGTAAAGCCTAGTATGACGCTAAATTTTACAACTAAAGGTTACAATTCATGCGCCTCAAATTAGAAGACACATGTAGCTCATAGTCTTAGAAGGTTATAGCGATTCTAAGGAATTCCCAAGAAATTTTCACTTGCTGAAGGCTAAGAAGGCTGCTTAATTGAAAGTTTTTTAGCTTATTCTTATTTTCAGTATCAAGAGTGAGCAACCAAGAAGCTAGGGCTTTTTAAAGGACATGCTGAGCTATAAGAAATTTGCTGTCATAAAGGATAAAGATCGAAAATGCTTTGTCTAAATTTATAGCCACACAAACAACCAAACCAACTCCCAACAGGGAATGGTTTCCTTGTCCAATGGGAACACGGTCTGGTTCCTATTTCTAGTCCTATAAGAGACACAGTCCCTGCTAAGCTAGCCTGAGCTAACTTAGGAACTCTGCCATGTTCCTAGGTAGCCCAACTTGGTTCGCTAGTTTTTTTAATTTCCTTTTTTTTGTTTCGCCCAACTGATTGTGCTGATGCCTATTATAATTTAACATTTGTCTAAGAATTATTACTCATGAGAAACAAAGCTCTTATTACTCATTTTTAACATCATTTAATTTTTTTTATTGGAAAGATGTACGGGCTATATTTGTGTAGAATGGTAAAAAATAATCAAACTTGCATTTAAACTGCATTACATCATAACATCAATCTAGGTTTGTATAAGCATCATGTATTCCTTCATTCTATTTGGACTGATAATTTGACAACCCACTACTGCTTCCATCAAAAATGTAGTTGGCATAACTTGTTGTAAAGCTAGAGTCAACTAATGCACAGCCCCTACCCATCTCGGGCCAATGATTACCCCTTGGAGCCCAAGAATGATGTGAGGGATCACTATGTATTATTCCAGATGATGATTCACCATACGAAATATTGGGCACATAAGGGTCTCAAAAAAATAGAAGCCGAAGTATAAGGTTCCTATGGATCCTAGATTTAGAGTGGCATCCCCTTTATAGGTGATGCAAGATTTGATCCCCTTTCCCTTACGTGAGATGATTATGGATGCTTAGGCTCTTGGGGAAGTATATCTCAGAGGTGGACTCATAGTACAGATACTCTCTTCTTTATTATTGTCTTTTGAACCCTTTTTGGCAAAAAAATGAGACCAAAAAGGAGGTTAGCGCCACACAAAAATAACTCTACGAAACACACTAAAGAGCTAAATTACTTCATCTATCTAAGGGTTTTAACATGAGAAGTGGTTCGCAAATGCCCTTCGCATCGAATAGAAGAGGAAAACTATCACTCCAGCTTGGCTCCAACAGTACTGGAGAACATATGAATATATGTACAAAGGATCCATCGGCAGATTAATTGCATAACAAAGTAATCAACACGCTTATGCCTTCAAAGGTGCAAATAGAAGTTACGGACACTCAAATCATGGGATGAGTAGGATGTCTATATGCAAGCCTGGTATAGGAGCATCACTAGTCATTCCATACAATATCTACAAAAATAAGTGTCATAAACATGTCCCTGTAACAAAGGAAAGTATGGTACGGTGAATTACCAAATGACTCATGATTCATTGAAGGTACAAACCATAATTGCATTCATGATCAATAAAGTCGATGAGATGATGCTCTATTTTTGTCATATCAATTTACTCCGAAATAATGCCCTAACATAAAACATAGGTAGTGGTGGATCCCTTAGGATGTAAGGAGGCCATTGGTTAGCACTTTCTATAGTAACGTTTTAATTAAATACCGTATAAAGTTATATGACCCTTCCATAAGGATCCAACATTGGGTATAGCAGTGAGCTGCATGTACTCCAGTGGTTAAGGTACAGTTATCCTATAGGTGAAAATTCTCTTATAGAAAAAGAAGGGGATCAGAAAAACCTAAGTGACTTGATAGGGAAGGTCGACGCATGCGTCATTTTTTTTAGGCAACTTAGGAGCAAGACCGGGTTTCTGATAAAATAGGAACATAAGCCATTTTCCATCCTGGGGTGAACAAAAAAAGGGGACGTTAATCCATCCATGTGCATGTCCATGAAAAGCAAACGAAGTAGCGATACTCAAAGAACCATTGTTGGAAAATAAGTCGGCTCCCTTGACTTTGGTGAAACCTGAGGAAAATACTCAAACAACCAAGGCTACAAAAAGTGACAACCAACGATAAGGGCTATACCTTAAACAGAAGGAAAGATTTCTCAAAAAATCATTACCTCGATCTCTCTTCATAAATCCCCAGGTGGTAAGCTAGAGTTATGTTCTTTGCAAGTTTTACCCACTTGTCGCACACTTTTTCGCAATCTATGGATAAGGTTAGAATACGCCTGTGACGTCATGTAAATTCTAATTCATTTTATTATTAATCTTTTGAGTTGCTCAATGAAGTTGTGAAACCCTAAAAGGAGTCACTACTTCATTTCACAAGAAATAAGGCGAAGAGGAGAGCTCACTATATAACAAAGTTGTATTTCGAAAATTCAATAGGCCCAATGCTCATAGCGTCAAAATAAATTCACAAAACAAGTGCAAACATTTTACTCAACCTAAATAAAAGTGCAACTGAATTATTTTGGCCTCACTCTAATGCCCTTCCCTTATGTAACACATCTATAGCTGAAAACAAAACATTTTGAAAAGTGAGACGGAGGTCCATAATGCTTTATCCCTAATAGTCAAAACAATTTAAATTTATTTCAAACATTTTAAGGGAGAAGGGAGGCTCTTCTAACAAGTTCAAAACAAGGAGGTTCCTAACCAAGCATACCTTGAGTAATTTCATTCCTTTTGTTCAACCCATTAATTAAGTTCACTCCATTTCCTTAGAAACCCCAACGGGGGTCTTATAGCCTTCTGCTAAACTTTTTCATGGGATATTGCCTAGTAGTGATCCGTGATATGGTACACGACTGTCTTCCATTTGGCATACAATTTTGTAAACAATTTACAAAACACCCAAATACCTTGAGAAGAGCACTGAAGGGGAGTTATAGCATGGCATTACCTCAACGAAGCATGAATAAGAAATATCCTAGCTGCAGCTTGGTCCTAAACCACTTGGCCTAAACGACAAAGTAGTATGCCATAATATGAGTCAACCCAAGACAGGTTTACAACCTAAATAATCCAAAAGCCTAAGGTCACAATCCCATGGCAAAACCCCTAATTACCGATTTCCAAGCATCAAAATAAGGTTTAATAGTTATTTTCTATTCAAACAACTTTAAATGAGCCCTTAAATTAAATGCATCTCATGTGCAGTCTCTGCAAGTTTTCTGTCACAACTTCTAGAAGGCATATCTTCATTAGAGATATCATATCCGGATGCTTGAGTACATTGAAAAAAGCTTAATATGTCTACTAAAACTTTCATTTTATGATAAACAACAAATAATAACATAAAATGCCCCCAAATTTCATATTTTTCAAATTTGTATGGCTGAGCGAAGAATTGTGCATTTGAGGGAGAAAATTTATTTCTCTCTTAGTTTAGGCCCACAATTAGAAATTCAAAATTTGCAGTACAATATACTCATAAACCTTTGTCTCCAAATTTTTCTATGATTTTTGGATAACTATGTATTGTTGGGTAAGTCTTCAAATTTAAGTTAGTGCAGGTCAATATGCTGGTCCGAACTAACAATCATATTTCATGCTTTAAAGTTAAAGTACATTAACTATTAAGCATGAATTAGTCCCTAATAATCCATATTCATCCCTAAATACCATTACATGCTAAAAATTCAAGAAATTATTAAAGAGGTAATAAAAGATAGCTAATAGGGTTCTTACGTTATCAGAGAGAGATGGATGATTAAGATGAGACTATTCCTCGTTTTTGCAACGCAAAATTTAAAAATGTGATTTATAAAAACACATTAGAGAGGTTGATTAAAGTCTAGAGATTATATCTAACTGATAATTTAGTTGTTTAGGGTTTCAATAATAAAGAAGGAACCCTAGCACTGCCCATAACTTGAAACAAGAAAAAGAGAGAGAAAGAGGGTGGTCGGTAGGGGTTGGCAACTAGCCGATGGTTGCTGCCAGGGCGTGGAGTGGTGGTAGTCGCCGATGTTGGGCTTGCCTGGGGGAGTTATGGGCTTGGAGAGAGAGAGAGAGAGAGAGAGAGAGAGAGAGAGATGGTGAGACAGATAATGTAAGAGAGAGAAGACGAGCATGAGATAGAAAGATTATCTGGGTTTATAGAAAATGTCGACATTCCTTATTCTTTTTTTTGGTCTGTGAGTCTAGCCACGGCAGCAAGGAGAGAAGAGTGATTTTTGGGTCAATTTAACCGATGGGAGGGTCTTGCGGATTTATGATTCTCTTTCAAAAGCAATAGAAGTGTTCAAACTTTTAAATTTGAAATGGGAGGAAAATTAAGAGAATTAAAAGATGATTTTTTTTTACTTAATTATTTCATGCATAAGAAAGAAGAGAAAGAGGAGCATATTCGGGATTAATTGCATTTATTGAGATATTTTGGGAGATATTGGTATCCCTTCCAAAAATTATTAATCCAACTCAAATTTTAAATTTGTTGATAATTGGAGGGAATAATTGGGACTCATAAAATTTGAATTTATATTATTTTGGATTGTTTTTTTTAATTTTATTTTCTAGGAGTTTTAGATTGGGTCTATAATGAAGAGATTTGAACTCACACAACTAGTTAGTAATCTAAAAATTTAAATAATATTAATTATATTATCCATGAATTACAAATATGAATTTTTGAAGTTTTACATTTTACCCCCTTTAAAAGAATTTTCGTCCCCAAATGTTATTGCACAAACAACAATAAAGCATTACGGATGCAACAAATAATAAAACACCAAATTCCGGGGTTTTACATCCTACCACCCCTAAAAAAAGTTTCGTCCTTAAAAGAAGTTTCATCCTTGGAACATCACACATTCTTCATCACGAAAGTAGATTGGGATATCTAGATCACATCTCTTGTTATGTTCCTAAGTCACTTTGGCTATCGTGTGATTAGACCAAAGGAAATTCACAAGGGGATTAACTTTCCTATGCAACTATTTTCTTTATGGTCCAAAATCTCGATTGGTTACTCCTTATAGGTCAAGTTCTCTTGAAGCTGAGGGGTCTTTGGTTCAATCACATAAGATGGGTTCAGGATAAACTTTCGTAGTTAGGACACATGAAATACATTATGAACCCTTGCAAGTTCTCCTGGCAGTTGCAATCGATATGCTACTTTGCCTACTCTCTCTGTAATAGGGTATGGCCCAATATATCTCGATGTTAGCTTACTCGATTGTCCCAATCGTACAACACCCTTGCTAGGTGAAACTCGCAGAAAACCATAATCCCCTACTTCAAATTTCAAAGGCCTATGTCACTTGTCAGCACAACTCTTTCGGTGACTCTGAGCAGCTTTCATTCTTTCCTTAATCACCCGAATTTCCTAGGTGGTAAGTTGTATAAAGTCAGGCCCCATATTTAAGGCATCATCAATCTCGTGCCTACATAAAACATCACCTACCATACAATGCCTTGAATGGGGACATCCCTATGGTGAAATGGTAACTATTGTTATAAGACAGCTTGATTAAGGCCAACTACTCATCCCATGCTTTCTTAAAATCCAAACATAGGAGCAGAGCATGTCCTCTAATGTTTGAATGGTGCGTTTTGTCTATTTATCAGTGGCCAGGTGGAAGATAGTGCTAAAGTTTAGCTTGGTCCCAAAGCCTTCTAGTAGTTTTTTCCCAACCTATATTAAAACCTTATGTCTCAGTCAGAGACTATTGAATTAGGCATCCCATATAAGTGGACAATAACCTCCAAATAGGGATGAGCAAGCTGATCATAGGTTTATATGTTGGCCATAGTTATGAAATATGCAAACTTAGTCAATTAGTCCACAATCACCCAAATAATATTATGCATATTCCTTGTCCTCGGTAGCCCCATTATAGGATCCACTAATATTGAGTCTCACTCCCATTCTGGGACCTCTAATAACTACAAAGGTCTGCTAGGAATTGGCCTTCTGCCTTCACTCGTTGGCAAGTTAAAAACTTAGCCACATAATCAGCCAGTTCCTGTTTCATATTACTCCACCAAAAGGATTGTTTAAGATCCTTTTACAACTTGATTATGCTAGGGCATACTAAATAACGAGTGTTATGGCCCTCACCAAGATTTTATATTTAAGCTTTTCTATAGCAGGAACACATATCCGATTAAGGAACCTGAATGTCCCATTTTCATAGACCACAAATCCTAGTGCCTTACCTTCTCACAACTCCTCCCTCATTTTCTCTAATTGAGGATCGATCCATTAGGCACTACAAATCTCCTCAATGAGTGTGGGTAGTACCTTCATTGCAAGTAGTATGGATGCCTTTCCCTTGGTACAACATTAATCTATAGCCTCTTGAACACCTCGCATAACTTTGGAGGCATGGAAAGTGCATGATTACGAGCAGGGTGTGGCCTATAATGTGAAGCATTTGCAACAACATTTGCCTTCCCGGGGTGATATTGAAAGTGAGCATCATACTCCTTGAGGAACTCTAGCCATCTTGATTGTATTAAATTCAAGTCTTTTTGAGAAAACAGATACATGAGGCTTTGAAAGTGAGCGAAAATCTCACAATGCACCACATATAGATAGTTCCTCCAGATTTTGAAAACAAAAACCATAGCTACTGACTATAGGTCATTAGTGGGGTAATCTCTTTCATGGGTTTTTAGTTACCTTCATTGCAAATAGTTTGGCTGTCCTTCCCTTGGTGAAACATTAATCTCTAACCTCTTAAACACCTCACATAACTTTGGAGGCATGGAAAGTACATGATTATGAGTAGGGTGTGGCCTATAACTTAAAGCATTTGCAAATACATTTGCCTTCCTAGGGTGATACTAAAAGGGAACATCATACTCCTTAAGGAACTCTAGGCATCTTGTTTGCATTAAATTCACGTCTTTTTGAGAGAACAGATACTTGAAGCTTTGGTGGTCAATGAAAATCTCACAATGCACCCATATAGATAGTTCCTTTAGATTTTCAAAATGAAAACCACAGCTATTGACTCTAGGTCATTGGTGAGTTAATCCCTTTGATGGGTTTTTAGTTAGATAAAGGAATAGGCTATGACTCGTCCACTTTGCATCAAGACACAACCCATACCATTTTAAATGCATCACTATATATAACAAATCCCTTTGTGCCGGAAGGTAGGGCTAATATAGGTGGAGACGTGAGCCTCTTCATGAGTCCTTGGAATGCTTTTTTGCACTTTTCTATCCGCTCATACTTCACTGTCTTCCTAGTAAAGTTGGTGAGAGACATTGCTATCTTAGGAAAGTCCTAGACGAACCGTCAATAATACCCTACGATCCCTAGGAACCTTTGTACTTTGGTTGCATTCTCTGGTGTAGGCCACTTAGTGACTGCCTCAATCTTTTGTTGATCCATGGAGGACCCATCCTTTGACACCATGTGGCACAAGAAAGCCACTTTTTCCAGTGAAAACTCACGCTTCTACAATTTGGCATAGAGTTCGTTCTTTCTTAATACCTCCAAGAAAATCTTTAGATGTTGGGCATGCTCTTCGGCATTCTCTAAAAATATATGAATATATCGTCAATGAACACCATAGCAAATTTATCCAAGTCTTGTTTGAAGACCCGGTTCATCAGATCCAAAAACGCAGTTCGAGGATTGGTGAGCCTAAAACGCATCACAACCAACTCATAATGCACATATCGGGTTCGATAGGTGGTTTTCGATATATCCTCCTATTGAATATGAAGTTAGTGATATCTTGATATGCGATTTATCATTAAGAAAGTGCTAGCTCCTTGTAGCTGGTCAAAGAGATCATCAATTCAAGGTAAGGGGTATGGTATTAGTTCTTGATAGTGACCTTGTTCAACTTCTAGAGATATATACACTATCATAAGTTGTCATCTTTCTTCTTCATAAAGAACACTGGTGCACCCCAAGATGAGGTACTTGGTCTAATATATCCCTTCTCTAAAATCTCATCTAGTTGGGTCTTTAACTCCTTGAGTCGAGATGGGTCCATTCGATAGGGAGCTTTGGAAGTTGAAGCTATACTAGCTACAAAATCAATATAAAAATGAACTTGCCTTGATGGAGGCATGCCAGGAATATCATTGGGCAATACATCGCAACACACACATGCTATTGCAATATTCTTTATGGATGGTTGTACTGCACTAGACCTAACCATATTACATAAGTACCCTTTGCAACCCTAGTTTAAGAGCTTATGTGCCTTTAATGTAAAGATAAGCAGAATGCCATTCCTAGGAGTAGTCCCTTATGGACTACCTTATCTCCATTGGCTCTTTTCTAGATTACAACTTGGTTTGGACAATCCATTGTTGAGTAAACTACAAGCAGCAACAAAATGTTGCATTGGGTAGCAACCAGCGAGTACAGGTCATATCCCCAAGGAGTTGTATTTTGAAGCAACAAAGCTAACTAAAGCATCCTAATATAGGCATAATAAAGGGTGATAGAAAGTAGAACTAAACTACTAAGACAAACAAAGAATACCTCAATTGTAAATAATCCTAAGATAATCCAACCAATCAAGCCAAAGCCTCAACTATCGAAATTATGCTAACATTCAAAGATGATCGATTGCACCATTAAAGCTAACCTAAGCCCTTTTTCAAGGGTCGAAGGCTAGTTTTTAATCATTCTAACCACCTATTTTTGTGGGGTAAGCCCAATTAAACTCTAAGAGTAGCAACCCTTGACCTAGTTAGGATTTGGACTATTTTTATGTCCAAACACAATGTTCAGCCTGAAATTATATCAATTGATATCCATTTATTATCTAACATTTGCTCAAAATAAATTATTAAATTAGAATTCTAACTTGCTTTATTTATCTTGTAGGAATTATGAAAGTTGGAAGAGAATGAATAAATTGTTGGACAAAAGAATTGGAAGAAAAGGCATTGGATCAAATAGAATGAAGGCAAAAAGATACCGACCCATTTCGCGGCTTGGCCCAGCCTCAGCGCCCCCTTCTCTTTCCAATGCTTGCCGTTCTTTCTTTTCCCTCTCCTTCATGGACCCAACTCCATGCTCCTAGACGAGACCCATTTCGAGTAGCCTTCTCCTCTTTATCTCAGCTCTTTCCTCTCCTTTTAGGCCTATTTTGCTTCCCCCCTCTTCTGCGGCCCAGTTCTGAGACTCCCAGTGCCTAGCCTGCCCACAGTGTCCACAACACTTCCCCTACTTAATCATGCACACATAGTGCATATGATCACTAACTGTACCCTCATCCCATGTTCTTCTTTCTTTGCCTTGATGCCTAAAAAAAATAAATTCCCTCCCACCTGTTATCGCTTCATCTTCCTCATCTTCTTCACACCATAGATACTTCCTTATCATTTCTTTCTCCTCCTTCATCATCACCTTTAATTCATCAACCTCATATGTGACTCTTCCTCATCATCATCAATTAGTGGTTTCAAGGTTTTATTTCATGAATTAAGGAGTAACTCCAACTTATAGGCATGGTCCTCAATCCTTTCAAGTACTTTGAAAGGGCTTTCTCCTTGAGCCATGAGTTTGTTTTTTCTCCTAAAAGGGAATCTTTCTTTCCTTAGGTGCAACCAAACCAAATCTCTTGGGTTGGAAACCTTGGTCTTTCGATGCTTGTTTGCTCTAGCCTTGTAAGAGTCATTAACCTTTTCTATTTGAGCTCGAATTTGCTCGTGGAGCTTTTTCATTTCCTTAGCTGTCTTGTGGACCTCAAAGATGACCCTTTTCTCAATGGAAAGAGGAAGAAGGTCTCTTAGAATAACAGGATTGACTCCATAAGAAACATCAAAGGGAGAACAGGGTATAGCATACGGAAGAGCCTAGTTATAAGCAAACTCAGCATGAGGGAGTTTTAAATTCCATCCCTTGGTGTTCTTGCTCATTAATCCTCTAAGGAGAGTAAATACAGTCTTGATGGTAACCTCTATTTACCTATCAGTTTGAGGGTGATAAGTTGTGCTAAATAAGAGCTTGCTGCCTAACAATCTCCATAACCATCTCCAAAAATAGGAAAGGAATTTGGTGTCCCTATTAGAGACAATACTTCTTGGTACACCATGTAGCTTGATGATCTCCTTGAAGGATAGATGAGCAATACGAGAAGCATTATCACTCTTGTGACATGGAATAAAATGTGCCATCTTAGAGAACCGGTCAACCACAACCATGATTGAATCATGCCATATTTGGGTTCTTGGAAACCCGAAAATGAAATCTGTACTCACGCCTTCTCAAGGGCTATTTGGTGTTGGAAGAAAGGGTATACAACCCTTGATAGAAGGTGCTCCTAACCCTATGGCATATGTAACACTTAGAATAGCCTTTTGGACATCAGTTGCTATCTGAGGCTAATAAAAGTGCTTATAAAGATCTCAATTATTTTGTTGATGTCGAAATGACCTCCAATGCATCACCATGGGCCTCTCTCACAAGTTATTCCCTTATGGAGCCCCTAGGAACACATAGCTTGTTGTGCTTGAAGAGAAACTCACCTTGTAAGGTATAAGAGTCATGATCCTTGGGATTTGTGATAATTTTTATCTTCATCTACTTTGTAGAGGTCTTGGATGGTGTAAAATCCTAAGATTTTCGCCTCTAGAGTAGAGGAGGGAATGTATATTCTTGATATTGCATCGACCACTACATTTTCCTTGCCATCTTTGCGCTTACAAGTGAAGAAAATTATTAGAGAAATTTCACCCACTTGGCATGTCTTGAATTGAGCTTGGCTTGTCCATTGATTAAGGACAAGACCTTGTGATCTGAGTATCACAAAGGGCTTTGGTTTGAGATAGTGACTTCAAGAAGTAAGAGCCTGAATGATAGCATAATGCTCCTTGCCATGAGTGGAGTAGTTGAGTTTGCGGCCACTCAACTTCTCACTAAAATAGGCCAAGGGTTTTGGACCGGCCTAATGCCAATGCCAATAGCATGACATTCAATTTCAAAAAGGAGATTGAAGTTAAGAAAAGCCAAGATAAGAGTTGAACATGGCCTATTCTTAATTGTTTCAAAGGCCCTTTGTGGGGGGGCCTTTGTCCATTTAAAACCTCCCCTATTCATGCACTCGGTCAAGGGGGTCATGATATAGTTAAAGTCTTTGGTGAACTAACAGTAGAAAGATGCCAGGCCATGAAAGCTCCTCACTTTCGTAATTGAGATAGGCATGGACGAACTATTGATGGCTTTGAATTTGGATTCATCCACTCGTATGCCCTCTCCTGAAACAAGATAGCCAAGAAAAATAACATGTGGTGAGAACAGGTTACATTTTTCAAACTCAACATATAATTTTTGTTGCCCCAAGACTTGAAAGACTTTAGAAAGATGCGTAATATGAGAAGTTTCATCATGGCTATACACCAAAACATCATCAAAATACACCACAACTAGCTTCCGAGTGAAAGGCCTAATGGCCTCATTTGTAAGTCTTATGAAGGTGTTAGGATCATTAGATAAGCCAAATAGCATAACTAGCAACTCATATAACCCATACTTGGTCATGAAGTGGGTCTTCCACTCATCACCTTCTTTCATCCTAATTTGGGGATACCTACTCCTAATGTCAATTTTGGAGAATACCTTAGACCCATTTAATTCATCAAATAAATCATCTAATAGAGAAATGGGGAACCTATACTTGACAGTGATATTATTTATGGCCTGAGAGTTAGCACACATAAGCTAAGTCCCATATTTCTTAGTACTAGTAGAGCGGGAATCGAGTAAGGACTCAAGCTTTCTCTAATATACCCATGGTCTAGCAACTGTTGGACGTACCATTTGCTATTTTGACTCACTAGGACTGCATTGATATGCCGACTTGTTAGGAAAAGGAGCATCGATAAGAGATCAATGTGGTGCTCAATTCCTCTCAGAGAAGAGAGCCCCAGGGGTAATACATTAGAAAAACATCTACAAACTCTCTCAAGAATATTAAGTTATAGGATGCATGGGTTTCATTTCCTCACTTGTGCTTGATTCTATCATAAGTAAGGTAAACAAAGGCTTGCTCTTACTAATGGCTCTTTCAACCATATTTCACTCATAAATAGGTTTTTCTCATTTCTTTTCCCTGGTTTAAATTAGAAAGGCTTATTTGGGGCTAATGGGCTCCAAGTAAGATTACGACCCTTGTGCTTAAATGTATATGTATTGGTATGCCAATCATGAATCACATTATCATCAAACAACCAAGGCCTACCAAGTAACACGTGACATGCATCCACTGGAAGGAGATCACATAGTACCTCACCATAATTGGACCAATCGAAATGCAATAATAGCTTGGTTAGAAATGGTTACCTAGCTTCCTTGCTTGAGCCATTGAATAGAATAAGGGGTGGGATGCACTTTTGTGGATAAGCTTATCCATGAGTGTTGTGAAAGCTACATTGATGGAACTCTCTTCATCGATAATGAGCTCACTTATCTTGCTTTTAATAGTGCATCGGGTATGAAAAATTTACTCCCTTTGGCTTAGTTCACAGGGACCCTCTTAGACATAGAGTGTTGTTCAAATTGGCAAGAGTTCACGCACATCTAGAGTGACAAAAGTTTAATCCTCATTTTAAATTTTCTCTTCACTGGTTGCTTCCTCAATAGCTTGGATTTCTTTTGCTTCTCTAACAATGAGAGTTCTCTGGATCAGATAATCTACTTGGAAGTGTCCATAACCATGGCATTTGAAGTACTTCTTACCCTCCAACCTCTGTTGTGGTTCACTAGCAAGCCCTTTACCCGTGTCAAGGGCTTTGATGGGTGTTAGGGTAGTGTCAACTTTGCTATAGGAGAAGTAACCTTGGAGGTGCTTAAAGGACGAGTAAAAGTGGTTCGAAACGGATTTCAACCATTAAGTTGCATTCCAACTTTGATAAATAGCTAGCACATATCATCAAAAGATAGGTAAGGTTGTAGATCCACCTTGCTAGCAATGCTAGAAGATAGTCCTTTAATGAACCTAGCAATCTTGAGCTTGGGTTCTTTATCTAAGTCAACCTTCATTTGTAGTTGTTAAAACTACCTAATGTACTCTTCTACTTTTAGATTCCCTTAGTTGAGAGAGGTGATTTTGAGGTGGAGTTCCCATTCGTAAGAAGGGGGTAGGAATCTTTTGTCCATATGCTCTTTGATCTTAGCCCAAGTTTTGATTTTGGATTTGGCTTCTCCAGCCCCACTCTTCCAGAAGTGTTCGTACGATAGTGAAGCATCCCCCTTCAATTTAAGAATGGCCAACTTGAAAAACTTTTCACCATTATACTCTTTGAGTTCAAAGATCTTTTCAATGGCTTAAACCCAATCAACATAGTTGTCCAGGTTAAAAATATCATCAAATTCCAAGGCCTCAATTTTGAGATCCATAAGGTTATCCCTTCGATGTCTTCTTCTTTTAGGCCCTTATTTCTTATCGTCAAACTTTTCATGAGAGGAAGAGTATGCAATATCAGTAGGATTAATATCATAGCCACGATGGTAAGGGTTTCGTGTGCAAATTAACTTGTTTAAGCTATTGATTGAGCTTCCTTATTTGCTTCAGCTCTTAACTGAGCTTTCTTACTCGTTCTTGTAGCTCAATTGTAGACCTATCTCTCCACATGTCATGGACTTGCTCAGGAGCAATGTCATTAGAGTAAGAAGCATCTCCCTCATTGGTCATGGTTGGTAGTAGTTTGTAAGGTAAAAAGAGGAAAAAAGATAGAAACAAGGGAAGCATAGAGATACTCGGGGTGGCAGGAACAAGAAACTGGGAAAATAGCGATGGCATGATCCTGCCTCAAGGTATGTGGTGGCCATGCTAAATGTCTAGAATTTTTTTTATTTTTTGGTAGGAGGGTGGCACGGTAATGCCAAATAGCTCGGGTAAGCCATGCTAGATTTTTGCCTGGATGACTTTTTGGCGGACTTTTTTTGAAGGCTTTTTGTGGAGTTTTAGGGATCTGTTTCGATTAGGAAATGTATTTGGGCTATAATTAGGGCTATTTGTGGACTAAGGAAGAGATGCAGAGAGGGAGAACTAAAGGTAAAAATAGGATAGAACAGAATAGAATTTAAGCAAATCAAAACAAAAAGATTGATGGATTTGTTACTTACCAAGATGAAAGAACTTTTTTGTTCTGATACCAACTTGGTGAGGATGGATTTTCAAACTCCCAAGATCAGTATAACAAGGAAAGCCGTCACACGAAAGGATGCTTCTCTTTGGTTCAATCTTAATTAATCGATAAGCGTATAGGAATTATGCACAAAGTAAGAATAAAATTATAGATTAATCACTTCTCAGAAATTTCTCCCCTATAGGCTCTTAACCACTAAAGAAAAATTCTAAAGGAAAGGATCTAATCACCACTCTTGATTAAAGAGATAAAGTTGTAGAGATTTTAGTGAAAGAAAATGACCATTTGCCTTTCAAATCATAATTCAACTCAAGCTAAGTTTACATAAAGGTAATGGGGTCAATAATTACCCGAAATGTGGGGGGATTAGCTGTTGTAATAGTGGATCAAATTATCTTTGGAAAATAAATCAAATTATAAAGACAATTATAGTCAAATTGAGTTGTGTTTTTTCAAGACTGTTCCCTCGCTTTTTAGAAGGCTTCTAGAAGGTTCTCCAACTCTAATGGGTCCGTACCACTTCAAATCTTCCTTATATGCATAAAATCACCTCATGCTAAGTAATCTCAATGATAACAACTTATACTCCTCAATTAAGACAAAATTTCAAATTGCTCCAAACTGGAATTTTGTGTAGAGTCTATATATCTGGGTCATTTGTACCAATATTTAAAAGCAATGCCAAATTTTAGCTTATGGGCTAAAATAGACATCTTAGGGAATCATAAAAACTTGGCTTTCCTCATTTGGGCTTTGTTAGATAAAATTTTACTCGATCCAAATTCAACAAATTTTCTGACAAAAATTAGCACTACATGAGTTGGGGTTTCTGACACTTTAGGGAATCAAAATGCAAACTAACTAGGAATTTTATTGTATAACCTTAAAGTTAACACCCTACACTTCCCAACTAAATATAGATCATGCAAATTGGATATTGAATGGTTGGTAAGAAGCCAAGTCGAAACCAAGTGAAATGTTATAGCGGTGACCATCTTAACTAAGGAAAGTTGGCTTGGACTTTCGTATGCAATGTGGATGAGGGTGTAGCCAAGAGTTGGCTTGGGAGTTGTTATGCATTAGTGTGTTCAAAGGTTATTCTACTTCGGCGTTTGTCCTTGGTAATGCAAGTTTTCTCTCAAATTGAATTCTCAAAAAATTCTTTCAGTTCAAAATGTTCTTCATGCTCCAGATATTCATAGAAACATTATCTATACTGATCTTTTGAATAGGGCTAGTGTTAGAGATACTTTTGATTCTAGAAAAGTTATACACACCAAGGATGGTAAATTTGCAGGCAACATATTCTATAATGGGGGAATTATTGTTCTTAGTCTTGTTGCAGAGAATAAGATTAATACTTATGCTACTTGTATTGTTGAGTCTATCTCTTTATGGCATGCTAGTGATGGAGATCACGGCACCAAGGACCCTGCTGACCCTAGAGGGTCAGACCAAGAGAGCCTAAGTCCAGATCAAGTCAAGAAAGCCATGACCTTGGTAAGGGATCACTTAGTTCAGTAAGTTCCAAGCAGCTCCAGTTCATCCAGTGCATGGCTTATGTTTGTGAACTTGGTTAGCCATGATCAAGTATGTGAGAGTCACACTAAGCTCCATCCTCATCAGTTTAGTCCTTCCTTAAGCCAATAAGATAGAGTTCACTCATTTTGGAGCACAGCAGGTTGAGTTTTCAGCAACAAAAGTCAGACTGTGCATCCTGGTCTGAAATCTAGAACAGTCCAGTTTGGCTACAAAAACACATCTGATCTGTGACGGAAATACCGATGGAAAAAGTGTGTTTTTCCGACGAGAAAAGGTCATTCCGACGGAAAATACGATGGAAAACGTCACGCCGGGATTCAACTCGTCGCAAAATTTTTTCCGATGGCCTGCGACGGAAATATCCGGTCAGACACCCCTGCACCTCGAACTAAACGCGAACTGGGAAAAGGGGGAAGGGAATTTCGGACGGAATTTCCGTCGGAATTTCCTTTTTAAAAAAAAATTTAAATAAAAATTTAATTGAAAATCTGAAAAAAAAAATTCAAAAAATTAATATGCACGTAATAATATAATTACCAAATATGAAGTTTTATATATATCTGTCAAAAGAAACATGTTGAATTAAATATGAATTACAACATACGACATTGTTTTTAATGTACGCAAATTACTGAACTATTCAGAGTTGGATAAATTTGTGGGATCATCATCGTTGTTATTTTCGGAGTCCTCTTCATCGTCGAGATTCAAGTTGATCTGGCTGGAGGAGCCTGCACTAAACAAACATACTTCCAGATTAAAATTCACAAAAATGAATATAATTTTAAAATTTTAAAGCGAAACAATTCTATTAACCCTCAAACGCGGAAAATCAAGCGGATTACCGGCGGGGACAGGCAAGGTGGATGCGGCGACGGGGCGACGGTGACAGGGCAGCGGCGGCGGCGGCGGTACGGCTGTCACACTCGACAAATTTAAAACGTACAAAACATCAAATAACTTAACTATTTCAATTTTAAACAACGTATTAACAAAAAAAATAACTTACCGATCACAAAAATCTTCACCTTCACTTTCTCTCTCTTCCCTCTCCCTCTCTTCCTCTTTGAGACCTTCTCTCTCTAAATTTTGCAAATTCCGGCGAAAAACCCCTTCTCAAAATTTAGAACCGAACGCGGAAGAGGACGCCTCAACATCCACATTCGAAACCGACGGAATTTCCGACGGGTTCCGACGAAAATGCTTTCCGTCGGAAATTCCGTCGGAATTTCTGCCGTCCGTCGGGCCCCGCCTGCTTTTCCGTCAGATTCTCTGATATTTTCCGACGTCCAATTTACACGTCGCTTTGTCCGTCGGGGATCCGCGGCGTTTTTGTAGTTTTGAAGACCTCTTTTGCTTGATGCTGACACATGGTCTTTGAACTTGAAAGAGGGTCAAAATATTTATCAAGTCAGCTTGCCAAAGGTGGAGATTAGCACCCCACAGCTTGCTTTTAACAACCTGAAGCTAACACAAAACACCCTTTTACCCAGGGTGTGTACTTGACTGCTACAGCCATCATTAGCCCTCTAATCCAAGTTGCAAGTTGCAAATCAGCCTATTTGAGGAGCTTTTTGGAAGCTTTAACTCAACCATTTATCCAAAGGCTCTCAACACCTCATCAAATTACCCATGGAGGTGTCATTAGCTCACTGGTTGTGGTTTAATTTAGCTTGCTTTTGTCTAGGCTGATGTAATTAGCATCTCTACCGTATGTTTCCTTTGCTAGCTGTTGTATTTGTGTGAAAGGGAGTCATATATAAACTCCTCTCATTGTGTTTGTAATTATATTATACAATATAGAATCAGAACTTGAGTTTCAAGCTCAGTTTTCTCTCTAAACTCCTAGTGGTTGTATCTTGAGTTGGCAACTCAAGTGGTGATACACCAGGTCATTTTAGTTCTTCTTGGTGGTGTTTTTGTATCCAAGAAGCCCTAAGGTGACTGCCCAGGTGAGCTACAAGTGTGGTGTTTCTGTATCACTTGCCTGATCACTTGATCATCCAACTTTATCCCTTAGCTTGTTTTTGTTAGCTTGGTCTTTGAGTTCTGGTCAGTTGGAGGAGTAAGGCTGGGTACATCAGGTAGCTTAGGGCATATGAATGCCACGTCTTAAAAAAAGGTTAAATAATTAAATTTAACTCCTGCATTCAACAAATACGACTTTGATAATGTGAAGTATTTGTAAAGGCTAAACACCCTAAGAAGTCCTTTAATAAAAATGTAACTCGGGACCTCTAATTTATTAGAACTAATTCATAGTGATTACAGGAAAAAAAAAAACTAGGAGCGGAGGAGGAAAAAAGTATTATATCACTTTTGCCAATGACAACTCTAGGTTCACCAAGATATATCTTTTGATTAGTAAGAATAAGGCCACAGAAAAATTCCTAATTTACAAAACTGAAGTACAAAATCAATTAGACCAAAAAATCAAAAGAGTTAGGTCCAATAAAGGAGAAGAGTATGATACCACAACAAAGTAGTATAACTGAAAGAAAGAATAGAACCCTCAAAGACATGAATGCTATCCTTATTAGTTCAAGGATGCTACTAACACATGCTGGGGGCCAGGGAACTTATATTATACACATGTTATGTGTTAAATAGTATTACATATAAAAGGCTAGATAAACTCGCTTTGAGTTGTAGAAGGGTCTTGCTCCTCACCTAAACTACATTAGAATGTGGGGGTGTTTAGCCAACGTAGGAATTTCCTATTTTCAAAGAAGTAAAATTGGTCTTAAAATTGTTGATGATATTTTTATTAGGTCATGCTGATAATAGTCCTACATATAGATTTACTCTGAAAGATGGTTCTATTTTTGTCGCTATTAGAGAGTTTAACAATGCAAAATTTTTGAGCATATTTTTCCTATCAAAAATTCTGGTAATAAGTGTTTGCCTGTTGCATCTACATCAAGTCATAATATTGCGTCATCTAATAATCTAGACCAGTAACCAAGGGGTAGAACAAAGACAAGTTTCGGATCTAACTTTATCAATGTTTTCTTAGTAAAGATAGATCTATTAGATGAGTAAACGGTGAATGTAATCTCATAGAGTAGCACCCAAGGAATTTTAAGGAAGCTGTGGAGACTGTAAATGCTAATTTCTGGAAAGAGTCTATTAATAGTGAAGTAGAATTTCTTGTGGCCAATGGAACTTGGATTTTGACTTACCTTGCTAGGGGTTGTAAAACACTAGGGGTGAATGTGTGCTCAAAACAAAATTGAGAACTGATGGAACCATAGATAGGCTCAAAACTAGACTTGTGGTTCAAGCGTTTAACCAGAAAAAGGGTGCGGACTAATTTGATACCTACTTTCGTATAACTAAGGTTGCTACCATTAATGCATTAATAGATGTTGCATCCATCTATTATCTTATTATGCATCAAGTGGATGTCAAAAAAGCATTCTTAAATGGTGACCATATAGGAGATATATACATGAAGTAGCTCGAGAGTTTTGTGGTTTTTAACAAGAGTATAAGGTATGCAAACTTGTCAAATCTTTATATGGACTAAAGCAATCTCAAAATGAATGGTATGACAAATTTGACTATACCCTTATTTCTAGTGGCTTTCATGTCAATGACTATGATGTATGTGTATATTCAAAAGTTGATTGTTGTTGTGTAATCATTTGTCTATATGTGAATGACATGCTTATCTTTTGTACAAAATTTGATTTCATTAATGCTATTAAGTGCTTTCTCAGTACATGCTTTGACATGAAAGACTTGGGAGAGGCATATGTTACTCTTGGCATTAAAATAAGTAGGTCCAAAAGGGTATAAGTCTTAACCAATCTCACTATATTCAGAACATACGCGAAAAGTTTGGTCAATTTGGCTAAACTCTAGTGAGAACCCCATATGATCCTAGTATTCACTTAAAAGTAAATAAGGGCAACATTCTATCACAAAGTGACTATGCAAAGTAATTGGTAATATAATGTTTCTAATGAACTATACACATGCTAATATAGCCTATGTTGTAAGTAGGTTGTGTAGATATACACACAACCCCAATCATGATCATTGGAATGCTCTAATTAGACTTTTGAAATATTTGAAAGGGACTAGTAATTGGGGATTACATTTTAAAACCTATCCTACTGTGTTGGATGAGTATTGTCATGCTAACTAGGTGCTCGATAATGATGAGATTAATTCAACCGATGAATATGTGTTTACTCTGATTAGTGGTGCTACATTTTAGAAATCATCGAAGCAAACTTACATGGCTAAATAAAAAATGGAATATGAGTTCACGAGGCATAGTGGCCAAGAGGCCTCTGCAGATATTCCATTCTGGGAGAAGCTAACTCCATTAGTATCTACGCCTTGTGACCCAGGAGTGGCCATAGGAATGGCTAACAATCAAGCCTACAATGAAAAAAAGGAGACATGTTCATTTAAGACACAAAATCATGAGAAATCTAAAAACGAATAATGTGATATCACTTAAATATGTAAAAGCAAAGAGGAATCTTACAGATCCTTTCACTAAAGGTATTTCTGGAAGTGTATTGTTGACATCAATACAAGAAATTGGACATAAGCGTATTAAGTGAGTGAATCGTGATGAGTACCCATGTTGGACAAGGGTCTAAATTCAATGGTTCAAATGAAATCACAAAACAACTCAAAAATTTGTAACACAACCCATTCCTTAAAAAATATAATAAGCAGTATTTTCATTTATTGTTAATTTGTTAAGGATCAACCACTGGTTCTTAATGTTTCCGTACCCTTAATGGTGGTTCCCGACAGTATATGTGAATGTAGGGGTCAATGTTCGCCCTCTACAAAAGTCTTAGGGCTAAAGACTCTCTAGAACATTCACAAGAATCCAAGCATTGACGCAAGGGCTTTAATGCATCAACATTATGTGAGGATATTTGATTCTAAGGGTGCACACAATTTGATCTATGCAAACTTCATTTGGGTGCAGAACTTTCCCACCCCAATGGATGTAAGGCAGACTTGTAGAAATCCGTTCTTCAAGTCTCCCAAATAGAAATTCTTCAAAGAGCAATTCATGTTTACATAGTCTTGCCCTCGTTGACTTGCTAGAAAGAAAGTGGGTAGAGGACTCTTTAGACCACACACACGCACGCACGCATTGTCAGCCCACCGTGTAGAGCCAGGTGCCTGGCATGGACATAAGCTCTTATTGACTACCTTTTTTTGTCAAAATTAGTTAACTAATTTTGGAAGGTAATCATTATAAATTGCATTTCCATTATTGAAATTATTTCTCAATCAATGTTGATTTTCCTCAACATAATTGGTGCTAATTTTTGTCTACAAAATCAGCATTCTCTATTTTTGCTAAATTTACTATCCTCCTCACCCACTAAATTCAGCCTTCTGCTAATAGTCTTAGACAAAGGAAAACAAACACTTGCCTTCTATATTTTCTTCTAGCCTCTTTGATATGGGCAATTGATCAACAATCCTCACTATTGTTTTTCTAATACACCGTTCAGACAACTAGCCGTGTATCCCGAGAGATCGATCGCAGGACAGTTCCAGGTGTGCGGTTGGGGGACCAAATTCAGTTTTATGGTAGTGAACTATCACGCCAAGACTTCATCTTCTATTCTTAATTTGATACGTTTGTTTATCCGCTGTCAGTCGCAACCCTTTTTTCCTAACAAGAGGCAAATAAATGATAAACAGGTCTTGTGCTGAGTGAATCGGGTTGAAACTTTAAACAGTACAGCAAAATCAGAATGTGGCCGTTGATAGTTTCGTTAAGCCCCAAACATGTACCCCAATTTTGAATTTTAGCCGCATCCAAAACCAATCCGTTTTACCCCCGAAGGAATTGGCGCACGTACTCGAGAACTGGTGTACCTGTGGAGCTTTTAAAGGAGACTAAATTTCAATATTCCCATCCTTTTGTGGAGAACTAATCATTATATACATACATCCATAGATATAT
>JACYFF010010365.1:28103332-28115650 GCA_017589665.1 Selenicereus undatus | reverse complement strand
TGTGTGCTTTAATTTCCGCATCTATCTTGATAATTTTCGCTCTTGCTACATCTGAAAAGACCCTTTGCAAACAAGTCACAGAGGTGTTTGTCATATATAACGCGAAAATCAGACACCACAATTCACCCCCCCTCTTGTGGTAGGATACTCTAAGATCTAACACATTGGAAGCGTTAGCGAGTAGTGTTTTATTCTGAGGATGGAGAAGCCTCCTCCCTCAGCAATATTTAAATCTCAAACCCTAGCCCAGATTACTTCTGACTCCACAACCGCACGCCACCGTAGCTTGATCAGCAAGGCTGCGTTTAACACCCTCATAGCATAAAGCCCAAGGCCACGTGCAGCTGTTGGCCCTGTAAATAACAGTCCATGGTACTAAGTGAATGTGTCGCTCCATGCTAGTCCCATTCCATAGAAAACGTCTTCCGATCGATTTCATCACATGTCGATCGACGAAGTCTGGCGGTTTGTATCACATGCGCTAGAATGGCTGAAACCGTGGATTGTATAAGAGTGATCCGGCCCGCTGGGGACAGGCATTTGCTCTTCTGCCCTACCGATCTCTTGCCAACTCTCTCCATAACCCCTTTATACGTACCTTTCGTGAGGATTGGTATTGCGTGAAAAATAAATATGGGATTTTAGATGGCTCACCTTTTGACCCGATGCATCACAAAACTCATCCAGACAAGTTTTAATAATCCGGGCCTGCTCTGTCAAAACTTCCGCAAACAACATCACATCATCCGATATTTTTGGACGTTTTCGGCTTGTAGGAAAGGGATGACATCCACCTTGCCGTTCCTCGATCTCAATTGTTTGAGATATCTTCTCCATACACGCGATAAATAAATAAGGCGATAGTGGATCTCCTTGTCGAATGTCCCATGTAGGAAAGAACCTTTCTATTGGCTCTCCATTCCAAAGTATACTAAGCAGGCACGAAGAAATGCATAACATAATGCTAGGTTTAATGGCCAAAAATCAGCTCCGCTGATCCACCACGGGCTTCAAGGAGTTTGGGCTACGGACCATGGCGGCTAGGGTTTCGTCGTCTTGGTGGCTAGGGTTGCTTCTAGGGTTTTTTTCATCCTTATAAATCTAAACCCTATATGAAGGGCCTTGGCCCGGCTCTAATATGAATCCCTGAATCCCATACCACTAGACTAGTAAGAAATACTTATAGAGTATTCTGTTTTCACTATCTTAGATTTGTGAGAGAGATTAAGAGAGTTTTGAGAGAGATTATAAGAGAGATTGTAATCTAGTTGCTCGATCGAATCACTCGTTGTGATTGTTATCGCATTGTACTCACTCCTTCTTATAGTAGATTGTTTGTACTCGTACCTGTTCGTGGTTTTTTTTTCCGCATTGGGTTTCCACGTAAATCTTTGTGTTTTTTATTGTTCTTGTTATCGTTGTTTACTTTTGAATATCATTGTTCATCCTGATGCTTCCACTATTAGTTTGCTTTAATTCCTAACATATAATAATTTCTAACAAATCCAGTAGGAAAATGTCATCCAACATTTCCTTAATAAAAGGCCATTTAAGTCTGTCATAGGCCTTTTCCAAATCAAACTTTATGGCCATCCAACCTTTAGCTCCTTTCTTAAGCCACATTGAATGCATTATTTCGTGCGTAGTGATAATTATCCCCAATTTACCTCCCTGCCACGAAGCTTGATTGTACAGGGGATATCAAGTCAGGTAACACCAACTTCAGTCTCTGCACTATACACTTAATTGCCAACTTATACACCACATTGCATAGACCCTTGGGTCTAAATTGGGTAACCGTTTGTGGGTCGCTCACCTTTGGAATTAATGAAATAAATGTGTCATTTAATCCCTCCGACATTGCTCGACCCCTCAAAAACATACAACTGTTTCACAAACAGAGCTACCCCCAGAGCTCAACACTTCTGGAAAAAATAAGCCTGAAACCCTTTAGGACCCGGCTCCTTGAGCGGCGCCATAGTCCTCAATGCATTGTAGACGTCCATTGCCGTGAAAGGCGGCTCTGAAAGGGCTTGGTGCTATTCCATGCTTAGTTGCGTGAAATGCCCCCAAGTAGATGAATTACAGTCATCAGAAGTTGGAGACTCCGTAAAAAGTCCCCCAAAATAATCCCTTACCATGCATTGTACCCGTTCCGGCTCCATGATCCAATCCCCATCTGCGTTCTGAAGTCCCTCGATTCTATCAGATCTTCTTCGGATTATTGTACCCGTATGGAAATAGCGAGTATTCCGATCTCCATCACGAATAGCTTCAGCCCTGGACTAACCTCTTGAAGCGTGTGAATTCCCAATTGCCTTTGAACCACAAACAGATGAAATCCGGCGGCTACTAGAGTCCCGGTGAAACCACGTCACAAACCCGAAATACTCAGACGGTAATGCGTTTTAGAAAACTGAGAGAGTGTGAGAGCTTGAAAAAAAAATGTCGCTTAGGTTTTTTTGTGTATCTCTGATCCTTGGTGTAATCACTGAGATTAGGTTATTTTACCCCAAGCTGCCACCCCCCATTTTTAGGCCACACATCCCTAAAAATGGGGGAAGTGGCCGTTTGACCAATTTGCTAAAAATAGCCTTCAGCTCCCACTCGGCCACTTAAGCCGTAACATCGTCTCTTAGCAATGTTTCCTCTCAAAAACGCGTCATACCAGGAATGAGACGTGCGACCATAAGTAACAGGTAGCGCTTTGTTAAGATACCGTCAATCTAACAAAGACACTTTCAACATTGGCGATGTTAACCCGAATCATCCTCTCATTGCTAACGACATACAACGTCCCTTTATGTCTGATATATCATATGGTTATAACCTCAGTATAACCGCCCGGGCTGATATAGCAATGGTGGATCGATTCTTCCTTAGACACCTATAATGCTTCATTTTAGCATGATAGCTTTCCTAATGTGTTCCGCTGGACTATCTATTTTATAGCCCTTGGAGTTCACATCAAAGTAGCTGCAGCATACCTCAAATCCACATTACAGTTCTAGGTCAAAGGGTGTCATCTAAATAGACCACGAAGTCTATAGGGATCACATAGTGACAAGGAAGGGATTCAATTGTCACTCCCCAGGTCGACTTAAGCACACACAGTATGAATGTGTGTCATGGTATAACTCCTACTGAGGTGAGTTGTCACTTTGTATACCATACGAATTACAAGTCCAGTTTTCCCTAAAAAACTGACCCGAGTTACTTGGTTACTGTACAAAACATAACCTAGATACTCAAAATTCGGCTTTAGGCTTCGATATAAGGTTGTATTATATCCGATTTACTTAAAATCTCATCTTAGACTAACTAAGGCGACTATTCATTATCCGCATCATTAAACTCGCGGTAATAATCAATATTGCACACCTAGTGCCAATATGATCAAATCTTATCCTACTCGCCACTTAGACGTCAGGATTGATCATCCATGTGATAAGATAATCAGAAGCCTAGTGACATTTAGATATGCCTAATCAAACAACCAAAAAACCGTAATGAACATTTCAGGAAAAAGAAACATCAATCTTTATTCATAAGAAACATTCATTACATATGTCCAAAACAAAACATCCCCAATAACTAAAACCTACGAAGACCTAAACTCATCAAATGAGTTTTGAACGTATCTCTAGGAGTAGGTTTAGTTAAGGGATCAGCAACCATCTTACTAGTAGGTAAATACTTTACAATGACTTCTTTTAACTTTATGGCGTTTCTTACAAAATGATAACGCCTTTTAATATGCTTGGCCTTCCTATGGAATTTAGGATCCTTAGCATATTGGATAGCGGCAGTATTGTCGCACCACATTTCCACAGGATCATCAACTCTCGGAGTGAGATCGAGATCCTGAAGAAAACTCCTGAGCCAGATCGCTTCCTGAGCGGCGAGGCAGCAAGCAACATACTCCGCTTCCATGGTTGATAAAGCTATGCACTCCTGCTTCTTGCTGGACCAAGATATGGCTCCCCCACCAAGAGTGAAGACATATCCCGAGGTGGACTTAGACTCGTCCAAGTCACCACCCCAGTCAGCATCAGAGTAACCTCTCAATTTCAAGTCCACTCCTTGGTAGCAAAGTACCAAGTCGGTAGTCCCCCGAAGATAACGCATTATCCTCTTGACGGCTTGCCAATGAGCGACTCCCGGGTTACTTTGGTAACGACTTACCAAACCAACCGCGAAGCAAATGTCAGGCCGTGTACATAACATGGCATACATTAGGCTACCTATAGCACTAGCGTATGGGACATTGCTCATCTTCTGTTTTTCAACTTCTGTTTTAGGGCATTGCTCTAGACTCAAAATCAAACCCTTGTCTACTGGAGTATCAACGGGTTTGGAGTAATGCATCCGAAACCGTTCTAGGACTTTCTCGATATATGCCTTTTGGCTTAAACCAAGAAGTTTCTTCGAACGGTCTCGGAGAATCTCCACACCTAGGACATACCTAGCTTCACCCATGTCCTTCATCTCAAAGACGGAGGATAACCACCGCTTGGTGGCATTGATCATCTCCATATCACTTCCAGCCAGTAGAATGCCATCGACATATAAGGTAAGAAACATAATTCCTACACTTGTCCTTTTGACATAAACACAGTGATCTTCTGAAACCATGGTAAAGCCAAACACGGTGATGGCTTCATGGAATCTGAAGTACCATGCTCTAGAAGACTGTTTGAGGCCATATATGGATTTTTTAAGGTGACAGACCTTGTCTTCCTGGCCTTTTGATACAAAACCAATAGGCTGGACCATATATATCTCTTCCTCAAGATTTCCATTTAGGAAAGCAGTCTTCACATCCATTTGGAACAGTTCTAAATCCAAATGGGCTACTAGCGCCAGAAGTAAGCGAATCGAGGCTAATCTCACCACAGGAGAAAAAGTTTCCTCGTAGTCTACACCCTCAACTTGGGTGTAGCCTTTCGCTACTAAACGGGCTTTGAACTTATCAATTGACCCGTCTGCCCGACGCTTAACCTTGAAAACCCATTTGTTTCCAATGGCTCTGCGTCCGGGGGGAAGGTCAACTAGATCCCATACCTCATTCTTTGCCATCGAGTCCAACTCATCCCTCATGGCATCCATCCATTCCTTATCGTTTGGTGATTCCAAAGCCTCTACATAAGAGGTTGGCTCTTCTATTTCTAAAGGAGCACAAAAGAAAATTTCCTCTTCGATTTGAAAATACCGTTGAGGAACTCTTCCACGCTCACTTCGTCGAAACACTTTAGGACTTGGCGGTCTAACCTGTTCAGACTCGGGATCAGGATTTCTCCCCCTTTTCTTTTGAGATACAGAACCTCGAATAGGAGAAGAACCACTCCCACTAACCCCTTGGGGTGTGGGTTCCGGAGAATGAGGACACTCAGTCTCTAGTTGAGTGTCCTGAACAGGCAGGTCTCCCTGCGTCTCAACAGTAGGTACACTCCCACTATCTCTAACGTCAGGGAGATGCATATCCTCGGTGTCTTGGGCAGTATACAAATCCTCCCCCTCACCGAGAGATAGGTTCGTTTGTAACTCATACAATCGAAAGTCCTCGTTTATGTCACCAATACTAGGGAACTCATCCTCAAGGAAATCGACATTTCGGGAATCTAATTCCTTCATGCCTCCATCTGGATGTTCTCCATACATCACATAACCCTTTGAATGTTGCGGGTATCGAATAAAGATCATCTTGGTGGCCCTTGGACCAAGCTTACCATGTTTATGGGTTGGGTTATGCACATAGCCTGCCGAACCCCATGGACGTAAATGGTCCAAGGAGGGATGTCTACCATTCCATAACTCATATGGAGTAGTAGGTATACTCTTGCTAGGTACTCGGTTTAAGATATAAGTAGCCGTTAGCAAGGCATCACCCCAAAAACTAATTGGAAGGTTAGCTTGGGCCATCATTGACCTGACCATGTCAAGTAATGTGCGATTCCTACGCTCAGCTACACCATTTTGCTGCGGAGTGTATGGAATCGCTAGATGTCTTACGATACCCTTTTCCTCACAGAACACCTTGAACAAATCAGAAAGGTATTCACGACCACGGTCGGTCCGAAGAGTCTTAACTTTTCGTTCCAACTTGGTCTCTACTTCTGCGACGAAGCGTTTGAACACATCTAGGGCCTCGTGGCGGTGTGATAATAGATATACGTACCCATATCTAGAGTAATCATCTATTAAAGTGAGGAAGTATACAGCACCACTACGTGCTCGAACATTCATTGGTCCGCAAATGTCGGAGTGAATGAGTTCTAAGGGAGTAAGCGCTCTAGAAGCCTTACCAAAAGGTTTCTTAGTCGCTTTTCCTGCTAAACAAGGCTCACATATAGGTAGCTTAACCTTAGTAAGTCTGCCTAATAGACCTTCTTTAGCAAGTCTAGTCATTCTATCTTGACCTATGTGTCCAAGTCTAGCATGCCATGTTACAGAATCACTACTAGAATCAACGAATGATACAAAAACAGAAGATGCTTTACTAGAATAATCATTATCTAAGTCAAGCACAAAGAAATCGTCTACCAAAGACGCATGGCCAAACAAATTGCCACCATACTCAATGTTCAAACCATCAGTTTGCGAAACGAATTGAAAACCTAATTTCCAAAGAGAAACATAAGAAACAAGCGAACACCGCACCCCATGTGCATAAAGGGCATCGTGGAGTAGCAACGAATTTCCTCCACGTAACTTGAGTTTGTACGTTCCAACACCCAGAACGTCCTCTGCAGTCCCATTACCAAGTGTCACAGTCTGTGTCCCCACCGGGTAAGGGTAGAAAGACACAAACCCCTCCTGGTCTCGAACTACGTGCTTGCTTGCTCCCGAATCTATAATCCAATTAGGAAAAGATTTAGCAACAAATGCATGGGAACAAACAAACAAATCACTAGTAGGGATTGAAGAAGGTACCTTGGCCTGAGGCTCGGGACAATCCCGAGCAAAGTGGCCCTTCTTCCTGCAGGCATAGCACGTCACACGTGCCATGTTCCTCTCCACCTTACCCTTAGGTTTCGGTTGCTTCTTAGCAATCCCACCTTTAGGGCCAAGTTTTTGTGAGGGACGAACATTTTTCTTCCCTCGCTTAAACCTGTTTACTTTCGGCCTGTCCACTCTGGCAACAAATGCTGAGGGAGGTGGAGCCATTGCCCTGAGGCGCTCATCCTCTAACTCTAGGTGCTTAGCAATCTCACCAAAAGTTTTGATGTGAGTACTATGCACCATTAGAGTGAGAAACGGTTTCCACTTAGGATCACCTTGGTTTAGTGCACGCAGGAGATTGTTTCTTTGGTCTTTCTCCGAAAGGTCTATCCCGCCAGCTCTGAGGTCTCGAATCATGGACTGCATAGTCCTGATATGTTCAGCTATGCTTCGGGTAGAGTCTATCACGTAAGACATCCACTTAAGATGCATTGCTTGTAGCCTCGTTTCCGAAGTCTGACCATATCGGATTCGAATGTTATCCCACATCTCTTTAGCTGTGGGAAAAACCTCGAACTCACCGATTAGATCGTCGTGCATGCAATACAACATAGTATAGCGTGCCTTACGATCCTTTTTACACCACGCTTGGTACTCAACCAAGCGTGCCTTGTATTCCTCAGTGGCAGTGACATCTTTACCATCATCGTCCGTTGTCGCAGGGGGTGGCATAATGAACGTTATGTGCTCTAGCACATCACGTTCTTCCAGGAGAAACTCAATCTTCCTGTGCCACATATCATAGTTGGACCCATCCAACTTGTTACTGGTGGACAAGTCAAAAATCATAGAGGTGTTTGAAGTCATATCTACAAGTAAGAAGGAAATAATGGATGTTTAGACATATCATACATATAATCAAAAGTAATCTCAAAAACTATCATTCATATTTATATGTTCGAAAATTTCGCTAAGCTCATAATCATCACATACTATATGAATTAAGAATTTGAGAAAAATTTGATTATTATTAATCCACAATAAACATATTTTTATGGATACAACATTAAACATATTAACATTCAAAAACTAAACATCACTAAGACGTCAAAAATAAGCATAATATAAAACACATTTAATTTAAGCTTAAAATAAAGAGGAACTAATCTCTTATTGATCCAACACACACAGCGTATATTGTTGCTTCACATGCCAATTAATAAGCATAAAATTAACTAATAATTGAATTAATTATGACATGAAACTCATTCATATATGTAAATTGATTTAATTGGCATGTACGAAACAAAAATAAAATTGAATAATTGCATGATACATAATCATAACAAACTGACTAACATATTACGTCAAACAAATTAACATAAATCATTTTAACATCACAAAAATGTCAAAAAAAAACTAAGTAAAACAAATTTACTTAATAATTCATAAAACGAATTTACAAGTTCCATATCATGTGTTATTAAACATATCTAAACACATGCTCATCACATAAACACATTCATGATAATTGTAAAACAAATTCACAATCACCTAATTCTAAATATTAAACAAAAATAAATTAAACATAAAGCAGGTTTTTTTTTTTTTAAAAGGAATGATACATAATCAAAATAAGATTAACACAAAGTATGATATACATAATCAAAAAAAATGGGTTTTGATTTTTTTTTTAAAAAAAACTAAGCCTTTGGTTCATTAAAAGGCAACACATTTAACACCCTCCCCCTCCCCCCCCGCGTACCTCGGCCCAGAGCTTCGACCCTCCCTCTGCCTCTCTGCTTCGACCCTCCCTCTGCACGTCTCTCTCTTCTCAATTCTCTCTCTCTCTCTCTACACAAGAGCCACGGCATTCGGCTTCCATGGTTTCCGGCACCGAGCTCTCCATGGTTTCCAGCACTAAGCCTAGCCGTCTACCCCCCCAACCAGAAAAAACACCAAATGATGAACCGCCGCCCCCCACCGACCTCTAAACTGTTCTCGATCTCCTTTTCCGGCAACCTTATGGAAGAACCACCGTCGCCATCACATAGATCGGGCGACGACGATCTTACCGGTACCACCCACTCTCGGAACGCGCCACCTAGGCGGCGGCGCGTGGGCCACACGCGCCGCCCTATGTTGGGTTTTTGAGGGTTCGGTTGTGCAAGGTCGTAGATCGCGGCGTTTGGAGGTCGGGTCGAGGAAGAAAGAGACAAATTGATGGCCTCTCGGCGGCGCGTGTCACACACGCGCCACCCTTCCACGGGGTTTTGGCGGCGGCTGATGGTATTCAACTCTACCTTTTCCTTTTTTTTATTCTAATCGTCTGGTAGCATGATCGTGGCTGGGGAGGGTGTGAAGCAGAGGCAGCAGAAAAAAAACAGGGGAGTTCGAGGGGGGTGGGGAAGGGGTGAACATGATTCAGATTGACAAACGGGGGGTCTCTTGAACATAATTTCAACACATAAAATCATGCTATTATCTCATTCGGGAACCAAAACAATTAGGTAGGCTCTGATACCACTGTTAGAAGAAATTGCATAAGGACTAACCTCTTGAAGCGTGTGAATTCCCAATTGCCTTTGAACCACAAACAGATGAAATCCGGCGGCTACTAGAGTCCCGGTGAAACCACGTCACAAACCCGAAATACTCAGACGGTAATGCGTTTTAGAAAACTGAGAGAGTGTGAGAGCTTGAAAAAAAAATGCCGCTTAGGTTTTTCTGTGTATCTCTGATCCTTGGTGTAATCACTGAGATTAGGTTATTTTACCCCAAGCTGCCACCCCCCATTTTTAGGCCACACATCCCTAAAAATGGGGGAAGTGGCCGTTTGACCAATTTGCTAAAAATAGCCTTCAGTACCCGTTCCGGCTCCATGATCCAATCCCCATCTGCGTTCTGAAGTCCCTCGATTCTATCAGATCTTCTTCGGATTATTGTACCCGTATGGAAATAGCGAGTATTCCGATCTCCATCACGAATAGCTTCAGCCCTGGACTTTTGCATCCAAAAGTCTCAATTTGATCCAGGACTTCTCTTAATTCCTTATTCAGCCGAGCTTCCAGTTTGATAAAATAAATGCTTCCTCCAAAGCCCAAACGGGTTGGGATTCCTTGGAGGCGGGCCCATACCTTAGCTTCCTCCTAAACAGATTTCCAAAGATTTCTTTATTCCACTTAGTCAGCCCCTCCGAAAGGTTGTACAGGGCAGGCATAATACGCACATCATGCTGCCAATGACTCCATAATTCCTGATCAAAATCAGCACGGGAGGTCCATGCAACCTCGAAACGAAAATGCTTTGATTTACCCGGGATGGATGCAAAGCCCCTCGTACCAATCAGTAGCAGTGAATGATCCGAGTAGTTTTGCAGTAGACGTTGCACTGCACCTTCCTGGAAATGTGTTCTCCATTCCATATTACACAGCGCCTGATCCAATCTGGCACATTTCCACGTTGCAGCACTATTGCCCCTAACCCACATGAATTTAGGTTAGATATTAAATTTATGAAATACTGAATTATAACATTATTTTAGGCTAACTGTATAAATTCCAAAACGACTATCATATATTCAGTTAGATTTGCATGAAATACTATTTTACGTGTAATAATAAGGAATATGAGTGATAATACATGTCTTGTAGCAATAACCTCTTAAGTGTCTTGTAGCATTTATCAAAATTACGATATTAAATTATTTAAAATCACCAATTTCTTTCAATAGTCAGACTGAGTTATAAGTTGTAAGCCCTAGAATTTGTAGGCCATGCTAACAAATATGGCATGGCATCTTAAGCGAATCAACCTAATACTCGAATAAGTATCGTACGTCTAATTTACTAATTGTGAAAAAATATAGACAAAAGGTTTATTTTAGACCATATAAGTTGTAACTCTATTCTACTAGTCAATCATACCGTTTTTAAAAAAATTTAATGCATGATAATAACTTTTAAGCACAAACAAAACACTTAACAAGCATCTTGTAGTAAGACATTTATTATTTTGCTGAGTACTATTAGTACATAATCATCACATAATTTTAGGACACTAACTTATGACCAACACACTTCATTTTATTTAACATGGATGGGCCATGGACATAATGCGCAGTTCAAGTAGAACAAGCTTTCTAAACTTGGGCTTGGTTAAACCTAAGTGAGCCTCACTCATAACAAAAGAATCCAAATTTAGACAAAATGAAAGTGCATGCATAATCTCCGCAACATGGGTAAAGTAGGCTACATCGTCCCACATAATCTACACAATGTAAGATCTGTGTGTTTAGTGTCGTCTTTGGTCTCATAATAATGTCCACGTTTTCCAATAGTGAAATGTTCATCACATCTTGCTCTACAATTACTTCCCTGATAATCTTGGTCCCAATTAGCATAGTTGCGAGTGTGGGAACTATATAATAGGCATATATGCAAAAAAAATTAAATAAAAATTAACATTGGAGTGGCAAAAGATGAAAAAAAAAAAAGAAACGCATAAAACGTCAAGCATATGTACTGCTGACGGTCAAATCAAAGCAAAATTTATCAATCTTCAATTTTCAATGGGATACAATTGTAATTTCGACTTGATGTTTCAGTAACTTATCATCTAGTTTGTACACCATAATAATAGGAAACGGGGTGCACACACCCACTTAAAAAGAATGAAAAAGGATCTCGTGCCAAATGGGAATTAAGCCATTGAGGGCCTGTTCTTTTTTTGTAAATTGGGGTTGGTGAAAGGGTAAAGTTAGTTGAGGTGGGTTGAAGTAGGTTGAAGTTGATATATTTTTTAAAGTTGGTTAAAATAGTCAGAATAAAATTTTGAAGAAAGTCAGTTGAAGTTGATTGAAATGGGTTAAAATGGGTTAAAGTAAGTTAAACTTTGTAAATTGAAAAAGACAAATGAAAAGAACAGGTCCTAAGGGGCATGAATTATCAAGTAATATATTAGAAATTCAATTGGATAATCTTTCTTTTGATGGGGGAAGTGAAGGCTGCCTTGTGTGTCCCCCCCCCCCCCGGCCCCCGAGGGGGGAATATTATTAAGTCCAAGGATCTGAGAATGGAACCTAATTTTGTTAGATTGTTATTGAGATAGAGTGATACAGTCATTTAGTGAAGAAATGAAAAAAGAGCCACATAATATCCAAAAAAATTAACACAAGGTGATGATAGTCCTAATTTCGTTTTTTTTTTTTTCCAACTAATACCTATCTGGAAACCCCCCCAAAAAAAGCCTACGATAGCAATAATGAATAGAAAGAGAAAAAAATCTTTAATTAAAATTTTTAACAACAAACAACAACAAAAAAGAATATTAATAATAATAATAATAATAATAATAATAATAATAATAATAATAATA
>JACYFF010010365.1:28093286-28103322 GCA_017589665.1 Selenicereus undatus | reverse complement strand
TAATAATAATAATAATAATAATAATAATAATAATAATAATAATAATAATAATAATAATGACAATAATAATAACAACAACAAAAAATAACAATAAAAATGATGACCTGACGATGTTGCAAAACTCATATATTATATGCAAGGCATTACGAAAAAGAAGTCATGTAAGTGTTAATTATATTAGTTTTAAAATGTCAAGGTTTAGGTATACTATATCTTAGGTTCGCAGTTCCCTTGACAACCTTTTAATTATTGTCTTTAGCTATGCAGTGTAAAACATGAAAAGATAATTGAAGGGGATTAGAGCGGAGTCCAACCTGAGCCAATAAGGTATAGAACTCAAGTTAAGATAAGCATGAACGAACTCGAAGGAATTCCAGCCGTGGAGGTATTTTACACTCTTTGAAGCAAATTTGAGTTGTAATGTTTGTCGTTGATGGTTAAACTCATTGATGCATATTTGCCTGGAAGCTTCAAAGCCTATATCACATATGTGAATGTATGTACTTCCATATAATATATAAGCAATTATATATTAAAATATAAAATATATGAAAAATACATTCCAAAAAAATATATATATATATATAATAGATATCGGTGCACTTGCTCCCGGGTGTACATAATAATTTGCCTGGAAGCTCTCATGTGTGAAAACAAATTGTCGAAATGATCGTGAGACCTATTGTAAAGCATAATTATCTCTCTAATGTCCCTTGTTTAGTTGTTTTGGCTTAAAAAAAAAAAATATGTTGTTCTGTATTTAAAATTGAAAAAATTGGTATAATTGATAAGCAAAATAGTGTTACCACTTATAATTTTGTAAATTATATTTTTGTCCACATTTTTCACAATGATAAAGTCAATTGTATAATACTTTTTCGCAGATAGGGTTGATCCAATTAGAATATCATTTGTTCTTGTCAGCGTAGTGTATGAATATTAAAGCTCGTAATTGATAATTTATTGTCGCTATTCAAAAATTTACGATTATAACATAGAAATTTGGGTGAAGACAATAAAAAATAAGGAAAAATATTTATCAATTGAAACTATAGGTTCACTGAATATAACTCAAAGGTTCGCCATATCAATATTCATCACTTGAAACTATTGGTTCACCAAATATAACTCAAAGGTTCGCCATATGAATCAAAAGGTTCATCACTAACAAAATTAAAAATATTGGCCTCCAAACAATAAATGGCTAATTAGTGAAAGTTCTTTTTTTTTTAAAAAAAAAAATCTTATTATGGTTGCCCAAACATAAAGAAAAAAAAAAGGCTCGTATAATTCTGCAAAAAATAAATGAATGCAATAAAGGGATGAAATTAAGAAACGCTCAATATTCAATTCACAATAGTACAATGTTACGTTTCAAACAATTAGTGAACGATGCCATTAGTCAGCAACCCATAGGTACGGGTCGTATCTACAGCGACGTTACTTTCAACGACCCAATCTATCTCAAATACTAAAGCTAGGGTAACAAATCAGAAGATTAAATTGGCGTTAAGATCATGAATAACAAAATTTAAATGATCATAAGAGAGAGAGAATTCGGGTGGCGTCAATAGAACTTAAGATGAGGGAAGGGATACTCATATGGTTTGGACATATTAAAAGAAAGGATACAAATGCTCATGTATGGAAGTGCAAGCGAGAGGATTCCGAATTATTAATTTTTCGGTACCTTCAACTTTAGTGTCTGAATTGCTTGGTCCACAAAATAAGAAAATGAACCTTTTGACCCATCAATGCTTGAAGAAAGCAACTTTCTAGTTCTTTTTCTTATTATTGTGATCTAAAACTTTCAAAAATTTTCAACTTTGTCCCAAATGGGTTACTTTTAGTAATTTTGTTATTTTTTTAGATTTTTTCAAGAAACATGCTTGTTTTTAATGATTTAACTTCTTATAGAATTTATTTGTACTCAATATCGCAGTCTACTACTTATATCATAAATATTATATTTTCTGGGATACTGAGTCCACCAGGCTTAGCAAAATAATAAGGCTTAATTAGGGAGTTTCGGCTGTTATCTGAACTTAATTAGCACTGGACCCTAACATTCCTCTAACTTACAGAGATTACTAATCTCAATCACACCTTCATTAATTAGATCAGGTGCAACACATATCTATTTCGTTTTCTATTTCAGATCATAGTCTCTAATCAAGTTTTATAATTTAAAAGATAGTGAGACTTTAATCAAGAAATTACAATATTTAAGACATAAGGTTCGATTAAATAATGTTTTTTACTAGAAAACTTCTTTTATTGAAATCTTGAAAACGAAAATATTACAATGGAACGATTAAATAGGGACTTAACCTACTAAGATCATCAGAGGTGCTAACTCATAGAGAAACAGAGAATCACGAGTTCTCTTTTGTTCAAATGTGCTCAAATGACTATGCCCCTTCTCAACACTAAGCCTCTCATTTTATAGAAAATATGGACTATATAGGGTGCCCTAATGGTTGCAGTACATAAACTGATATTTCACCCGGCTACAACAAAATGCGTTATTTTAATGAGTTGACACTTGACAAACTAACACAATAATGGTGCAATAAATTTTCAAAGCACTTAATGTTCACAAGACTAGTCATTCATATTGAGATTCTGGTTGTCTTTATCTCTAATAATATCTTCCAGTCCATCATTATCCAAATAATTATCAAAATATTCATCAAGTTGAAGATGCTCTAGATCCCATTTTTCAAATAATTCATAAAGATATTTCTTTCTTTTTTCTGATAAGAATTTTCTAACTATAACATCAAATAGATTATCAAAGACATCTACTAAAGTACCTCATTCTACCTTCATGTATTTCCAGAACCATCATGATAAACGAAAGTAGTGCTCCTGTAATACATTATTATTTTTGCTTGTTCAATCAATGCCCACATTTGATGATAAATGTTGTAAAAACCACTGGTTCTCGCCAAAGTAGGATAGCTAAGTACTTCTAGTTGTTCTGGAAACTATTCTTGTCCTTGATCATTGTGATCGTTTAAATCAACTAATTGAATAAGATAAATGGCTGGTTTGGCCTTTTAATTTTTATACTCAATCACTGTGTAATGTACCTCGATATATAGACTTTTATTGCATGAAATTTTTTTTGGACCATTGAGAAATGTAAGAATCGAATGGATCTTTTTAAACATGCACTGATGAAAGTTAGTTTTGAGAAGAATGGGTGCTTTGAATATAGGATTTTCATGAGCTATATTATCATTCCATATTCCCAGGCTTTTATAATCGTCTCGGGGGACCAACTCCAGGTCTATCAGGAAAGAAGGTCATAGTACTCCCTGACTCCCAAATATAATAGGAATAATTATAATAATCATCGATGCAAGCCGCATACTAGTCATTGAACCATTTTTCTTAAACATGCGAACTATTTTTTCTTGAATATTATAAGGATACCTTTGATAATTCATTTCTAACTCTAGAAGGCTTAATCTTTGTACTATTTGATAGGCATCAAACAATAGACAAAAGTTTGATCTACTTTTGGTATAAAATTCCAAAATATCCATAAGGATTCTACTATGAAATCCTGTTGTAGTAGTAATGGCACTTCATTTTAGATTGCCTGCTTTTACAATGAATCTTCTGCTCTTATTATCACCATTAACAAGCTCTCAAGTTAAACTATCTGCTAGAGTATTCTTTGATCCCTGTATATGCCCAATAGATAAGGGAAACTGGATAAGCCATAATTGTCAACCCAGGAGTCGCTCTTGTGCTTGCATATTTGATAAATTATTTTTCACAAAACCAAGTTCTCCTTTGTAATTAGTTCAAATAAGAAAAGGTTTTGGGGCTAAAAATATTAATAACTTTTCAATTACCCTTATGATTGTAGGGATTTCTTTTTCCATTGTAGGATAGTTGCATTATGCTTTAATTTATTAAAACTTTCACAGCAATATTTGCAAAGTTTTTCTCCTTGTTTGATTTTGAGTGTCGTACTCCAGTTCTCATTGTTGGCATCTTCCTCAAGAATTAAATCATTTCTTTCATAAGGCAAATTAAGAACTGAAGATTTTTAGACATCTTTTTGATGTTCTGAATAATCTTTGAATCACTAGTGGTCCATGTTCAGTTTACTGCTTTCTTGAGTTGCTATTGCATGATTTTGTCAATTTAGCTAGATCTTTGATAAAATTTGAAGCATTGGTAAGATATCCAAGAAACCTTTCTAGTTGCTTCATATCTTCAATCTTTTCAGGTAAATTTTCTATTTGCCTTAGAATATGGTTTCGTATCATGATTTGCCCAACTTTTATTTCTATACCTAAAAACTCGATTTTTTGTTTGGCATAAATGCACTTGTTCTTACCAAAAATAATACCATATTAATTCATCTTTGGATGATAGCTAGGACATTGTTCTATGGTCTTGGAAAGGAAAGAATATCATCGATGTAAACACGACAACAGTGATTAAGATCTTTGAAGATGTTATCCATTCTCCTTTGACATATTTGAGGTGCATTTTTAAGGCCAAATGATATTGCTATCCACTCATAATGTCCTTGAGATGCACTAAACGCAGTTAAAGGAATTTTTTCTTCATCCATTTTTATTTGCCAATGTCCGCTTTTGCGATCTATTTTTGAGAACCAAGAAGCTTCTTAAATTATATTGAAAAGAACTGTTTTGTTAGGAATATAATAACCATGAAAGACAACATTATCATTAAGCTTTTTGTAATTAATTGTCATTCTTGCTTTCCCTCTTTTTTCATCAACATAATTTCTTAAGATAAAAGCGTGATTGATACAAGGAATTACTATTTCCGATTAATGCTTTGTTCTGAAGTTCTTTGATTTGTTTATCACATTCTTGGATGTATATACACCATTTATTTGACTCGGCTAATAGTGTTGGGATTTCACAAAGTGATTTTTCCAAATGTCCTGTCTTTATCCCAAACTTTAAGAGGAGTATCAGAATAGAGTTCTTTGCATAATTGCCGTTGTTGTTCAGCAATCTACTCTTTAATGGATAACTTAAGGACTCAAAATTTCAATGCTATCTCACATTCTGCAAGTATTACCTTCTTACCATTGGCTATATGTAAACTCAGTGTTTTGATGAGTGTAAGCTTTATTAAATTTATCAATAGGAACTGAGTAACCATTTATTATGAATATTATTTGGTTATGGTTTTGTGTGCATAGAAAATATAGCCTTTGAAAATTATTTTAAATAATCATATCATTAGAGGGTTGATCAGTAGCCCATAGAACCGATATAATACATTGGACTCCTATTTCTATGAATAATTAGTCTTCTATGGCTTCGTTGTGACTCATAATGTTATTATCAACTATCTTTACTTGCAAAGGATTCTTGGATTTTTTCCACATAATGACATAACTTCTGAAAATATTGATCTTTTTCCAAGAAAGACAGAACATCTACTATTCATATAGGCACACAATTCATATTTATTATATCCCTCTAGACATATATTTATTGGGATATAGATGCTATTAAGGTTCGTATTGGTGACATCATCACATATTTTCATAGTCATATTTTTTATTAAGTCATACTCATAGATTGGCTCACTAATAGTTCTTGTTTTGTACTGATGAGTTTTCTATACACTACGAAAAAGCACACAGTTATCGATGAAAAGTATTCATCGCTGAATTTTATTTTTTCGTCGCTAAAGAGATACAGGCGAAAAAACATTCGTTTTAGAACCCAGTACCATCGCAGATGAAATTAGCAATGACTAGTATTTTTCGTCTCTGTTAGCAACGAAAATTACCACGAAATATCGATTCATCTCTATTAGAGACAAAAATATGTTGGTTGCCATTTCACAATAATGCGCCTCTGTTGGTGACGAACATTGCTACGAAGTTAGTTTCATCTCTATCAGCGACGAATATATTTGGTTGCATTGCACAAAACATTTGTCTCTGTTAGAGACGAACCTTACTACGAAACGTTGCTTCATCTCCATTAGGGATGAAAATATTTTGGTTAAATGGAGACGACTTTGGCTACGAAAATGTGTTTCATCTCTATTATAGCGATAATGTATTTGTAGCGATTTTTACTAATTTGTGTCACGAATGGGGACGAGTTGTTTTCATCTCTAGTTGAGATGAAGTTGTTTTGTAGTTATGTTGAACGATATGGAACTTATACCCTGCACCCTTGTTAATGTATTCCTATAAACAAATATATAACTGAAAGAAGAATATATAATCAGCCACAACAACCATATGAGCCACAAGTGGAACTACACGATCAAAAAGTGCCAAGTTTCATCCAGCATGTCTTCACCCCAAATTCTAAGTCCTCCTAAATATATTCAGTCTAAACTTGCCAAACTACCATTAATTGTAGTTACTAGGTACTAACTAAACTCATTGCTAATGAGTCTCAATTCCAACATATAATTAAGTCCTCATCCAAAAAGGCAATCTATAGCCCTACATTAGGGTGCACAAACATAAACTTACAGCTAGTTAGGGGCAGGAGAGAATGGGAAGAGGAGGGGCCCTCAAGCTGAGCAAGTAGGCTAGTGATCAACTCTCTTTGTTGTTTTTGTTCCTCACTAGTGGCTCTAAGTTCTTCCCCTGTACCTTAAAGTTCCTCCTCTGATTTTTTCAATCGAGTCACCATTTGAGAAACAACTGAGGGTGTGTATGATGATGAGGCAGAGTAACGAGCGGACCTCTGGTAGTAAGCTTCTGACTCTATCCCAAGTCCGTAAACAGTTCCTTTCTTGTTCTTGCCTCCAACTGCTTGCAAAAAAAGCTCATCATCATCTACTTCATTTCCTGATTGAGAAGCCTGTGCCTCTAGACACTCGAACTCATCCTGTAATTGGATACGTAAAAAAAAACAATTAAGGGATAAATGAACATAAAAAGACTAAAATGAAGTAATTACACCATTACACCCCTACCCCCTACGGCTAGGAGCATTAACGATTTCATAAGCCTTTCCTAAGTTTTGGGGCAAAACGAACAGAGTTTTGCCTAAAATTAAGCTAAATCCAGGTTTAAAACCTTACAATAATGAGATTCCTAAATTCAACAGTTGCACAATGTATATTCATTACTCAACAGTTACATGCAGGAGATTACAACTCTGCGGGCCACACGCCGGGAGTACATCAACAATAAAATACAATAATATGGGAGAAAAAGAGTTGAAAAAGAGTCACATTGAACGCTCATTGTTAAGGTTAAAAGAAGGGAACAATGGAGCTTATGTACACCTTGCTTACTGCTCTTTCGATCCCGGATGATGGAAAGCTTCAGTTGAATTCAGCCTTTTAGTGTCATTCCTACATGATCATGTTATTCATTCATTTATGTAATCAATATAGGGCTATCACATTCTTTTGGTAATTAATCTAGTTGCAGATTATAGCAATTGATTTTGATAGGGATGCACATGAGATTAGCGTGCCATTCATCCAAAAAGCTGGTGTGGAACACAAAATCAACTTTGTATTGTCATATGCTCAAATAGCTCTTGACAATCTTGTACAAGAAGTAAATCAGTCTACTATTATTCGCAAAATTTCTACTATGTGCAAGATTCTATAACAGCATACCATTTTTAGGTTCTCCCATTATGGGTTCTACTATTATTCGCAAAATCAACTCTGTATTCTACTCATTACAACACATTCCCAAACAGATAGAGCATGCTCCACTCCTAGTTTCATAAAATACCAATATTATGTAAGCTTAAGACCTTAGCTAGGAAAAACTCTTACCCACATAGCCTTAGAACGGTTGTCATAGAAAACCTTCTGGGTTCCTTCTTTCCTAGTATGCAATTGCTTGAAGATCTGAGATGCAGTTGGTCTTTTCCATTCATTTTTTTTTTTGTCGAATGAGAAGAATATCGGGAAAAATTTTAAAAAAATGTCAGTTATCTTCATAGAAGAAGTGCGTTATTCCTAGAAAATTATTTTGTATAAACCAAAAATTAAATGATACTACTAGTCACCTTGCCCATTGAGAAGCTGAGATTGACCCTGACGTGTAGAGAGTCCCAGCTTTAGGTCCAACAGTCTTATTTTTTTTGTTTTGTTCAGACCTTTTCTGGAATGCATCGGTTTCCCTTATGGCTTGCACTCGTTTTTTCAGTTCAATTGGCATTCATTCAATTATCTCTTCGTCCATTGCCTTCCAAAGCATATCTCTAAGACGCGTAGATGTCATTGACTTCCACTGCTTATATACCCTGTTGTTCAGATACTTGGCCCAAGTGTAGGTAGACTGTAAAATAAACATAACCCACACACCAAGATAAGAAACTACATATACAAATTTCTCTTTTAGACATGCACATCAGGAGGTGGAGTATGTAGGAGTAAAGAAAATTAAACCAAAATAAGCGAAGTGACAGTCCAAGATAATAATACTTTAGTAATAGACAACTTGGTGATTCATGGCATGTTTCTCATTCGTTTATGGAGAGAAAATACATGAATCATATATAGAGCATAATAAGCAACAAAAATACCTAATCAGATTCTACAGGTTATGTTCAGAAACAGTGCAAACAATAGATAAAATAGGCCAATGCACATAAGTAGTAGCTAGACTAGCACTTCTGCTCTCAATATATCCAGTGGCTGGTCTGAATACCTACCTTTAAAGCACATAAATAGATAAAAATACCTAATCATATATAGAACATACTAGCACTACTACTTTGAATAAAATAGGAAGAAGCACATAACCAGTAATGCGTACCTACCATTGAATCCATTTTGCTGGTATTCATTAGTACATACCTAAACGTATCTAGCATAAATTGATCAATCACCACTTACATACCCATAGAAAATTAACTGAGAAGCACATAAGTATATAATTAACTGAGAATACAGTATCTAGCACAAATGTATGGCCCAATTATTTCACAAATCAGCCATTTTAGAACTACTGCAAGCAGCAACGAGCTTTGTGGCTTTTTCGATTTCAATAGCAATTGCTTCTCCAAAACATAAGTTTTTGTAGTGTGTTAGTTTTCATTTTCTATCAGTCCCAAGGCAACAGATTGATTAGCCACCATTTACGTACCCATAGAACATAAAGGCATGATTGTAGAGGGTGACCAATAAAAGTGAAGTAGGGAATATATCAAGGTTATCTCTTTCAACCCTCATTCTCAGCCAAGTTGACCATGTGCACAACTCCAATGATTTATTCATATACAAAATATGACATTGAACGGCACTTGCTGATTCAAAGTCACCAAAGTGGTGCTTTACGGACTAAGCTGTTGGCAGTTGCTTTATGTGCCTAGCATTAAAGTGGTCATCGGTTCCAGGGGCTAGAGAAATAGTTATGTTCCCACGAAGGAAGTGAAATGGATTCGCACCACATAGGAACATAAAGAAAGAGGGTTGGTTTGTACAGAAGCTATGAGGATACTGCAGCACGAAAGAAGTATAATTCTCACAGAGCACAGGCCTAGGTTTGTGGCATACAGAGCATTAGATGCCCCTGTGGAACACATAAATGATTTATAACTTGAAATAAAAGAAACCCAATACCTTGAAAGCTCTTCACCAAAATTCTTTGTGATCATCAGGTGCGTTCCTGCAACATCTGCTGGGCTCCAAGTAATGGCTTCTAACACCTTTCACAATATCTTGGCACACATCAACATCATCAAACCTTCAGCATTTGGAAAAAACATAAGCATTGTAAATATATAACATATGAAATCAACACATACAGGCTGATTAAGTTAGCACCACAACCCCTCTGGAGCAACAGACATCACTAATAGCAACAGACTGTTTCCAGGTTCGATCGCAGCCGAGTCCCTTTCCTGACTCCCATCACCATGCTCATATGTACGGGTAGAATGCATTTAAATATTAGAAACATGATAGTCAAGTAAGCACTAAACAGAAATAACACACACACACACACATATACATACATATATATATACACATATATACACACACATATATATATATACATATATATATATATATATATATATATATA
>JACYFF010010365.1:28045947-28078286 GCA_017589665.1 Selenicereus undatus | reverse complement strand
AAAGTTGTCTTTTGGGTTTCTTGGGCCATGTATGAGAAGACAAATCAACATGAATTGTCTATTCATATACATCCATGGAGGTTGATTGTAAGGTGTGACAATGATTGACCAACACGAATAACTTTGTCCATAGTGCGAAAATGGAGCAAAGCCATCTATACACAATCCTAACCTTACATTTCGAGGCTCGGAAGATAACTCATAAAACCTAGGGTCAAAGTGCTTTCATGCCTCCCCATCACTTGGATGTTCCATGAAGTTGCCAGTACGTTGGTGTTCATGATGCCATGTCATTTGCTCGGCTACATTTTTCATCGCATATAGTCTTTGTAATCTTGGTCCAATTGGAAAATAGGTTAACACTTTCTTCGAAATCTACCTCTTATAGTCTTCCTCATAAACCACCTCTCTACACCACATACTGTACATTTCTCCAATTCTCCAGCATCCTTCCAAAACAACATGCACCCATTGGGGGATACATAGATTCTATGATGTGGAAGTTCAAATCCGGCCCACTACAAAAATGGTTCGCATTTTCGACGGAATATCCGACGGGAAAAATATGAATTTCCAACGGAAAACACTATCTCCAACGGAAAACACGATGGAAGTATGCCCGTCGGGAAATCGTTCGCCGTAGATTGCGTTCCGACGGCATCCGACGGAATATACCCGTCGGAAACTCTGTCAGTACTTTGCAGGCACAACTCAAGTTTGTAGGGGAAATTCCCTTTCTGATGGAAATGGAATCCGCTTTTAAAAAAAAAATTAAACACAATTTTTTTTTCCAACTACTTAAAAAACACCACAAATATGAATATGAATATGAATTTTTATGTCTGAAAATTAAATGCGCTAAAAAAAATTATTCATAACATCCACAACAATTTTCGATCCATAAGCAAATCAAATAAATTAATCAGAATCAGATGGATTAGTGGAATCATCATTATCATTTTGGGAGTCCTGCTCATCATCGGCGTCGAAGTTCACTTGCTGGCTGGAAGAACCTGCACGTTGTCCCTTAAGAAATCTGAAAACTTTTTTGATAATTCGCTTTATCTTCCCTTGTTTTTTGGCAATTTTGCTTCTAGCCTCTACTTGCTTGGTAATACTCTGATTCAGGAGTTGTGCTTACTCTCTTGGATCAAAGTGCTCAGCTAATGAGTGGCGTGCAACTACAATTGTAGCGGATTTCTTGAACTTGACCCCCTTTATGCCAAAACCGTATACATGACATTTTTTGTCCGGATTTTCTTTAAGCCAAAACTCTTCTGGGGTCATATGGGACAGTTGGAAACCCCCTTGAGTTGCAGCTTGACTGTACTCCTCCAATTTCTTGTGGTGTTCCCCCTGAAATTTGTAAAAAATAAAAACTATTACATACTAAGGCGACAATTATAACATATGAATAATGTTTCAATAAAATGTGTCGAACTTATTTTTATTTTTTTGCAAATTTCTTATCAATGAATACTTTGTCTTTGACCTTGCAGTGAGTGTCCTTAAACAGTTATTCACATGTGGGTTCCCTACCTAATGTTTTAGCTTACAAAAGATTAAATGTAACAAAGGACCAAAACCTCATTTCTTACCATACATTGAATATCAAAAAAACACTTATTAATAAGCTCATTACTTACCAGGCGCCTCTTCCTTTCACTAATCGGAATTGAGCCACATGTATGTAACAAAGGACCAAAAACTTCTGCATCACTCAATCTATTCTTTTTATTTTGTTCACACAAGTTCTTAAACTTGTCGTCCTCACTCCAATGCTTGACCATCTCATTTTAAACACAAGGCGGCAACCACTTTGGCTTTTTGTTGAACTTCGTAGAATATCCAAGAATGTCTCTAAGCCTAGTTGCACCTCTGCACTAAAAGTTACGTCGTATCTGGATTTCATTGTCTGGATGCTAATAGTAGTGTTTCTGTAACAAAGTTGAAGTAAATTAGTGAACATATCAAACAAATTTAATGAAGACGTTCAAATTCATTGTACAGAAGACCAACCTTGAACTCATTAAACCATATGTCTCACTAAGATTGAGGAACGTCCTTCCACGTGGTCCAAGGACATGGGTACTTACCTGCAAAGCTTTCAACAATTTTTTGTACTACGCCCTGGTATGGAACAAAACTAGGTATAAAAAAAACAAAATTTTTAAAATTAATTACTATAGCCATTAAAAAATATGAATACTGAAGAATAAAATTTATAATGAACTTACGTATCATCATCAAGTTACAAATAAATCTTATTATTTCTGCTTGCAGCTTCACTATCAGGTGCAGGGTTTTGTCTATCTCTTCCTACCCCACCATTTTGGACCCCTTCATTATGGACCAAGTAGCTTGACATTCTAGGTTGACCAACAATTTGATTACTATTATAATGTGGGCTAATAGTGCCAAACTGTTGATAAACCAATGGAGTAGCTGAAGTGCCACCGATGTAAGAATTATTGGGTTGGATAGGTGGCTTCATACCCACACCCAAATAAGGTGGCTACATATAGGGTTGCTCATTCATGCTACTAAAATAATTTTCGAATGGCTGAGTTGGGTCAAGGAAACCTCCAAACATCCCACTGAAGGTGTTTGTTTCACAGTTTTCAGCAGGATCATTCTGTGGGGTCGGTTGTGCTACTCCTCTTCCCGCACCACTCCTAGCGGTTCGACGTCAATCACGTCCACCATTTGCTTTAGACATCTAATTATAAATACAAACAAAATAGACACAAAATACAGCAGTGTAAACATTGCTAGTATTGTCATTGAAAAATTACAGCAAACCAAAAACGTTTAACAACAAAATGTGTCAAACACATACAATTGTTTTTTCTAGCTTGCAATTAAAAATAAAGTGCGCAAACATGCATAAGGATCCATGCAACTAAAAGATTAAATCAACCATTGTGGGACACATCATCAGCATCATCACTTTGTAATGTCGTATCTACTTCATCATCATCAGTGTCTTCAGCTTTATCCTCCCATTCACCTTCTTCACCCTCTTCATAGTCATCATCATCATGTTCACCATCCTCATCATGATCATCACACCAATCATGTCCATCAACATCATCAGCCTGTGCAGTTTCACCAACTAATGTTGTGGCTATTACGTCATCTACGTTCATGGTTGTTGTTCCTAACTGTTGATAAGCTAGCTCTAAATTATCCTTCTCTTTAGGGGCACTGCGCGGTTTGTTTGGTATAACTACCCACCAATTCGCTTTCCCTGGTATCCCCTCAGGGTACTTAAGGTATACCATTTGGGCTGCAGTATCAGCAAATATGAACGGGTCATACTTTTTGTAACATCGATTATAATTAACCTCGAGATATGGGGTAAATTCAGGATAACGTAGCCCCCGAGGAACATCCAGTCAAGCCACTCATAATTAAAAAGAGCACATTTTTTAATTGGTTCACCCTTGAATTCAACACGAACAACTTCATGAAGTATGCCATAATAATCCCCTCATACTTCATCACCTTCGCCTACTCCTTTGAGACACACGCCACAATTATACGTGGCTTTACCTTCATTCCTAGCCTTTGTATGAAACCGATCTCCATTAAATTTATACCCAGAAAAACATTCCATCACCAAAATAGGTCCACAAGATAAGTTTACCAAAAAATTTTGCCTCTCGTCATCAAACACTTGGTAAGAATTGACCTCTGAAAAAAAAACAGATAATTCTTTCTAGAGTAAAAAAACATTTTGTAGGAATTGAAGATTAGTTATGAAAAATTACTTACATTATATTCAAACCAATGTGCAAAATTTGCCTCAATAAACAAGTCAACTTCCACATCACTCGCCTTTGGATTATGACCGCGAAATTGATGCCTGAACCAACTGTATTTAACGATTCAAATTATTAACTACTCAACTATTTAAGTATTCAAATGAAACGTTCAGTAACTGATAAACTTACTCCAAATACGGTTGCACTTCATCATAATTCAGCAAGATGTGAAGGCGAGCAACACGATACTCCGACTCAGTAAGATATCTTTTTCCTTGATTTTCAAATGGAATACCCTTACGATTGAACACCGAAAGAGTTGGCATTTGTGGTTCGGATTGTCGCATACCCTCATTACGCCCAATTCTTGGGCAATGCAAGCTTGACTAAAAATAATAATCGGCAAAATTTTTAATCTCAAATGCTAAGTATGCCTGAACTATGGATGCCTCTACACGAGCTTTGTTCTTTGTCATAGGCTTCAACTAGCCGAAATACCTCTCAAAAGGTTACATCCATCGATATTGAACAGGACCACCCAACAAAGCTTCTTCTACTAAATGAATGGGCAGATGTTCTATGACATTCCAAAAACTAGGAGGGAAACTGTCTCCAATTTACAAATAATTATAGCAATGTTCTTACTCATCTGTTCAAGCATGCTAACATGTAACTCACTGTAGCATAGGTTTCTGAAGAATTCAGGCAACTCGACCAAGGGTCCCAAAACATCTTCCGGAAGAGCAGCAAAAGCTATTGGAAAAAGATTCTCTAAAAAGACATGATGATCATGACTTCTCATATTTTGAAACTTGGTGTTAGATGGATCAACCCAATTACCCACATTAGAACAATAACCATCAAGCACATAAATCTCCCGCAACTATTGCCAAACAACCCTTTTTTGAGCTAACGATAGTGCAAACTTGGCTTTTGGTTTACACAATCTATTAGTGGACCCTCTTGCAGCTAAGTTCAACTCTTGCCTACTGCACAGAATAGACATATCCATTCTTGCTTTTGTATTATCCTTTGTTTTTCTCGCAACATCCATCACTGTATTTATAATATTTTCACTGAAAATTTTCTCAATATGCATGACATCAAGGCTATGCCTCAGACGTTGATGCTTCCAATAAGGAAACTCCCAAAAGATACTTTGCTTTGTCCAGTTATTTTCATTTTCTTGAAATCCGAGAATTTGAAATTGCACCTCTGTATTCATTTTAGGCAAATTAGATACTACATCAGACAATATTTCACCAGAAATCCTTCTGGGAGGGCCAATGTGTATGCTCTTCCCTTTACGAAAAGCAACTTTATTACCTCTAAAACATGATTCCAAGGCAAAAACCGACAATGGCAATCAAACCAAGATGGCTTTTGCCCATGTTGTAACTGAAGTGCACAATTTTAGTGCATATAAATCGGACATGCTAACAACCCTTGAGTATTCCAACCTGAGAACATAGCATAGGCGGAAAAATCATTTATTGTCCAGATTAATGCAGCATGCAATCTAAAAGCTTTCCTGCATGAAACATCAAATGTATCCACCCCAACATCCCGTAGCATTTTCAACTCATCAATTAAGGGTTACAAATATACATTAATTCTGTTCTTTGGATTTGTTGAACCTGAAATAATACAACTTAAAACCATGTAAGGAGTGGTCATACACATATCTGGAGGCAAGTTATAAGATTTAACAACAATTGGCCACATAGAATACGATCTCCTAGATACGAAAAATGGGGTGAAACCATCAGCACATAAACCTAACCTTACATTCCGTTGCTCTGCTGCAAAATTTGGATACTTTTGGTCAAAATGCTTCCATACTAGTTGTTAGGCGATAAATTGTCGTATTTTACGTGCCTCTTTCACACACTTTTAGCTCGTATAATAACTTAATCTTTAGGATTTTTACTTGTTTTATTTACGTTTTGTAGGAAATAAGTTCAGATAGTGCAAGTACCATGAAAAGGAGCGAAGACAGACAAAAACAACGAAAGGAGGCAAGAAAGGGATGATGGGGGTCCAAAACACCGTGCCAAAAGCATGGGACGGTGGGGCGTGCCACTCTCCCATTGCCCCCTCACCTGATTTTCTATTTAAGCCTCCTTGGACGTTTTTGTTCGGGACCTCCTCTGGGCTCTCCTTTAGTGACTTTTTGGGAGTTTTTAGGTTAGGATTAGCCAATAAAAATTCCATCGGGGAATTAGATCAGGATTTGTCTCTAGTTGTGTGGATTCAAACTTGTGGATTCTCAAGTTCATTCAATCAACATGAGTTTTCTTTTCTCATGCTCTCTTTATTTTGTATGTTTATGTTCATATTTTGGTTTATATGCTTTTGTAATGTTTATAGTTTATAGTTGTGAATTTGGATTGTGATTAGCCTTATGATGGCCAATTGATCGTTGTTAGACCTTTAGCCCTCCTGTTCATGCTAGAATTTAAGGTTTTCTATCACGCTCACCACGTGTTCGATGAAATTCTTAAAAGCGGTTTCATCCGTGTTTTGGGGCAATTGACTTATGCTGAAAGGTGAGGTTGATCGTCTAGTGTGAGTAGAGTGAATGGCTGCGATTGGGACATGACAATAGTTTGGTCATTAGCTAGGTCAAGGATTGTCAATCTAGTAGTTTAGTCGAACTAATTCCATAAAAATAGGTGGTTAGAACAACTAGACTAGCCTATTGACCCTTGAGAGAGGCTTGGGCGGCCTCAATGACGCAACTGATCAACCTCAAATACTAGCAAAACTTGGGAAGGTAAGGGTTTAAGTTGATCAGTTGGTTTATCTCAAGTTTAATTGTGATCGCAGTCCTTTGGTTATTTTAGTAGTTCAATTCTATTTTCTATTGCTTTAGTTTTGCATAGCTTGAGATGCTTTAGTTAGCTCTAGTACTTGTAAACCCAACTCTCTGCGGACGACACCCCAAGTACTCAATGATACACCTTGCATTTGGGGTTTATAAGTAATAAAACTTTTTCCCTAACACTACTGCATCCAACGGATGTCGAAGAACACCCGGTTCTTGGCGGTGCTCATGGTGCATCTCATGTGGACAACAGTACTGTTTGAGGCATACAGTATTTACAATCTTGGGATCAAAGATAGGTAGTGCTTTTTAGCACATGAAACCTCCTTATGACCTCGTTGGTTGGAGTTCTTTGGTAATTGTATTGCATGTCCATAAAGTTTGCATGCACACAAATCCTCATCATGCTTATAATAAATCATGCAAACCATTTGTACAACAATCAATTTCCTTAATATCCATGCCTAAATCTTTAACTTTTCTTAACTATTGATGATAACTTTTTAGAATGTAACTTTTAGGAGGGCATATATCTTTCATCAGACCAAAAACTTCATTGAAACAACATTAAGACATATTGTGGCTTGATTTAATACTAAGTTGTAACACCCGAGATTTTATTCCCTTCGTTAAGCCGATTGATATCGTTATAATATCGATGTAGCCTGCCTGAGTGCTGATTTTATTGAAAAGAATATTATTATTCTCATTATTATTAGTTTTATTGGTATTAAGGCTTATTATTGGGTACCACATTTAGCAGATTTCCGAATGCGACTAGAATGTCGAACCTTGCGAATGATCCTGCAATTTATTGAATCGGACCTTAATAATCAAAAGGCGAATAAATCGGCTGATGATTATATTAATGGTTATGGTTTGAGAATGGAGGTCGGGAATTGAATTTACGGTATAGCGGGTTGGAGTTTTTATCAGTGGCTAAATAAATAAATAAAAAAGGGGGCCAAAGCCCCTTCGTTTTTTGGCAAAAGGGTGGCGAAGGAGAGGGGGCTCCCAGCCCACGACACACACCAGGAGAGGGCAAGGGAGGCACCGACGGGGCCGCCAGCGACCGGCCGACGCCTCCCGACCGTTCCCCCACCCTGGTCGTCGCGTGAACCTGAGCCAGAGAAAGAGAGGCAGCGAAAGAAGGGAGTCATGGGTCAAGGCTTGGGGACCCCGACCTCGGGCGACCGCCACCAGCGCGGTCCTTCTCGTCATCAGCGCGGTCATTCTCGCCGGACGCCGGCAATGGGGATGGCGAGCAGAGACGGCAGAGGAAGGAAGCAGCAACGGAACAGCGAAGGGGGGGAAGCCGAGCCCGCATTGAGCCACCCAAATCGAACCCTAAAACGGGTTCCTTAGCTTGGATTCGAGGTGGGTTTCCTCTTCCTCCTATTTATTGTTAATTTCGATGAAAGTTTATCAATTATAGTTCGTTCAAGTTGAATTGGAACTGATTATTAGTGACGTGGGGAAACTGTAGCGCAAATTGAACGATGCCTAATATATATCTTGATCGTATTGAACAAAAGTTTATCGATTATATATAGTTTATCGATTATATGAAATTTATTCGATTATATATAGTTTATCGAATTATAATAGTTATATGAGGGTTATTCTATTATATAACGTTTATCGATTTATATGAAGTTGAGTGATTTATCGATTTATATGAAGTTTAGTGATCTATCGATTTATATGATGTTTTGATTATATAATGTTTATCGATTTATATGAAGTCTATTGATTTATCGATTTATTTGAAGTTTAGTAATCTATCGATTTATATGAAGTTTCGAATATATAACGTTTATCGATTTATATGAAGTTTCGTGATTTATCGATTTATATGAAGTTTAGTGATTTATCGATTTATATGAAGTTTAGTGATTTATCGATTTATATAAAGTTTAGTGATTTATCGATTTATATGAACTTTAGCAATTTATCGATTAGATGAAGTTTAGTGATTAGATATAGTCTATTAATTATATGAAGTTTATCAATTATGTATATACAGTTTATCGATTATATAAAATTATCAATTATATCAAGTTTAATGATTATATATCGTTTATCAATTATAGAAAGCTTATTGAGTATATAAAGTTTATCGATTTATATGTGGTTTATTGATTATCTAAAGTTTATTGATTTATACGTAATGTATTAATTATATATAGTTTGTCGATTAGATAAAGCTGTCGACTATATAAAGTTTATCAATTATATATAGTTCATCGATTACATGTATTCATCGTTTATAGTGATTGCATAGAAATGATATAGTTATGAATGCTTATTTACGTGATTCCTAAGCGCCTCTAAATGCTTTATCAGTCGCCTGTTTTAATTGACAAGTCATTGGTAATGAAATAACCCTAAGTCATCGAATTAATCAACCGAATGAGTCAGGTGACTAGTCGATAAGTCTAGGGAACCTTTGAAAAGTAATTAAGTAATAAGTATGGGTTACATTGCATCAATTAGATTCTTAGTGTAACCAACCCAGTACCCCCTTTTTAAAGTTTACATAGAACTTCACTTCAGTGTTTTAAAGTTCAATGTTTATTGCTCTGCCAGTAGGCAGGGGCTTCAGAGTTCAGTGTTTCATAGTTCTGCCAATAGGCAGAGGTTTCAAAGTTCAAAGTTCATAGTTCGGCCAACAGGCAGAAGATCCAAAGTTCAATGGTCATAGCTCAGCCAGCTGGCAGATAATTCAAAGTCCAATGTTTTATAGTTCTGCCAGTAGGCAGGAGACTCAAGTTCAATGTTTTATAGTTTTACCCATAGGTAGAAGATTTGAAGTCCATAAATCCTATAGTTTCGCCAATGGGCCGTAGAGTCAAAGTCATACGTTACAAACCTTGTCAACTGGTATAGAAATAAGGTCAAAGGAAACTCCCAATTCACATGATGGTTTGTAAAACATTATATTTTAAGAAACAAGCACGTAAAGTTCAAAGGTCATATTGTTGTTTACTAATCAAACGACATAGTTATATGCTTCACCTTATGGTTATCGTTCCGTGTTTTAGCAAGAAAATTTACGGCTGTATATAACTTGTTACTGTATGGTGTAGTGAAGTCATTAGTTTAGTAATTGCATTGCATTGGGCATAATGATGGTTTTAGTATAATTGTTGGGTTCATATAACCCATTAGCTAACGGAATCTTTAATGAATCTTAATGATTATGTACGACTTAAATTATATGAACTGAAATTAGTTTTATTGATGTACTGAGCATCACGTTTAAAGTTTTATGGGATGGATGGGCCTTTTGTAACAGAAATCCCAGCAAGTAGTGTTTATGGGTTAAGCCCCATTTGTTTTTATTGAATTTATGAGTTCATATCAATGACTTATGGTAAGATCATTGAGTATAGCTATTCTTAAGTTTAAGTTATTGGTGTAAATGCTATTTCTCTTGCCTTGTGATTGGAACACAGTATGCGATAGGTGAGTTCTTCAATGATAGGTGAATTCTTCAAAGAAAAGAAATTACGAACAATGGTTGTACAATATTATTGCATCAAATTTATTGTTTTAGGAGAGGGGGTTATCCACTAAGCGATAATTGCTCACTCCCATCTATTTTTGTTCCCTTCCCAGGTTTTTGAAATAGCAGGTGAAGGTCGGCCCAAGTAAGCCGAGATGGAGTCATCGTTGGCCTAGGAATTAGCGATGTGCTTGTATATGAGTTGCAAAATGTATTATGATGTAATGGTTTGTTATTCTAGTTCTTGTGTGCCTGTGTTGTATATCATTTAGAGTTGCTCTGTATGGTCGTGTGAGCCACCATCTAAACTATCTAGGGCTGTACCTTGCATTGCTCATTTGTTTAAACATTGAACTGCGTTGGTTGTGGTGCTCCGGACGGGTGGCCCGTAGAGCTGTGAACTCCGACGGCTGGCCGTTGAGTTATAGTTAAGCCGTTTATTGCTGTTTTTCAGTGCAAAGAAATTATTGTAAGGCTTTAAGCTTGGAAAATGGTAAGTTTTCAGGGGAGACTCTGTCCGTTTTGTCCCACGATTGTAAAAAATAAATAAATAAATAAATCCTAACACTCCTAGCCCTAGGGTTGGAGGCGTTATAGATGGTATCAGAGAAAGGTCCTGCAACCATAGGTCGTGACCTATGTCCTGCATTGCATATAGCTGCTTAAGAGTGCTACATGATGAGGTGCTAATTGATGTGCCCTTTTTATGCAAATGTGCTTTGGAATGAGAGTTGTTGTGCTAAGTGACTATGTGTGGCTTGAATAAGCTTATCGATTGAAAGAATGAGTCGCTTGCTAGAGCAAGCTGAGTGTTAGCACAGTAAATATGGTCTTGTATATATACTTTAGTGACGTTTTAGTGATATACAGCAATGGTTTAAAGTATGCTTGAATTAGATTTAGACGATTAGAAGTATTTAAGCTCTAAGCTTATTCTTGTCCCTAACGTATGGTTTGCTCCTTGGGCCCTATAATGGAGTGAGCAAACGTACTTAATGGTTAGTAGAGAAAGGGCTAGAAGCAGCCAACTCATTTTTCTATCGAAATTTAGAAATCTTGAAAGTCAAGGGTCTTCCCAGTCAAGGGCCCTATATGGAGTTAAAGGTTTTGCTCCGCATTGGACGATTCTTCTTGCTATATAGTTAAACCTTGTTGCTGCGTCTAAAGATGTGCAACTGTATAAGCAATGATATTTGAGTCTCATTCTCTGAGCATAAGTCTCTCAGCGTAACAAAAGGTATTTGATGCTTACTTGCCCAATGACCAGTTGTAAGTGAATAATGATTACTCCCCTGACTGAAGGTTCTTTGGGACAATATCTTATTATGTTGTGTACATGTGAGCATCCTTTTTAATATTGTGTTGTGCATGTCAAGGGAATTACGCAAGAACCTTGTAAGTGGCATGTCTGCACGAGTTCTTTTGACGCTTAGTTGTGGCCTTGATTTGAATTGTTACGTACATAGGAAGGCAGTTTTGGCACCCCAGTATGTAACCACTGTTACCCTTGAGCCAGCTCAGCGTTATGCTCGTTATGGCATTTAACGCCGCTCATATGATAGGCTTAATAGTGTACTAGCTGTATTAACTCTGATACACCTAGAGGGGTGATAAAGGGAAGAATCTGGCAGACTTTGGAATTGTTATGTCACATGTATCACCTCGCTACTACCTGAGGCAGGGACTTATGCCTTTTCAACATTGTGTAAGCACTAGCACCAAGTGTAGAAGCTGGCATGGTTTATAAAAAAAGGGTATAACCTTCCCATCCGTACTAAGTGTGCCTTGGACCTATACGACTACCTTATGTGATGAATGCATTGCAAAGCTTTAACTTATGTCTATAAGACCATTGATGTCGTATAGATGCCCTTTTGTGTGGCATTGTTACGAATCTATGTGTTTTGAAGCACATCCATAGCGCTATGGACAACGTAAGGGCCCTGGAGGCTTGTATAGTTATATGGAAGGGTAAGCATGGTCACTTGTGTGTTTTATAAGTGCATAGCGCGGTAAACAAACCATTTAGTGCTTCATTGGCTTGATTATGGTTGAGTATGTCACTGAATTGACCCAATAGTTCAGCCCGCGTGAATTGTTGCTTCATATAATTATGGTCAACGAATTATTGCATAGCAACTAGTCCTTTATGTTATAGTTAAGGGGCTTATCGTCAATATACTTCATAGCATGATTGTTCAGTTGCGGCCCTTAGCATTTCCATGGTTATCATTGCACGCATCATTGGAGGGTACGCTGACTTAGTGGGAGGTAACCCTTTTCTATCTGGACTAAGACTAATGCTCTTATGATTTACTGGGTGGCTAGTTGCCCATACGCTTAGGGGAAAGCTATGGTGATCTTAGGAGTTGCATTCACATTTGGTTCCTTAATATACCCTATGTTGTGGCCATACCACAAGCTAGTGTACTCGCGACCATACCTGAATGCGCACTTTTAAAGCAAATGTATAGACATGGGATGAACAACCCTAGCAAGGGTTCGACCGAGTGTTCTTATAAGATATGACTGAGTCATTTTACATTATGTGTGTATGACGAGTTTTATACAATACATGGTACATTTTACAGAAAGCCTCGGATAGTGCATCCCCATCAAATGTGCTGCCAATGCTATGTTATTGTTCCTAGTCATTGGGTGGATTGCTCTCCCATCCAGATGTCTGGTAGCGAGACATGACATCAATTTACATATTATCCTCACCATTTCTTGAGATATGTCTACATATGTACGAAATTGCTCATGAGCACCTTAATTATGATGATTGAATTTAGGGTTATGTAGAAGTCTTTGTCGTAACCCTTCATTGAGTTTTGAAGCATAGTTGTCAATGTAAGCGACCAGAATGACGGTTACATATGTACCACTTCTGTAAGCGTTACTCGAGATACGTGATGGACTGATTCAAGTTTCATATGACCTTGGAGCTATAAATATTGAATCATTGATTCCATGAACTGTCATTATGCCAAAGTAATCTTACGTGATGTTGGGTGATACCCTCCTCACTTTAGAGGATTATTGGAATCTCAAGGATAACCATTTTAAGCCCCAAAAGTGAGTTGAGAATGAACTTAGGTACAGCCTAATGTCGTACCCTTGGGCGCCAACTTAGGGCGATGCATGTACATAGAATGATAGAATTTCATGTCACGATGTGAATGGTGCCGGAGTAAACGCTTTTTCGATATTAATTCATGGTAAAACCAATTTCCCGCTTATGTTTAGAGTTATGTAGCGTGTACTAAGCGTATGCGTATGTGGGGGTGGCTTAACCATAGACCTTGGAATTTCGAGGACGAAATTCTTCTAAGGGGGGAAGGATATAACACCCGGCATTTGATTCCCTTCGTTAAGCCGATTTATATCGTTATAATATCGATGTAGCTTGCCTAAGTGCTAATTTTATTGAAAAGAATATTATTATTCTCATTATTATTAGTTTTGTTGGTATTAAGGCCTATTATTGGGTACCACATTGAGCAGATTCCCGAATACGACTAGAATGTCGAATCTTGGGAATGATCCTGTAATTTATTGAATCAAACTTTAATATAATCAAAAGTCGAATAAATCAACCGATGATTATATTAATGGTTACGGTTTGAGAATGGAGGTCAGGAATTAAATTTACAGTATAGCGGGTTGAAGTTTTTATCAGTGGCTAAATAAACAAAAAAAAATATGAAATGGGGCCGAAGCCCCTTCGTTTTTCGGCAGAAGGGTCGCGAAGGAGGGGGGCTCCCAGCCCACGACACACACCAGGAGAGGGTGAGAGATGCACCGGTGGGGCCGCCGGCGACTGGCCGACGCCGCCCGACCGTTCCCCCACCCTGGTCGTCGCCTGAACCCGAGCAAGAGAGAGAGAGGCAGCAAAAGAAGGGAGTCGTGGGTCAAGGCTTGGAGACCCCGACCCCGGGCGACCGCCACCAACACGGTCATTCTCGCCAGACGCCGGCGATGGAGATGGCGAGCAGAGATGGCAAATGAAGGAAGCATCAGCGGAACAACAAAGGGGGGGAAGTCGAGCCTGCATCGAGCCACCCAAATCGAACCCTAAAACGGGTCCCTTAGCTTGAATTCGAGCTAGGTTTCCTCTTCCTCCAATTTATTGTTAATTTCAATGAAAGTTTGTTGATTATAGTTCGTTCAGGTTGAATTGGAACTGATTATTAGTGACGTGAGGAAACTGTAGCGTAAACTGAACAATGCCTAGTATATATATCTTGATCGTATTGAACAAAAGTTTACCAATTATATATAGTTTATCGATTATATGAAATTTATTGGATTATATATAGTTTATCGAATTATAATCGTTATATGAGGGTTATTCGATTATATAACGTTTATCAATTTATATGAAGTTGAGTAATTTATCGATTTATATGAAGTTTAGTGATCTATCGATTTATATGAAGTTTCGATTAGATAACGTTTATCGATTTATATGAAGTTTAGTGATTTACCGATTTATATGAAGTTTAGTGATTTATCGATTTATATGAAGTTTAGTGATTTATCGATTTATATGAAGTTTAGTGATTTATCGATTTATATGAACTTTAGCGATTTATCAATTAGATGAAGTTTAGTGATTAAATATAGTCTATTGATTATATGAAGTTTATCAATTATATATATACAGTTTATCGATTATATAAAATTATCAACTATATCAAGTTTAATGATTATATGTCGTTTATCGATTATAGAAAGTTTATTGATTATATAAAGTTTATCGATTTATATGTGGTTTATTGATTATCTAAAGTTTATTGATTTATACGTAGTTTATTAATTATATATAGTTTGTCGATTATATAAAGCTATCGACTATATAAAGTTTATCGATTATATATAGTTCATCGATTACGTGAGCACAACAGCACTTCGAGTAGTAAACAGTGGCACTGAACAAAACCTGGCGATCTGATACTGTAGAATTCCAGTGAGCAGGGTTGCCGGCGGCGGTCCAGCAAGGGCAAGAGGACTTCGGACTCTCTGTTGATGGCCGAAGACACAAACCCTTTCAGTTACCAACATAACAGTACTTTGCAAATTCAGGTTTCGAAAACACTCAAACGAAGGACGAATTGAAGCCTTTTTTGGTGCAATTGATGGAAAGCTTTAGGGCAAAATAGATAGGATAGGGCAAGGATGAAGTCAATTTTGCAAGATCTGAGTGGGTCGAGAGCGAGTTTGCGTTTCTAGGGTTTTTGAAATTCGCAAATTAAGGTTAGGGTTTCGTGAGTTGTTGAACAATCAATTGAACCAAGTTTTGATGCTATTCCCCAAATGGATTTAGGGTTTTGGGATGAAATTCAGTGGCTAATCAAGGGCTAATATCAATTTCGGTGGATTGTGATGGGTGAAGGTCGAATTTGAGGGGTTAGGGTTGCGAAAATTAGGGACTTTGCGGGTTAGGTTTGTGAATCATGATTTTAGGATTCCGACGGTGGTGGAAGTTTGGTGGTGGTTGGTTGCTGGTGGCGACCGAGGGTTGATGGTCGAGGATGGAGGCTGTTGCTTATGGGTGGTGGCATCAAACGGCTGGCAATAAGGGGTTTAGGGTTTTTCGGGTTGGGTCTATTCTAAAAGGTTCGAAGACTGGCTGACTTGCAAAATGAAAGAGTAGGGATAAAAAATGAGAATTAACAGCAGTGTGAATCGAAACACTCTGATACCAAATTAATGTAGGATGCTCTAAGAGCAATTCCTACAAAGAGGAACAATGAGCAATTCCTACAAAGAGGAACAATTGATGTAAGACGCTCTAAGAGCAATTCCCACACCAAGATAATTCACGCAGGAACTTTCAAGTACTCAATATTTCAATTTATTCAAGACTACCTTCCTAATACATAACAAAGGAGTTTAAATAGATAAGAAACCTAAAACATTAAGGAAACAAATATATACCCTAATCAAAGAGTATTATTCACTAGCTAAAAACGAACAGATAATATTCATAAAAGATAATATTCCTAAAAGATAACCCTATGAATAAAATATTTCACATATACAAATATTAAGAGGTGTTAATATCTTCTTATTCCTTCTTTATCCTTCTCCTGCATCAGCAATCTGCCGTCAACATTGCCTCTTGAAAAAGTTCTACTGTGTAATTCTTCATCTGAGGAACAACCATTATACTTCGATCATGGGATTGGCAGATGATCTCTTATTCTCCTAATCTTTCAAGTGTCAATTTTGTTTGTTTAAGCTCTTGGATCCATACTTGTGTCACATAGTCTGCAATTGATGTCCTGCATCTCTTTTCTTTATGGCATCAAGATCACTCTGATTTCCATCCTACACTCTAGGAACCTCCAAAGCTAAAATGATGATATTGATAAGCTTATAAAGACATCATTCAGTTTGTTAGGTCATGGCCCAAAATTATTAGCACACAAATCCATTTCATATGAAATTAGTCTGAGTGCATTGGTTTTGGTCTTGACACATTAGCATGGCTAATGATATATGATTGAGCCATGAAGTAATTCATATCCATTTATTTCATGCATGCCATGCTCAAGCTACTAGTCACACGGCTCAGGAGCAGGTTTTGCCCAGCAGCATTAGCTGTCTTCAATTTGCATGTCACGCAGCCCAACAAGAAAAACGCAGCCCAGTTCCTTCTCTGGAGGGTTTGACCCGTACTAACCGCCTAGTTCTCAACGTCTGGTTTCCAGAGGGGTCCATGGACCATCTGTGGGCCTGCCCACGATCCGTGGTAGCCCAGAGCCTCTTGGCCTTCTCAGTTCTGGTTCATTTTGCTATTTTACTGGGTATTAATTTGTGGGTATGCAAATTTTCCTGGGATGTTACATAAGAATTCAGGAGCATAAATACATCATTATCATCCTTTTATGAGGTTTTATTTTGGGTGATTTATGGCTAATAATTTATGGTGATTATTTGGGTGAATTATGGCTCAATCCTTAACCTCCTTCTCCTTAATGTGAGAGTTATAACTAGGTTTATACTCTATGAAAGGGTATTTTGTTTAGGCATTTGGTGTAGCTATTGTTCCACCATATTAGGCACTTTCAGTGCGCATTTGCTAGCATTTGAGTGGCACTATATAGTGCCTCTTGGCACTGCCCCTTGTGGGCTCTATCCATTTTCTATTCCACATTTTATTGAGAGTTAGTATGAAGAGATTTTCATTGTAATTGGTCTCTTCCTTGGTCATTTGTTTTGAAATCCATCTTTGTACTCTCCTATTATAGTGGATTTTGTGTCATTGCTGTTGTACGTGGTTTTATCCCAATTTGGATTTCCATGGAAAATCCCCACTTTATTCTTGATCTTGTTTTATATTCTTGAATATATGTATTCTGTCATGCGTCGGGATATACATAGCTCGATTTTTCAAATTATTTTTCCTAACACAGTTTTATAATGTGGCCATTGACACCGTTGCTATGTGATGAATACCCATACGTATCACCACTCACAGCACAAAATAGAAAAAGAAAGGGCTTTTGAATGCCAATGATCCAACCTTTGAGGGTAGTGGAAACCAATACACTAATCTTTTTTCTTGGACCTCAAGAGTCTCAGCTTTTACGGTAGTTATTTTCAACATATAACGCTAAATCTTGAACAGTGTGACTAGCTGGGGAGCGTAGATGGCCAACTTTTTTAACACGCGTGTGGTTGTGTCATAAACAACTTATTCCTTTCTTTTTTGACACATAAAAGCAACTTAAATTGACACCTGGTCATTGCTTCTTTTGAATTTATGAGAAATTTAAGTTGCTTACATGTACTAAAAAACGAAAAAAAAAAGTAATTTATGATCACCACTGTACATGTGTTAAAAATAACGGATATATAAGCTTTCCAGCGAGTCACAACGTCCAAAAGTCGGTGGTGGTATGTTGAAGATAACTACCCTAAAAGGTCAGCTTGAGGTCCTAGAAATGTTTGGTATATTATCGTCCAACATCCCCAATAGTCTATTTATTCGGGGTCTAAAAATCCAAAAAGAAAAAGGAAAGAATGTAACTATGCCGTTCGTTTGTCATGCCAATTAGGTTCTTAATTGACCTATTCACTTCATTTGTTTTATGCTTATGCAACATAGTTTCTTGTATTTAAACTATGGCTGAGATTAAATGTTTTCTAAATTGTGACACGCGGTTTGTAACAAAACAACCAAGGAACTCTGTCTTCTTAAAATGGCTTTATCATTATTTTCTTTGAGGTTTCTTGCTTTAATTATTACATAACCTTGAATTTATCCTGTAGTTGAATATATCCGGTATCTAATCAAAGCTCATGTGAACGGTTTGTTGTTGGAATTGTTTCAGATGCAACTCAGAGGATACTCATCATACATCTACCACTTGCATGTAGCTTCCTGGGGGATAAGTGACTTAAAAGCTGAGTCATTATCTTCTAATGGGCTACAGTCCTCGCATTCACGAGATGTTGATGGCACTCAACAACCTTCCAAAGCATCTACTCTGGGAAAGAACTGGGTCAAGAGCATGGTTGGTGGAGATGCAGCTCTCAAAATGAATTCTCAGTCTTGGTTGTGGACTTCTACTCGAAGTTGAGACAGGTGTTTCTGACTTTCTCTTACCATTTTAGTGTTTGTTATAAGAGGCATAACTATTTTCCTCACCTTTTTTAGAACATGTGTGAGAAAAGATCTTCCGTTTATCTAGGTTAGCTTGCTTTATCAACTATGCCTATCACATTCTTCTTTATGTCTTAGCTTTTCCTTGTAATTTATTTCTCCAAGAAATATTTAGTTACACCTGAACTTCTTTAAAATATTTTTGTGGTTTTGCAGACCCGTTAGAAGCAAACTCTTTGCTTATCAAGTTAAGATAATGTACACCTAGGTCCTGCTTTGGTGTGATTGATCTTATACTGGAATATTGTTGCTCTTACTGGAAAAAGAAAGTATTTATTTATCTTCATTCCCTCTCTTCCCCTAATTGACAAGCATACTTCATTTTGTTGTTTCAGCTGTAAATGATATAGGTACAACTCGCAAAATAGGACAGAAGAAAACTCAGACAAATATGCAAGTTCTCAGGGGCCATTGTGGTGCAGGTGCCATTACTGCCTTACACTGTGTAACAAAAAAGAAAAGTTTGGGATCTGGTTGGTGACTGTTAGGATGCAGGCTTCTTTATCAGTGGAGGCACAGACTGTTTGGTATGCCAGATTAAATTATCTAGTTAGGTTGGCATGACTTTTCTGGATGAATTTGTTGTAGTGTCATGGTCTTCAGTTGAATCAAGATTCATGCAACAGTAAAATCAACATCTATGCGGTCAGGTGGCCATGATTTTCTGATAATCTGCTGTTGTGTCATCATCGTCAGTTAAAATCAACATTTATATAAGAGAGTTAATCAACATTTATAGAACACTTTCCTCCCATTTTTCATATTTTTACCAATTCCATATGGAATACGGGGCGATTGCCATTCAAAATGCATCAGCTGCTGAAGAACCAGTATTCCTTACTAGGAGCTAGCTAGTGAGAACTTACCCATTGGTCCTGCCATGAGAAGGGAGGGAAGAAGAAAATATGCAAGTTACACAGAAAATGGCTGTAATTTACGTAACACATTAACTTGTATGCTTTCTTTGCCCAGGTTAGAATCTGGGATCCCAGTCAGCGTGGATCTGAACTTCGGGCAACCTGAGAGGTCATACTGGGTATTTTTACCATCCTTCTCTGTTTTCACATTCCATCGACTTCTTTCCTTCTCAAATTTGTATTTCCTGATATTTGCTCATGATAGTTCCATCTAGGAAACCAAGTATTCTTCTCCTTTGCAGGCCTTATTTACTCCAAATATTGAAGATCTTTTTTACACAATTTTGTTCTTTCAAACATCTTTGTTACTGCTCCAGATCTTGGGTGTTTTCTGTTTTTTTTTTTTTTACAATACAACACTCTCTTTTCAGTGCTGTGCATGCAATTAGTTCTGATCGATGGAAGGTCGTCTTGGGTTCATGGTCTGGGATAAAAACGAGTTATCCCTAGTGAAGAGCTAAAGGGCCATGGTGCACGGATAAGCAACGTGCGTAGGCTCTCAAGGGATCGTGTGCCTAGTTCTTCCCACAATGGGACTGTTAAAATGTGGGATGCTAGAAATGTTATCTGCATTGCAACAGGTGCTAAATGCCCTACTGCTGTTCTTTGCATGCAATTTGATGATACAACTGGAATCTTGGCTACTGCTAGTGGGGATTCTGCTGTGCACATTTGAGATATTCGTTGTGGTAAGCTTATTCACAAGCTCTTTGGTCACTCCAAATGGGTTCAGTCCATAAAAATGGTTGGAGACACTGTTATTTCTGGGAGTGATGATTGGGCTGCTAGAATTTTCAATTTCCGAGAGGATCTTCGGAGGCAGTTTTGGCAAGTCATGATGGGTCAGTTCACTGTGTTAAGTATTCATACTCTGATAAAGGAGTAATAACAGGATCAGATGATGGTTTTGTCAGATTGTGGGAAAACGCTGATGGGACTTTCAAATGTGCCAAGATGTGACTCTGTATAGCTCTGTAGTGTCTATTACCGCACATGAGCAGTGGTTAGGGTTTAGGGCGGCTGATAATTCGAGGTCATTGTTTCAACAGACACAGGACAGATTTGGTGGGTCTAAATCCGGTGGTTGGCAGCTACCGGATGCCTCAAATGTCAGTTGCTGTGGTTAGATGTGTGGTTTCAGGTCTTGACAGGAACAGAATTTGCAGTGGATGTCGTGATGGACATCTTAGGTTATGGGATGCTACCATCAACATCTGAATTTCTGATGTTACTATGTATATTTGTATCATTCTGTACTGTAATGGCTCCATCTGCGCATGTGCCGTCAAGGGAAGAGTATTTTCACTTTTTTTTTTCTACTTTTTCTTTTTTTTGGGGGGGAGGGTGGGGGAAGGGAATTTCTCCTCTGACAAATTTGGTCGAACTGCTTTGTTGTTCTGTCAGGTGTTGTATAATACATTGATACTAAACCTTTGCTTTGAGGTGATGTGATTTGATTTGATGACTTATTCCAGTGTGAGTACTAATTGTCTATCTTTGATCAGAGGTGTAGGAAATAAATACAGGACTAACCTGAATGCGGAAATATACTGTCGGTGATAGTCCACAATAATAAGAATACCAGTTCTTCAGTAATAATACGAATCCCAGCGGCTACTAGAGTCGCCTTATAACGTCCACGTCCTAAACCCGAACACCGGCAAAGATGGTAGGGTAACCGTGAGGAGAGAGAGAAGAGTGTTATATTGCTTACCCCTGAGGCTAACCCCCTTAAACCCCTTTATATAGGTTAGGGGGTAGCTAGGGTTGTCTCCCTAGACAACTTAAGTGGTCGTCGGGCCTAATCTAATTAGGCCCGTCCAACAGCTCCCACTCGGCCACTTAGGCCGTAAAACACGTATTCTTTACGTATCACAACTCCTCACGCTTCATACCAGGAATAGAACGTGCGACCAAAAATAACAAGTAGTGTTATATTAAGTTACCATCCAACTAACATAACACTTTCACGAAATGCGATACCCCAAAAATATCCCAAGACATCACCAGTGGCATCTTTAGTCCCTTATGCTTGATATATCATATGATTATGTTCTCAACATAATCGCACGGGCTGATATGGTGATGGTGGATAAATTTTCCTTAAACACTCATGAAATCTCATCTTAGCTTAATTGCTTTCCTAACGTGTTCTCGCTGAACCGTATACATCGTGGTTCTTGAGAATCACATTAAAGTAGCATCATTAAGCTTTGACTTAATATCATAGCTTTAAGTCAAAGGGTCATCGTCCATAGGGTCACACAGTGACAAGTGAAAGGGAATTCAATCGTCACCCCACATATGGGTCGTCTTACAAGCACACACAGTATGAGATGTGTGTCACGACATAACTCCCACTTAGTTGGGTTCGTCACTCTTTATGCCATGCGAATCGTCAATATAGATTTTCACTAAAAAAATCTAACCTGAGCCACTAGATCAACATACTGAATGTTGGTCTTGACACTCAAGATTCGGCTTTTAAGGCTTCTATATGAAAACTTACTTCATACTCGACTCCCTTGAGTCTCATCTTAGTCTTACTGAGACGACTATTTCTCATTCATACACTTCTAGTATGAGTTATCAATATTGAACACATAGTGCCAATATGATTACGTCTCATCCTGCCCGCTACTCAAGCGTCAGGGCGATTGCCTGTGTGACTAGGCCAATCAAAAGCCTGTGACATTTCAATATGCCTAACGTACAACAATGAGCATCATGCCCATAGAAGAAACATGTCCATCACGTAACAGAACATGTCTAAATATCAAACCTTATGAAATCCAAGACTCAACCAATGAGTTTTGGACACATCACTAGGAATGGGTTTAGTTAAGGGAACATAATCACCTTGTTAGTCTATATGTATATATACCCAATGGCAATGATTTTAGTCTCTATGGTACAAGACACACAATCTACCTCCATAGATAACATTGTTGTGCAACTTTGCTTCTTTGCACACCATGACATGGTTCTCCCACTCAGGTTGAAGGCATGTCCTAAGGTTGACTTAGACTCATCCAAGTCACTACCCCAATCAATATTTGAGTATCCTCTCAACTCGAGGCCTCTTCCTTGATAGCAAAAGATAGAGTTATAAATACTACGAAGGCAGCGCTTGATTCTCTTGACGACTTGCCAACCAACAAGTTTTGGGTTACTTTGATAACGACTTATCAAACTAACCGCAAAGTAATGTCGAGTCATGTACATAACATGGCTTACATTAAGCTTATTATGATACTGAGGTTAAGGACATTTATTCATTATCTTATTTTGTCATCTGTTTTAGAACATTGAGCAAGACTCAGGGTTTAGACCCTTCTCAACTGGAGTATCTACGGGGTAGGAATTATAAACCCAAAAATCGTTCCAAGTCATTTCGACGCATGCTTCTTGGGACGACTTTGGATTATTTCCACTCCTAGGACATACCTAGCTTTATCCGTGTCCTTTGTCTCAAAGACATGGGATAACTACCTTTCAGTAGCTTGAATCATCTCCAAGTTGTTCCCTAGTTAATAGTATGTTATCAACATAAGGAACGTAATCCCCATGTTGATCTTTCAACATACACAATGGTCACATGTGGACCTTTTAAGATGACACACATTGTCCTCTTATCCCTTTGATATAAAATCAATGGGTTGGTCCATATAAATCTCTTTCTCAAGGTCACCATTGAGAAAGACAACTTTTATGTCCATTCCGAACAACTCAAAGTCCAAATGGGCAACCAGGGCTAGGAGTATCCGGGCCTAAACTTATCAATTGAACTATCCACCCGTTGTTTCATCTTGAAGACTTACATCGGGGTGGAGTTTCAATGAGTTCTTAAACCCTGTCAGTGAGTCCATGTCATTCCATATTGCATTCAATCACTCTTTGTAATTTAGTGAACCAACCGTCTCTTGACAGGAGGTAGGTCCCTCAACTCCCAAGGGATGTGTATAGGAATATTTCCTCTTCGAATTGAAAATATCGTCGAGGAATTCATCCACGCTCAATTCTTGGGATCCTGGGACCTTCATTATTTGTCTGCCTATGTGGAAAAACCCTCCCCCTTTCTCTAAGAGGTATGGGACCAAGGGTTTCTCCCCCTTTCTCTAAGAGGTATGGAACCCTGAACGTGAGGACTAACTACATGTTCAGGAATGACTCTCCTCAACATTTGGAGATTAAGGACGAATCTCATTCTCCTTAACAGACAAACCTTCACCATTCCTATCAAATAAGGAAGGTGTACCACCCTCGGTGACTTAGTGAGAATTCAAATCCTCCCCCTCACCGAGAGGTGGTTGAAGGTCTTATTGTAACGTATACAAATTGAGGCCCTTTTAAATTTCACCAAAAGCTAAGAAACTCATCCTTAAGAAAATCAACATTGCAGGATTTTGTTTCACAAAGAAAATATTCATGATCTCAATTGGTTCAAAGAGTTTTTAATACTTCGTCCCGATTGAGTCCTACTACCGTTATAAAGTATGCGAACACATCGAGTACTTAATAACGGTGAGATAGTAAGTACACTTACCTATATCATGAATATATATGGCTCCATGATGTGCTTTCATATTCATGGACCCGCAAATGTCTAAAGTGAATGAACGCTAAGGGATTTGATGCCCTTGAAACCTTACAAAAGGATTTTCTATTGCTTTACTAGCTAGACATAACTCACATTTTGCACTTTAAGCCTAGTAAGTTAGTCTTAAAAGGCCATTTTAGCTAGTTATCTCTATCTTGACCCTTATGGTCAAAATGAGCACGTCTAAAACAGATTCAAAAAATGAGACAAGGATGGAAGATGTTCTATTTCATCCATTGAAAATAACTTTCAATGTGACATGGCCAAACAAATCACCATGTCATGTGATGCCTAAGACATCTAGACGAAAATTAAAGAAAACTAAACTTAGGGACAGAATACACAAGGAAGCATCGCACCACAGGTGCATAAGGAGTATTTGGGAAAAGACAACGTAGTCCCTTCAAGGGGCCTCGAATGATTCGTCTTTAATTCAAGGACACCTTTTTCATCGTCGTTACCTAAAACGACAATTTGTGAATCCACCAGGTAGTAGTGAAAATTCACAAAGATCAATTCAATCCAGAACTATGTACTTTATTTCTCCCGTATCTACAATCCACTAAGGATCATAGTTAGCAACAAATGTTTGGGAGCGCACACATTATCCAGGAGGGGCTGTGGAAGGAAGTACCTTAATCGACTTAGGACAATCCTAAGTATAAGATGCCTAATTTCCACAGTCATAGCACTCACACGTGCTATATGCTTCTCTTTATTTCCTTGGTGTTAAGTTCGTGAGTATTCTACCACAAGAGGGGGGTGAATTGTGGTGTCTGATTTTCGCGTTGTAAATAACAAACACCCTTGTGACTCGTTTGCAGAGGGTGTTATCAAATATTGCAAATGCGAAAATCACCAAGATAAATGCGGAAAATAAAGCACACACAATTTTTACGTGGAAAACACCTCTAGCCCAACTGAGGTGTGAAAAACCACGACCTACCTCGTGTAGGATTTAACCACTTCACTAAACCGGGCTTAACTCGTTACAAATGTAACACACCTTGTTACAACTTGCAACCACGTAACCTCTTTCTCTAAGACAGGTTACACCACGTCCAAAGTCCACACGACTAGGACACACTCACTCACTTTCGACTGATCTGGGATCAAAGTCAACAAACACCTTACTGGGGGTGCTTCTTACTAAGCAAATGTAAGGTACAATGAAAATCCTATTATGCCAATATATTGAAAGCTCAGTTTAAACACAACTTGTGTCAGTTTTTCTTTTCTCAAGTGTAGCTCGAAAAATTCTTCTCACTAGAAAAACCACTTTTGAAATTTTCCTTTTTGCGTATGTTGTGTGTTTCTCGTTTTTCTCTCTTGCTTTGTTGTCTCTCAATGGGAGTGAAAAAACTGAGATTTTATGCACAAAAATCCAACGGTCAAGACCAAAGAATCAGCTAAGTATGGAAAACGATTTTCAAGCAAAAATACTCCCCAACGGCTAGTGATAAATTTTTCCCAAAGTATAAGGGATTTGTTATCTTAAGGGATAACCCTTATCTTCCCATAGCCGTGAAGAAGATTCAAAAGGCAACCAGAAATGTTCAGCTTTTGAAATTTTATCATATCCGAAAATATAGGCAAAGGGAATCTTTTAGTTTTGGCAAATCTCCCAAAACCTATTTTCGCAAATCTCCCATAATATTTTCAAGAAATATCCTTTCCAGAAAAATAGCAATCTTGGAGTTTAAAGAAAGTATTCTGGAGATCTTGGCCAACCGAAATGAATTTTCAAAGATAACCGGGTATGGCCACTTCAGTTCAGAAACACCCTAGGCACCCTGTTTGCATGGTTGTTCGCAACTGGTGTTCTGAAGCACTTAGTGCAAATACCGATTCAAGAGGTGTTTAAAAAGCGTTTTCAATATTGGCATATTAACAAGAGTCTAAATAAATAAAACCTATATGCCCAAGACTTCTTGTTTTGAACCAGTCATGTTATCCAAGATTTGTAGAGCTGCTGTGAACACCAAGACCACCTTGTTTGTTGGGGTTGTTCTTTGCATTGCTAGAGTTCAGGAACATGCCTTACAATCAACTGTCGAGATGGCGTTCTTGACTTAATATAGAATCACCAAGTAAAACCTGTTTTGAAGACTTGTTCTCATATGTAGCAAACCAGTTAATATAATAAAGATTACAAACACCAGTTAGGCCTGTTTGGATATCGTGTTTGGAGCAACATTACTTGGACAAATTTTTACACTTGGATTTGTTATCATCAAAACTTAAATATAATAACTCAACACTTGGTCTTTTCCCCTTTCGCAATACCAATCTTAAGTTCAGAACCTTTTAAGGAAATGGATCCAGACGACCCTGATGCTAAGCTAATCCCACGCGTATCTAATAGTGGGATGACTTTTAATTCCCCTGCTAGATCGACATTGATGCAATACTACAAAGTATGACATCTTGATCGATCTATTTTCGAACGACTTCTGGTATGCTTTTAAGTTTTCTAGATATTGTTCACTAACTGTACCATCTTTGCCATCCTATGAGACCTAGAACCTAATGAGTGTCCTAACATTTCACGTTCATTTAGAAGAAACTGAATCTTCTAACATTATGTATCATAGTCAGCGCTATCAAGTTTTCTTATTGGTAAACAAATTACCAACCTTATTTTAATTGCCATAGCTAAGGGTATATACTCTGTAAAAGTGGACATTAGGCATATTTTCAAATAAATAAATTATCAAAAAACTCCATTATCCATGTCGTATGATCGAAAATTTCGCTAAGCTCATAATCATCTCATGCAAACATGAATTAGAAGTTTTTATAACTTATTTATCACAATTTTTCATAAAATAGGATTTATGGAGAACATTATGGTTAAACGAATTAACGTTTTAGAAATATCACAAAGATATCTAACTTTATGTAAATCAAATTCATGTTAAGTTATCTCATTATATATAACTAATAATATGCCATCTAGAACTTTATCAGTGACATATCAAACATGAAGTTCAGATTATTATATAAAACGCATCTATATAATAAAATGAATCTACATTGGCAAACATATTCGAATAATAACATATTACAAAAGAATTTCATAAAATGCCCAAATAGCAATATATAAAACACATTTATATATAGTTATATGAAACTCATTCAAATGTTATTAGCAAAATATAAACACATCTATAATATTACGAATTTAAATTTCATGAAACCAATTCATAAAATACCGGTAATATGAAACGAATTCACATTCATTAATTCGGGCAAGGAGTAAGTGCTAAAACAATTAGCAACATTTACTACAACCCATGTAGTTCATATATATAAAACACATTTGTATAATGCTAGTAATTGGTGGCTGAAATGAAACCTATTCATGCATCTAATGCAACATACTTTGTAACATAAAATATATTCAAATATTAATTGCAATTAATCATACATAGAATAGATCTATATGATATTAAAAGTTTGGATGAAACGAATTCATGGTAAGGCTTGCAAATTATATAAAACGTATTCATATAATATTGCAAATTTAAAATTTATGAAACAAATTCACAAAATAAGATCAAATATCTTATATATCCAAATAATAGCATGAAGTAGCCACAAGAATGATCGAACATTTAACTAATTCATAATTGCTCATATTTTTACATAAAGTTGCTAAATCATGAAACATAGTCATGTAACTAAGTATCATATATAAAACATATTTATATAATATAACTTATGAAACATATTCATGTATCGACTAAGGGGATCCTAATATCACATAGATATTTATCAAATTCAAGTAAAACAAATTTACGTCTTACGTACTAATCATATATATGAAACGAATTCATATAACTTCAACCCAATTGTTTGATAACAAGTTACTTAACATGAAATTTTAAATCATCACATATATAAAAAGAATTTATATACGACATTAAACACATTAATGTAACTTATGAAACATATTCATTCAGTTTGAGTAAAACAAATTTACGTCATACATACTAATTTCATATATGAAACAAATTCATATAACTTCAACCCAAGGAATCGATAACAAGTTACTTGGTCAGGCAAATGTCAAGTTGATGCATATATAAAACGAATTTATATATGGCTTTAAACATATTAATGTTTTTATAACGAAATCATGCACCCAGAATTAAAATTAATTCGAAACCTTAATTCAACAAATGAATTAACTGCATGAAACTTTATCAACTTGAATATCATTATTATTCAATTAAAAATCATGCCATGTCTAATGATAATAATTAAACAACAATGACTGAATAATAATTCGATCCATAATAGTCAAAAATAGCCTGACCAATACCACTGAAATGTATCAAGAAGTAAACCGGTCGAAAAATAAAAATTTGGGCCAACAAAATAAGAAACGGGATTTCTGCTTTCGGGTCAAGTAAATGTTTCTGTGCCAAAAATAAAATCGGCTGTAAAAAAAAAACTTTTCAAACCGAGCCATATTCTTAATGGATCGGGGGGGTTATAAGTGAACCATTTCACTACCCCACCCTTTTCCCCCAAACCCTAAGCTGAGTCACTCTCTCTCTCTCTCTTCTTCTCGGTGTGCCTCTGCCTTCTAACTCTCTCCACCTTCCTCGACCTCCCCTGACTCTTTTCTCCTCTCGACCCTTCTCGACTCCTCGCCATGCTTATGGAGCACCGAACTCCATCGTTCCTTGGCTATGGAAAGCTCTCTGCCTTTCGAATTTCTCTCTCTTGCTCACGCCCCATGTCGCCACTCTCATTCCTGTGGTGGACGACTAGCGTTTGGCTGAGAAACCCATATGAGGAAAACCCCCCACCCACCGTCGAAAGCCAAAGATAACCCCACCAGCGTGTAGATCGGCCGCAACTGAGCCAGAAAACGCTAGCCGAGCATCGAACGCGCCTCTCATGCGGTGGCGCATGACCCACACGCGCCGCCAATTCTGGTGGTTTTCGTGGATCCTTTGCCGGATTTGGGTAGATCGACAGGCAAGGGTGCGGATTGAGGAAGAAGAATGACCATTTAAGCATTCGTTGGCGGCGCGTGCGACACACACGCCACCCTTCCCCGGTGGTTTCTGATGGGTTAGGTTTCGATCTCAGTCTCTTTTACCCCGTCTCCCCTTTTTTTTTTATTTTTTTTATTTTTATTTGAGTCGAGGTCGAGAACTAGGCAGAGGGAGGCTAGGGTTAAGGTCTTGGATTTTAGGCAAGAACGAATTTGTCGTTTGTTAACTAATTTCATATGGTAATAAAAAGACTCATGCTGTTTTAATTGTGTATTGTCGATGATCAACCAACTAAGCATGTGTGTTTACGAATTTTTTTTTATTTTTTTTTTGGTTCATCATAATTGCGCTCAGCAATATAAAGGAACATGCATTCGATGAGAACTTTTCTGGGCATATGAAGTCTATCAAACAGAGCATTCATGTATAACTGCGACCAAAAATTCAATCTTTTTGGTTCTGGGCATCATAAACGTATAAGCATCCGTTTTAGTTGCATAATTGCAGTAATTAAACAACCAATCATCGAGCTAGATTATAGAAATCAAGCATGTTTGTGAACAGTTTGTATTGAACAAATCAAAAATTCAAACTTTGGTCATGTGAGCATGCTGGTTTGTTCTGGAGTTGCATAATTACAGAAATTAAGCAAACTGAACGAATCAACGAACATGCTTTGAACTGGTTAAAAATTCGGACTTTAATCAAGAAAGCATGCAGGCATGATATTAGGGTTGCATAATTACAAAAATTAAGCAAATAAAAAATTAGCATGCTTTCTTTTCACGAATTGGTTTCTTTAGATTTATCAATCTAATTACTGGGAACTAAACCGAACAGTTTAGGCTCTGATACCACTGTAGGAAATAAATACAGGACTAACTTGAATGCGGAAGTATACTGTCAGTGATAGTCCACAATAATAAGAATACCAGTTCTTCAGTAATAATAGGAATCCCAGCGGCTACTAGAGTCGCCTTATAACGTCCACGTCCTAAACCCGAACACCGGCAAAGATGGTAGGGTAACCATGAGGAGAGAGAGAGGAGTGTTATATTGCTTACCCCTGAGGCTAACCCCTTTAAACCCCTTTATATAGGTTAGGGGGTAGCTAGGGTTGTCGCCCTAGACGACTTAAGTGGCCGCCGGGCCTAATCTAATTAGGCCCGTCCAACAAGAGGGAACATCCAACTAAAATCACCCCCTCAAAGGGAAAAAAAACCCACAAAAATCAGTGGAACCAAAACCAGAAGAAAAGATAAATTTTCATTACCAACTTAGCTATGCCTTTTTTATCAAGGATATGGTAATGAAATACTCGAGTATATAATGTCTTATTTGGTGGAAACTTGAATGTAATCGATTTCATAATGTAAACCAATTTATAATTATATTTTCAATACCAAGCTTGGTCGTGTGAAACATTTTTTAGTGAAAAAAATCCCTTGTGATTATGATTGAATTATGAGATCGATAACATTACATTGTTCTTATATGCATGCACCATAAGGCTTATTACAAATCATAGACATCACCATCTTTCGATACACTTTCCAAATTTTTTCATTTGTTAAGAAGTCGAATCGATTCGTAGCAACAGTTTTCAAGTATCTGATACTTTGAGAGCAATTTTGTGAGAACTTCAATATCATGTATTACTTATTGATTTATAATGAAGTTACTAACAAGATTTTTTCTTGATGATTTTGTGTTCCTCCCTTCTTCCTATCAGTAATTGACAGACTCCTTTTGCAAAATTTTAAAAAAATAGTGGATCTGACTGTACTTTAGTTGCAAAATATACATAGTTTTTTGTGTTGTGAAGTGACTGAGTAACCACACTTTTTGAGTACTGAGACAAGAATTAATGATGTTTTCAACCCTCCATATCGATCTCTTTGACTAGGTCATGAGGTCCCAATATATCACGTAATAAGACACCTTTACGTTGAGGGAGGTTGGAAATTTTTGCCAAATCATCCTTTGTCAATGACCAATCAAAAATTTGCAAGTTCTCTTCCATTCTCTTTCTGTTGAAACTCTTAGGTACCATGCTTACCCCTTGCTCATAAGCCCATCTAAGAGAAACCTGCGATTTAGGTCCACGCAATTTCAGCACTTGATTTTATTTCTGTATATATATAAATAAGTAACGAGTTTATAGTTGAAAGTATTGACATTATGTAGCACTGCAAAATTCATGTTGGGGTCAAATTTGGGTTAGACAAATTGGACAGTGTTAAAATTCGGACAAGAAATTGATATCTAACACACTGTTTTTTTTCAAGGTTGGACAATTCGGACAATGCTAAATCCGGGTTACTATCGAGTTCGGACAATAGAAATATGAAAAATATTGTGTCCGGATTTAAAATTCGGACAAAAAACTCATGACTTACCTAGTTTTTTCTGAGGTCGGACAAATTTGGATATTCGGATCGGACAACTTTTTGCCAACTCTAACAATATGTAAAAGTCTCGAGTGAGAACTATAAGGTATAAATTTAGAATGCCTATACCATATGCTTCTTGGAGGATTATTTTCACAAACAAATTGTTCACATAAAGTAATAAAATGTGTGAACTGCTATGTTGTCTTATTGGACAATCTTTATATAGGAATAGATTCTCCTAAGAACACGGTATAATTTGCTCTTCAATTCAAGAAGTTATGCGCACGCACCTTATTGTGATTAACTAATAAAGTCATCAAGTATATGTAAGGATAAGATTGGTTACATTTAGATTTATGCAATTCTACTTCAATAACATTAGGTCAAAGCACAACACATATGGTGACAATTTAAAAAAAAAAAAAAAACACTAAGTACATATACCTGTGCGACAGTCTTTCTTCTCTCATTTGCAATCTCCTGAAGTGAGCTGCATCCTAGAATACGATCATCTCCCCATCTTGTGTTACTTGCACCTAATGGGGAGTAAGCTGTGATTTGTATTCCTTTTCTCTTGCAGAAGTCTCTTAGCCGTCTCTGCTGCCACATTGTGTTCATCTCCACCTTCCAATATAATA
>JACYFF010010365.1:28023657-28040947 GCA_017589665.1 Selenicereus undatus | reverse complement strand
ACAAAACCGTGAGGGCAGGGATGGTGGTAGCGTCCCGCCTGCCCAAAACGGACAATACCTCAATGGCGGGTGGTCGTGGGCTGTTACAGAAAAACACACTAGACTTTGCACCACTGACCTTCTGTCCCGATGCCCGGTAGAATCTGTCAAGGTAGTTCTTGATTACTTGTGCCTGTTCCACAGATGCTTCCATGAAAAGCACCACATCATCCACAAATAGAAGGCTCGATATTCTAGGCCCATTGTGGCTTGTCAGGAATGAGGTTCACCTCCCTTGTAGGACCACCCTTTCGATCAATTGGGATAATCTTTCCATACATGCTACAAAAACATATAGAGATAGTGGATCGACGTGTCGGATACGTCTCGTAGGCCTGAAGCTTTATGTTTCTTCTGCATTCCATAGTATACTTAGTGCATAGGATGTCACGCATCGCATGATGACTTGTATCAGTCGGTGTGGTAGCTGCATGTCTTCCAATGTCTCCTAGAGGAAAGGCCATTTGAGGCCGTCATATGTTTTTTCGAGATCAATCTTGATAGCCATCCACCCTTTCTTTCTTTCCTTAAACCGCATAGAGTGCATTATCTCTTGTATTATGACAATATTGTCACCTATTTGTCTTCCTAGCACAAAATTCGATTGTAATGGGGATATCAAATCAGGCAGAATTGCCTTCAGTCTGTGAACAATGCACTTGTTAACCAATTTGATACCACATTGCATAGTCCTATTGGTCTAAACTGCGTGACTCTTTGTAGGTTATTGACTTTCGGTATATGGATAAAAATGTATCATTGAGCCCGACAGGCATCTCCTTTCCCCAAAGGATATCTAGTACCGTTTCGCAAACTATTTCACCAGCGAGCATCCAATATTACTAAAAAAATTAAGCATGATACCCCTGAAGAAGCAGTCCCTGCTCCATTTTCGAGATAAGGGATAAAAAGGGGCTTTGAATGCCGCCATTGTCTTAAGGGCCGTAATCACATCCCCGGATATGAATGGTTCGGACAATTCTTTCATCTATTCAGTTCGTAACTATTGGAAATAACCCCCAAAGAAGCAGTCCCCGTTCCATTTTCTAGGGTTGCTCTTTCGTGTATAGTCCTTTAAAAAATTCTCTAACCATATCACGTACTCGATCTGAGTTTGTAATCCACTCCCCCTCTTCATTTTGTTAATACTTTAATTCGGTTGAACTTTTGTCGTATGAAAGTGCTCTATGAAAGTAGCGAGTATTGCGGTCACCATCCTGAATGGCCTTAACCCAAGACTTCTTCATCCAGAATTTTTCAATTTGGTCTAAAACTGTCTGTAATTTCCTTTTAAGCTGGGTCTCTAGCTTCAGTAGGTAGTGGTTACACCCCTCATTTAATTTCCTCTGGATGCCCTAAATTTGAGCCCATAGTTTACTTTCCCTCCTGAATAGGTTGCCAAAAACCTCCTTGTTCCATATGGTCAAAGCTTTTGACAACGACTGTAGTGCAGGTACCATTGCAGTGTTCTTTGGCCAATGTTCCTGTAAAACTTGGCCAAATCCTGCGTACGTAGTCCACGCAACCTAGAATCGAAATGGCTTAGCCTATTGGATAATTGAGTAAAACCTCATGTACTAATCAAAAGGGTAGATGATTTGAATAGTTCTGAAGAAGATGCTGCACTGGTCCTTCTTGGAATCAAGTTCACCACTCCACGTTGCACAGTGCTCTGTCAAGTCACGCACACTTCTAAGTAGATGCATTGTTTTCCTTGATCCAGGTGAATTCATGGCCAGAAAAACCCATATCAATGAAACTGTTGTTATCAATCCAATGTTTAAATTTTTCACAGCGCCTTAACATTTCAATTCCACCATGATTGCTATCTTTCAAGCTAACGGTTTCATTGAAATCGCCCGCAAGGAGCTAGGGTTGTTTGTCCACAGCTCCATACTGTTTGATGTCCTCCCAAAAGACTTCTCTCTCTTGTTAGTGTGGACTGGCATAAACTGCGGTGAAAGTCCAACTCATTTCTCATCCCTACATCGCCTGCATTGTGACAAACTGTTCCTATGATTGGATTATTTCGATATCGATGTCATGGGAATTCCATAATATATAGATACCCCCTGGAATCCTTGGGCTTCACTATGATGCCAGCCATCATACTCACTTCGCCGATTTACCCCTTCTGCTCGCTCCCTACTAATATGGGTCTCCAATAACGTGACAATGTGAGGTTTATGTTTCCAAACATGTTCCTTAAATTCCTGCAAGAAGTATTTGTTTCTTACTCCACGACTATTCCAGACTAGGATTCGTACATCCTGGCTTACGCCTTCCCTTCTGAGACTTGTGTCATTCATATCAAGATTTGGATTCATAATCCCGTCGTTTTGAGTAAAGACCACTATCCGATCAGTAGGTATTGAGCACGTTGGCCCCTTGGTTTTCCAAGGAGGAACTTGACGTGATTCGTGCGCTTTCCCCCATTGTCTCCTCATCTCCTATACTTCTAGTCATAGTAGCCGTCTGAGGGTGTCCCCAGAGTGATATACCAGCTGCATTTTACAGGCTCACCCGTACCCTGCTGGCAGGTACATGTGGTCTGCATTGCGGTGTTGATCCCATCCCCCCACCCCCATCTCGATGTTGTGGCAAGGGGGTTCTTCATTGAGGTTGTGTATAAGAGGATGGAAAAGTTCCTCGTTTTCTTAGGGTACTTTGTTGCTCCCTTGTCTCCTGACAAGTCGATTATCCTCTTGTTGCATTTCTTTCCCTATTGTTAACTATGATGACGTTCCTTTCTACTTGCGACTCTCGGATCAACTCCTGTATCATCTGGGTTTGTGGGACTCTACTTTGGGTAATTGCAGTGTCGGATGCATTCCCCTGTACCTGATCTGTACTTCTAGCAAGGTGCTCATCTTCTAGGTATATGGGTCCTTAGTCCCCCATTGCCCCTTACACCATTAAATCCGATGCTTCCACCTCATTCTCCATTTATATCACCTGTCCCTACTCAGTCCTACCTTGTTCCCTTTCCAAATCTTCTTCTGCAAAGGCCTTAAATATGGGGCCTACATTCCATGCCAACTGTAGCTCTTCATGTTGTGGTGCTTGCGGCGGCTGTGTTATGTGTGCTACTCGGGCTTCACCATGATTCCCCATGGCCGGTTGTTCCTCAGTATCCCGACCTAAACTGCCTCGCGGAGCGTTCTGGCCTTGTTTTGTGTTCCGTCGCTGCGGTTTACGAATCATCATCTAGGCTCCATATGTTGTTCCTTTCTCTGGCGGGTGTTGCTCCGTAGGCTCTGTCCGCACCAATTGTGCTTATTCCTAGTTCAGGTAGGCGTTGGCACCCAAAATGGGCACGTATCCTCCCTATGACGCTGTTTCCCGCAACTAAAGCATATCATCCGCAGACCCTCGTACTGTATTTTCCAAATCCTCCTATTCAGGCGAAACTTTGACAACAGAGGCTTAGTAAGGTCCACCTCCACACATAGGCGAGTGACTTGCCCTTATTCCATAGTGGCGATGGTGTTATCGAGCTTTAGCACCTTTCTAATCTTATTGCCAATTTTGTTGAATAAAAAGTGCTTATTAAAATATTCCACTCCTAGTTTTGGGTTCCTCACCCATGCAGTCAATTTCGTTATTTTGTCTTCTTTTGGCACAAAATTCTATACCCATTCCTTTATAACTAGATAGCTCTCCCCTATCATCCATGGGTCATCCATACGGACATGTTCATAATCCTATCAATTTGTAAATCTAGTTACATAATAGTTAAATCCTATGTCAATAAGGGAAAAATCACCTTGTAGTGCCCATTTGGTCTTCAATCTCTTCTTAAGCTGCATATATATAGCCTACTCTTTTATTGAATAGTTTGACAATCAGCGCATCTTTCCAAGGCTCGCGAAGCATTCTCTTTTCTTGTGCTGTTAAGAGAATTGTGGGACACCATGGGTCCTTTTCTTCTGGCGGTTCATTGTCTTCTAATACATCATCATATTCATTTGAGCACCAGATTGGGCTTTCTCTCATCTCCATGCGTAGATTCGAATTATTTCTTCGAAGCATGTCATGGTAAGAGAAACCTGCTCCAAAGATGAATCCCCCGTGCACCCCCTCCCTGCGTCTCGGGCACTCATTGGGAGCCTAAATCCATGTTATCGTCTAGTTCGACATCCCTTGATTGGTCACGATCAATTGAGTCTCGCATTGCACATTTCATCTTTTTCGTTGTACGATTCATTGGTGGACTTCCGTGGTTCCTTCTGCGCCTTGAACCTCGCATTGTCCACTCATTTGCTCGACATGCTCTTCATTCGTGGCTCCATGGGTTGCACCCATGGGTGTGTCAGGCCAACACCTATGGGTATGTTAGGCCCAGCACTCCTAACGACGCCTCTAGGGCCAGTCCCTGCACTGCCGCCCATCGTCATTTGCTTCAAGAGTTGTCACCTAGGGTTTCCTTTTTCCTATATAGCTCTTAATGTTTTTGAAGGTTATAACCTCTTGTATTTCAATTATCATTGTTTCTTTCTTTTATATACTAGGTTTGTTTTCCTATTTATATGAGTATAATTTGAAAGTTGATCCATTCTGATTCCTAAATTACTTCTACTTGTCTACGTTTTGGGAGTTAATTTGGTTCATCAATTTCATATTTTATTGTTGTTTATGTCTTTGGTAGTATATTTCTTCCCCTTATGAGATTTGTTCATTGTTATGTTGATTTATCTAAATAATAGTATGAGAATCTATATGTCATCTTTATTTTATTTTCATGTGCTGTTTGTTGTTTATGGAACAGACTATCTTGAGATCCTAATGTGGTTCTTCAGTGGCTTCGAAAGCTTGATCAAACACAGTCTTTTATGTTAAGAAGATATCTTGCCCATGAAATCTACATTAGATTTGCAAATCTATAACCTAAAGAGGAAGAAGACTAGATGTTAGTAGATCTACAACATAAAGAACATGATAGATTTGTGGACTTTTTTCCCATATGGTATTATTGGAAGTACAAAGAAATTGATGGGTATCAGTAAGTTTTAAGTTAGATTTTTTAAACTTATGATATATTTTTTGACATTCAATAAGATATCTCTTTGACCCGGGTTCGCATTGCAGATGCTAGATGGCGGATAAACAATTAATGAATTTGTCTCTTTCTTGCAAAAATCAACAAATTTCTATTTCAAATGTAATGAATCATACTACCAAAAGCTGAGATCATAAAATGTTTAAGACATCATACTTTGAGTGATTATGTCTCAGAATTGTGACATTACTTGTATGATTTTTGTAATATTTTGGTGGTCTTGGATGACAATACTCTCAACTTTGGCCTAGGACATCCTTACATTGTACCATTTAATTATTTATTGTTCATATACCAAGACCAAATTTGAAGATGTTTCGATTCATAATGCAAGTGCATATTAAACATATGCAATTACTTACCCTTAAAAATTCTTGCATTTTAAATATATACAATTGCATACCATTATTAATTGGTCCATTACACCGAGACAAAGCACTTTTAAATACACTCTTGATACAAACAATAAATATAGGCTAATAATATGATATACATGCGTGCAAATTCTAAACTGGGAGTATTATTGTCTAAGACTATCAAAGTGTACAATATCATTATCCAAAACCCATTATTCATATCAGAACCTATGATCATCTTTATTTAAACGACTATCTAGGCAACATCAATATAAGACTAAAAAATGAGACTAAATCAAACGAATATTTCATTATGGTGTACGTTTCAAAGACGAAATCCTAGGACATTTAATCTTAAAGTCGATGGATATCTTGATTTGAGCGTACAAAATACTACTCCTCAATTTTGATGAATCTTTTAATGTTTGGAAAACAAAAAATTAAGGCAATAGTATTTACTCTACTGTGTTTTTTAATACCTTATAAAAGTCATACTAACAACCATGTGATGATAAATACCTTGTGACAAGATATTTTTTAATGAATATGTTATATGATTGAAAATCATTGAGTTTGCAATAATGATAATTAGTTATTATTATGAGATTTTCATATTCACATGCTACACTGATAGCTAAAAATGATATCATAGTTGGATTAACCCATGTATGAAGACATATTATTCATATAACTGTCTCATCTTATGATTGCAAAAACTGTGGATAAAAAGATTTTTTACAAAATTTATGAGTAGCAACACCTTTTCACTATTAAATCATACAATGTTTTTCAATTTAGCAAAATAATAAATGCCTTTGAACAAGACACTTCTTAAGTGTCCCTTTTCAACTTAAAAATTATATTATTATTGCATTAATTGAAAAAGGTGGTATGATATGATAGTATGGGAATATCGCCCATTATAAATTGTACGAAATCAATTTTTTATCTATAATTTTTTACAATTATGAAATTACGTGTTCATCATACACCACCGTTGATAGAGTTGATTCGATTAAAATATCATTTTGTATTCGTTAGCACAGTCAACGAATCTCAAGTTTCATAATTGATAGTTAATTACAATTATTGAAAATTTAGTGAAGTCATATAATATATAATTCATGCAAAAACAAAACATCTAACAAATATATTGTAGCAAGACATATATCATCACCCAGGAACAAACTTCGGCAATACTTTCATGAAGCAACCCATGAAAAAATCAATATCATAACGACTGCATTTACCATACCTGTGCATTAATTAATCGAGAAGTACCTGAGGCTCATTTTGATGGCAGGAAGCACATGTTCACGATCAGCAAACGTGCACCAGAGTTTGGAAGTAATAAACAGCTCCTTCCTGGACATTATAAGGCCTTGACTCAGAGCTTCAATAATGGCTTCCCCAAGTGGCTTCTCAGAACCATAAACAAAGGAAGTGTCAAAATGCCGATACCCGAGCTTGATGGCTTCAACAATGGCCTTCTTGGTGGCATCCGAATCCGCTGCAGGGTACGCAGCCGTCCCCATTCCGATCACCGGCATCGTTCGTACATTTAGGCTTATTTCCACCTCTGGAATACTAATGCTATCTGAATTTGCCATGTATAAAAGCAATTCTGAGATATGTCCTAAGTGCGTAGTAAATAATGTTGTTGTTTTGATTTATGGATGGGCATTTATGTTGGTTGCTTGTACATGTGGTTTTAGATTAAGTCAAGAAGAATGGAAGCTTGACTTAATTTGAGGAGGAATAACAAGAGATTTACGGTTGGGGGCTGGTTCGTGCAAAGTCAACTGACATAGCAACGCCTAGATAAAGTTGAGGTGACCCTATATAACCAAAAATTGTTCTCACTTAATTTGTGGCTTTAATTAATTTGGCTAAAGAACTTGTGTGTTGAAATATTGAAACTTATGAAAAAATTGGACAATGTGGAGTTTTTTGTTTTTCTTTTTCATTTTGGTAGGTGTAATGCTACCTTAGTGGGTGGCAAGACATAAGTTCGGATGACTACATTGGTAGGTATAATGCTACCTTAGTGGGTGGCAAGACATAAGTTCGGATGACTACATATAGAATTTGGATAGGAAGTTATAGATTGAATCAAACTAAGATTTTTTTTTGTTATTTTAAGATTGGCACAAATTATTTTACATAATCGGGTGGACAGAGCGCATTGTTCACCCAACTTTATTACCTTCATTTATTTTAATGCGCATGAATTTTCAGTAAGTGAGTATTGTTCAAGTGGTAGGGTGCGCCTAGTGAATTGTAGTGTAAGTTTAAATCTGGTTGTATACAAACTTGTTTTTCTGTTTATTGTTTCTCTCATTTTCCCTTTTTTAAATATAATTTTATTTAGGCTATTTAATTAATTTATTTGTGGAGGTGTCATTTACTTAGATTTTTTAATTTGTTTATTCTATTCAACTAAATTTGGTTATTTGTTTTACTTGCAATTTTTTAAGTTAGATTACTTCAATGTTTTAACTTCATTTATTTTAACTTACACATATATACACATATGTATGTACTTTTATTGTTGTTTTAGTAGTTATTATTATTATTATTATTATTATTATTATTATTATTATTATTATTTTAATATTACATTCGAAAATGAATATAAAGTGTTGCTCACTAAGCATGTACTATAATCCAACAAAAGTTACCGTGCATCTTACTAAAATACCATACCTTCAAATATGTAAGAAGAATGTATATAAGCTCAATAAAATTGTGTATATGTTATCATTTTGCCCATTTTTTGTTATAAAATATTTAGTATTAATTAAATTAGTGAGCTACATAGTGTTGTTAGTGAGCTATTAATCAAATTAATGATATGAAAATGAGCATGACGACGACAACAACAACAACAACAACAACAACAATAGCAGTAGTAGCAGTAGCAGTAGCAGTAATAGTAATATACATTAGCATGTGCATACACATTCTTGTTTATATTTTAATTATGATTTTTTTTTAGTGAGCTACATTTTGCCCTTTGGTGAGCTATAATATATATTTAGTGACCAATACTTTATGTTCACCTTATGAGGTTAGTCTATTGAAATGAAGGATCACACCAATAGGGACCTCACCGTCGAGTTTTTTAGTACATTGCGTGTTGAGGTCACTAAAGGTCCTCGCTGCCTAGAAGGGTAAATTCCATTCTATTTACAAGGCGAATTTTGTGAATTGAACCTTAGTACCCTTAACAACATGTTTGGCTTTCCACCTAATTTGGTCTTGCCTTGGCTTCAAGTTCCCTAAGTTTAACTCGAATGTCCTTTGGGATGAGATTTTTGGGGGTCATAGGCATAACACAAGTACATGCAAAGGCACCTTAATTAGGAATCCTTGTATCCGGGTGGCCCAACGCATGCTTTCATGTGGCATCTTTGCTAGAGATGATAGTCTGAATGTCCCTAGATTGTCTAAGTTTTATTTCCTGTCTGGTATGATGAATGGTGACCAGATTGACCCTAGGTCTTTCGTGGTCTGACAGTTGTATATTGCAGTTGCAAGTACTACAAGTAGGATACTCATTGGGGGTCTCATCACTACCATTGCTAGATCTTTATGGATTGAGCCCAATCCCGAGGCTCAAGTCTCAGGGTCTAAACGGCTTGATAAAACTGTTTTTGAACAAATAAAATTCTGTAAGGTTGAGGCTGGGCGGTTGTGTCGAATTTACCCAGGAACTAGCTTTTGTCGTTGGCTGCCCAATGTTGAGAGGACCATCTTACTTCACCAAGCTAACCTTTTTATGGTTAGCTTGTAATGTTGACATTGTATTTCCTGTACCACCTAGACCCTCACCTACTTACCATTGGGGCCCTAGTTCATCCTCCCAATCTTCATCCACTAACTATGAGGAAGTTCAAGCCTCCCTTAGGTTCATTCAAGAGGAGCAAGCCTCCCTACTAGCCTACATTGAAACTGAACACGCTACTTTTCTTGACTTTATCCAAGAGTGACATGATGAGCTTTGTGGGATGATAGCCTCCCAAACCAATATTTCTAGTACTTTAGGGCTTGTCTTGAGACATGGAGAGATTGGCATATCTCTCAAGGTCATCCACCACACCCTCCTTCCCCCTTCTCCCTTCTGATTGCTCCTTGGGGTTTTCCCCCATCCCTGATTGTTTATCTATGCTTGCATTGAGGACAATGCTTTGTCTAAGCATAGGGGAATTGATTGATATTAGCGATGTCCATTGCTGTGTTGCGATTGTGGATTGTGCATATGTTGTACATAGTTTGCATTAGGATTTGCATGTAGGAGTAGTATGTTGTAGAGCATGTAGTTAGTGCATTTAGTTCTCTTTTCATTATTTTGCATTTTTCATGCCTTCAGGATAACTTTGCATTTTAGGACTAATTTCATGTAGGATTACATGATTAAAAAAAAAATCCTGAAAACAAAAGCAAAAAAATCCTCCGATGATGAACTTCATAGAATAGGTAGTTTTCCTTAGTTTGACTTAACCCTTTGTATGCCCAAATGTGAATAAAATTGTTTCGAAATGAGTATTACAAATGTGCTTCATGTTTTGACCACATTGTTGAATGCGAGTTGATTGCCCCATGAATCTTAGCACGAATGTTGGCATATGTATCTTAATGAGCTAGTTGTAACTTTGGTAGAAGTCCTATGAGACTTTGAGCTTTCAAAACTAATTCATCAATTTTAGTTTTTTTTCTTTTCATGAGTGACTCTTCCTATATTTAATTTACTCTAGAACTTGTTTTTACTCTCATTCAAGACCACATTGATCATGTGCATTTAGGCGAAATGATTGAAGCATTTTTTGTAATATGATATTCAACCACATTAACCAAATGGCCACCCTTGTCACAATTTATATACCCTTTTGCTAGCCCCTTGGAGCCTTATCCATGTCTATTAATGTAAACCATTACATATAGCCCTTGGCCAAACATGTATCTTATCCCTAACCCAAGACTATTGGGTCTCACTTCTTGATATTTTGATGGGAAGTTATTATTTGGGGTGTTGAAAACTTTTAGTCGTATGGTTTGGACTAGTTGATGTGTTATGGGATTTGTGCTCTTTTATTTATATATGGGATCCCTTGTGATTGATAACGGGGTGATTGTTATGAATTGTTGGAGATGAGTTGACAAGTGGTCGAAGTTTGTTTCCATGGCCATTTTTGTTATTTGAAAAAATATTTGGCCTCCAGAAAAAAAAAGAAAAAAGGGAAACGAATAAAAGAATTTGGCCTTGTCGGAAACTAATTGTATTGGGGTCTCAACTCTCCTTCCCCTGCCTGCTTTGTGATAAAAGGATCGGTTTACACATATGAGTGGGATTTGGTTTGAAAAGTTTTGGAGAATTGGCTAGTAGTCTTTGGCTTTAGCTCCACATTCCCAAAAACATTGTTCCGCTCCTATCTTTACCTTTAGTCCCGTTACAACCCATATAAAGTGCTCATGATTATCTAATGTGTGTTGCATATTAATGATGGCGAACTAGAGAGTCTTAGCAAGCTTATGGTAGATTAAGTCTATGAAATGAGAATTGAGGGCTCCTTACTTTGCATTAAACTCACGAGTGTCAAGAGTCATATGACTAAAGTGCGGTTCCATCGGTTCTTCTAGCTTAACCAATTCCATGTGCGGATATGATTGCTTGAGATGACTTGGGTAGTTGATTCAATTTTGATATGATGGTATTTTAACATCTTTTGGCAACTTCATTCTCCTACCTATTTGTCAAATTTTTTGATCACTTTTGGGCTAACTTTGGGTCAGTTTTGCTAACTAAGGTTGCTCCTATTGTCTTTCCTAAGGAGATTGTAAATATAACTTCTCTTTCCCTTTTTGTTTTGGCATTGCTTGGGGATAAGCAATAGTTCAATCAAGGGAAGTTTGATAAGTGCTTAAAATGTGTATCATTTTTGAGTCGTTTTCGAGCATTTCTTAGGGGATTGAGTGCATAAGAGGATGATTTATGCCCCTATTTCCGTTCTACGCTTGGGTATGCTTGTTTGAAGTGTTTTATAGGTTTTGAGACCATTTTGACTCAGCATTGACTCTCTAAATGATGCTAAATTGACCACCACAAATGCCCCCTAGCTCATGTGCTTGTGATGAGGAGAAGAGAAAGAGAGAATTGAGATAGAGAGAACACGAATTGTTTGTGGTGCTCTCCACGATCCATGTGGCCTGCAACTCCCAAGATTTTTCATTTTCCTCTTATCTTGTGGCTAAGGATGCTTGGCATTGGCTATTTGAAGGCTCTTCTCGACTGCTTACTAGAGATATCATAGATCCCATATCTCGTTCTCTTCCAAAATTCTATCATTTTCTTATTGATTTGGAGCAAAAGAAGATCAAGGGGAAGGAATTTGCAACTTTTGTAAGAGAAGCTTTGAAGATTGAAATATCAATGGAAGAATCTCCATAGTTGATGAGCATTTCTCTTCCCTTTTATTTCTTGTACTCTTGTAGATTTATAGTTGTAATCATGTCTAGTTTAATCTCTTTTGATTTTATTTCAATTACATGAGTGAGTACACTCTTTAGTCTAGGGATTTTCTAGCCAAACAATGATGTTTCAATCCTAATTTTATAAATTTGAGCTTGATTCTCATTTGGTTTGATTCAATCTACCATGTGTTTGATCTATTGTGAGTAAGTTTGGTCAATTTGCTTGCATATATTTGATTAATTGGGTGAGGTGCCAAAAGAAGAAACCTAATTGGAGACTAAAAATAGTGGACTTAACTTAGTGATTCCTGAGAGAGAGTTGCATGTTGAGAGGAAGAAATTAGCAATAACGATCTTTAACTTAGACTATTTTATGACCCCTTTGAAAAATTAACAATTGGATTAGTTTTAGTAATTCAATTTATTTCGAAAGAAAAGATTGAGTTTATATGATTGTCATTAATCAAATTACTCGAGTTAAGCACATGTCTAGTTTATGGATTTTAACTCAACCCCTAGATGCTTTTTTATTGATTGAATTTCCTAGTGTTACATAGTACTAGGTAAGAAACCAAATTGATAACTTATTCTGCTTAACATTTTAAAAGGACTAAAACTTGATAGATTATGTTGGTCTCTATGGACGATATTTAATCTAGACTACAACACCCATGCGCTTGCGGTGAGTGTGATTAGGGTTTAGGGAGTTAGGGTTTATGGGGTTTATAGTTTGGGTTTAGGGTTTAGGGTTTATGCTTTAGGATTTTTAAGGTAAGGTTTAGGGTTTAGGGGTTAGGGTTTTTGAGTTATGTTTTAGGGCTTAGGGCTTAGGGTTTAGAGTTTACAATAATAAAATGGTAAATGAACAAAGTAGTACATTAAACCCTTAAGAAAGTAAATAATGTTTACAATATGAAATATAACTTTGTTCATTTACCATTTTAGTATTGCTCACATTATGATGAAATGTTGTTCATTGAAGATCCCAACGATCCTAAGAAATAAATGGTAATGTTAGGGTTTTTAAGGGGTTAGGGGTTAGGGTTTAGGTTCTTTTAGTTAAGCTATAGAGTTTAGGGTTTATAGGTTAAGGTTGTTTGATAACAAAACCTCGTAATTTTTAGTCAATGAAAAACTTTATATGCGATTGTGAATATGTGATTAGTTAAATGAATAAAATCTTAATATCACAATGAATAATATTTATTTGGCCAATGAACAAACTCATATATATGGGAGTTCTCAATTTTATAATAATGTGGAAAAAATAAAACAAAGGCCTCTAGTGCTAACTTCTAATGGTGCTGTTGTTGCCTAGCTCTTACTTCCAACTTCGCCTTACAGAGTGTATCATCTCGCAAGTGGCTATTTGGATGCAATGAGATTTAGGTAGCATACTTGCTCTTAATGTTTTCAACAATGCTGCCTAAAGATTAATTAGATGTAAAAATAAGTTATACGTACAAAATGTTATTGGGAATTGTTTTTGGTCTATTTTGAAAGATAAGCACCTTTTCTTTCCGAAACCTAGAATCCCATGATTATGAATCACCATAATATGTCTCCATGTGGCACATGGTGTAGATTCCACAACCCTGAAGATTTATATTATCTTGATAGTCAGTTTTAACATAGATTGTTCGAAACTCCTTAACTTCTTCCATTTTGGGACAACCACGTTGGATTAGATACTTTGAGAAGAAGCATTTCTACACTTGGTAGAAGTGATTTCGGTTGGTTTATCTATTTATGTTTTATTTAAGTATGTGTTTGAGAATACGTGCCAACAGGGTATCATAATTGTCATATCTTGTACTAGGCTATTTTGGTAATGCAAGATTGCCTATGATATTCACTGTCTTATAAACAAATTGGAATATAACAAGAAAGAAGCGTTCACTTCACAGAATTGGGAAGAACACTTGTTGTGTGGTTTAATGAACAATTGTTAATTGTAATTAATCAAAATGAACAAAATCATGCAATATAATCAACATTTGGATTGGTGAACACATATATTATCATCTAAACAAACAAAAGCAAAGAATTTAATGGACATGTGGTTTACTGAACACATATCATCAAATATGGAGAAGCTTAAAAAATCTACTTTATTCAAGTTAATCTAGTTTGTTCTTTGGGTTTCAAAGTGCATAACCTTGTAAAATTCCTGGTACTTAAAGGATTCTTTCTCTGCTTATAGGATAGCAATCTATAAATTTAAAAAATGTAATTGAAACCAACAGTAAGGGTTAGTTTTGACAAACATTTGATATAGTAATGAATATATGTCAATAAATGTAACTTACATAGACATATTTAGTGAAGTAAAATATGTTTGAACTCCCTTTTTGGCCTTGATGATTGGTTCTTGTTCATGATAATAGACCATAAATCTACAATGCTATTTTTCAAATGGTTGTCTGCAGTAGCCATTAAAACTATTGTTTCTTTATTGATCCACGACCTGCGTGCTTTGTCATGAGGATTGAGCTTCTATGGCTCCTCGCTATTAAGAGGTATATAAATAATAAAATGCATTAAAAACTTATTATGTGATAAATTTTGGAAACACTGTATTATATTAGATAGTTAGTTACGTTGTTGGGTGGTCTACGTCAAAAGGCAGGAATGCATAATCAACCATAACCTTTTCATCATGGGTTAGCTTATCTTTGATAATATCCCTACATTCTCTCGAATATGGTGAACGACATACAAATGACAGTTGTTTTATTACCCTTTTCTCTCTTTGAGGTGAATCTTTTAGAGGTTGTTTGCCTTTCGCATCTATGTTTGGGCTAATTCATCTTCAATAGTTTGTTTGCCATTATCTTTCTTCCCCTTCGATTTGTGCTGAACAAGGTTTGAATATTGCATGGCAATATCAACTACTACATTCATTGTTGTATCTCAATCTTTAGAATCACCTAAACATTCTTATTCATCATTGTAGGTAGGTGAGCTGATTGTCATATGAGTCCTTTTGATAGGTGAGTTGATTGCATTAGGATTTCCTTTCACAGGTGAGAATGGGATGGCAAGATCGAAAGTCGGGGAAGTGTAGTTTCTTGATGTTCGACCTTGGTAATGCTTCAATGTTACAACCTCTATTTTCAAATATGCATAAAAAAATCAGGATCCTCAAAAAGATGCTCTTCCTAAATCAAGTCATGAACTTCAACTTCATTAGGATATTTCTGAAGATTTGTGCTTCCACATTCGATGTATAATGTCACTTGTTGCTCAAAAAATCTTTGCCTGGAGGCTGCTATTGCTTCAATCAATTTTGATAGGTACTTGCCTATGCATTCAACATGTACCTATATCTAAGTTCATATCGATAAATACGATTAATAAATATAACATGAAAAAATGAACACTTAACGATTTAGCAGTGAACAAGCACAACACATTACTATTAAGAATAAGATTACATAAATAACCATAACTCAAAGTAGACATATTTTATTATACCTCAATTGGACCATTGCATTATGCCATTGGAGGTTCTCTTTCATTGTCACATTCTAGACATGGTTGGAGAGGGGTTGGTGGAGGGTCATGGGTTGATGTTGAAGGTTCACTATGCTCTTGGTTTTCTTATGCCATGCGCGCCGATTCCTCTTGCATGTCTATTTGACCTTCATGAATGATTGTCTGGTAATTTGTCCTGTCAATTGTCTTACCCCTTCTATACTCTCCAGAAACTCCTTTTCAGCTTTGTTCCTTTGTTCAACTGTATTAGTTGTCCAATTTATTGCTATTGGAAACTATTGGTTTTTGCATGTCTTTCCTCTAAACTCAACTGTATCCAAATAAAAGAATTGTAGGTCATAGCAAGAATAAATGTTAGTTTGTACATCTTAGAATAAATGACATTATAGATATTACTGAACAAGCAAATCTCAGGTAATGAACACATACATCTAAGTCAATGATCAATATTATTTAGACAAGCCATAAAATCAATGAACAACATCTATGTATCACATTAGGAAAAGAATTTAATAGGGATTTCAATAACCATGAGGAACAATAGTGCTCTTCTGAAATAGCTAGTGTGGTTTTGTTTCCATTCCAATATTATGTCATTTAGACATTGCAGAAGATACGCACACCAATTATAGTTAGGAATTTCGTTAACACCCACCTACGACTTCAATATTGTGAAGAAACAGTCACTGTTCATACTCCTGATAATGCATGTTGAAATTATCTATATTACAAAGTCTCTTTTGAATTCTTTACCATGTCTTCTCTTTCTAAAATTTATTCAGTATTTCCCAACTTTTGGTGTCCCTGTTCTTCCACAATTCCACCTTGTCCTCCATTGTTTAAGGAGTTGGTGTATTCATTTTTTGGTTCATATGTCGAGGCTACTTGAAATCCTAACGAACCCATAAGTAGTGCTAACGTTGCATGAACATCTTCCTTAGTTTTCTCTAGTATTCTATTGTCAGAAAGCTTCGATGTATTACTTGCTGGATAAAAATTTTCAAGCAACCACGTCGCAAGATCTTTGGGGATGGTTAACGTTCTACCATATAGAAATCCTCCAAATCTAGTTTCCATTGCAGTGACAATCAAGCCTTACAATTAAGAATAACAACTTATTACAACTCATCCTATGGTTTAGATTACCATCCCAAACTTTTTTTTGTTTGTCTATCTTCTTAGGACTTAGAATGCTTGTTTATAGCCTTCCCTAACTGATATTCTGCACTTGAGGTTCTAAGTTACTGCTTAGATGGAGGTTGATCATGAGGCAAGTCAAAGCAAGCACTCTTCTCAACTCGAGTGAGTTTATGAATTGTGATGTTTAGTTGTTTCCTTTTGCCAATGCGTAATTCTTTTCGAGCCCCTAAAGTTAGTTCATCCTCGAAATCTTCTACAATATCTGATTCTTTAATGGGCTGTTAAATGGCACATGTTTCATTATCTTTTCTTTAGCTACCAACCCTATTAAGAAGTGAAACAATTTAGTTATAGGACAAATAAATTACCACATCCAATGAATCAGCCACTATGATGGTATGCATATAGTGAATGAATTCAATTCACAAAGAAGAACCCCAATGACAATAATATATGAACAATTGAACGTCATATTTTCTACTATCTTCTCATAAATATTTAGAAATCTAATAACCATCCATATAAATTTAATGGATTAATATAAAACTATAAACAAATTAACGCGAACAAGTGAACAATTATAGATGAACTAATGAATCTTTATATAATATGCTATTAATTATACGTTAAACATGAATTTTATTCTCGCTCATTGGCCATCTTTAATATTGGATACATAGATATAACAATATTTTTAGTTTTAACTTTTTCCACAAACTCTGAAACA
>JACYFF010010365.1:27928171-28003657 GCA_017589665.1 Selenicereus undatus | reverse complement strand
TTCAAATTTAAGATTATAACTTACAGGTTGATTTTAATAATATAAATTACTAAAATGTAAAGGAAAAATATATGTACAAAATAATGGGAAAGAAGAGAAATAAAGAATTCAATCCTTGTCTCACATTGATAGAGTAGAAGAGGATTGTAATGATGTCATTATATAAATATAAACCCTTTCCTGCTTTAATTGCATAGTAGGAACTGAGAAGTTCCACATTGCCATTTAAGCAAATCATCAGCCTTGGGAGTCTTATAAAAAGACATGAATGCCAGTTTCCATACAATGGAAAGGCGTGGGCCTGCTCGTGATGTTGGGCCTTGAGAAAAAGCCCAACTTCGTGTGGTGCTAGCACTAGCATTGTACTGCTATAGTCTATAATAAGCTGGTATGGCCTGGGTAGGCCGGGATAGCCAGGATTGGCCGAAATTTCAGCGGTATAATTTTGATGCTAATTTGTATTGTTTTTGACACAAAACGGTATATTTTGAAGTGTACCAACTGAAACGGTATGAATTTTATAACTTTGTTACAAATTGCTGACATCTACTTCAACTTAGGGATGATAACGGGGCGGGTTGGGGATGGGGGCATGTTTCTCATTCTCATCCCTACTCAGCTCACCGTCCCCCATCCTTGACCCGTTCCCCGTTGTGGGGAAAAAATTCCTCCTGGTCCCCGTCCCTATCCAATAGGGATTTTTACCCGCAAAATTTTTTCCTTCTTTCATGAAAACTATATTACAAGTTGAGTCTTAAATGAAAGGTAAAGTTGCCCAGCAAACTTAGCGCAATTAATTGTACAAAATTCTTGTAGACTCCATGCAACACAAGTCTGACAAACTTCATCAAAGTTTACAATTCAACCCAAATTAAAGTTTAACTAGTCCATGTAACACAAGCCTAATGTCAATGCACAAATTACACAAACCAACCAAAATCTAAGAAGAAAAACAGGGATAATGTAGCTATGGCTTTTTCACGTAAATTTACTTATTTAACCTTAATCTTATGTTCATAAATGAAGGATTTATATGCAATTTTAATTATAAATGAGGACGATGATGAGTTTTTTTTCCCCAATCCAGGACGGGGAAGCGGGGATAGGGGCGGGGATTTTTCCCCGAGCGGGTAAGCGAGGATGGAGACGCGGTAAAATTTCACCCCCATCACCCGTTCCCGTCCCCATTCCCATTGAGGAAGGAGATTTTTGCCCAATGCGGGGCCGGGCCTCAACAAGGTTGGGGATTCCCCGACCTACTACCATCCCTACTTCAACCTCTATTACTCAACATAATCTACGTCAGTTTGAATAAACAAATCCAATCATATTACCAAAATGATGTCAAATAATTCCAATTCTATGAGACATTCTATCAAAAACAGAAATAATCCAACTCCAATAAGAGATAGGAGAAAGAGTGCTTTGTGGTGTGCGGAATTGGGCCTGAAATTCGATGTTTGGATGGCAGCCTTGGATTCTATGGCATCATTTTCAAGTACGAGGCTTCCCACATTGACCAGTTTCCTCCTCCTGGTCACTCTCTCCGTGCTCCTTTGCCCCATGAGCTTCCTAGGGTCAGTCTCTTTCTTTGTTTACGTTTGGATGTTTTGGATTTTTCTTTGATTTGGGTCAGGTGATGAAAGTCATATACTGATTGGTTTATACATGTATTTGCATAGTTGGTTGAATGAAATTGTAAGAATGTGATTCAAGTTGAGTTACTGTGTAGTCAACCAAAAAGATGTTACTCAAATAACTGATTGGAACTTCTTTTGGTTGTGAGCTGGCAGCTAAGGCCAAGTTCTTTTCGTTGGTTAATGAATCCAACTCACTTCTTCCCACACCCACCCATTCCTTCTCCCTTCCCACTCTTTCCCACACTTAAATAAAAATACTACTCCTTCCCACTCTCACCCACTCCTTTGCCCCTTTCCCACAGTCCTTCATTCAACTCTCCAACTTCATTTAACTCTTTTCAACTCTTGCCCACTCTCACCTACTTCTTCCCCCCTTTCCCACACTTAAAAAAAAATATCATTCTTACCAACTCTCACCCACTCCTTCTCCCTTTCCCACACTCACCCATCCCACACCCATTATTTCCCACTGAAAAGAACAGGGCCTTAAATTGGCATAAGGCTGGTTTGACTTAAGCATTGTCAGGGTTTGATCTCATGTGTTGCATTTGGCGAAAATGGACTGATCTTGGCTGAGTTACGGTTTTCTAGGGCTAGCCTATTGTTCCCTCAGTCTTGCATGATCGGTACCGAGGAATACCACTACTTAGGATTTTTTAGTAACTAACAAGCACTGTGTTCGGAAGGTTTTTTGGGTGTGACAAGTGGTTCACGAGTTGGACCTGTCAACCAGACTCTTTGTTAGTGGGAACAAGGTGAACGTTTTTCGGCATAGTGCAAAGCAAGCAGTGGATGTTTGGAGTATAACAATGAGCTCGAATGAAATGTAAGGATGTAATATACCACAACTGAAGAGGTTGATGATAATGAGGGTAAAAATGCCAAGACCAACCCCAACACGACGGTGTTCGACAGGTTGCAGCCGTCAACGTCACGTCAACGCCCTTATGTGTTTAGAAGGATTGGAAATGGTAAAACCTTGAAGCCCTCTGTCTTTCAAAGGTTGAAAACAGATGAGCAACATAAACCCTCGGTCTTCGCCAGAATCAAGATAGGCAAAATTTCGTCAAACTCACCGCCTTCCCAAAAGAAGGATTCAGTGTTCAACCGCCTTGGAAAAACAAATGAAGTCCAAAGTTCAATTCCTTCACGCATGAAGCGTGTTTCCACTTTGGATGTGAAGGTGGACGACTCGCTGAAAGTAAAGAGGCGTGTCCTAATTCTCACTGGCCATGGGGCTCAGGCCAGTTCAAAAGAAAGAACTAAGGAGCAAGCTCCTTCCAGCTGTGACGCAAGCAAGGATGTCGGCGACTTCCCTTGAAAAAATGGTGTGAAAGATCCGCTCCTGGGTAAGAGCTTAAACTGTTCACCACAAAAAGAAAACACCCAAAGTTCAGATGCATTCAAAAAGAAAACTCCTCTATTCAAAAAAGAAGACTCCCGAACAAGAGGCTAAACTGTTTGCATATTCAAAAAAAAAAAAGACTCCCAAACAGGAGGCTAAACTGTTCACACTTTCAAAAAGAAGACTCCCGAACAGGAGGTTAAACTGTTCACACATTCAAAAAGAAGACTCCCGAACAGGAGGTTAAACTGTTCACACATTCAAAAAGAAGACTCCCGAACAAGTTAAATTCATTTGTAATACTCCTGGCCTGCAAGAGTATAAACTGTGAACGGTAAAACAAATGAAAAAAAAACAGAGAAAAAAAAAAAGAAGGATGCTTAGTTGAACTACGTAACAGCTTGATCTTATTGAAAATTGCAATGTTCCCATAAGTACATAGGTAGCCTCAGCAAATCATCGAGTGCAGTCAAACACATCACAAAAAAAAGGGGGGGCATGAAAGAGAAGAGATCAAAGACATCACCTTTCTACCGCCAAGCTTCTCCTAGCAGCTTGCACCATTATGAATCACCTGGAAATTGAAGAAAACACAAAGTTAAATTCTTTTTCAGGAAAGAAATCATTAAGCAAAGCAGCATCTAGACAAGATAAATGCTAAAGAAGGGAGAAGTGTACAGCAAAATCAATCAAAATGTTGGTTGACGCCTACGCTAGCTGCTCCTCAAAAAACTTGTTGTGTTAAAAATGTACCGCAAGTGCACGGTGCCGGTTGTAGCCAGCAAAGGCAAGTACGGGTCATATCCGCAGGGAACTTGGTTTCAATCACCGAATCAACCTTTAACGCTTAATCTAGGCTTAAGTCTAATGGAGTGAGTTTTACTAATTCTATAGAGTCTAAATCAATTATGAAGAGAATCCTGAATTGGGGTTTACCACACCATGATGTTCCTTGGAAAACAAACTAGGTTATGTAAATTTGCCCGCACGATAATCGAAATGGAATGATTACCAATTAAAAGCATCTACGCCTTCTTTCAAAGGTCATTAGACTGATCAAGCTATCCTAGTTATCTACTTTCGTGAAACTAGAATCTCAAGACCACAAGATCATGTAATTTTAATTCCCAATTGCATCCCCAACTACTTTCGTGTCAGGTAATTCAATCGCTCACAAAGCCACTCTAAGTAAAGGACCTAACTTTCGTTAGTCTCTATACCCTAATTAAGAACATGAATTTAACCCTCTCAGGCAATTCATCGAACACCTAGCATGCTAAGTGAGAATTCAATTATACTTTTAGGCATAGATTCACAAAAACCTAGAACAATAATCTAATTCACATCATAGGGGCTAACCCCCAATCCAAGATTAAGAATTTAGCCGCTAAACATGATTCTAAACGACATCTCAATCAAAAACATACACATACCAAGAAATACTAATACTTGAATTAGAACGTAAAGGAAGGGGAAGAAGAATGTACTCTGTAGAATCTGCAACAATAATCTATCGAAATGCGTACCAAAATCCGATCCAAAGCTTTCAATTCAATAACAAGAGAAACAAAGTCCAAACCCTCCAAATCGCTCGCTTTTCTCGAGAGAAAAAGAAGAAGAAGAATTAGAAGGTCCCCCCAACCGTCCTTTGCGAAACTGATTAAATTGCGACAAAATAAGTGACGCACGGTCGTGCCACCTACGCACGGGCACACGCGCGTGTCTGGGGTAGGCACGGTTCAGGCGCACGATCGTGCGTTCAACCGTGCGCAGCTTCTAGCTTCAAGGCACGGTCGTGCGTATCATGCAACTGACCGTGCGCTCCCTGCAATCAGCCGTGCTCCTCCAGATGGTTCTCCCGGGCTTCGTAGATGCTTCGTTCATGTTAGAAATTGATCCCAAAGCGTCATTTTTGGCAAAACCAGCAGGAAACTCCCACTTTCTAGACCTTAGACCTGTAGATCAAGAAATAGGACAACTTAGCGCATAATACGTCAAGAAAGTGTATTCAACCCCCTTTTTGCTAAGATTAGTCGATAGATTATAGGAGAAGAGGGGAAGAATTAGAGTCGAAAATGGGTCAAATTTGAGGTTTATCAGCTGCCCACACCACTTTTGTGCGCATCAGTTCCGTTCAAGGCCCATGGCCAAGCAACGAACCGTGTCGCAGGTGGTTCTTCAAATCTTCATGCCACTTTTGTGTGTATTAGTTCCGTTCGAGGCCCATAGCCAAATAGCGAACCGTGTCGCAAGTGGTTCTTCAAGTCTTCATACTACTCTTGTGCGTATCAGTTTCGTTCGAGGCCCTTGGCCAAACAGCGAACTGTATCACAAGTGGTTCTTCAAGTCTTCATACCACTCTTGTGCGTATCAGTTCCGTTCGAGGCCCATGGCCAAGCAGTGAACCGTGTCGCAAGTGGTTCTTCAAATCTTCATACCACTCTTGTGCGTATCAGTTTCGTTTGAGGCCCGTGGCCAAGCAGCGAACTGTGTCGCAAGTGGTTCTTCAAATCTTCATACCACTTTTGTGCGTATCAGTTCCGTTGAAGGCCCTTGGCCAAGCAGCGAACTGTGTCGCAAGTGGTTCTTCAAATGACTCAACCTGCACAAGCAACATTACAAGCGCAACGGAAAAAAAAGGGGGTCTCTTACAAAGAAGTCGAGCCACTACATTCAGCTAAAGGAAGTCAAGCAATCTCAAAAATTGTGGGCACAAACCAAGAGATTAAAAAAAAAAGCCAAAACAGTAGCAGACACGACCAACAGCAAAAGAGAACTAATGTGCAAGCAAAACAGAACGCAACACTTTGGGAAAATTTGACATTAATTTTCCATTGTTGCAGAGAAATGAAATGCAGATACAGAGGAATGAAAAAACAGAGGCTGCCTTCATCCTCTCCTTTCTCACACACATGCCCTGTTTGCCCACCCCATCAAAACCAATAAAAATCAACCAAGAAAAGAAACAAAAAAAAGAGGTACGAAGCACACCCCATCCAAAGTGCCATAGCCAAACCATCAACCAACTCACCAAGCCCCATGTCAGTTCCTTTTCTCTCTCCTCAACCCAGGTTTCAACCTCCTAAAAATGGAACAAACTAGTACAAGCTTACTCCCTTTTTCAGCAAGTATCATCACATACTAGCAAGCGTATTACATTGCACAAAAAAAAAAACAAGGACTTGACAAACTGGATGAAATCAGCCAAATACACGCTCCCAACGAATCCAATGTTCAAGTTTGATCAAGCTTTAAGCATTGATGTCAAGTGCTTGCAAGAAATGCAATAATCTAAGACCCTTCCCATATTCTCAACTCAAATCCTCAACTCACACTCAGATTCCTCCCTTGACCCAACAAAAGCAACAGAAACAGAACCAAAAAAAAAAAAAAAACAGGAGACCAAAACAAAAGGGGATTGAGAAAGGTGATACCTTTGATGGTCACCAGGATTGAATGTGAGGATGTGTGAAAGGATGAAGATTTTGAGGGGGCATCAACAGTAGCGGCACAGCAGCATCAGTGGGGCACAAGATCAAGTTTTGGGGAATAAGGGCAAATGACCAAAAATGGTGTGAAAGATCAGCCTTGGAGGTGGTGGTTCTGCCATTAACCACCGGTACTATAGCAGTTGCAGTTGGTAGTTGTAGTTGGTGGTGCCCTGTTCTAGTCGTCAAAGAGAAAGCAGTGAAGAATGATGCAAAGAAAAGGGGGGCTGGCGTCAGGTTAGGTTATTGCTAGGCTTATCGAAGAGGAGGAGGAAGAAGGGTGAGCAGTGCTGGGTGTCATGTGCCTGCCGCGTGCGCCTATTTGAAGTAGGAAGTTGGGCAGTTGGGTCTGGAAGAAAAACGTCCAGGCCTGGTCCACACGAAAAGGAAAAGGAAGGAAAAAGGAAGCAGAGCAGTAAGCTAACATGTGCAAGAAGGTAGGCCCAGGCGCAAAAGAAGGAAATGAAGGCCGAGCTCAGCCCACACGCCGTTAGTTTCGGGGGCCACGTCGCGCCCCTGAACCCCCAGACCAGGGCGCGTCGCCCCTGGACCCCGACTCGCTGACCGGTCAGCGAGACCACCGTGCTAGGTTTGCGAAATAGGCACCTGAAATGGCACGTTTCAAAAAGAATTCGAGACATCGGTCACCTCTCAAACGACAAGTCTCGTATGTGACCTTGGCTCGAGGGGGCAATTTGTAGGTACTAAAAATTTATTTGTGTTGTACCAAAATTAAGTTAAATTAATTAATTGAGCCAACCCTTTTAATTAATTTAATCAAGCCCAAAGACTCACAAGTCAAGCCCAAAATGAAGCCCAGATGACTACCAAGTCCGGGTTCAGTTAAAATTCGAGTCAAAGCCCAAATCGAGACTCAAGACGACTACCAAGTCAAGCCACGACCTAAAAGGCCGAGTGACGTTCAAGTGATGGCGCGGTCAAAAGTCAAAGTCAAAGGTCAAAGGTCAAAGGTCAAAGTCAACATCGACTCACAAGTCAAAACATCAAAAACGACTCTCAAGTCGAAGTCCGGTTAAAGCTCAAAGCGACTTCCAAGTCAATGCTCGGTTCAAGCCCGGAAGACTCCTAAGTCAAAGTCAAAGTCAAAGTAACGAAAGTCAGGTAGCCTAGGTTAAGGCCTAATTGAAAGGCCAAAAACCTAGGTCAAAGCCCAAAACCCAAGTTAAGGCCTGTCTTGACTTGGGAGGAGGGATTTTTCTATAAATAGTTCCCCACCCCTTTGTTTCAGGGGTTGGAAAATCCATCCTTGAGAGAAAGAATCAGAGGAGTTTGTATCCATAGAGATTGTAACCCATTCAAATCAATTGAATCTATAAAAATTCAATCTTTGTAATTTGTGATTATATCACACTCGAAAGACCCAACTTTTCTTTAACCTTCTTCTTCATGCCACTAAGACATCTCTTATGTTTAAGGTTGCACCCAACTAGTCCCCATCAACGATAATGACAAATGCCATAAAGTGGAGGCCACTGACAATGGACAAAAAGGTGGGCAATTGACTCTTCCTCCACAAAACGCACTAAACATTTTGCTAGTCAGCTTAAAGTTTCTACTTATTTTCATGTAGATGTATATCACAACCTTATCAATATTGCATACTTATCAAATGTTGCTTCTCTCTATTAACATCTATGTCTATACCATTGGATTTGTATATATGAGTGAGCATTGAAGGACTTTCCCAGCTAGGAGAACAGAGCTGGCTTTATTTATAAGTTAAGCTCTTCACCTTTTAGTATGTTTGATACGACAATACAGAACAGTTAAAAAAGATTTATCAACCTCGTGAAAGCCTATGACAAAGTGCTTAGAGAAGTTTTCCTAAGGCATTTTAAGGTCAAGGAGAAACCAATACTACTAAAGTTATTGAAGATGCATGTAAAGGAGTATCAACCAGTGTAAGGACAAGGGATAGGGATATGGTGCAACTTTCAGTTAATAATGGATTGTGCCAAGAGCAGGCTTAAGCATGTTCCTTTTCACAATAACTACAGGTGAACTCACAAATGAAGTTATATACCACGTCTATTTGTGACTCACTGAGAATATGACCCTAGATAGAAGTTTGTGGTGATCTAGCATTAAGAGTAATGGTCCTTGTGGATATGATTCCTTTCCAATTACTACTTGCCTGGGTGCTGCCCCCCTCTTGACACTGTTTCTTTGTAATATCCTTTAGGTAGTGCTATGGGTTGTTTTCATCTGTAGGTCTATTGTTTTTAGTTTTAATATGTTGTGGTATCTCATTTCGATAGTATTGGAGACAACCAACTCAGCAAGTCAGTTAGATGAGCTGGCAAATGGGCCCAAGGCTGGTTAGCACGTTGTTACAAGGAAATTCTGGAAAGTCTTGTATATATAAACAAATGTGAAAGCCTTGTAAGTTGGTTTTTCAGTGAAAAAGTTTTATTTTCATAATAATACAATTACTCTCTCTCTCTCTCTCTCTCTCTCTCTCTTCGTATTCATTTCCTTCAAAGCATTTTCATGGTGATGTGAGATTGTGGCAATCAGAGAAATGGAGTCAGAGATTGAATCCAATTTACAAGTTTAAACATGGTATCAGAGCCACTTGAAACAGAATCAGAGTTTGATTTCTTTTTCTCATCTTCTTTCATAATTCGTGATTATTGCAGCAGATTGCAAACATCACATTCGATCATTCCTTGAATTAGTGATCAATATCTTTGATCCAATCATAGATCATCTCTATTTTTTTTGTTGCTTGCTGTTTCATATTAAATTCTTGATCAAGAACATATTCTTCTGATTCTTGATAGTAGTTTGGTACGCATTGATCAAGAATTATGGATGCCTCTGAGAATAGTGAGAACATAGTGAATAACCGAGTTCCATTGAGCAATTATACACTTGATCCTGGCCATGCTCTATTTCTGCATCATTCAGATAATCCTAACTGCAGCCTCACTAGTGAACCTCTTAATGGAAGCAATTATGCACAGTGGAAAAGATCTTGTGAGGTTTCACTGAGTGCGAAGAACAAGATGGCATTTGTGACTGGAAATTATGAAAAACCAGTAGATGATTCTCCTCTGTTGCCTTTATGGGAAAGGTGTAATAGTATGGTGATTTCTTGGATTTTACATTCTGTCAATAAAGATATTGCATCTAGCATTATCTACACTCCCACAGCAGCTCAGATTTGGAAAGACCTTTCACAGAGATTCAGTTTTAATCAAGCTACCAAAATTTATCAGTTGCAGAAAGAAATGACCAATTTGTCTCAGGGAAATGTTTCTGTCTCAGCGTATTTCACAAAGTGCAAGCAACTTTGGGATGAATATACAGTTTTGGTCACACCATGCACTTGTGAGTCTGTGGGTTCTGCCATGAAATTAATGGAAAGGCAGCAGTTAATGCAATTTTTGATGGGGTTGAATGAAACCTATCAAGTGGTTAGGAGTAACATTCTGATGTTAAATCCTTTACCATCTGTGAGCCAAGCCTGTAGCATCCTCATCCAAGAAGAACAACAAAGGGAAATCAAGACTCCTTATCAAGCTGAATTTGGCTCCTCAGCATTTCTGTCACAGCAAAGGATGCAGTTTCAGCAAAAGTCTAATCAGCAACAATCCCTGCCTCCTCGTTATCCCTCTCAAAGCCTACCTTATACTATACAACAATCTCTGAATCAGCAACAACAATTTCAAGGTACTAGTGGCATTAAAAGGAATGTTGCTCAATGCAATTATTGCAGAAAACCTGGACATACAATTGATAAATGCTTCAAGCTTCAAAGGATAAGGGGAGGTTCATTTGACAAAGGAAGAAGGATAGCAACTCATGTGCAACAATCTGATTCCACTGAATCTGCCTCAGAACATAACACAGGACAACATACTTTGACCTCAACGCAGTATGAGCAGCTGATGAGCTTACTTAGCAAGAACAGTATGACTGTGACTCCCAATACAGAAGAACAACATTCAGCTTATCTTGCTGGTAAATCTTTCTGCCTATTTACTTCAAAGCCTGAGATGAGTTGGATAATTGACAGTGGAGCTACAGACCATATCACTCCACATCTTCATTTATTTCAATCATTTGTACCAATAACAAGAGCATGTTTCATAACTATGCCAAATGGAAAGAGTGTTCAGGTCAAGAACATTGGGACAGTTGCATTAAATGGTAGCATAGTGTTAAAGGATGTGCTACATGTTCCAGAATTTCATTTCAACTTGCTCTCAGCTAGCAAATTGGCCAAAACATTATCTTCTAATGTGGTATTTACACCTACCTGCTGCTACTTACAGGACCATTTGAAGAACAACCAGTTGGTTCTTGGTAATGAGACTGGGGGTTTGTACCTGGCTGCTGCAAATTTAAGACAAGAAGCTTATGACTCACATCAAATCAAGCATGCAGCATGTCTATCCAGCTCTGAACTTTGGCACTGCAGATTAGGCCACCCTTCTTCTCAACACATGAGTCACATTCAAGGATTACCAAACAGAAAGACAGACTCCATTTGCAACATCTGTCCTCAAGCAAAACAACACAGAGTTTCTTTTCAGCATAGCACTACAAAAACAAGCAGAATTTTTGAGCTTCTACACAGATATATGGGGACCTTATAGAACAACCACTTATGATGGTTACAAATATTTTCTTTCTATTGTGGATGATTTTTCAAGAGCTACATGGGTTTTTTTACTGTCGAATAAGAATAATGCTTTTTCTATGTTGGAAGCTTTCATTGCTTATGTTCGTACTCAGTTTCAAGAAAGAGTACAAGTTGTCAGATCTGATAATGGCATAGAATTTGGGGATCAATATGCCATAGCTTTTTACAAAAGACAAGGAATTGTGCATCAAACCACATGTGTAGACACCCCTCAACAGAATGGTGTAGTAGAAAGGAAGCACAAACATCTTCTCGAAGTAGCTAGAGCCTTGCTATTTCAGTCTAAAGCTCCCACAAGATTTTGGGGAGATTGTATCTTAACAGCAACGTATTTAATTAATAGGCTACCCAACTCTGCCATTGATTATAGGACTCCATATGAGTTGCTATTCAAGTGCCAACCATCATATGATCACTTGAAAAACTTTGGTTGTCTTTGCGACATGTCCACTTTGAAACATGCGAGAGCTAAATTTGAACCCAGAGCTCAGCCATGTGTATTCTTAGGATATCCTATGGGGAAGAAGGCTTATAAGGTCTACAACATGGTCACAAAGAGGGTACATTACAGTCGAGATTTGGTTTTTCATGAAACTCATTTTCCTTTTCAATATGCTGAAATGACAGAGACAGTACTACCCAATAGTCTCTTCCTTTCAAACTCATATGAAACATCCCCTGTCTTGGTTCCTTCATCAAGCAGCACACGTAATGATCACATAGTCCATTCATCCTCTTCTCCCTATTCCTCTTCCCAAAGCCCAGAACTGCAACAGTCTGTCTCTCTCAACAATGACTTGCCTCCAGTTGACCATTCTCCCACAAATGCTCTACCCAGAAGAACTTCCAGAACATTAAAGCCACCTTCTTACTTAAAGGACTATATGTGTTCATATAGTCAGCAAACTTCCACTCCTCATTGGTGCAATTTGGTTCAGTTTTCCAAACTACCTCCTACTCAGCAGCAGAACATTACACAACTTGACCATCTCCATGAACCAACTACATACACAGAAGCTGCTAATTATCCACATTGGGTCAAAGCTATGCAAGCTGAGTTAGATGCTTTACAAGCTAATAACACTTGGTGTGAGGTAGACCTACCACATGGCAAGAAAGCCATAAGCTCTAAATGGGTTTTCAAGGTAAAACTCAAGGCAGATGGTTCCTTAGAAAGATACAAGGCAAGATTAGTTGTCAGAGGCAATACCCAAAGAGAAGGCATTGACTACACTGAAACATTTTCCCCAGTGGTGAAAATGACTACAATCAGAACTATCTTAGCACTAGCAGCAGCAAGGAAATGGTCTCTTTATCAGCTAGATGTTAATAATGCATTTTTGCATGGTGATTTACATGAAGAGGTATATATGAAAATGCCTCAAGGTGTCCCAAACCTTCAGAACAAGGTTTGTAAACTACAAAAATCCTTGTATGGCTTGAAACAAGCCTCAAGACAATGGCATTCCAAACTTGCTGATTTTCTAAAACAGCAAAGCTACACCCAATCCAAGAATGATTACAGTCTCTTCCTCAAACAAACTGATCATCACTTGACAATTGTGGCTGTGTATGTAGATGACATTCTATTAACTGGTTCAAGTCTTGCAGATGTTCAAACACTAAAGCAGAACCTTCATGCAACATTTGGAATCAAGGACTTGGGTTTACTGAATTACTTCCTAGGGTTTGAGGTGTCCCATCTCCCAGACGGTATAACCCTCACCCAAAGAAAGTTCACACAAGAGTTGTTAAAAGAATCTGGGTATCTCAATGCTAAGCCAACTGCTACTCCACTTCCAGCAAACTGCAAACTTGCAGCTGATTCAGGAATGCCTCTTATAGACCCCACTCCCTACAGAACATACATTGGCAAGCTGAATTTCCTCTCCAACACCAGACCTGATATTTCCTTTGCTGTCCAGACTTTAAGTCAATTCATGCAAAATCCCACCTCAGTTCATATGGCAGCATTGGAGCACCTACTCAAGTATATCTCTGGAACTTCAGGGCAAGGCATTCTACTTCAAGGCATTGATTCTTTACAACTCACTGCATACTCAGACTCAGATTGGGCCTCTTGCCCAATAAGCAGGAGATCAGTAACAGGATATGTTGTGTTGCTGAATAAATCCCCCATCAGTTGGAAATCCAAGAAGCAAAGCACTGTTGCACGATCATCTGCTGAAGCTGAGTACAGGGCAATGGCTCAGGCAGCAGCTGAAATTACATGGCTGGTTAGTCTACTTAAGGAACTAGGAGTTTCTAACATCAAACCAGTCATCCTTAACTGTGACAACCAATCAGCTCTCCACATCGCTCGTAATCCTGTATTCCATGAACGAACAAAACACATAGAAGTGGACTGTCACTTCACGAGGGACAAGGTCATTGAAGGACTCCTTCAACTTAGCTACTTACCTACACAGCATCAGCTAGCTGACGTGTTAACCAAAATCCTACCATCTCAGCAACACTGGAACCTTTTACACAAGCTTGGGATGTTTCCTCATAACCACCCCAAGCTTGAGGGGGGGGTATTGGAGACAACCAACTCAGCAAGTCAGTTAGATGAGCTGGCAAATGGGCCCAAGGTTGGTTAGCAAGTTGTTACAAGGAAATTCTGGAAAGTCTTGTATATATAAACAAATGTGAAAGCCTTGTAAGTTGGTTTTTCAGTGAAAAAGTTTTATTTTCATAATAATACAATTACTCTCTCTCTCTCTCTCTCTCTTCGTATTCATTTCCTTCAAAGCATTTTCATGGTGATGTGAGATTGTGGCAGTCAGAGAAATGGAGTCAGAGATTGAATCCAATTTACAAGTTTAAACAGATAGTGCTCACATTTTTTATCCATTCTTAACTTGGTTGGCTTTGTATTTTTAAAACTTCGTATCTATATTTGTGTCTACTTTATTTCCATTTTGTTCTGAAATGCTTCTTTTTCTTTGTTGGGTATAAGGTTCTTCTAAATGTTTTTAAACCCTTATCAAATTTATTTTCAAACTATTGTTGTGGGTTGTTGAATATAAGCCTTATACTTGTTAGTAAGGTTGCATACATATGGATTTCAATGGATCTCAGCTCAAGATCCACAGCCAATGATTGCTGTTTTTTTACCCCCTGACATAGTGCAGTTTGTCACATAATCGAAAAGTGGCTTCATTGGTTGTTTCTTTACCGACTCATTATGCGTTATGGCTGCATTTGTTTACCTTGATGTTTCTTTTACTAGCCTTTTCTATAACAAGTAAAGCAATGTCTATAGTAGGTACGTTTAGTTGTTTCCATGTACATAGGTGCTTGCGTCAATACCATTTCCCTTTCTGTGCACTCTATATATGCTGCGTATTGCAATCCTACCTTTCCTTAATCAAGGAAACCTAGTTACAGCTGCCCTGTTAGTTAACTTTATCACTTTTAGGTGCATTTTGTATTATGTTAGGGTGAAATGATTCCTTTGGCATCGTGTTCAAGTTGCGATTGATACACACAAGTTTGTGCTTCTCTGTTGCTCTACGTGTCTGATTTAGCTCATATGACTTTTTCGGTATTCTCAGCCTCTTGGACTCTTTTCATAGCATATCTTTTTCTATATGGAGAAGTAGCTGTCTCTCACTTCTGGAAATGGTACATCCATAGTCGTGCGTATTCCAAGGAGTTAACCTCTCTTCGTACCTGCAAATGCAGTGCGTTCTGCTAGCTGGTGTTGAGTTCCATACTTCAGGCTTTCATGCTAATGATCCGTCTTTTTATCCTTGGAGCTATCCCATTGTTTTAACTAGCAAACAAATTAATTTAGATTTTTCTTGGTTCTTTATATTATTGGTCACTTCAATAAGCATATTCTTACGTCCTTATCCTCTGAAGCATGTGTTCATTGGGCCTCTTGTTTTTATATGTTCAGCTAAAACATTTTTTTCCCCTAATGAGAGTCAGATATCTAGAGCCTGTGAGCCTGCAAATTCCATACTTCAGGCTTTCATGCTGATGATCCATCGTGTTATCCTTGGAGCCATCCCGTTGTTTTACGTGGCAAAAAAATTAACTTGGATTTTTGTTGGTTCTTTATATTATTGGTCACTTCAATAAGCGTACTCTTACTTCCTTTTCCTCTGAACCATGTGTTCGTTGGGCCTCTTGTTTTTGTATGGTCAGCAAAAATACTTTTTTTCCCTAATCAGACTCGAAGATATCTAGAGCCTGTGAGTCTGTTAATTGAGGATATCTAGAGTCTGCTGCTGTAACTCTATTTTTCTTCTCATCTGTCTTTCCTCTAGCCGTTTGAGCACTCTTGTGAGTTCCCATTTGTACTTTGTTGTTACAGAGGGTGATGGTTCTGAAATATACATAAGTTGTATTGCTTTCCGGGATCTTATGGATGAGGATATTGCTGAAGCATATGATATACCACTAAACTTATATGCTGGAAAGTGTATTTCCCTTGTTGCACGAGTGCTTAGTTTCTCCGTACTTTGTGATGCTCTGGAGGAAATATTTGATATTTGTTTTTTTAGAGGAAGTCGGCTAGTATGTTACTTTCAAAATGTAGCTGTGGTGTTTAATTATGGCTATAACGTCGTTTATTTTTTAACCAAAACATACTGGAATGGATGCAAAACGAAAATCTGTAACAGCTTCCTCTCATTTTGATCTGTCAGAATTTGAAAGTAGATTTGTACATTTTAATCAAAATGTACAACAAGAGGCTGCATATTGAAAAATTTGTAGACTTCCAGTAAATCTTTAGTTTATGGGATTGACTTATCTAATTACCTTAAATTTCAGCAAGCCATTTCTATAGGTCGTAGCAGCAAAAGTATCCAACGTTCCTCTGCCCACACCAGGAATCGATAGAGTCCTATTCACGATAGGTAACTGCCTATTGTCTGCTGAGGCTCCTCCAAAAGATGGGCTCCTCATGCTGACATATGAGATTGTGAAATTCTAGTCTCTATGCGTATTCTGGGTGTGACTCCTAGCTCTTTTCTAGCTATTCTGCATTTGAAGATTGCCATCCAATTTTTTGATTAATGTGTGCTCCATCGATGCAGATTTCCTTGGAGCCTCTGGTGTAATGCTTTAATGTTCATAGCATAAGTATGCTTTTTACAGCATTATTACTCGAAAGAAGGATCTTGCTTCTGTCAGACAAGTATGTATCTAGCTTTGGTGCTGGATGTCATCTTTTTCTGCACCATGAATGGATAATTGTTTAACTGGATGCAAATATGTTATTATTAGCTACTTACGCGTCTGGTTTATCAAAACTATGTTGAACTGCATTTGGATTTGTTTGTTATAACATTTAACCTTATTGACACTGAATTCACATGCATTACTTTGTGTACTGAATTTTTTTCAACCACAAAAATATATTTACGTATAATCACAAATATATGTACATGTAAAGATAAAGTGTTTAAAGATGATGCCTTTACGAACCTTAAGGAAGCTGTATGGTTTCTAATCGTAGTCTTTGAGTGGTTGTAAACATGTCCTGACTTGATTATTGTTAGTTTTCTTTAGAACCAGAATCTCTTTTCCAGTAGGACAATTGAACTAAATGTGTCCTCTAGCAAGGAGGTGGATGTCAACTCTAAGAAAATCTACTAATATAAGAGGACCCCAGAATCTTAATTTACTAGTTGAATGCTACCACTAAAGAAATAAGATACTCTAAGGGCCTGTTTGGTTCACTTGGAGTGGAATGGAATGGAATGAGATTTGAAATCTAGAAGGAATGGAATGGAATTTGATTCTTTGAAATCATATGTTTGGTTTAATAAAGGAATGGAATCAAATTTTTTATTTTTTACCTTTTTATATTAATATTAATATTTTTAATCTAAAAAACCTATTATTAGGCTCTGTTCTTTTCGTGGCTAAATTTTTTATTTTTTACTTTTTTATTTTGTATTTTTTATTTTTGTATTTATTTTTTGTTTAATTTTTATTATTTATATTTTATTTATTTTTTATCTATTTTTATTTATTATGTATTTTTCATTATTTATTATTTATTATTTATTATTTATTATTTATTTATAATTTATTTATTTATTTATTTTTATTTACTTTAGATTTTCTAATTTTTTGTTATTTATTTATTTATTTATTTATTTTTATTTGTTTTTACTATTTATTTGTTTATTTATTTATTATTTTTAATTATTTATTTACTTTTTATTTTTTATTTTTTATTTCTTTGAATTTTCTGAAGGTTTTTTGGAATAAAAATAAAAAATTTAAAAAATAAAATACAAAAAATTTCAAAATTAAAAATTAAAAACAAAAATAAAAAATAAAAAATTAAACACAAAAAATAAAAAATAAAAAATTAAATACAAAAGATAAAAAGAAAAAAAACAAATAAATAAATAATTTAGAAATTAAATGTAAAAATAAAAAAATAAAATAAACATTAAAAAATACAAAATACAAAAAATTAAAAATTAAAAAACTAACAAATTAAAAAATAAAAAAATTAAAAAAAAAATTAAGTACAAAAAATAAAAAAATAAAAAAATAAAATACAAAATGAAAATTAGATAAAAATTACAAAATTACAAAATTACAAAAGTACAAATATTCAAAAATAAAAAAGTTCTAAAGTATGATAATTTACAAAAAAAGTTATATAGTAAACTTTTTGGTGCAAGAAAAATTAAATCTCACATAACACTTTACAAATAAATAAATAATTATTATTTTTAATTAAAATGGGGAATGGGACTTGAAACCCTCCCAAAATGGGGGGATTCAAGTCCCACTAGAATGGGGGGAACTTGAAACCCTTGGGTATCAAGTCCCATACGCTTGGAGACTCAATCAAACAATGAGTATGAGAACTTGATACCTAAAGATATCAAGTTCCATTCCTTTTCCTCCAACCAAACAGGCCCTAAATAATATCTTAAACAAACCTGCAAACTGAGGAAACAATAAATAAGAGCTTAATTTACCTCTGAATACAGAAACTAATGGACTTAGCCCATTGATCTTTCTGATTGGTCTGATTCCTTATCACTACCTCAGCTGGCATATTAAGCATCATTGTCTCCTCTAAAGCAATCAGGAATTAATAGAAGAGATAGGGCGGGTCTGTTTGGGGGGGGGGGGGGGGTTGGCGGGGTTGCATGAATGGCAACTGTCTACTATAGAAAAGATTCCCACAGAGGATATGCGGAAAGGAGGGAGTTTCAGTTCAGCAAGCGGGTATCGTATGTCTCTAAATGATGAACAATTTGCCACCCAACTGCTAGTACATTGTCCATGGAGTTCATCTCTATCGGCTTTTTTTTTTTTGATGAGTGATCAAAAGGTCGTATTAGAAAGACATCAAGGGGATACCACCCATGCACAAAAGGGGCAAAAACAAAAACATCATGCCCTCAAGCCATCAATAGAAAAACTCTTCTTGTTAAATGTCTCACTAAATAATACTAATTCATGAAAAGAAAGCATTATTGCATGGAATAGAAACATATAAATTTTAATATATTCATTTCTAATAGGGGCCAATTTTGAAGTGGGCAAACTAATAATGGTTTTCTACCATCTATTAGATCGTACCTTTACCTCAGAATCCAATATCATGATATGCAGCCATGAAGTTATGTATTTAAACCCCATTTGCGAATCGCATGAATCATGATCATATAGAAAAAAAAAAAAAAAAAAACCCTTCTTCTTGAAAATCAAATCTTATGTCCCTCAGTTGTCCCTTCGGTTTTAAGGACTTGATTAAAAGAAGAAATTAGAGATTTTCTATCAAGTTAAGGGTTTGTACTTTTTTGAAAACATGTGCTATCAACTTCATAAAATTAAAGCATCTTTCTATCTTATCACATGTAACCATGGAATAGTCACCCTTTCCTGGAGAGAGGTGAGCCATGAGTAGAAGGAAAGGATGAGAAGGAAAGCTGATTGAACCTTAAGGAGTGCTAACCCCTTCCTTTTCCTGTTCCGTTCCCTCGCAGAGCCATAAGTCCCAAGGTGTTTTTACTGGCCACTCCACTGGAGACATGTAGCGAAGATGAAATATCGTGTTTGGGTGGCATTTGTGGCAACTGAGGTATGGTTTAAAGCAGAGGCTCATAGGGATTTGAAACGAGTACTTATAACATCAAAAGTGCACCTCTCTTCTAATGTAGTCTATCCTTAACAATTCCATAGTTAAACATGCAAGTTGGCCCTGTGAACCACTTTCAAGATGAGTGACCACCTAAAACAAATTCCAAAATAACATGTGAGTGAAGACAAAAGACAGTGGAAAGACTTGTGGTGATTTATAGGATTAATCATCCATCCTTGAAGCCGACACTAATAAACCGTGTGCAATCGTAAAAGGGGCCGCGTATTATAACATTTTGATATATGAGTATTTACTTAACACTTAGATAAACATTTGTTGCTTCATCTATATGCTCATTATATATCGTTTATTTAAAGAGCATTATTAATGCAAGGTTCTCAAAATAAATTGCCATTGAACTTTTAAAAAAATTTTAGTTTTTCCACCTAACCTTTTTTTATTTGAATGTACCATTAATCTTTTAGTTATTGTCAAATATGGCACTATATGCCTTGATATATCGGCTGTAGGCGGTAAAATATAATTTTGACTTTTTTTTAATGGAGAAACAATGGCCTTAAAATAAAGGTGAATACTTTTAATTAAATACTCATATATCAAAATGTCAAAATTACATTTTACTTAGTGACTTTTAGTTATTGTCACTATGTAAAAACATTCATTCTCAAATAAGGGTTTTTACTTGGTGACAAAGTTATTGTCAAATATGGCACTATACGCCCTCACTTTGTCACTAAGTGAAAACATTAAAACCTATCTTTCTATCTACCTTCAAAAACAAACCCTAATCATCAGCAAAGGAAAACTTCAAAGTTGGTTAGCTGTCGAAGGGAAAACTTGATTAGCAACGTCATGATTGGTTTAGGGTTCAAAATTTTGATCAAATTTGAGAATGAATGTTTTTTTGTTTGTGATTTTGCTTCTATTATGTTGCTAGCTATTTTGATGAAAGTAATTTGACATTAAAAATGAACTGTATGGACTTGAAGACTTATATATAATTATGTGACTCTCCAGATCTCGCCCTGAACTCTTGCTCTGTAAAATGGTTCAATGTTGATCTATTTTTATTTAGAGTGTGATTGGTAGGGGGAAAAATCATTTTCCTAGAAAACCATTTTCCATGAAAAATATTTTCCCAAGAAAAATGATTTTTCACTTACATTTTGAGTTGTTTGGTAGAATGAAAAATCATTTTCTTTCCACTTCATTTTTTGCTATTTGATAGAATGAACATCCCGTCCTCACTTCATTTCTTTTTACCATCAACCCCCTTCCCTGCTCACTACTTTGACTCGACCCAACCAACGAATTTTGTTTCTCTCTCCTCTTCAAAATCAAACCCAAAACATCAGTAAGAAATATATCCAGCAATAAACCCAGCAAAAGAGTCAACATTAATGAATATCAATTTTTTCACTATTTCCAAGGATTACCCAGTTAACTTTGAGTGATATTAAATCCAGATTAAAGAAAATGACGAACGGGGAGACGATGAATGTCTCAGATTGCGAAGTTCTTCAAAAGGGCAATTGTAACAAGATCAGAGAACTCAAAAAATAATTACAGATATTAACGATAGAAATCATCAATGAACATGATGAACATGAAGAAAAGGGGAACAATGAGAGACAAAATGAGAATGAAAATAAAGTGATTCTAGGCACAATTAAAAGAAAATAGAACGAGAGATAAAATTGGGCAACGAAAATTGGGCTTTGAAAATAATTTTCCCTACTTTTTCAAGGGAAAACAATTTCTTTCAAATGGGGTAAATTGATTTTCCCCTGAAAATGATTTTCCCCTCCTTGTTTTACCAAACGGCGTAAAATAGAAAAATTATTTTCCGGAAAAATAATTTTTTTCCCTACCAAATACACCCTTAACGTGGAAGAAATGTTCCTGTGTTCTGTGCATTTTGGAATGGCTTGTGTGTTGGTGGTTGTTCAGATTAAACTCCTTAATAGAATGGGTGTACTGACTGAATTTTTTGGTTATTTTTAGTGAATTATCCCTGATCCTTTGTTCTTTACAATGCTAATGATGGTTCTTGAAATGTTTTTTTGTTCATTGTATGTTACGCTCAGAATGGGTGAAAGAATAACATTGTTAGACCTGAAGGTATTAGATAATATTGACCCTGATTTATAGATGCCCATTTCGATTTTATATTGAGGGAGACCCGAAGGTATAAGGTAATATAGACCCTGATGACCTCAGTGTTGATGATTTAAAGAATAAGGTAGTTCAGGCCAGTAGGATACTCAAAAAGTGGGATTAGGATGATATACTATTGTATCCCCAATTTACCTCTAAAGCATATTCTAGTGGTTGTTCGGGTTACACACAAGTGAGCGAGTAAATTTGTTTGATGGGGAAACATGATTTTCTTAACTTATATGCTGAGCATGTTGATGTATATAGGGAAAACATAGAAGGGCGTAATGATTTAGAGAGCATTAATGACAATAATGGTGAGTGCAATCCTTTTGATGAAGCTGCTGATCAATTGAAGGATGATTTGTTAGTAATTTCAGATTATAAGGATGATAAAGAGCTAATTAAGGTGAGATGTTTGAATAACTTAACAAGGATATGGAGATACTTAGGGACAAGAATGCTATAATGCGGAGAGAAACTCAAACCCAGCATGTTGGGTACTGAACTAGAGTGACAGGACTTTAATATATTATACCACCAGTCCTATTTCTTATTCAGATTCATATGGTGAGGATCATGGGAAACAAAGAAAAAGAAAACGTAAATAGAAATTCTCTATGTATAGGTGCAAGCAATCATTGAATGGAAGAGTTGGAGGCCTCCATGTTATTTAAAAACAAAAAAAGAATAACAAAATGCTATTGAAGACTATAAGTTTTTTTTAGGCTTCAGTTTAAGAAATGTGTGAGCAACCCAGGTAGACTTCATTATTGTTGTAAAGGAAAGAATTGCGAGTGGAGCTTATGGGCATCTAAATTAATGTCTGAGAGCACATTTCAAATCAAGATGAATACTAGACCTCGTAGTTGCATTCGTTTTGGTTTTAAGCAAGGGTAGATAAGGATGTCTAATAATCGAATTGCTAAAAAGAATATGTAGAAACATTTAGGTTGGGGCATTTTATGAGGGTGATAACTTTTAAAGAGTTGTGTAGAAAGATAGAAACTACAAGCCAGCAACCTCTATGTGCTAGAGGGCAATGAATAAGGCCTTAACAGCAATTGATGTAGAGTATGGGGACCAATTTGGGTTGCTAAGGGACTATGGCAATGAGGTTTTCAAGCAAATGAGGGATCAACTGTAGAGTTTAGCGCCTATAAAATTCGAGATGGTCATGTGTTCAAGTGCAGGGACATTGTTTGGGTCCTTTGAAGCGAGGGCTGTTGCGAGGGTACTAGAATCATTGTCAATTGATGCGTGCTTTACCAAAGGGCCATAGAATGGCCATGTTACGATGGTATTTGCTAGGAATGCAAACCTCCAAATTTATCAGTAGAATAGGATACACGGGAAAGGGAAAATTGTGAGCATCAAACCTGATTTTGCAGCCTACTAGCTGATGACTTCAAATGGAAGATGGACGGGATTGGACAAGAATATTTGATCAGCAAAAGGTTACTATTTCTGATAATCCTTTTACTGTGTTTAAAGTTAGAAGTTGATTATGCAACTTGCATTTTCTTGTCCTTTCAAATGTGACGAGACATATGGAAAGTATGCTTATTCTGTAGGGCCTTGTTGATGCAATCAAGATATTGTTCCCAAAAGTTGAGCACAGACTATGTTCTAGGCGTGTCTATGTAAACCTAAAGAAGAAGTAAGGGGGTGGACTGTAAAGGAATGTGAGACAGAGGTCAGCAAAAGCATCAAATTAGGTTCATTTTAATAGGTTCACGAGTAAAATACAAGATTTACACCCTATAGTTAGGGTATTTCTACAAAGGAAGAATCCTAAGCACTTATGTAAACTGTTCTGCAAAAATGATTGCAAGTGTGAGTCTGTGGAAAATATTATGGCTGAAGTATTCAATGGGAACATAGTAGAGGCTAGATACAAACTTGTTAAGACAATGTTAGTTGAGATTATCACTTATGTAATATTTGGTTAGATGTAATCAACCTTGCAATGCAAATAAGTTTGTAATTATGTTTCTATTACCTTGTTTTGTTGTATGAGGGTATTGTAATAAACTATATTGCAATTATAATTACTACAAACTAAGTAATGATAATTATATTACAAAGTTGATTACATTACATTGTCATTGCATTACATCCAACCAAACATCACATTAGTGATGATTAGGATTGTAAATAGATAGAGTTGGGCTTCCTCTTTAAATCAACCTATATGCCCTAGGATATTAACAAAGCTTAAAACGGATAGGGACTAAGTAATGTTTTGGAGAAAAAGCAAGGCTGGAAATGGTTATCATAGTGCGGTTCATAGGGTAAAGTCTTTTGAATGGGCTACCATACCCTCACTAAGGCAAGAAAAATTGGACCGTATGAGACATATTCATGAGTATTTACTCAACCGATATCCTAAAAAATACTTGTTTTCACATTCTTGTGCCTACCAACTTGAAAAACATATGCGAAACAACCTAGGGAGTACCAACTTCTAGCCCAAAATTCAAGTTGACGAGGAAAATAAACCAGCTTTTCAAGAGGAGGCCTGAAGAAGGAGAAAAGGACCATAGCATCTTTGGTAAAAAAGACAAGAAGAGGACGGTCAGTGTATTGCTTAACTTGTGGCCAGTTTGGGCATAATATGAATAGCTACCCTAAGAAGGTACCTTCTATGGCTATCACGCTTTACAGATTTAAACATTATCAACACTAATATGATTCCATTGTATATTGTTATAGGTTAAAACTCTTACTACGGCAGCTACTTCATTCTACCTAGAGTTGGGAAACGGATCGGGTTGGGTCAACCCATTTAGTAAACGAGTCGATTTCGTGTCGTCCTTGAAAATAGCTTAAATTTGCTCCAAACTAAAAAATAACAAGTTTTCACACTAAACGGTCAAATCGTGTCGACTTCGGGTTGAAATCAGTTTGGTTTGGTTCGTGTTCGTGTTCGTGTTTTGTTCCGTAACTTCAGATTGGATTCGTATTGTGGTCTCATGTCGGGTCAGACTTTCATAGCTCTAAATTTCTACCTAGCCAGTTAAGGTGCTAAAGTATTGAAAGGGATGGTGCAAGGGATGCTTCTCAGCCAATTGAAGGTGTTGAATCTGTTCAAAGGAATGGTCCAAAGCTGCTAGTCAGGTAGTTGAAGGAATTGAAGCTATTTAAAGCGATGATGGAAGGGCTACTACTCTGGCAACTAAGAGAGCTTAATCAAAGGGAATAGCTAAGTTGAAGATGGTAAAGCCCCTTTAATTGAAAACAATGTGCACACCCTCTTTCATTGGTATTAATTTTTGCTTTTCTATTATAATGTGTTAGGAAATTAGAGCAAACTAATAGCGGAAGCAATAAGATGAAACAGATATTCAGAAATTTAAAGAAAGATAACAGGAACAAACAACGACACACCAGATTTGCGTAGAAACCCAATGCGGGAAAAAACCACAGACGGCGACGAGCACAATCAATCTACTATATGAGTAGGGAGAATACAAAACGATCACAATCACAACAAGTGATTTAATCCAACAGTAAAATTACAACCTCTCTTGTAATCTCTCTTACAATTCTCTACCTCTCAATGTGTTTAGGGATTCAGGAGTTCATGGATGATTTTAGATCCTAGGTATGACCCCCTTTTATAGGGTCTAGAAAACCAGGGTTTTACCTTTCGAGACAAACCCTAGCTGTCAGGAGAATATTCATTGTGTGATCAGAATATTTGGAAAAATATTATGGCTTCAGGAAACTTTCCTTATACATTTAATTCCTACCTTTGTACCACCCAAATATTCTCCCTAGAATCTCCACCTTGGATTTTGGGCCACGAAACCTAACAACCCAACAATCTCCACATTGGACCGAAATCTCCAATCACCAACTCTGTAACACCATCATAGCACCCCGAAGGGTGATGCCCCCCCACCCGAGAGGCAATGCCCTAAAGGGCGCTCAAATACTATGAATGCCAACTAAGTCGAAGCAATGCTTGAACTTAGCTCTGGGAGATGACTTATATGAAGCTTTTTTCATATAACCTGTCGTAGTAGATGCCTGCAAGACATAAAGGTCTCCTTGCCTCAAAGCCTTCAGTAGAATCCGACTGCCCTTCGAGACCTTCAGAACTCCACCTGCAGCTAAATATTTGCACCCCTTGGATTCAAGGGTGCCCAAAGAGATGAGGTTACGCTTCAAATCAAGAACGTGACGAACATTCGATAAAGTCCTCACAACACCATCATGGGTGTTGATTTTAACAGTAACGATTCCAATTACATTACATTGGGCATTATTGCCCATGTGAACAATAGTTGAATCAACTGGATCATATGTTGAAAACCAATCCTTGTGAGGACACATATAATAGGTACATCCAGAGTCAAGAATTCAATCAGAATCGCTCCCCCTTTCAGTAGAGGTAGCAAACAAAACGTCACCATTAGAATTAGATTGAGCAAACGAAGCTTCAGCAAGCTCACAAGAATTCTCTTCCTCTTTCTCCCTTTTCTTCTGCAGTTGCCAACAGTTAGCAACAATATGACTCAATTTACCACAATAATTGCAGGTCTTAACAGCGTGACGATTTTTAGACTTAGAACGGTTCTTACCGTTCCCCTTTTCAGTTTTACCCCTTACTACTAATCCCTCAGCAGAATCAGCATGAATATCAAGATCAAACTTCTCCTTAGACAACAGGTTTGACTTAACATCCTCAAACGATATAGTATTAGAATTACTATATAGCATGATCTCCTTAAAGTGTTTATAGGAGGGGGTAAAGACACAACAAGCAGAATAGCTTTATCCTCATCCTCAATCTTAACATCCAGACTCTCCAAATCAACAAGAATAGAGTTAAACTCATTCAAGTGTTTTTGAACGGGGTACTTTCGGCCATTCGAAAGGTGTACAACCTTTCCTTCAAATGGATCTTGTTGGCTAGACTCTTCATCATGTAGAGTTCCTCCAGCCGAGTCCACAAATCCACTGCAGTTGCCTTATCAAGCACCTCTCACAAGACATGTGGTGTCAGACACAACTGAATGACTGAAACCGCCTTCAACTCCAGTTCTTCCCAGTCCTTGTCTGTCAACGATACACGCCTCTTCTTTTGGTCTACTGGCCAATGTTCATCAGTCATCTTCTCGGGTTTCGTATAAGGCCCTGAAAGAACCTTCCAGAACCCATGCTGGATGAGAACCGCTCTCATCAACACCTTCCAAAGATTAAAACTAATCTCCCCATTAAATTTCTGAATATCAACCTTCATAATTAAAGACATCCTAAACCAAAACTCTGATACCACTTGTTAGGAAATTAGAGCAAACTAATAGCAGAAGTAATAGGATGAAACAAATATTCAGAAATTTAAAGAAAGATAACAAGAACAAAACAACGACACACAAGATTTACATGGAAACCCAATGCGGAAAAAAACCAAGCACGACGATGAGCACAATTAATCCACTATATGAGTAGGGAGAATACAAGACAATCACAATCACAACAAGTGATTTGATACAACAACAGAATTATAACATCTCTTGTAATTTCTCTCACAATTCTCTACCTCTCAATGTGTTCAGGGAGTCAGGAGTTCAAGGATGATTTTAGATCGTTGGTATGACCCCCTTTTATAGGGTCTAGAAAACCAAGATTTTACCCTTAGAGACAAACTCTAGCCCCAGGAGAATATTCATTGTATAATCAAAATATTTGAAAAAATATTATAGTTTCAGGAAACTTTCCTTATACATTTAATTCCTACCTTTGTACCACCCAAATATTCTCCCTACAATCTCCACCTTGGATTTTGGGCCACGAAACCCAACAACGTAACCCAACATAATGTAGGTCATCAAAAATTCAAAAGCAAAAGATGTCCCCACAAATTCATGTGATGCTTCTAAAATGCCCTTGTTCACCTCTCTTTCCCTCAACATTCAAGCAATTCTCATTATCCCCAACCACTTTTTCTCACTCAGCAATCCTCACTCGTACCAATTGTTCAAACCCAACTGGAAAAGCTAGAATGGCCTCCAAGGAGATCAGGGAGATTGAAGAGGTTGTTATTCCCTAGAATGGCCTCGTTGTCCTAGTCAAGTGATGTTGGCTAGCTGTAAGAGAATTTTTATTTTTATTTTTTGGCTGTCTTCTTAAATAGTGATGTTGTTTGGGTTTCTTGTAGATGAATGTATATGTCTTCTGCATTCTAAATGCATGTACATGACATACAGGTTTATATGTCCTAGGCAGGGGGAGCTATGCGGTTGCAAGAGATATCAATTGACACACAATTTTTTGAAAAAAAAATTTGAATATTGAAATTTCTAGGCAAACATTAAACACATACATGTAGTGTTTAGTTTGCCATCATTGCACAAAGTGTGCGCGCCAAGTGGGGTCAGTGTGACGCTTTGAAAATGGAGGGCGGGTTTAGGTCACGTGTTCAACTCTTCATAATTGCGTCTCTTTTTCTTAAGTAAGATGAGTAGCCATTTTGTATAAATTATTTAGACTACATATTAGGCAAGAAGCGTGCAGTGCCCAAATGGTGTGCTGTGTTACCCATGTTATGTGTGGACGTCACCTCTTTGAGTTTGGTGTGGCAATTTATGCGGTTTTATTTTTTTTAATTAGGGTACATAATATTTTTATTATTAATTTTAGTATGTAATATTTAATTAATTCCTCCCCTAGCATAAATAGAAGGTTTGAGGTTTACTTCTAGCTTGACATGCCGGTGAAAATAAATAAAAATTAACAAAAATTTATTTTATTTTAACATTAACGTAGAAAGAAAATAGTATAACAGGTTTTATCTCCAAAGGCAAAATCAAAGGAAAAAATATTCTTTTTTAATTTTAATCATTACTTGTAAATTATTGTGTCTAATTTAGCAATTCTAGTTAAATGTGTGTCTAACAATTACGCTAATACCATTTTAGAAATAATCAAGTGGGAGTTAATTTGAACAAACTTATGAATTTTAATATTGAACTTGGAGCTTGAGGATGGAATTTGGTGAATTTGAAATCTTTTGTAAGTTTAGTACAACATTATGAGTATATTGTGTCATAAAAAACATGGAAGAAAATGTATTAAAAAATTAAAGCGCAAATCAGATGAAGATTAACTGTACTATATAATATAGTTCGACAACCCATAGTTTAAACCCTGGCTCCACCACTGGTCCTAGCGTTCCTTTTTAATGTCTAAGTTGTTTTTTCTTTGAACACAAATGCAAGTTTATGCTAAGAGACATACATGGACATCGTGAGCACACTTTTGGTTAGGCTAGTCTAGTTTATGTCCAAGTTCATCGCAAACTCCAATTATGTAACACCGTTGTTTTCTAACGAGTTTATATATATAATATTGCAATGAAGCTTGTAACTTTTGGTTCCATTTTTATAGCTACATATGAAGTACAAGGCTACAAAATATATGCTCGAAAAACTCAAGTCCACATTCTAACTTACGACTTCATATATAAAGTTGCAACTTATATATAACAAAGCGTCTGTTCTTTTCGTGGGTAAATTGGGTGGGTAAAAGGTTGAAGTAGGTTGAAGTAGGTTGAGGTGAGTTGAGGTGGGTTGAAGTTGGTAATTTTTTTTAGGTGAGTTGAAATAGGTTGAAGTAGGTTGAAGTGGTTTGAAGTTGTTATATTTTTTATATGGTGGGTTCAAGTTGGTTAAAATTATGAAAATGTAATTAATATGTGATAAATAATATTTGGCATGTTTTTTTAATGGTGTTAATTTTTTGTATTTGTAAATTTGTAAAATTTTTAATTTCTTAATTTCTTAATTTTGTAATTTATAAATTTTTTAAATTCTGAAACTTTTTAATTTTTTAATTTTTTTAATTTTTTAATTTTTAATTTTTTAATTTTTTAATTTTTTAATTTTTTAATTTTTTAATTTTTTTATTTTGAAATTTTGAAATTTTTTAATTGTCTATTTTTTTGCCATTATTTTTTATTTGTATATGTTATTTTTAATTTTTTAATTATTTGTGTATTTTTTATTTATTCATTTTTTTGTTAATATATGTAATTATGTATTTCATTTGTTACTTATTAATTAAATTTTTACTAATAATTTGTTCATAGCAATTTTTTAATTAATTCTTAATTTGTATTGAATTTTTAATTTGTGTTGTCAATTTTTTATTATTTTATTTTTTTATTAATGGATTATTCTTTACGTTTATTTAATTTGAAATGGAAAATAAAAACATTGAAAAATTATAAACATCTTCACTTGTGTGCGTTGCCCAGCGAAACCCGATGTCCTGCTACCATCGTCCCTTGCTGCTTCCAGCTCTGACCGGCTGAGGGCTCGACCTCCGTGCACCGACAAAGCATTGCTCGCCGACGTGTCTAGCCGGTACCGGCGCCACAGACACCCACAGTGTCAGCACTAGCAGTTCGCCTGACGCAAAGCTCGGTTAGGGTTTTGACAATGGCTGCCATTGCTCCTTTGCTGCTTCCAGAGCTTACCGGCCCACGAATCCACCTCCACACACCGATAGAGGAGCAGATGTCGACGTCTCCGGCCGGTGCCGGCGCCACAGACCGCCACAGTGACGCCACCACCACACACGTTAATTGTAAGTTTGGTTGGGGGTTTTCACTTCGATTTTCGATTTGGCTCATTTGGTACTTTAATAAGTTGTATTTGTATTGGTTTGTTCTCAAATGATGCTCTGCATATATGATTGAACTGATTAGTGAATTGTTGAGCCAACTCCAACCATTGTTGTGATCAATCGGAGTCAGTGAATTGAGTTTTCTGGTGTGAGTTGCGTGGGGAATATTGTTGGAAAATAGGGCCTCAAATTTTGTGGTTTCAATTGTGTGGTGGATTTGTCATGCTTGCTAGTTGGCTGTTGAACAATAGGGCCTCAAATTTTGTGGTTTGAGTTGTGTAGTGGATTTGTCATGCTTGCTAGTTGATTCCCAACTCTGCTAGTTATGTTTCAGTGGTTTGGTGTATTGCTTGATAAATTTGCTGTTTTGTGGACTGAAGGATTGGGTACACGTTGGAATTTCTACTTTGTTCTTGTGTGGTGATGGAAGTGTGGTTTACAAAATTGACAGTGATGATCCATTTTCGTTGTGTATGTGTTTTGTGGCCTAACCACGGAATGTTCATGGGTATAGCAAATTGAATGTGATGTCGGCTTCTGGGAAAAAATCTACTAATTGGACAAACAGGGACGATGAGAAGTTATTGGATGTTGTGATTGAACAAAGAGCGCAAGGAGCAGTTAAGTTTGAGTGGAGTTTAGTGAGGGTGATGTTGAAAAATGAAGGGATTCAATAGGAGAACGCCCAAATCAAAAACCGTTGTAATGATTTACAAAAGAAGTTGGGCGCTTGGGAATATCTTATTGGCATAACATTGGTGGGTGTTGATTACACGAATGGGGCTGTGGATGTGTCCGACTCAGCTTGGCAAGAATTCCTCGAGGTAAATGGTGTACACTTATAGAAGTTTTTTGATATTATGCAACATCGTTGTTGGGAATTGTAATTATAAACATTGATTTGTGCTATGGTGTGCAGAGATAATGGTGGCAAGTATAAATTGTTCCGGAAGAAGATGCATGCGAACTTGGACAAGATGAAATCCGCATTCCACGGGAAGCAGGCGATAGGGGAAATGAGCTTTGCTCCTAGGATGGTTGGTTTCCCTAGCAATCAAACCAAACGGTCAAAGGGAAAGGCGATTGATGTCGTCGAACATGTCGGTGACAATGACGAAGCGAATGACGATGGATCCGATGACGATATCGAATGCCTTCGTGCGGAGGAAAGTCGATCTTCACCAAAAACTGATCACAGCTATCGCAAGCGAAAAAGTGAAGGTGGGACTTCCAGCGTTGGCAAATGGCAAGCGCTTCTGAACTGGTTGGCGAGAGAAGAGGAGGTCAACCAAGCCCTGGCTTTTCTCCGCATGAGGGAGAAGGGAAAGCAACAACCATCCCTTACGAAGCAGGTGCAGGCATGGCTTAAGCAACATCCCGAACTTTCTGCCATGGGAATGGATTTCATATGGAGTGTGATGGACTACATCCATCAAAAAAGGCAGAAAATCTTCTCTTGGATTTGGATGATGAGTTTGTGGTTAGATACATCAAATCAAGAGGGTTTTGCATCTGACTATGTAAGCGGATTGGAGTATTTATGCCTTTATTTTTTTGTGTGGTCTTATGTTTGGAGTTTCTTTGCGTTAGCAGTAGGTAGTGATAGACATGTTCGTTGCTTTGGTTTGGATGACGTTGTTGTTGTCTTTCCATTTTCTGTTGTTGTTGTATGTGTACTTCATTTTATCGTTATATGCAGAGGAACAACATGTTATGTGGCAAGTACAATTACCTTGTGCTTAAGCTCGCTTATTGTTGTGTGCTGATATGATGTAGAATGGATGAGGATGATTGTACAATGGATAAGGAGGATTGTACAATGCATGAGGTGGAAGACCAAGCTATTGATATTGTTATCGGTTACACCCTAGAACATTATCTTGCGGACCGACCTCGCTCCACGTTCAAAGAAAGGCTGCCAAAAGCAATTGGTGTGGAGAGTGGGGTGCAATACGTACATAGATTGTTGAGCGGGAATCATCCAGACTTGTGTCATAAAGTTCTTCACCTTGAAAAAGATGCTTTCACACATCTTGTTAGCATATTCATAGAGAGAGGTTTATTGGAAGACGATCATTTTGTTAAAGCTGCCGAAATAGTTGCAATGATGTTGTTTAGGTTGGCAAGAGGGGCTAGCTATCGGGAGGCTAAAGATCGCTTTCCGCATTCCCTATCAACAATAGGCAAATATCATAAACAAGTACTCCACGGTCTAGTGCAATTGTCTTCTGATATTGTTAGGCTGTACCAAAGTCAAGATGAAGTCCCTGCTGAAATTCTCCAGAAGAAAGGCTTCTATTGGCCATTTTTTAAGGTACACCATCAACCTTCGCACACACTTTAACATGTTTTCCTCATTCAACATAAAGGTGAAAACATGCTTAAGTTGTTATTCTCTGTTGAAGGACTGCATTGGGGCGTTAGATGGCACGCATATTCAATGCGTAGTAGGAGATGATAGTGGCCAATGATTTCGTAATCATAAAGGCCGAAAGAGTTGGAACATTTTGTGTGTCGTTTCTTTCAACATGATGTTTACATATGTGAATGTTGATGGGGAAGAAGCTCCCACGATTTACCTGTGTTGAAGGATAGTTTGAGTTAGCGTAAATTTCATTTCCCTCATCCTAAACCAGGTACTCACATATTCATTGTCGTGTTTTTAAGTAATTTGATTAATTATAAACCAAAATTCATGTGGTGTCTTTCTCTTACATACTCCAATAGGAAAATATTATTATTTGGTGGATCCTATGTATCCAGATACGACAGGGTACTTGGCTCCTTATTCAGGGAAGAGTGTTCGCTACCATATTCTTGAATTCATAAGCGGTCGGCGATGCGGCCATGGGCCACAAGGCATTCAAGAAGAGTTTAACTATCAACATTCCTCTTTGCGTGGAGTAGTGGAGCGAACATTTGGTGTTTTGAAGAACACTTGGAAGATTTTGGATGATAGGATGCCTCAAATGAGTTTAGAATCACAAATAAAAAATGTTATTGCAGCATGTACACTTCACAATTTTATCTGTCTCCATGAGAAGGGGATGCAAATCTTACCAAGGTCATTATGCGCTGCTCCGACGCCAGTTGTTAACCTATTTGATCAGGATGCTATGAATGCCATGAAAGAAATTAGGAATCAAATAGCGAATGAAATTTGGGCTTCTCATTCCACCAGAAATTAAATGCTTGTGAAGGTAGCACTGATAGGTGCTCGTATGTTTGCGTCGCTTAATATGTGCGATGCGTTGATGTAATCATTTCCATATCTATGTGCATTTCTTCATCGTTGTGTCACGTTTGCAAATTGCAGTTAATTACTGATTCCCGAAGGTATTGATTTTTCACATCACGTACAAAGTTAAAAAAACATATGGATAGTGTAAACAGTACGAACAATACAAATAAACAATTACAAAATTATAAAACTGAATACGAAGCACAAACACAAACATACAAAATAACATCATAACAAATAAAATGTTGCAAAATTATTACACTCACCCATTTTCACCCGAAGGCTTTTTATTGGATTAAAAATTTATCATATTAAAAACTACAATTACATACAAATAATTACAAAATTACAGACATAAAAAAATAACTTCCAAACAAAAAAAATTACACAATTAAACACAAAATAAACACAACGTAACAATTCAATAAATAACAAAATAAATAATTTAAACAAAGAAAATTACAACCAAAAATTAATTACAAAGACACAAATACGAACATAAAAAATCTCAAATTATGCGGAAAAATAAAAAATAACAAATCACAAAATGAAAAATTAGAAAACAACAAAATATAACATATAAAAAAAATTCGAAAATAAAAAACAAAAACATAAAAAATAAAAATTTTTAAAACAAAAATTAAAATATCAAAAAATTAAATAAAAACATACAAAATAAAAACTACACGACAAAAAATAAAAAAAAAATTAAAAAAAAATTATAAAATCTTTAAAAATTTTAATCCAGAAAATGAAACAATTTAAAAAACTAAATACAAAAATAACGAATAAGGAAATTAAATAAAAAATAAAAACCCCAAAAGAATAAAAAATAAAAAAATACCAAAAAATAAAATAATAAAAAATAAAAAATAAAATTAAAGTATTTCATTTCTAAAAAATAACAAATAACCAATAAAAAATAAAAAAATAACAAGCAATAAATAAAAAAATAAAAATTAAACAATAAGAAATAAGAAATAAATAATAAAAAATAAAAAAATAAAACCATAAAAAATTAACAAAAAAAAGAAACAAAAATAAAACGTAAAAAAATAAAAAAATAAAAGCACAAAAATTTAAAAAATGAAAAAGTACAACATGAAACCAAAAAATTAAAAAATTAAAAATTAAAAATTAAAAAATTAAAAAATTAAAAAATAAAAACAAAAAAATAAAAAATAAAATAAAAAATAAAAGGATAAAAAATAAAAAAAAATAATGAAAAAAGTAACAAAGTCAAAAAAAAAAACTATTAAAAAAACAGAAGAAAATTAAAAAATATGAAAGTAAAAAAATGAAAACTAAAAAATAAAAAATATATAAAATAACAAAGTAAAGAATACAACAATAACAAAACAAAAAATTAAATACAAAAACTAAAATATTAAACATTACAAAATTAAAATCTCACATGATACTATACAAATTACTAAAATTATGAAGGTGTGGGTTGAAGTTGGTATATTTTTTTCAAGTGGGTTGAAGTAGGTTGAAGTAGGTTGAAATGGGTTGAGGTTGGTAAATGACAATTGACCCACAAAAAGAACAGGCCCAAAGTAAATATTCCATGGCACTTCTTTGTTCAACTCACAACTTACATAATATAAGTTGCTAGAAAATATATGCTTGCAACCGCACGTCCACACTCTAACTTACAACGTCATATGTAAATTTACAACTTCATATATAAGAAAGGAAGTATTCCGTGACATTTCATTTTAAACACAGTTTGTAAAATACAAGTTTTCTAAACAACTTGAATTGCTTGCTCATTTTCATGTAAATGTTAATTACCCAACCCCTTGCTAATGGTCAACAAAACACATAATGAACCAAATTGTTGTACTCCAATCACCCCAAAATGCACCTTATCGTATGCACTACTCACCTTCCACCATCCAGGCAACTCCTTTATCACATTGTTCTTCCCTTTCAGCAAGTCGTACTACTTTCTGTCCTCATCTCTTTCTTGTTTTAGCTTATCATTTTCTTCTACTTGTTCCCAGTTCTTCACTGCACCATTCAAACCCACACACGATTGACCTGACTCTCTCATAGATTTTCTTTGTCAGACTTTGTAAGGATCATGCATCTTTTCCCACAAGAGAAATATCTCACACATTCCGAAAAAAAAAACTAAGGGCATGATATGGATGAATGGCTGAGGCTGTAAGCTACAGAACTTGTCATTTTGTTGATGTTACTAGCTTCTGTTTTTGTTGCTAAACAGTGGTCCTCATCAATTTTGCAAAATCATCCCAAATCAACCCAATTGACACCCTTTTTACCTTATACTGGGGGAAATGAATTTGGAGGGAAAAGAGGCTCCAACCTCTTTTTACTTCGCCCTCAAAGTCTTCCTCCTGCAATCCACACTTAATTAGTTAAACAAAATAAAATTGGATTTTGAGATTTGCAACTAGTATATCAGGGCCACAACGGCATATTTGATAATAATTAAAAGATTAATAGAACGTTTGTATTAAAAAAAAAGTTGGATGGCAAACCTGCATTTTTTGGAAGTTTAATAGCAATTTATTTCGAGACTATACTAATGCATAAATGAGCATTTTGATTATAGGTGGGTACATAGTCTTTTGCTATGTAAATGAGAGTTTCTATTCTAATCCTTTATAAACATTTTCGTATAAATCATTTTCTTGCTTTATCTATGAACGACTTCTTTATTTGCATTTATGATGAAACAGAGAAGTACATTTTGTCCGTGTTCTTTCAATTTCTTTGCCTTTCCTAATAGTCAAAACTACATGGGCACAAACTCCACATCTCACTTATGGAATGCAATTAGTAAACTGAAAACATTGTGACTCTCCCACATTTTGAACCAATTTTAAAACCTCGAGCTAGTTAGACGAAATTAACAATGAAGGAATCCGTGAAGGAAATTCCAGCCAAAGCTTAAAGAGAGGAAAACATAAAGCAATCAGAGAATAAGGTCTAGGTCTCTTTATCTTTAATGCAAGGGTTCTCATTGCTTTGAACAAAACTTTGTCAAGTTGGTCTCTTGGTATGACAATGGATAGGCCCATAGCTAATTCGACATTCATCCTATTATTGGCATGTTTCTCAAGGTTTTTACACCTAATCTTCTAAATTATCATACATTAATTTCTTTAAACCTAACCTATTTGCAAAAATTTGTACCCTCCCCAACATTTTATTAAATAATATTTAATTAACCCCAAATTTTAAAAGTTTTCTTCATCTATGCAAATTTCAAATTATAGATAATTAAGGATAAAGCAAAAAAGCATTGCTAAGATCGTAATAATGGAAGGCAAAAAATAGAGGGAAAGATAAATTTGATTTTTTTTTTAATACGTAACATTGTCAAAATTATGCCTATGTAAATGCCAAAAAAAGAAGGTTAGTATAACTTGTTTGATATGGAAACACAAACAAAGAATTAGTAAACTTTTTTTTTATCAAAAGAATTAGTAAACCTTATGAAGTATTAGAAAATAAGCAAACAGAACAACACAATCCATACTTACAAAAAAAAAAAATCAAAATTCCTATATTATAATTATTGGGAGTACTAATATTATCAAAACATATCAAATTCTTTTTAAAACCCCAACCTTTAGCCTTTGTTAGTCAGCCACTCCAACGGTCGTAAGATTGCAGTGGGCGGTTGGGTCGTGGGAGGCCAGTTAGTTGCAACCCTACCTAATCAAATGTTGGTAAAGTAATTTTTAGTTCATAGAAAATCCTAAATTAAAACCAAATTGAAAATTTTGATTAACTGTTTACATTTAAGCAAAATATCACTTTAGCTCAAGTTTGTAGTGCAATCCAACCAAACGAAAAACGTCCATAGATTTTTCAAATTGCTTAGCCTGTTTATTCTAGTGTTTAGAATTGGCATTTGGCAATTAGTCGTGATTTATCATCTTTCACAGACGGTGAAAAATTGTGGTTAGCGGTTAGTATCATTTACTAGCGTTTGCCAATGGTAATAGCATTCAGCGGTAGTTAAGATTAGCAAGCAACAATTAGGATTAGTGGGTAGGTTTAGTAGCGTTTTTTGTTGCTTAGCAATATTTAGCAATGGTTCACACCGTTAGCAACAATGTTTTACTATGATAGATGCTTGTTTAGATTATGGTATGACAAGAGTTGAATGGACTTAAAGTTGAACGACATTGTCCTCTAGGTGCGAATTAAATTGTATCAATTCTCCTGTTTTTTAACATTGAGGTACAGAGGGGGATTGGAAATCTGTTATAATTGGGTGAGTACCTACGTATGAACATCAATAAAAAATACATAGAAGTCATCATCTCCCACCATGACACCCACCTGACCACCTCCAAGCCACCACCACTGCCGCTGCTGTTCTGCCGCTGCAACCAAGCCACGGGTTCAAAGTTTTGTACAACACGTGTTTGGTTGTCATTCTAATTTGTCTGTTCTTTAGTTCATTCTTAGTATTTTAGAATTAGTTTATTTTATTTGTTTTTCCTTTTATTTAATCCAAACATGTTAAATGAATTAGGTTGTGGTTTATTTAACATATTAGTCTAAATTTTATTCCACCCGACTTGATTGTGTAAAACCATATCAAATTTATGTTTTAAGATGAGTTGATTGTTATTCATGTTTATTTTATTGTTTAATTTTGATATCTTGTGAGAATTTGATTCATTAAAATTGTTATTATAAAAATTAATTTAAGGTTGGTCCTGATTAATCTTATTATGACTTGAATGAGATTTTCAAACAAGGACTAGTTACTTATAATTGATAGTAATTGTAATTTGCTAGGGTCATACGTGATCAATACTCTAATGAAATTAGATAATTTATGCTGGCATGAATTGGTTAATTTAATTAGAAGGGTTTAGATATAGGGTTGGTCTTAGAAGTTAAACTAAAAATCGAGTAAGAATAGCTGATAGATTTTTTCTAGTGCCTACCTATTAAAAAAATGAATGATGGATAGTATTAGTGATAGATATAAATCAGGGCATGGTGAACCATAATTAGGTCGAATGATTTATTTGATTTGGTTATTCTTGATTGATATTTTCTTGTTATTCTATAAATTAATTGTTGGTATTTTTAGTTGTTAATTTATTAATTGCTCTTTGCTTAAATTCTTAGTTTAAACCCCCCTTAATAGATTACTATTTCAATTGCGATTCAGTAATTTTGGAATTAGCAAAATCTTTAGTTTGTAAATTTTAATTCTTAAATTTACAGATTTTAATATTAATTTCGTTTACCCCCCCCCCCGAAGGGGAGTCTTTAGTAGTGTCTTAGTAATTTTATATTAGTTATATTTTGATTTTTAGTGTGGTTAAATTCTCATATTTATTTTCTATTCTATTTTGCCATTATTTATCGGTTTGTTTGAAATTAGGCTAAAAATAGTTCATTATGTGGCTTTTGTGTTTTATTCAATTTTAGGATTTAGTTATTATCCTAATTTGCTGCTATTTAATTTTAGAATTTTTTAAAATTATTTGATAATTTGTTAGAATTATTTTGTGAATTGAATACGTGCAGGTTTTTAGTTTAATAAATCTAAAAATTACGTTTTTAATTTTTATTCTCTATTTTTAGGGTTTTATTGAGTCTAGAAAATTATATTTTACAATCTGGGTAAATTTATTATTTATTTTTGTATTTAATTAAGCATAGTTAATTATTTTTCTATCCTCAGAATTTATTTCCTGTTTTAATTTTCTGCAGTTATTATCTATTTTTATTTTTGTGAAATGAATTACATATAATTTTGGGGGTATAAATTTATGAATTTGCAGAATATTAATTGATATTATTTTCTGTGATTTTTTATATTAATTTTCTGCTGTTTATTTTCTAGATTAATTTTCAGTTTAGTATTGTGTGTGCATTTCTATTTTTATTTTTCCAAAATATTGAGGTTGGACATTTACTGTTTTTTTCATTCCTGAATTAGGCTCAAATATTTAGGGGCATTAGTAAGTAAATTTCCAAATTGTTTTCTTAGCTTAATTTGGATTTATATAATTTAATTTGGTAAAATTTGAATTAGATATTAGGTAAACTTAAAAATTTATATTTCTCTCTGTGGGATCGACTCCTACTTTCCTATACTATAAATCTTATTTATAAATCAATTAGTGGCTTAATTTGTAACTCTACAACAAGCTTTTCAAAGTTTGGCGTTGTTGCCAGGGATATATTTGTTTGCTTTTATCTCTCAATTTTTTACTAAATTCATTGATTTGTTCTAACATTTAGATTTTCTTTTTTTTTTTTAGCTTTTTAGCTGATGAAAGCTGCACGCAGTAGGAAAGTAGGACCAAACAAAGAAGAGCTACCACTAGAAGATCAAATAGTAAGTGATACTAAAAGTGAATATTCGGTAAGTCTTTCTATTAGTTCCGAATCTTCTATCGATAAAATGGTTATTAATGCTACTTTGCATGAGCTTGTTGCGCCTAACTTCCTTGTGCAACCCTTATCAATCACATATCCTGCGTTAAACAGAGCTTTAAAACTAAATTCCGGGTTTTTGAACTTATTGCCTAAATTTTATGGATTGCCTAGTGAGGACCCATATAGATTTATTGATGAATTCATTACTACTTGTTCTACCATGCAACCTGAGAGGATTTTTGAAGACCAAATTAGATTGAGGGCATTTCCTTTTTGCACTTCAGGATAGGGCTAATGATTGACTGTATTATCTTCCTCTTGCATCATTTACTACATGGACTTAAGTCCACAAAGCTCTTTTAGAAAAGTTCTTTCCTGCATCTAGGATAGGATCGATTAGAAAAGAGATTTGTGGAATAAAACAATGTTACATTTTAAACCACAAGTGCATGACGTAGTTGTAGCTAGCAATCGGCAAGTATGGATCGAATCCACAAGGAGGTCACTTTCAATTACTAGAACTAATTACTCTACTCAATCTAGGCTAATTGATATCGGACATTAAAGAATAAATTATAGACGAATAAGATAACAGAATGGTACAACACCCAGGTTGGAGCTAACAACACGTCTATGATTGCGAATCAATTACTAACTCCATCAAACAGACCCAAGCACGCATTATAAATGGATAGATTGTCAATAAAGTTCATCTCCTCCCTCTCTCAAGGGTTGAAGACTAATTCTATAACCATAGTCACCTACTCTCATGGGATTAAAAATTAGAGGATTATAAGGTCTACAATCTCGAATTCCAATTAGAATCTTAATTATTTTCATATTAAAATCCTAATTGTCTACTAAGCCACGCTAGGTAAAGGTTTCGTTTTTCAATGCTCCCCTAATCCTTAACAACAATAGATGAATGCTCTCTCGAACATTTCATCGAACACGTGGTACGCATAGTAGAAAACATAAAACAAACATGGAGGAAGTAGGGTTTGGGGCTAATTTATAATTCAACTACACATAATTGGCATTAATCCCAACCTAAGTTTGGAGATTAGCCACACGTCATCTCAAAATCAAACAATGTGATTCCAAGAGTCACAAGCATAATTCACACAAAATCCTAAAAGCAACAACAAAGGAGAGAGATTCAAGAAACGAACTTGAATTAAACCAAAGCGTAGTTTTTGAGCAATCTTCAATCTACACCTCATTGTAAAAGTAAATCACTAAAAATCTCTCTGACCAACACCTGGCAAAGTTTTAAGAAAAGTGCTCTCTAAAAGAAAAGAAGGCCCCCTGAAAACCGCCCTCGAAAAGCATTTAAATAGCGACAGCATGTTAGTGGCACGATCGTGTCAGTAGGCATGGGGTGATTGTGCGCCACTGGCTGGGGTGATTGTGCGCCACTGGCTAGGGTGGCACATTTGACAACCCAGCACGGGGTGGCCATTCCACCCTGCTAACCAGTCCTTCGTGATGTTGCAACGCGGCATGACCGTGCTGGTAAGTATGGGGTCCCCGTGCCAAATCTCTAGATGTAGCCAGTCTTTTTTCTGACTTACAACTCATCTTCTTAGCCATCCTTTCTACCAATATTAGCGGATTTTCATGGTTTCCTAACGGAAACTCCTGAAAACACAAAACACCGGTATATGAGCACAAATTTAGATCAAAGGAGGCTAATTTAACCACATCTCATTAAGATCAGACATGAAAGCAATGGGAAAAAGGGATGAACTAGGGCCAGAATAAGGTCAAAATAGAGGTTTATCAAACAAATGAATGGGGAGTCTTTGTATGAATATTAGGAACGCTTTAATAGGTTGTGTGCTAGTTGTTCTCAGCACCAAATCACTGATCAATTATTAATCCAATGTTTTTAGGAAGGACTTTTACCATCTGGCAGGAGTATAGTAGATGCTACAAGTGGAGAGGTGTTAATGAACAAAATTCCAACTACAGTTAGGGAGTTAATTAACAACATGACTCAAAACACCCAACAATTTGGGACTAGAGAAAACCAACATAGGAGAGTTAATGAAATTTCACGCAGATCGTCTGTCGAGACTCAGTTGTCTCAAATTACTAATATGTTGAACAAGTTAGTTACTGGTAGGGTTCAATCTGCTGTTACTTGTAATATTATCCGCTTGGAAGGTCATGTTTCTAATGCTTGTCCAAATTTGCAACGAGGGAATGTTAACCCTGTGTTTCCTAATCAGGGCCAAAGAAGATATGACCCCTATTCCCATACCTATGACGAGTGATGGAGGGACCATCATAACCTTAGGTATGGACCTAGACCTAATCCCCCTGGCTTTGACCAACCATCGAACGAACCCTTCGCTCAAGATAAGACTAACTTCCTTCTAGAACACATGATGAAAAAGTTGGATGAACAGAAGAAGGAAACAGACCTTAAGCTACACAACTTAGAGATGACTATGAAGCAAATGTAACAAAGTCCCACCGCTTCTGACACCGTAGTTTGCAATCTATAGGCTTAAGTACAACAGAGAATATCATCTCAACCTTACCAGAACCCTCTGGATAGTGTTAATACCATAACACCTAGGAGTGGGAAAGAGTTAAAAGAGCCTAAATGGAGTAAAGAGGTAGAGTTTGAAAAAGAAATTAAGGCCAAGGAACATGAAAATGACCCAAAGAAGAAGTCTACCATTGTTTCTAAACATGAGCCATCAAAACTAATTCCACCTTTTCTTAGTAGATTGAGGAACTACAATTCTAAGGTAGAAGAGGCCAAGCAGGATACTCTAGATGTATTTAGAAAGGTTGAGATTAACATTCCTCTTTTGGATGCACTTAAGCAGGTACCTCACTACGCTAAGTTCCTAAAGGAATTGTGCAGTTCAAATCGTAAGATGAAAGGAAATGAAAAGCTAAGTATGGGGGAGAATGTTTCTGCTGTTTTCTAAAAGAAGATCCTTACTAAATACAAGGATCAAGGTGTGTTCTCAATTTCCTATAAAATAGAGAACATAAAATTTGATAAAGCTATGCTTGACTTAAGTTCTCCCATTAATGTGATGTCCATATCTCTTTTTGAACAACTAACAGTAGGAGAGTTGAAAAGAACTAGTTTGTTAATTCACTTAGCTTATAGAAGTTGTGCATACCCTGATGGTGTAATAGAAGATGTCTTAGTCCAAGTGGATAAACTGGTACTTCCCACTGATTTCTTTATCTTAGACATGGGTGATGCTTCTAATGATGTTGCTATATTGTTGGGTATACCGTTCTTAAAAACAGCTAGGACACAAATAGATGTGCACACTGAAGCTTTATCTATGGAATTTGATGGAGATGTAATTAAATTTGATATATTTGATGCTATGAAATTTCCATCTGATGTGAATCATATATGTGCATTTGATGTCATTGATGAATTGTCCCAAGATGTCCATGACTTGTCACATAAAGATAAGTTAGAAAATATGCTGACCACGAGTTTAGATGCATATGAACATATGCCATATGTTTTGCATGATGAATTGGTGGCTATGATAGAGTCTTTCTATCTAGCGAGTTCAATTGAGGAGTCTGAGAACATTTGTTTGACTATTGAGCATGATAAATTGCTACCCTCACTTATCTTTATTGAGGAGTCTGACGATTGAGGAGTCAGAGAACTTTTTCCGTCGGAATAATGATTTTTGGACGGAATAGCCGATCGAGTCGTGCCGCCGGAATATAGTGGGTCAGGACCGGGTTCCGACAGAATATTGTATTCCATTGGCACGGTTCCGATGGAAAGTCGTGCCGTCAGTGCAAGATTCCGACGGAACACTGACGGAAAATCTTACGTACGACGGCAAGAAAATTCGTCGCCTCCCACACCAGCCACCCTTCTTAAAAAAAAAAAAGAATTCGCCGTCGGATGTCCATCGTAATTCCGTTGGAATCCGTCGACATTCCGTTGCGATCCGTCGGTGTTTTCATCGTAATTTTTGACAAAAACAAATGGGCACTTCAAGCCAGCCCAAATTACAATTTACACAAAACCTACAAATTGAAACCTTATAACCACCACACATGGAATATGAATCAAAACTATGATAACTACCACGCGTGGTTACATTCTTTTAACTCAACCATCACACATGGTTACTGTCATTCAACATCACAAGTACAAAATGTTCACAAATCTAAATGATCGTAGCACACACAAACCCAAACCATTAACTGTACCCAATATACGCAACATGAAATTTTTCGAATGTTAGAAGTTCTAATAGTTGAAATAGTTATAAGTAGAGTATGGATCATACCCCTAGTCATCACCATCACCATTGCCATCACCATCACCATCATCATCACCACCATCATCATCATCATCATCATTTTTAGGTTAAGGAGGAGAAGGAGCAGGAGGAGGAGCAGCAGCAGCATAAGTGGAGCGGCGGTGCTGTCGAGGGCACGAAGAAGGGCGTGGGCGTGATCCAGAACCAAATGCTTGTTGAGATCTAATGAACTCACTCAGTGTGTTTTGCACCCCACTAAGTTGTTCACTCAACATCATCACTTTCTCTTCTAAATGACGACTCCGTTCTTCAGTTCGGTGATTTAACTTCGCCATTGAACTTAACTCATTGTTCAATTGGGTGACCGTCTCTCGTACATCCGCCTCTTGACTGCCCCTAGATGTTGCTGAGGACTTGAACAAGTGCTTCAGTTTCACCCCTTCTGAACCTAATCCATACACGCACCCCTTTTTGTTTACATTGCCATGCACCCACAACTCCGTCTCAGATAGAATTTCATATGGCTCGGACTTAGGATTTGTCGATGATTGGGAATTCTTCATCTGTTCCCATTTCTATTGATGCTCCGTCTACAAAATAAGTTGAAAAATATTAAATGTTGCAGATCTAGTAACGCCTACGGAGTAAGAATATTTTAAACACCTAAAAAATACATTTTACTTATATATAGTTTTTCAGATTTTTTATCAACCCATGTGTTGTCACCCTCGTGTTGATGAGTGTATTTAAATAGCTCTATTGCAGTCGGGTCCCTTTGAAGCTTCTTAGCCTATACAATATGCAAATAAGTTGAAATATATGAGACTTCTTCGTAAACTACACAGTAAAACACATACAAAGTACAAAATGCAATAAGTTGAAATAAGTGAGAGTTCTTCGTACTTACCAAACGTCTCTTTTGCTCACTGAATGGGATTGAACGACATGTATACAAAGAAGGACCTAAGCCATCTTGGTCAATGTTCCGGTTCTTATTCGTTTGTGCACTCAACTTTTTAAATTTTTCGAAAATCCAATACTCTTGAAGTGACTTCCAAGTGCTGTCAGACAACCACAGAGGCTGCTTGTCCCCTTTTCCTTAGCTCCCCACATGTATCATTCAATCTACTAGCCCCCTTCTCCTCAAAGTTGCTCCTAATCTAGGAGTCATGCTTTGGAGCCCAATAGAAAGGCTTTTGTGAAGTCAAAGTGAGCAAAACATAAACAATATGTTAGTGAACAATATATTTATAGGTATAGTGAACTTATAAATTTATCTTACCTCGAACTCATCAAACCACATATCCCGTTGTGATTTAGGGACTTTACCCCATGTTGGCCATGGCTCGGGAAATTTGCTCACAAATATCTTCGCTATTTCAAACACCACATCATATGGAAAGAAACTGCAAGTAAGAAATACAGTTACAAATTTGCGTTCACAACAATCATATTTATATGTATGTTCGGGTTCTGAATATACAAAAGTGAAATGTATAATCACTTACTCTTTACCATCTGGCCTAATAAGCACCTTGTTGGACATGCTCCCATGGCTTGAAGCACCTTCACCAAATAAATTGAGCTTCAATCAAGGCATCTATCTCCACGTCCGTCAAAGTGGGATTTCCTTGTAATTGTTGTTATTTGAATATACTGTGAGAATGACATTCTTCAGTACTGAGTTCCCAATTAACTTCATCACAATACAAAAGGGCACATGTTGGACATACTTGATATAAGGTAGCACTTCATTACAATTTAACAAAATGTGAAGGTGTGCAGCGTGCAACTCTTCATCATTTAGGTACCTTTGTGTACGACTTCCCACTCGAGGGTTTGAAAAAATGATAAAGTAGGTTGCATTTGTGGCTTGTCATTGTCATCCTTGTTACGTCGATGCCTTGTGCGCATTGAAGGCACATCATCGCCGAAGTAATACGAGGAAAACTGCGATATCTCAAACACCAAGTATGCTTCAGCCATTGATCCCTCAGGATATGTTTTGTTTCTTATCTTCTTTTTAAGCCATCCAAAGTAGCTAAAATAGAACAACTTGTATAAGTATTTCAGTATAACACTATTGCTGAACTTAGTACTCCATGATGTTTGGATAACTATTTACCTTTCGAATGGATACATCCATCGATATTGCACTGGACCCTGTAGGTATGCTTCTTCTGCCAAGTGTATAGGCAAGTGCTCCATGACATTAAAGAATCCTGGTGGAAAAACTCTCTCCAATTTACAAAGTATTATGCTTATATTGCATTACATTTCTTGTAACTTATCAACTCTTAATACTGTTGAGCAAAGGTTTTTGAAAATTTCACTTAACTCAACAAGTGGTTCTAATACGTCATCTGGAAGGGCACGAAATGCTATTGGCATAAGCATTTGCAAAACACATGACAATCATGGTTCTTCATGTTTTGAAACTTTACAGACTTCATATCTACACAGTTTGCAAAGTTGGAGCAATATCCATCAGACATTGTTAGTTGTTGCACCCACTCACACACCCCCTTTCATTTGTCCAAAGAAAGGGCGTACGTGGCCTTCAGTTTTAGTGTTCGGCCATTAACACCATGTCGGACATTCAGCTCACTTCGATCACACATCTCTGTCATATCTAGCCTTGCCTTAATATCATCTTTTGTTTTACCAGGTACATTCATCATAGTGTTAATGATGTTGTCATAAAAGTTCTTCTCTATGTGCATTAAATCTAAATTGTGATGTAGTAGTTCGTCTCTCCAATAAGGTAACTCTTAAAAGATGCTTTGCTTTGTCCAATTATGATAGTTCTCCTTGAAACCCAGGATCATGAAATCTCCATCAGTGGTTACTTTAGGAAGACTCTGAACCTCTTCATATAGTTCCTCCCTATTTTTTCTGGATGCAGGAGCATTGTTAACAAGTTTTCCTTTACGAAATGCAGTTCGATTTCTTCGAAATGCATGATGTCTGGGTAAAAATCGACGATGATAGTCAAACGAGGATGGTTTGTCCCCATGTTTCAACTGTGTTGCTTTCAACTTCTCCATACAAATAGGGCAACTTAAAACACCATGAGTACTCCATCCAGATAACATTCCAAGGGCTGGGAAGTCATTTACTGTTCGCATTAATGCAACTCTCATAACGAAGTTCTACCTCGTTGAAATGTCATAAGTTTGAACACCATCCCATAGCATTTTCAACTCATCAATCAAAGGTTGCAAGTACGCATCTATTTTATTCTTCGGATTTGTAGGCCCAGGTATAATGCAAGTTAAGAACATATATGGCGTTGTCATGCACATATCCGAGGGAAGGTTGTAAGGTGTCACAACTACAAGCCAAATTGAATAAGGCCATGCAGATTGTGCAAATGGGGTAAACCCATCTGCGCACAAACCAAGTCTCACATTACAGGCCTCTGAAGCAAAATCTGAGTGTTTGCGATAAAAATGTTTCCATGCTTCACCATCTGAAGGGTGACAAAGAACACCATCCTCACGCCTATTGTCATACTACCACTTCATGTGTTCAGCTGTGTTTATTGAGGCGTAAAGGTGTTGCAACATAGGGATCACTAGGAAGTAGAACACTTTTACATATGGTTTTGGTTTCCCATTATCACATAACTTTTTTGGCTTCCACCTTGGTGCATCGCAGAACTTACATTTCTCAACTGCTCAATCCTCCTTAAAGTACAACATACAACCATTGCGGAAACAATCACTGGTTTGTACATCTAAACCCAAACTTCGAACCCTCTCTTTCAACTCTGTGTAATTTCTGGGGACATGATTGTCTGCCAGACAACTCTCATGCATTAGTTGCATCACCTCGTTCAAACAATTTGGAGGCATACTATAATCAAATTTGATACTCATCAATCTGACCGCATTTGACAATTCAGTTTGGTTAGAACACCCTTCTTATAAAGGTCTCTGTTCAACTTGCAGCATATTATTGAATGCCTGAGCTTTTGCATTTGGTTGCTCATTATCACTAACTTCATTAGTAATCACTACATCATTCACCATTGCTTCAACATTATCCACAAATGGTCAAGTATTATCAACGTCTATGGGACTTGAAACCATGTTATCATATAAGTTCTGTACGTTGCTATTTCCAACATTGTCATAAGAGGTTGGTTCCACCTCTCCATGAGATGTCCAGTACAAATAGCCTTTAACAAAACCGTACAAGTGTAATCTCACGTCATCAGGTTCTCTATAAACTCTATTCTGGCATTTGGCACAAGGACATCTATAATGTCCATTATTTATGAATTCCACTTGACTTATTGCAAATTGATCAAACAACTCAACTCTATCGAAAAATTCTTGTCTATACCCTTTTCTACCTGGTAAAAATCTTTTATACATTCACCTCTGATGGGGTGGTCCATCAATATGATCCACTATACAGCATTACAAATGTATATGTTAATTCCTTATTTATAACAATAATGGACATAATGATTACACTTTCCTTCATACATTTTTACAGTAATAATTTACATATGATTGTACTACTTTGGCATGCACTATGTTCAATATGCGATGCACGAAAATAAGATAGTACGACAATTAGGTCACGACGTAAACCTGTTCGAATGTCTGAAATTGGAATCCAAACTCATGACAATCACACCCACAATAACGACATTCACAGCAACAATAGCGTATTTTTTTCTTTCGTAATATGTTTTCTCTTATGACCCATATCCTTCATATTAGTCATCCACACAAATTAAATCTTCAAATATTTACATTATATATAATAAACGTATTATTATTTACTCTACGTACATAACAATATGTTAGAATACCTTGAATATGTTTTTTGTAACCCCCTTCGCTGACCTAGCACGGTGGTCTCCCTGATCGGTTAGCAAGTCGGGGTCCAGGGGCGACGTGCCCTGGTTTGGGGGTTCGAGGGCAACGCCCCAGAAACTGACTGCGTACGTGATTTATGGGTTAGGGTTAATCTTAAAACCTAAACCCTATATATGTAATGCGTATCTCTGTATTCCTATCATCAATAAAACTATTCATCTCTTCTGCCTGTAGACGTAGCTAACACATTGTTAGTGAACCATGTTAAATCTGTGTGTAATTGTCGATTTGTTCATACTTTCTCGCATCCATTATAACACAATAAATAATATTTACACATTTACAAAATAATACAATTTCATCATCTCACTTCCAATTATTATCTACCACTCGTTCATTTAATTGATTACATTTTAGGTACAACATACGAAATAATCTACTAATTACAATTAGTATCTAATTAAATTTTGACATTAATATATTACAAGTACTTATACAATACTAAATAACATGTACACATATTATCCAAATAATACAACACAATATTTCACTCTCCTACATTTTCTATATACTACCATACTAATTTTTCTAAATAGTCACTATTAATTATAACCGTCATAAATTCTACGAGTTAGCCACGCCAAACATCCACTTCCAATATGAAATTCTCTAAAGTTTGAAATTTAAAACTCCCAATAATACGTTCCAAAAAATAACATTCAATTACATTTTTATATCATCCACACAATTACGTACTAATAATACTCAATAATTACTTTCACATTCACATCAACGCAATCATATTTAAAATCTAAAATTTATCAATTGTTGAACAAAATATCTACAACCAACACAAATTACCATATAATTGCTTAATTATCACTTCAATTTCTCAATTTCATCAACATATCTACGACAACCTAAACAAACAACATTTACATATTAAACTTTCATATTCATATCAACACAACCAAATTTAAAACCCATAATCTACAAATAACTCAATAAAATTTCAACAACAAATACAAATTATCACATAATTGTTAAATTCTAGCTCAAATTTGTCAAATTCATAAAAAAATACACTACAAATTATATAAATATCACTTACTTGAATTTGGAGGAGAAAAGTGTTGGTAGCGGAGTTGGGGCTGTCGGCAGGCCGGGCAGCGGTCGGTTGACGGCGGCGTCACACGGGCACGACGGTGGCGGGCTGGCGGTGGTCGCTCTTCTCCTTCTCTCTCTACCTCGCGCTCTCTCTCTCTCTCTCTCTTTAGTTTCGGGCGAAACGAACCCCGAAACACGAGGCTAGCGTTTAATTCTTTGTCCGGCAGAATACTTCGTCGAACGTCACGTCGGACTGGTTGGTCTGATTGAATGTCCGGCGGAATATTCCGTCGGACAAGGAATTTTTTTCAAAAAAATTTGCAGCAAAGATCTAGTCAGATTTGAGCGGTGGGCCAATGGAATTTCCTTCGGAATACCGACGAAATCCGATCGTTCCATCGAAAATTCCGACGAAAAATTAGTCCGTCAGAACATCCGTCTACCCTTTTGCTTTTTCGTTTTTCCGTTGCCATGTCCGCCGGTCTATCTGACAGTCTCTTTTTTGGTCGGCATTTTCCGTCGGAAAAAGCAGATTTTTTAGTAGTATCTCACCCCCTAAGTTAGATCTTAAACCTTTGCCTGAGAATTTGAAATATGTTTATTTAGGAGATGATGAGACAATGCCAGTGATTATCTCCAAATCACTTGAGCCTGGACAAGAAGAAAAATTGCTTAGGGGTGCTTAGAGAACATAGGGAAGCATTTGGATGGACTTTGGCAGACCTTAAAGGACTTAGCCCAACACTTTGCACTTATACGATCACCTTAGAGTCAGATACTAGGCCTAGAAGAGACCCTTAATGGAGACTTAATGAGCCCATGATGGAAGTTGTATAGAAAGAGATCCTTAAGTGGTTAGATGCTGAGGTGATTTATCCTATAGCTGATTCAGATTGGATGAGCCCTATACATGTGGTACCAAAGAAAGTGGGACAACTATAGTTCAAAACAAAGAGGGAGAGTAAGTTCCTACATGAGTTCAGATTGGCTGAGGAGTCTATATAGATTGTAGGAAACTGAACAAGGCGCCCAAGAAAGACCACATTCCTTTACCTTTCATGGACTAAATGTTAGAGAGGCTAGCTGGTAGGTCTCATTATTATTTCCTAAATGGGTATTCAGCGTGTATCCAGGTCCCAATAGCCCTTAAGGATCAGGAAAAGACCACCTTTACTTGCCCATTTGGCACTTATGCATTTAGGAGAATATCATTTGGTTCATGAAATGCACTAGCCACATTTCCAAGATGCATGATGAGCATTTTTTCTGACTTTATCACCAAAATTATGGAGGTTTTCATGGATGATTTCATTGTCCATGGTGATTCTTTTGATGAGTGCTTGCATCATCTCATTTTAGTGCTTAGACGATGCATTGAAACCAATCTGGTTTTGAATTTTAAAAAGTGTCATTTCATGGTTCAGCATGGTGTAGTCTGAGGACATGTCGTCTCTGCTAAGGGATTAGAGCTAGACAAAGCAAAACTTGAAATTATTCAGTCTTTACCTTACCCTCAAACTGGTGGAGAAATCAGATCCTTTTTAGAACATGTTAGGTTTTATCGTAGATTTATCAAAGACTTTTCTAAAATTGCTTCTCCTTTGTGTGATCTCCTTGATAAGGATGCTTGTTTTGATTTTAATAAAGATTGTATGAAAGTATTCAATGGATTGAAAATGAAACTGACCACCACTCCTATAGCGCAACCTCTAAACTGGGCCTTACCCTTTGAGTCGATGTGTGATGCTAGTGATAAAGTTGTAGGGGTAGTCTTAGGTCAACGAGTAGGAAGAGTACCCCATGTAATATGCTATGCCTTTTGAACTCTTAGCCATGCACAAAAAAATTTCACCACCACTAAGAAAGAATCGTATGATGTTGTGTTTGCTCTTGAGAAATTTCGTCCTTATTGCTTGGTGTGAAATTTGTTGTCTTTTCTGATCATATTGCTCTTAAAGCTTTGTTGCAAAAGAATGACTCTAAACCTAGGTTGATTAGATGGGTTTTATTACTCCAATAGTTTGACACTGAGATAGTAGACAAGCCTGGAGCACAACACTCAATAGCTAACCATTTGAGTAGGCTAGAGAATGGGGAAAAAGGAAACTCACTTAGTGACCAGTTCTTATATGAGACTTTATATGCTATGACTACTAGTAGTCTCCCTTGGTATGCAGACAAAGTCAATGACCTAGTGACCAAGGAACTCCCCACAAACTCATCTAAAGCAAAGAAGGAGAAAATTAGAGCCTAAGCTAAGTACTACTTATGGCATGAACCCTACTTGTGGAAATTTTGCAGTGATCAGATTATTAGATGATGAACAAATGACAATGAAATTCATTCCACTCTTACCTTTTGTCATTTTCCTAGGAGTAGGGAACATTTTAGTCCCCAGAGAACAACTCACAAAGTCTTAGAGTGTGGTCTTTATTGGTCTTCGATCTTTAAATATGCTTATGAATTCTGCAGGTGATATGAACCTTGTCAGAGAACAGGTAATCTATCCGGGAAAAATCAAATGACCTTACATAGCATTTATGTTTGTGAAATTTTTGATTTGTGGGGTGTTGATTTCATGAGACCCTTTCCCCCTTTATGTGGTTATACTTACATTCTTTTGTATATGGATTACGTTTCTAAATGGGTTGAAGCTATGGCTACTAGAATTAATGATGCTAAGATTGCGGTTAAAAATGTCAAATCTCATATTCTGCATAGATATGGAGTACCTAAAGCACTCATTAGTGATAGGGGAATGCGTTTCTGCAACGAAACGTTAGGCACACTCCTACCTAAATATCACCTCACTCATAAGGTGTCTACTGATTATCACCCCCAAACAAATGGCCAAGTTGAGATTTCAAATACGGAGATTAAAAGTATTTTAGAGAAAGTGGTTAACCCATATAGAAAAGATTGGAGTCTTAGATTAGAGGAAGCTCCTTGAGCTTACCGGACTGCATACAAGATACCTATGGGCATGTGACCTTATCGATTAGTTTTTGGGATGCCCTATCATCTATCTGTTAAATTAGAGCATAAATCTTATTGGACTGTGAAGCAGTGCAACCTAGCTTATGACTTGGTAGGTAACGTAAGAAAATTGCAGTTGCAGGAATTAGACGAATTAAGATTAGAGGGCTATCACAATTCTGTGATCTATACGGGTAAGGGCCAAGGCATTTCATGATGCTAAGTTGTCTAGGAAAAAATTTCAAATGGGTGAAAAAGTTCTGCTATTCAATTCTAAATTGAGACTCTTCTCAAGCAAGCTTAAATCTAGATGGTTAGGACCTTTTGTAGTAACCAATGTCCATACTCACGGTGCTGTTGAGATTCAAAGTTTATCCACTAACAAAATTTTCAAAGTGAATGGACACAGGTCAAAACATTACAGAGATGGAGACTCTGTGAATGTCATTGAAGAAATCACTCTAGAGAATCCATGAGCTTTATGACGTCAAGCCAACGACTATAAATAAAGGCGCTAGTTGGGAGGAAACCCAACATTTTCAGGGAAATTTTTAATTCGCTTTCAGCATCTTCTTTTCTTTTATTATTTTGCATGCATTAGGGACAATGCAAAAACTAAATGTGGGAGTGCAACCTACATTTAATTTAGGTTGCGTTGCACTCTATTTATACAAAAAAAAAGAGTCATTTTTGAGTCCTTCTTATAAAAAATACATGAATGTGAGTCTTTCTAGATTACTTCTTATTCTTATATTTTGCAAAATTTGTTTTGAATCTTTCTTTGAGTAGGGTAAGTCTATAAGCTGGTGATTGTCACGTATGAGGATTTTTGAATTTGAGAAAATGGTGAAATTGTTTTTACTAATTTCTTTTGGAAGGGTGATCAATCTTGGTTGTTTAGTTTTATTTACCCTTGTTGCATGCTGAAAAGGATAGAGGCATTAGCAATAAAGCACCACATGAGCCAAATATTGCCTACCTAACGTTATTCCCCTAGAAGCCCAATTTAAGCCTAATTTCTATATTCTTAGGAAACCTCATTGAATAAACTCCATAGAACCAAAAGTCCACATGCCTAAACCTTGGGTTAACTATTTAGGAGGCATCCTCAGTGCAAGCAATGAAATCGTTATCAAGTGGAGTATTCGTGATATCTAGTGGTGTTTTCTAAGTCAAAGTTGCAAGTACTTTCAATCCAAATCCAAGTCAAAACTTTGAGGTAACGATGTTTTAAGCAAGATAGGAAAATTAATTAAACATAATTTATATTACTATCTTGCCTAAGCATGGCTCAAAGAGAAGAAGTGCAACCACACTCCCAAAGGGAGAAGATGTTCGAAGCAAAGAGCGAGGTCAAAGTGAGATTTAAAGGATGAATTCAAAAGCAAAGTGAAGTATGATGCTTTCCCTGGCCAGAAAAGCCACCATATCACTACTTATCCAAATATTCCTACCCTCTCACCTTAAGCCAAAATCTCTTCAAAAGTCCTCTTAATTGGCATATATTAGGGCAAATGGGGTAAATAGTTTGGATTCCTTATCCTGATGAAGAAAATTAGAGTTTTAAACTCTAATTGACAGTTGCATGTTTATTTTCTTGACCTACAAGGAGTTAGATTACTAATTTTCATAAAAATTGTTTTCTTAAGCAAGTTGAGTCTAGTTTGATTTCATGTTCATGTAGGATTTATAAGAAGGGTTTAAGGATAGATCATTAGATAATCTAGGATACCATTGGACGAGGATGTCCAAAGTCTAAGTGTGGGGGAATTTGATAAGTCTCTTTTTATGCAGATTTTTTAAGCTTTATTAATTTATTTTACGTTATTAATTTGCCTAAGATTCGACGTTTTTATATTATTTAGAAAATAAAGATTTAAGTCCAAACTCACGAAAAAAAGTGGAGAGATTAAGCTAAAAGGAGGGAAAATATCAAGTCAAAGAAAGATAGAAGAATCAGTCAAACAAATGCGCAAGACTCCTTATCTCTACAAACTTCCCACTCACTCCCCAACTCCACAAACCACTCACCATCTTCCTATCCTCATTGTACAAACCACCCAAAATCACCTATCTTGATGCCAGCCTCCCCCATAAATGAAATGCCTACCACACGCCTAACCCCATATATCGCCTACTTTCATCTTTCACATATGGGCATTATCACCAACCCCCCTAATCGCCTAACCCATCATCACGAAGCAGCCTCTTAGGAGATATCTCATCGACCCCATCATCTTGCCTAACCCCATCATCTTTCATCACATATCATCTCATCAATCAAAAGCCCATCATCACCAAACCCCAAAACGCCTAACCCTATCAATCAAAAATACACAAAAGTCATCATATCCCACCACAACACCCACCTGAACACCTACAAGCCACCACCACCACCGCTACTGTTATGCAGCTGCAATTGAGTCACGGGTTAGAACTTTGTACGACACGTGTTTGGTTGTCATTCTAATCTACCTGTTCTTTAGTTCATTCTTAGTATTTTAGAATTAGTTTATTTTATTTTTTTTCCTTTTGTTTAATCCAAACATGTTATATGAATTACTTTGTGGTTTATTTAATATTTTAGTCTAAATTTTATTCCACTCGACTTGATTGTGTAAAACCTAGTCAAATTTATGTTTTGAGATAAGTTGATTGTTATTCATGTTTATTTCATTGTTTAATTTTGATATCTTGTGAGAATTTGATTCATTAAAATTGTTATTATAAAAATTAATTTAAGGCTGGTCTTGATTAATCTTATTATGACTTGAATTAGATTTTGAAACAAGGACTAACTAATTATAATTGTTGGTAATTGTAATTTGCTATGGTTAGATGTGTTCAATACTCTAATTAAATTAGTTAATTTCTATTGGTATGAATTGGCTAGTTTAATTAGAAGGGTTTAAATATAGGGCTGGTCTTAGAAGTTAATCTAAAAATTGGGGAAGAACCGCTGGTGGCTCTTTTCTAATGTCTGGCTATTAAAAAAATGAATGATGGATAGTATTAATGATAGATATAAATTAGGGCGTGGTGAAGCATAGTTAGGTCGAGTGATTTATTTGATTTGGTTATTCTTGATTGATATTTTCTTGTTATTCTATTAATTAATTGTTGGTATTTTTAGTAGTTAATTTATTAATTGTTCTTTGCTTAATTGCTTAGTTTATATCCCCCCCTTTAATGGATTAGTATTTCAATTGTGATTCAGTAATTTTGGAATTAGCAAAATCTCTACTTTGTGAATTTTAATTCTTAAATTTATAGATTTTATTATTAATTTCGTTTACCCCTCCAAAAGAGTAGTCTTTTAGAAATGTCTTAGTAATTTTAGACCAGTTATATTTTGATTTTTAGTGTGGTCAAATTATCAGATTTATATTCTATTCTATTTTCCCATTATTTACTGGTTTGTTAGAAATTAGGCTAAAAATAGTTTCTTTTGTGTTTTTTGTGTTTTTATTCAATTTTAGGGTTTAGTTATTATCCTAATCTACTTCTATTTAATTTTGGAAGTTTTGGAAACTATTTGATAATTTTTCAAAATTATTTTGTGAATTGAATACGTGTAGGTTTTTAATTTAATAAATCAAAAAATTACGTTTTACTTTTAATTTTCGGTTTTTAGGGATTTATAGAAAATTATATTTTACAATCTGGGTAAACTTATTATTTTTTTTTGTATTTACCTAAGTGCAGTTTATTATTTTTCTAATCTCATATTTTGTTTTTTGTTTAAATTTTGTGCAGTTATTATTTGTTTTTATTTATGTGAAATTAATTACATATAATTGTGGGGGTATAAATTTATGAATTTGAAAAATATTAATTGATATTATTTTCTGTAATTTTTGCTAATAATTTTCTGCTGGTTATTTTCTGTTTTAATTTTCAGTTTAATATTGTGTGATTATTTATATTTTTATTTTTCTAGAATAGTTAGGCTAGGTATTTACTGTGTTTTCTTTCCAGAATTAGCTCTGAACATTTAGGGGCATTTGTGAGTAATTTTCCAGTTTTTTTCTAAGCTTAATTTTAATTTATATAAATTAATTTGGTGAAATTTGAATTAGATATTAGGTAAACATAAAAATTTATATCTCCCTCTATGGGATCAACCCCTACTTTCCTATAGTATAAATCTTATTTATAAATCGAGTAGTGGTTTAATTTGTAACACTTTTACAAGCTTTACAAATTTTGACGCCATTGCCAGGGATAGATTTGTTTGCTTTTATCTCTCAATTTTACTAAATTGATTGATTTGTTCTAATATTTAGATTTTGTTTTTTTCCAGCTTGTTAGTTGATGAAAGCTACATGCCGTAGGAAAGTAGGACCAAACAAAGAAGAGCTAACACTAGAAGACCAAATGCTAAGTGATACTGAAAGTGAAAATTCGGTAAGTCTCTTTGTTAGTTCAAAATCTTCTATCGATAAAATGGCTAATAATGCTACTTCACGTAAACTTGCTGCCCCGAACTTCGTTGTGCAACCCTTATCAATCACATATCTTATCTGAGATAGCTCTTTAAAATTGAATTTTGGGTTTTCAAACTTATTGTCTAAATTTCATGGATTGCCTGGTGAGGATGCATATAGATTTATTGATAAATTCATTATTACTTGTTCTACCATGCAATCTAATGGGATTCTTGAGGACCCAATTAGACTGAGGGCATTTCGTTTTGCACTTTAGGATAGGGCTAATGATTGGCTATATTATCTTCCCCGTGGATCATTTACTACTTGGACTCAAGTCCACAAAACTTTTTTAGAAAAGTTCTTTCCTGCATTTAACATACGGTCGATTAGAAAAGAGATTTGTGGAATAAAACAAATGAATGGGGAGTCTTTGTATGAATATTGGGAACGCTTTAATAAGTTGTGTGCTAGTTTTCCTCAACACCAAATTACTAATCAATTATTAATCCAATATTTTTACGAAAGACTTTTACCATCTGATAGGAGTATGGTAGATGCCGCAAGTGGTGGATGTTAATGAACAAAACTCCAACTGCAGTTAGGGAGTTAATTAACAACACGGCCCAAAACACCCAACAATTTCGGAGTAAAGAAAACCAACATAGGAGAGTTAATGTAATTTCACATGGATCGTTTGTCAAGACTCAGTTGTTTCAAATTACTAATATGTTGAACAAGTTAGTTATTGGTGGGGTTCAATATGTTGTTACTTGTAATATTTGCTGCTTAGAAGGTTATGTTTCTGATGCTTGCCCTAATTTGCAAGGAGGGAATGTTAATGTTGTGTTTCCTAATTAGGACCAAAGAAAATATGACCCCTATTCCAATACTTATCATGAGGGATAGAGGGAGCATCCTAACCTTAGATATGGACCTAGACCTAATTCCCCTGGCTTTAACCAACAATCGAACCAACCCTCTACTCAAGATAAGACTAACTTCCTTCTAGAACAGATGATGAGAAAAATAGATGAGCAGAAGAAGGAAATAGACCTTAAGCTACACAACTTAGAGATGACTATGACACAGATGCAACAAAGACAAACCGCTTCTGACACCTTAGTTTGCAATCTACAGGCTCAAGTACAACAAAGAATATCATCTCAACCTTACCTGAACCCTAAGGATAGTGTTAACGACATAACACTTAGGAGTGGGAAAGAGTTAAAAGAGCCTAAATGGAGTAAACATGTGCAGTCTAAAAAAGAAATTACGGCTAAGGAACCTGAAAATGACCAAAAGAAGGAGTCTACCATTGTTTCTAAACATGAACCTTCAAAATCCGTTCCACCTTTTCCTAATAGATTGAGGAATTACAATTCTAAGGTAGAAGAGGCCAATCAGGCTATTCTAGATGTATTTAGAAAGATTAAGATTAACATTCCTCTCCTGGATGCACTTAAGCAGGTACCTCGCTACGCTAAGTTCCTAAAGAAATTGTGCACTTCAAAGCACAAGATGAAAGGAAATGAAAATGTAAGTATGGGGGAGAATGTTTATGTTGTTCTCCAAAAGAAGATCCCTACAAAATGCAAGGATCCATGTATGTTCTCAATTTCTTGTAAAATAGAGAACATGAAATTTGATAAAGCTATGCTTGATGTAGGTTCTTCCATTAATGTGATGTTCAGATCTCTTTTTAAACAACTAAAAGTGGGAGAGTTGAAAAGAACTGCTTTGGTCATTCACTTAGCTTATAGAAGTTGTGCATACCCTGATGGTGTAATAGAAGATGTCTTAGTCCAAGTAGATAAAATGGTATTTTCTGCTGATTTCTTTATCTTGGACATGGGTGGTGCTTCTAATGATGTTCCTATGTTGCTAGGGAGATCGTTCTTAAAAATTGCTAGGACAAAAATAGGTGTGCACACTGGAAGTTTGTCTATGGAATTTGATAGAGATGTAATTAAATTTGATATATTTGATGCTATGAAATTTCCATCTGATGGGAATCATATATATGCATTTGATGTCATTGGTGAATTGTCATTGATGTGAATCATATATGTGAATCATCTATTGTTAGGTTTTTATTAAGTCTAGAAAATTATATTTTACAGTATGGGTAAATTTATTATTTATTTTTGTATTTAATTAAACACGGTTAATTATTTTTATAATCTTAGATTTTATTTTTTGTTTTAATTTTTTGCAGTAATTATCTATTTTTATTTCTATGAGATTAATTACATATAATTCTTGGGGTATAAATTATGAATTTACAAAATATTATTTGATAGTATTTTCTATGATTTTTGATATTAATTTTCCACTGGTTATTTTCTGTTTTAATTTTTAATTTAATATTGTGTGATTATTTTTGTTTTTATTTTTCCAAAATATTTAGGCTAGGTATTTACTGGTTTTTTCTTTCCGGAATTAGGCTTAAATATTTAGGGGCATTAGTAAGTAATTTTTCATATTTTTTTCTTAGCTTAATTTGGATTTATATAAATTGATTTGGTAAAATTTGAATTAGATATTCGGTAAACTTAAAAATTAATATCTCTCTCCGTGGGATTGACATCTGCTTTCCTATACTATAAATCTTATTTGTAAATCAAGTAGTGATTTAATTTGTGACTCTACGATAAGCTTTACATATTTAGATTAAGAATAGCTTATTAAATGATAGAAATTGACTTATGTAATTCTAACCGTCCAGAGAATGAATTGAGCATCCAGCAACCGGAGAACGTGCTTTGTTGCTTTTGGTGGGTTTTAATTGATTTATGTAGTCCACATGCACATCCAGCAACATTGCTTTATGCCTTTCTGTTTGTGAAATCAATCAAATCACCCAGTTAGTTCAGGCAAGCCATTGGTGTTGGTTAGTTTGTTTTAAGTGCATGCAATACTTATTCCTACCCCTGGTTCTAAGTTTAAACTAATAGAAGTATGAGCACCCAGAAAAATCACATTAATCCTCTAAGAATGAGCAAGAAGCTTAACTTAGCAGCGAGGTTTGAACTCTAGAAGGCAGGTCGAACTCGGGACTCTTGATGTCGTCAGGAGACTGGAAAGGTTCGGCACTCCGACTGCCGTCGGGAGACCGGAGAGGGTTGGCTGTTGGCTTCCGAAAGTGACTTCCGAGTGGATGATGATTGTCGGAACTCGAAAGGACGCAAGGCTAGTGAGGCTGTGGGATTGAGGGATGTGAGTTTGCGAGGGAGGCTGCCATATGAACTGGAGACGTGAATAGTTGTAAAATTTGAGAACCCAAAAAACCGTAGAAAACCGGTCCACCCGGTCCGGACTAGGACAGGACCGAAGACCAAAACTGGACAAAGACAAGACCGTGGACCGGACGGATTAAGCACGGTCCAGTCTAGTCTAGTCCAGACCAGTCTTCAGTCCGGTCCCGGTCTAGACTCAATAATGAATAGGCCTAATAGCCACAACTGTTTTCGATCTATAATTATATTAACTAAACTAATCAGAATAAGATAGGTTCATACAATCTTCATCATCATTTTAGAGGTCATGCTCTTCATCAGTGTCTAAGTTGGTTTGACTAGAAGAACTTGCTCCTTGCCCCTTAAGAAATCTCAAAACCTTCTTCACAATACTATATAATTTATATTAACTAATGACACTAATAGCTAATGACTAAATATATTTACTTAACACTTTGTATTCCCATACTCCGAAAAACGAACTTCCACATTCATATTTTACACAACAAAATATAAAAATCTAACTAAACATATATGGCACAAAAAATAAACTTAACATAACTATTTAATTGATCCTAATAAACATACTTAATAAATCAAATACAAATTAAACTATGCAGTTCATATTTCAGCCAAATAAACATGCTTAAAAAAATAAACAAAACAGTATTTACCAAATCAAGAAAATATACAAACTTAACAAATCAAACAAATCAAACAAAAAATTAAACATACTTAAGATAAACATACTTAACATACTCACAAAAAAATTAACATACATTACAAATCAAGCAAAAAAAATAAATACATAACTAACAACTCAAATAAAAAAACGTACTTAACATATCAAACATACTTAACATACTTAAACTATTTGCAAAAATTAAATAATTTTTTATAAATAAAGATACTTAACGTATTTTATTTCATTTATGAAAATGAACATACTTAACAAATCCGACCAAAAATTAACATACTTCACATCCATAACTTTCCATATCCATAATTTACCAAACAAAACACATCAAATACATCATACATATATGCTATAAAATTAAATTTCACGAAATTATCACATTTATCAAAATTAAAGTAATTTAAAAATATAAAATTTCAATAAAAGTATTTTGTGCTGCTAATTAGGGCTAGCAAAAATTCGGGTCCGGGTCAATTCGGGTTCGGACAAATCGAACATTCGGACAAAAACTTCATACCCGGACCCTGTTTGGATTACAAATCGGACACTTTGACCAGACCCGGACCTGGACCCGGTTGTCTGAATGTCCAGACCCGGTTGTCCGAATGTCTGAATTTGTAATATGATTTTAGGAGATTCTGACCGAAATTTTGTATGACCGAACCCGAACCTGGTTGTCTGAATTTATTTTTATAAAATTTTCTAAAGAATTTGGACTAAAATTACATATAAGCATAGTTGTCTGATGTCCGAACCCGGTTGTCCGATTGTTCGAATTTGTCCGAACCCGAAATGGTTCAAAAATCTGGACAACCCGAACCCGAATGTCCAAACCTGAACCCGACCCGATTTAAATTCGGACATGACCGATTGTCCGAATTTTAAATTCGGACATAAATTTGGTGACCGTACCCGATTTTTTCCGGGTCAGACAAATTCGGGTAATCGGGTCGGACAAATTTTTGTCAGCCCTACTGCTAATCTCTAGCTTTGCAACAAAAATATTCCAATTAGCGCTGGGGGTAGGTGCACGATGGTGGCAGCAGCGGCAACAAAGGGAACTTTACACCAAAAATAACAACTCAACCACCACCAAAAACACCAACCAACTAAAAAATTTCAAATTTGAATAATAAATTAGTCGAAAATGAAGCACTTATCGTTAAGATACGTGTGGCGGCGAACTCCGGCAACGATTCCCGTCAACGTTGGTGTGGTCTTTCACTCTCAATCACTCTTTCTTTCTGTTCCCTCGAAGGGGCTTTGGTGCATATTGAGGAAGTGAAGTTTGCTACCTCATTCGCGGCCCTTGAGCACATATCTATTTTTTTTTGAAAAATGAGCTTTCTTTTCTTACGGAATTCCATTGGAAATTCCGACGGGTGTTTCTTCCGATGTAATTTCCGTTGGAAAATTTGAATCTGTCGGACTGTCCAACAGATACTACTTCTTGTCGTTTTTTCCGCCGGAGTTGGACTGTGTTTTTGTAGTAGGCCCCCCATGCAAATTCCAAGATCACTAGATACATGGTCATAAGGTTATGCATGGGTTACCATGCAAAGATTTATGGTCATGCAAATATAGAAGGGTAGTCGTACAAAATATTAGTTTTTTAGCCACTTTTAGAAACTTTGCACAGTCATGTAGGGCTTCTCGGTGCACCTTAAAATGTCTGAGATGCCATTTTTGTCTTCTTCAACTCTCACTGACCCCTTGAACCTATTCTGCAACTAAATAATTACTCCTCGCTCATCTTTCAATCATTTATCATAGATTCTCTCAAATTTGGGTAAAAATACGTATGAAAAAAGAAAATTGACCAACTAAGATAATTGTGAACAAGGAGGAACAAATGCGATCAAATTTCTCACAGAGCCCAAGGAATGAGTAAGGAAAGGTGGCAAACTCGAGGCAATGAAATAATAATTTGAGGTTTCTTTTGTGCCCCTGAGGACCCAGACATGGTTCTTTTAGATCTTAATTTTGTGTGCCTTCTTTCTATCTTCTCACCATCTTTCCTTGCTTATTCCACTTGTTTGAGTGAGGATTTGTTAAGGAATGAAAATATTTTGTGATATATTTGTATTATTCACTCCTATTTCTGTATCTTTTTTGTGTCTTAGTTTCCTAAGTCAAGTAGTATTAGAATACTTGTAATATATTGCTAATAGATTAGGTTAAGGAGTCTTCCTCATGCTTGGTGTATATAAGGCAGCTGTGTAACTCAGAGAAGAAACACACAGATCAATGAGCAATAAACCAAACCTATTCTCTACCTTCAAACTATAAACATTGTTAACTTTCTCATGGTATCAGAGCTTACACCCAAACTCATGCTTTGAACGTGATTAGAACATGGGCGACGGTGGAAAGAAGAGGTTCATAATTGAACCACATTCAGCATATTTTCTTCATCCTTCCTCAGGACCCCTAGTCCTAATAACTGCCATAGTATTTGATGGACAAAACTACAACTTGTGGGAAAGAGCTGTCAGAACAGCCCTAAAGGCGAAAAACAATTAGGCTTCATCGATGGATTGCTTACACGTCCAAAGGCAACAGACGGTGATAAATTCTCAGAATGCCACGCATGGGACATGGTTAACTCGATGTTGTGCTCATGGATGCTTAACATCATTGACCCGAAACTCCGAATGAGTGTAGCATATTCAGAGTCGGCAAAAATCATGTGGGATGACTTAATGAAAAGGTATGGAATGGCTAACACACCCAAACTCCATCAGCTAAAGGCTAACCTGGCAAATTGCAAACAAGGTAGATTGAGTGTTGGAGATTTCTATTCCAAGCTCGTGAATTTATGGATCGAGTTCAATAATCTAGTGAAAGTACCAGTGTGCACATGTAAGGGATGCACATACGGAGCAGCAAAGAAAATCATGACTATGCACAAAGAAGACAAGGCTCACCAATTTCTAATGGGTCTAGACGATGAGATCTATTCGTCCATCCGAAGTCAAATACTGCCACTCGACCCTCTTCCTCGCCTCAATCGGATTTTTAATATGATTCAACAAGAAGAATATCATCAACAAGTTATGGTGTCTCGTGATACTTGGAATGACACAGCCATGGCCTTTGCTACAAGAGGACACACGGGCATGGTGGAAAAAGGAAGCTGCCGAATTTGTGGACGCTATGGGCACGAAGAAACGACATGCTACGAGGTTATTGGGTATCCTCCGGGATGGGGGACTCGCGGACGTGGACGAGGCTCTCGTGGCGGCCGAAACAACTGTGGGGGTCGAGGTGGAGATCGCGGCAACGGTGGAGGTCGCGACAGCTATAACATGTGATGAAGATGAGGGAGGCCCAAATTTGCTAATGGGTTCTTAAACAGCAAGCAGCACTGGGCACACCCCAGTTTCCCATCCAGGGGTCGCAGCCAGTAGGAACCCAAAAACAGCAGCCCAGGTTTCAATCCTAGGCCTGTCCATCGAACAGGTCCAGAGGCCTTTAAGCCTAATCGATACGCCTAAAGTCGGGTTTGAGAGATTGTCAGGTAAAGTATCCTGGATGCTCGATAGCGGAGCATCATGTCACATGGTCGGGGACATGTCGGTGATGAGTAACCTAGAAAAAATATCCCCTGTAGCAGTTGCGCTTCCTAACGGAGCATACACCATAGCCCAGGAACGAGGCTCGATCACTCTAGACACTGGGATAAAATAGAACAATGTTCTATTTGTGCCTAAGTTGAATTACAACCTTGTATCAGTTTTCAAGTTATGCAAAGACTTAAACTACGCAGTGACATTTTTTGAAGATTGTTGTGTGATACAGGATCGCACTTTGAGGACTCTGATTGGAGCGGGTGAGCAAACGAATGGGGTCTACTACTACAAACCATCAAGAATAATCAACACAGTGCACACGGGATGTTTGTGGCACAGAAGACTTGGGCATCCGTCAAGTGACGTGCGAGCTTATCTTCCACATAGATTAGGAGTAGTTGATAATACAAAAGGAGATCTTTGTGAAATTTGTGTTCGAGCTAAGCAAACTCGTAGCAAATTTTCTATTAGTCACAATAATGCAAAAGAAAGTTTTGATTTAATCCATTGTGACATTTGGGGCCCGTATCGTACTACATCTTTGTGTGGTGCCCACTACTTCATTAGCGTTGTTGATGATACCAGTAGAGGCACTTGGGTTTATTTAACGAAATATCGAAGTGAAGCTGGCAAGCTCTTGAAAGGGTTTATTGCCATGGTTAAAAATGAATTCCATAAAACTGTGAAGGTGGTTAGAAGCAATAACGGCACAGAGTTCACTTTGGGGCCAATGCAAGTCTTTTATCATGAAAATGGCATTTTGCATGAAATCTCTTGTGTGGACACGCCACAACAAAATGGCAGGGTTGAGCGGAAGCATCGCCACATCCTAAATGTGGCAAGGGCCTTGCGATTCCAAGCAAACCTTCCTACACAATATTGGGGGGAATTTGTTCTCACAGCCGCCTACTTGGTGAATAGGGCCCCAACCAAACTCCTTAAAGGCCAAACTCCTCATGAGATATTCTACAAAAATCAACCCTCGTATGACGAGATTCAAGTGTTCGGGGTTCTATGTTAAGCACGTAATAATCCAAGGGTGAAAGACAAGCTTGGGTCAAGAAGTAGGAGGTGCATATTCATTGGGTACCCCTTTGGACAAAAGGGTTGGAAGGTTCAAGACTTGGACGCATAAGAGGTCTTTGTGAGTCGGGATGTGATATTTTGCGAAAACAAATATCCATTGCCTCTGAATTCTGAAGCAGATAGCAACCGGGCTCCAATGAAACAGCCCACGATCATGGTAACTAATTTTTAGGCCTCAAAGCATGGAAGAGCATACTGGCGAATTGACTGCCCAGCAAATCAGAAGGGAAGGTGACCAATTGGGCCCTTTCCAGCACGACATTAGGGAGCCCGCAAGCGAAACTAGGCCTGAATGAGAATTGGAGTCAGTCCAGCGCCGTGTAGCATGCCATGAAGACATGGGGAGATCTGGACCAGACACCCCTCATGGACTGGGCACAGCCCCAGCAGCAGACACCCAGCAAACAGGCCCAAGGTGCGGCCCATCATACTCTTACATACCTCACGAAATGGGCCTTGGAAGATAACAACTAGACAGAGCCCATTCGAGTGACTGCTTGGACTTGGATCGCGGCCCATTACTAGCTACTCCCCGCAATGACAGTCCCAGCTCTCAACCATCAGCCCAACATTCTGATCTGACTCAGATACGGACCACACGACACTGCAAGCCGCCTGCTCATCTAGATGATTATGTGTGTTACAATGGATTGACCAAGGAAACCCCTTCACTTACTCATCTTCTTCAAAATGACGCATCAGGTACCCCTTATCCCATAGTAAATTATGTCACATGTGCTAACTTTTCTGTTTTGCTTCAGTGGTTTTTAGGGGCTATTACTAAGGTGACCGAACCAAAGCATTACTATGAAGCTGTGAAAGATTCGAGGTGGCAAGATGCTATGAAGGCAGAAATTCGAGCATTAGAAAAGAATAAAACATAGAGTTTGCAAGATCTGCCCAGTAACAAGAAACCCATTAGCTACAAGTGGGCCTACCGAGTCAAGTATAAGCCTTATGGTACTATTGAACGTTCTAAGGCACGCTTAGTTATTGGTGGTGATCACCAAGTAGAGGGATTTGATCACAACGAGACGTTCGCTCCAGTGGCCAAGATGACTAGTGCTCATTGCTTTCTCACTATTGCGATTAGCAAGGGGTGGGAACTTCACCAGCTCGATATGAACAACGCATTTCTTCATGGTGATCTTGATGAAAAAGTGTACATGACTCTACCTCTTGGGTTCACCTGCAGCACTCCTAATAAGGTTTGTAAGCTTCGCAAATCTATCTACGGGCTGCTTCAGGCTCCTCGACAGTGGTTCGCCAAATTGTCTTCCAAAGTTCATGAGTATGGCTTCACCCATTCATATGCTGATTACTCACTTTTCACCTATCGAAAGGGGGATGTGTTTATGGATCTTCTTGTCTATGTGTATGATATTGTTTTAGCTGGGAATGATACACATGCCTGCAATGTTTTTAAGGCTTATCTCCACGATTGTTTCAGTATTAAGGATCTTGGGGCTTTGAAATATTTTCTCGGTAGTGAAACAGCCCGCAGCGCTCAAGGTCTCTTTCTCAGCCAACGCAAGTATGCACTTGAAGTCGTGGATGAATGTGGACTCTTAGGGGCAAAACCCAGTGATTTCTCGATGGAAGAAAATCATAAGCTCGCTTTAGCCGCAGGTACTTCCTTGTCGGATGTTGGGCGCTATCGATGCCTCGTGGGACGCCTTATTTACCTGACTATCACGCGACTAGATCTTTGTTATGTCGTACATATCCTTTCACAATTCATGCAGCACCCACGAGAGGAACATATGAGTGCCGCTTGATGTGTCCTTCGTTATATAAAAGGAACCTGTGACTATGGGATTTTGCTTCCCAAATGCAATGATCTCACGTTCTCAGCATATTGTGATTTAGATTGGGGAGCCTGTCCACTCACTCGACGATCACTAACTGGATACCTAGTAACCCTTGGCGGGTCACTTGTGTCCTAGAAAACCAAGAAGTAGCTCACTGTGTCCCGATTAGACCTGTCAGTTCGGGCGGGCGGGTTAAATACAGCTCAGGTGTATTCGTGTTCGGGTAAAATACAGGTCGGGTGTATTTCGGGTTCGAGTAAAATACGAGTTGGGTGTATTTCAGTTTTATGGGTTTTGGATCAACCCAACGGGTTTAGAGCACCTTTTTTGTGAATTATTTTTCTTTTTTTAAAATCAAAAATTCTGCATATTTATTACTCAAAATTGTCATTATTTAATAAAAATGCAAAATAATTGTAATTTCTCAAAAGAATATTAAAATATTCAAACATTTTATTATAATATATGAACATTTTGTAAGGGCGGGTAAAGAATTAAGCCCCACTTGATTTTGGATAGATCAACTCGTTCATTGAAAGAAGGTTAATAGTGGGTCGAACATTTATTGGGCAACCCGTCTAGAGCATTTTAATGGGTTGTAGCAGCTTCACTGCTAATAATCTATTTAATAATTTAATATTTTTATCAACTAACCTACCAATGTCCAATCAGGTAAAACTTTATTAATGGACCGACCCCAATACAAACACGGCCAGTCGTTTTTTTATCGGTAGTATCATAGTTCAAGACTGGTCAGAACGAAAACCAAATAAAATTAAATAAAAGAAGTACAAGATATTATCTTGCAATTATAACATCAAAAATTTAAATTATTACAAATGAATTAATTTTAAAAAATTGAACAGATTTGTTTAACTAACTATATAATGGTATGACTTTCGTATCTTTAATGCTTGTGCTATTTTAAATTAACTTTTAAAAAAAGATTAGATAGTTATTCCATGCAATTTTATACCTATTTTAAACGGTTTTTCATTTAAAAGTTATGTACGATTTTATTTTCAAATAATGAAGAAGAAAAAATAAGATTATTAATGTTTAATTTCTAAATAGATGCAATAGTTATATAATATCTTTTCAAAATACTCAATAAAAATGACTAACCATTATTGTTAAAAGAGATAAATTATAGAAAAATCAATAACTAAGGATATAATGTTCGAATCAAGGAGGCGGGTTCGGGTTCGGGTCGGGTTTGACCCGCTAATTAGTGGGTTTTTCAGGTTCGGTTTATTTCGTGTTCGGGTCGAGGAAGTCGTGTCCAAAACCCAAAATTTTCGGGCGGGTTTAGCTCGGGTTTTCAGGTTGGGTCAATTTTTGACAGGTCTAGTTCCGATCATCTGCCGAAGCAGAATATCGAGCCATGGCAACCGTTACTAAAAAGAAGCCGCAAGTGTACGACTGACGTTGTAGTACTTGAGGGTCGTGTCCTCATGGACAATGGAAGAGTTTTAGGTCATAGAAAGTGAGGAATAACTAATTAGCTACACCAAACTAAATGAAATTATTTAAAGCAATCTAACGTCCTAATTCAACTTAACATGCAACCCAACGTTTGACAAAACCTAGGCGTGCAAATTAAATGAATTCAAATGAACTAAACTTTAAGCATTCTACTAACATAAATTAAGCAACCTTAACACTGCCAAAAACCGAAGCATTAAACTTCACAAACAAGACATAGTCAATCAACCAAAATCAACCATTACTCGAACCTCATAATTGAACCTAACTGATAATAACGGCTACTCAATCCACCTCAAACGAACCTAAATCAAGGGAAAATCAACAATCCAGCATTATCAACTATTGAAATCAAACTAACCAAAACAACCCTGATCTGAAACAGGTCAAAGCATTATCAACAATTCCATCATCATTAAACTCCCAGCAGCAAGCAACAGAACACACTTAATTAGACTTAAACTAACAAGAGAAATCATAGCAACAGGGAAGGGATTGAAAGAATTGAAACAGAGCACGAAAAACGCAAACCAGAGCAAGCGAGGAGGAAACAGAACTAAAGCAACCTAATACTCATGAAAATTGCAACCAGCTTCAGCTACGAACCCAGAATGCCATTCCATCAAACCTAGATTAACAACATCAAACAATCTAGAAATAGGGGACGGGGGGAAATCGAATGAAATTGCTTAAACTTGAACTCAAAACGTCACAATTGCAAGCTGAACATCAAGAAGGACGACCCCAAATTACACAATCCAACCTACTTGTATCAATTCGAAGCTAAAATTCAAATTTGAAATCGAAATATACGAAACGAACATAAACCCTAACTTACTAATTACTGAAATTAAACCAAGAACAACCTAAAACTAAACCCTAAACTTAGATTAAACCCTAAAATTGCCTAACCTCCTTAATAGTTCCTGCTAGCTTGAATTTATACTCAACCCACTTGGTTTTCGACCCTTCGATGAGTAGGTGCCGTGGACGGTGGATGAAGGAGACAGCAATGGAGGGTGTTGTGGCAACCGAAGCGTAGATTTGCGATGGTTGGTAGATGAGGATGATGTGCTGGCATAGAGAGACGAGGGATGGAGATGGGAAGATGATGATGGTGAGGATAAGGGTTTCGAGTGAAGTAGGGGATGGGTTTCTCTGGTTGAAATGAAAAGGAGGAGAAAGAAGGTGAAAGAAGACAAAAGGGGGGGGGGTGAGTAACACGTGAACTGCGCGTGAGGGCCGAGGAAGCTGGGCCGGTTTTCTTTAGCTTCCTGGACCGTTTTTTTTTTTTAATTTTGGGCCAGTTCATGTTAATTCGACCCATTTTCAATTTCTGACATTTTTCGCCATTTTTCTTCGCATTTTCACCGTTTTTTCAAAATTATTCAAAACCTACAAAACAAAATTAAATCAATTAAAAACTTTAAAAATACGACTGAAACAAGCATAAAACAGGTGTAAGAGTACGCTAAAAATAGCTCATTTTTGGTGTGAACAAATACCCCCACACCAAGATTTTGCTCGTCCTCGAATAAAACAAACTAACTGACTAAAAGAAAATGAAAAATAAAAGAAGAAAATCCTAACTCACTGTCATAGGAATCACGGTTGCATTTAGCGTATGCAACAAGCCCTTTAAACCCCTTGGTTTCCCAAGTGGATTGAGCGAGGTCTCGTGAGGGTTTGCAAATGAAATACCCACAAGATTTATTCCAAAAATAGAGAAAAATCTTTTTTGGGTTTTTCCTCAAAGCTAATAAGTACAAAATTTGGAAAAAATATGCACAAATTCTAATTAGCTAAATCACCCATGTACTCAATTATTGACCTGCATATGTATAAAATGTACTTCAAAACCCTCTACCTCCTAAATGACATCAGAGCACTAATTTTTCACCCCATTGAACATCAAGATTTCGAATCCATCCCAGTGCTCGTGTGCAAGTGTATCATCATCATAGGCCTTAGATTTACCAGAATTAGACTCAATCCTACTTGGCTGACACAACTACATTATTACCATACTGACTTTGGAAGCAAGCTTTCCCAGTAGCAATATTGCCTCAAATGGTAACACCCAGTAGCACGTGCCTCAAAGGGTAATACCCAGTACCACGTGCCTTAAAGGGTAACGCCCAGTAGCGCGTGCCTCAAAGGGATACTTGTCATTTTAAATTTTATTTTATTTCTTTTCTTTTCTTTCTTCATCTTTATTCATAATACACTTTTTTTCTTCAATTTTTTCAGAGTAATCGTGTCATCAGCTAGTGAGAGAATCATTCATGGAAAGCTAAGACCTAAAGATAATGATGAAGGAATAAACAAGGATTGGATTACACAACCTATAATGAACAACTGGAATTAGAATTAGGGCTTAGAATATCACATTTGTGGTTGGAGACTTATCATGCACATCCTACTTATATACAAGCTAATAAATAAAGCACATGGTATTTAAGCTAATAAAAAAGAGTACATACGTCCCCAAAACAACCAAAATCTTCAAAAAAATTTCAAAAATGGACATCTCACGCCCACACCAAAACTTCACAATGTCCTCATTGTGGGAGCTAAGGTGTTAAAAAGCAAGCACATCAGTTATACAACCGTAAAACCATATATATATATACAACTAGAATGCCACCAAAAATAAAAAACAAAACTAAAAACCCAAACAAAACCACACACACATATATTTACAAAAGCCAAGAAAAACAAAATCACAAAAGAAAGCCAAAATCGAAACTAAAACCAAAGCAAACACACATATTCACAAAAACAAACACAAAACCAAAATCAAGGACCTACTAAATCCCAAACCAAACCAAAAGAAACCTAAAACGGGAAAAAAAAGCAAAAGAAAAGAAAAAAAAAGAAAGACGAAAACAAAGTTACTAAAACATCAAAAAGGGAACTTAAAGAAACTATTAGACAAAAACTAAAACTTGCTAAACTAAACAAAACACAAAACGAAGGAAAGAAAACACAAAATCAAGGAAACCAAATAGATGAACTAAAACATACACAAAAACAATCCTAAATATTTACAACTACTCACAATCCTAGATATCAACAACTAACAAATATTTACAGAATCATAACACAACCAAGGGTGATCATAGCCTACACAGCTCAACATTTCCCAAATTGCTCCTCAAAATTGATCACCCATAAAGTCACAATCCTAAATATTTACAACTAAATATAAAAAGAAAGAAATGAAATGAAAAAGAGAAGAAGGTTGGAATGATCATACCAGGTTGGATACAGGTTGTACCCAAACTATGCCTCACGAAGATGATGCAACATGAAGCTTATGGAGCACCAGCCACTCCATATTAAGCTGAAAACTGCTACTCAAATAAAAACTCGTTAGAGCACGTAATAGCTTATCAAACAAAGATGCCTAACTCTCTTTAATATGGCAACAGTGAAAAGCAGTGAGTTGGATCCAGAAAGAGTACATCCACTTAGCCAATAAAGCATAGGTAAGGGCCCGTTTCAACTTATCAAACAGTTGGGCCCAATCAGGAAGGAAATGAATATACTCATAATGAGCTACTAGTGAGGTCATTGGCCTAGAAACTATATCAGCATAAACGAGTAATTTAGGCCAAAGAGTGGGTTCAAATTTCACAAGTCCTTTAATATCGAAAAGCACGAGAGTCTGGTTTAAATTAAAGTTCTTAGTGGCAATCATCTCAGACTCAACAAATTCAAACTTGCAATATTCAAAAAGGAAGTCAGTTTGGATGGAATCAAAAGAAAATGACTCATAATTAGCACAAAAACCATCATCAGAACTTCCATGGGTCTCGAACTCACAAGAAAAAGATTCGTATTCTACAGGCAGAATATTATCATCTAATTTAAACAGAAGGTCAGGAATGATGGGATTAAAAGAGAACGATTCAAATTCAACATGAAAACCACATCAAAACCTTCAGTAACATCAAACCCATATGAAAAAGATTCATATTCTGCGTAAAGAATATCATCATCAAAGTCCAACATAGTGAGTTCAGGTATCTCATCATGTAACTCCTGTGAAATATCTTTTGAATCATCTAAATTATGAAGCTCAATTGCATATGTGATGCTTATTTCTAACTCACTATCAAGGTCAGATTGTTTACCCACTTCCAGTTCATGAAAGTCGTCCAAAGTGGTGGGTATGTCGACTAAGATATCTTCAGTGACATTTTTGGGTGAGCTAGTGCAGGGTGCAAGGTCTGTTGATAGAGACACAGATAAGTCACTCTCTTGTTCTAGACTAGACAAAGGCATGGTTTCAAATCAGACCTAGCAGAATAAGAAGGTGCAAAATCCTTGTAGAGACTAATGTCAGGTTTATGACATCCTAAACTAGAATCAATCTCACTATAAGTCTCCGTATTTTGGTCAAAACATTGAGAATATTCAGTAATTCTCAATTTCATAGTCTCTATTATTTGATCAGTCATATCATTAATTTTCTTTTCAAAACTTGCACATGTAGCCTCAATGTAATCACGATAAGGACAAGTAGAAGCATCATGATCAGGAGATTCACAATAGTTGCACAAAACAAGAGGCACACAAGAATAAGATGGGTCATATGAATTTACAAAGTGGTCTGAAGGGTAAGAATTAGCATGAAAATCATACTCTCCATGAGTTGGGTATCTAAAAGACTCATTAGCTTGTTCAAACGCATAGGTTTCCCAAGCTAATTTTTCAAAGAAATCCCAAACTTCATTTTGAGTTTTAGATAATAATTGTATTAAGCCTCCAGGAAAAATTGAATGAATATAACTCCGCAACTCAACATTCAGACCCTCAATAATGACCTCATAAATTTTTCATTTTTCAAAAATACAATTCAGTTGAGCACGATAATCATTAAGCCTTGAAAAATAATTCCAAAAAGGTTGGTGCTAATATTGCGGAAAATTGAAAACTGGCATTTTGAAAATTTTAAAGTTTTTCAAGGTTTTCAATTTTTAGGGGTTTTTTAATTTTTCAATTTTTTTTTGGGTTTTTAGAATTTCTCAATTTTGTTGTGGTTTTCAAGTTTTTCAAATGTTTTTTGGATTTTAAGCTTTTCAATTTTTTTTTTGGATTTTTGGATTTTTTTCAATTTTTTTTGGATTTTTGAATTTTTTGAAGAAACGATTAAACTAAGTAACAATTGATACCAAAATAAAGAAAGTAAGAAATGATACCAAAGTAAAGTTACGAAAGGAGCAACACAAAGCAATTAAACAAATCACAACGACTAACGAGATAGACAAATCAAAGCAACGAAATAAGAGAGTAGCTACGAAAATGAAAATATGCCCTAATCTCATGCCGTCGTTCCTGGCAACAGCGCCAAAAATTGTTCGGAAAATTTAGAGTGATAAACTAGAGGGAAGCCGCAAGCGTACGACTGACACCGTAGTACTTGAGGGTCGTGTCCTCAGAGACAATAGAAGAGTTTTAGGTCATAGAAAGTGAGGCATAACTAATTAGCTACACTAAACTAAATGAAATTATTTAAAGCAATCTAGCGTCCTAATTCAACTTAACATTCAACCCAACGTTTGACTAAACCTAGGCGTGCAAATTAAATGAATTCAAATGAACTAAACTTTAAGCATTCTACTAACATAAATTAAGCAACCTTAACACTACCAAAAACCGAAGCATTAAACTTCACCAACGGGACATAGTCAATCAACCAAAATCAACCATTACTCTAACCTCATAATCAAACCTAATCGATAATAACAGCTACTCATCCACCTCAAACCAAGCTAAATCAGGGGAAAATCAACAATCCAGCATTATCAACTATTGAAATCAAACTAACAAAAACAACCCTAATCTGAAACAGGTGAAAGCATTATCAACAATTCCATCATCATTAAACTCCCAGCAGCAAGCAATAGAACTCACTTAATTAGACTAAACTAACAGGAGAAATCATAGCAACAGGGAAGGGATTGACAGAACTGAAACAGAGCACGAAAAACGCAAACTAGAGCAACCGAGGAGGAAACAGAACTAAAGCAAGCTAATACTCACGAAAAATGCAACCAACTTCAACTACGAACCCAGATTAACAACATCGAACAATCCAGAAATAGGGGAGGGGGGAAATCGAATAAAATTGCTTAAACTTGAACTCAAAACGTCACAATTGCAAGTTGAACATCAGGGACGACCCCAAATTACACAATCCAACCTACTTGTATCAATTCGAAGCTAAAATTCGGATTTGAAATCGAAATATACTGTGAGCCCCGAAGTTTTGTCGTATTCGCTTAATGAATATCACGC